>CM057386.1:111695219-112895219 GCA_030015415.1 Cynopterus sphinx | reverse complement strand
TTAATCAAATGGTTAAAATCACAGTGGAATCTGCTGTTATAATGAAACCTGGGGACAGGATGATTCACAGATCACATCAAAACAATCCCCAAGTCAGCTATATTCACAGGGTGAAAGAACTCTCTCAAGGCTTCAGCTGCCAGTTCTTCACTCTGGATCAGAAAGGCCTTTGGCAGAAACTCCAGAAGTGTTCAACTCACTCAAGGAGCTGGGCTTGCCCTGAGACCAGCAGGCAAGCACTGCAGAGTCTCTGGGAAAATCTCACAGTAAGATCTCCAAGATCTGAACTTGAAGAGAAACTAGAGGCTCCCCAAAGGAGGCAGAATAAGGAGTTTGGGAGAGTTAACATTCACCTCAAACTCTGTGGGGGAAATCAAAGGTCTGCCCTGAGTTCTTCCAACAAATCGGAGTACACATTTTGTCACTAGTTGGGAAAGAGTCTCACTACCACATATTAAACTAAAAAACAAAAACCCAACTAGAAAATGTTAAAAACCCCAAATCGTGACACAACTATTTGCCTTTTCTAATAGCTCTACAGTTTGTTTGAGAGTTACAGACAATATTATGTTATCCTCACTTCTGCAGATAAGAACATTTAGGCTCAGAAAGGTTTATTGGCCTTGCAAAATGGCAGATCTCAAATTATAACCAAATCTCAAATCTCACACTCTAGAGCAAGCAAAGAGTTTGGGAACCTTTTCCAAATCTCAGACATCTGAGAAGGCACAAAGGCTGACTAAACCAGCATGATGTACAGGGTGCGAATAAATCCTTGTTTCATTTGAGTGCTATGTTCTCATTTTATTAACATACAAATTTAATTTCAATCCAAGTGCTAGAATGTGAAACATGAGAACTTTCTTGTGACTGAGCATTTAAGTTTTTTATTACAAGGAGGTTATAGACAATTTAGCCTATAAGAGGCCTGTTTGCAGCTTGGTTCTTGAGAAGAGGTGATCAGAAAATAATGGGCCTTTATCGGCGAGTTTCAAAGTCCTTGGAACTAGCTGGAATAAAAACTGCAAGGGATTTTAGAAATGTGCAAGAAGTGATAGGTTGAACACTGGAGCTCAGCTGTCAACCAGAGAGTGGAGTAGTAGCCAGAGAAGCCAAGGGTCAGAGATGAGGTCTGGGAGGGTGGCGGCAGTTGCAACTGATTCTGTGAAATGGCCTCAAAAATTAAATGCAAAAGGAAACAGAATTTCACAAGTGTTAAAGCATTACTGTGCACCGACATACAAATGAACTCAGTCTAACCTTATGCCATGCCCAAACCACTCTTCCCACAAGCAATTTCAAACAACTTCCCTCACTCTTCTCTTGAGGTTCTAGCTCTATGTGGATGTTCTGTGATCATACAAAACTGTAACATTTCCAACCAATGAGAGCATCTTAAATACAGAAAAAAAAAAAAGAAAAAACATAAACCAGGGAAAAAGTACATCCTAAAGTATCCTGAAGACTTTGTGCAAATCAACAAGAACTCAAATATCCCCTCAGTAAAATGGATAAAAAGAGAAAACAGGAAAAAAATACAAATAAGCAGTATACATATAAAAAGACACTCACTGATAATTCCACAAATGCAAATAAAAATAACAATGGGATGTGCACTTTTTCATCTAACTGGCAAAGATGAAATTGGTTATGGAAATCCATGCTGAGAAGTGTGAAGAAAGAAGCATTCCAGTGTTAGTGAAAAGGTTAAATAAACCCTTTCAGGAGAGCAGTTTGGCAACCTGGATCAAAGCCTGGAAAACCGCAGGCCTTGTGACCAGCGATCCCACTTCTAGGACTTTAGCCTAAAGAAGATAATTGGTTCCTAGTTATTAATCGTCATCCATTAAAAACAGAAAACTATCAGTTCAAAGGTTCACAATCTCTACAATTCCAAGAGCAGGAAGTCCTATCACGTCAGGAAATCAGATCAACATCAGGGAATCAGATCAATGTGAGTGTACAATATGTGATTGAAGTGCTTCCTTGCTCAAGTGTTTTCTTGTTTTACAAATTTAATTTCAGTTCAAGTGCCAGAATGATAAGCTTGAGGCCTTTAAAAAGTAATTTATACAGCTCTATTGCTTCCTTGACATTTTTATACTGAATTTAAGTCCTCTACTTTAAAGTTTATTCATTCTTCATGCACATGTGCGTGTCACTCAAGACAAACCCAGAATCAAGGAGGATCCAATTGTGGCATCATCATCTCCCTAACCAAAGTGTGCCTTGTCTGCAGAAGGGAAATAGGCCATCTCAGGAGTTTAGCATCCTCGTCCTCATGTAGATTGCAGACTGCTGGGTGTCACACCTGGTCTTAGTAAGCTCTCAATAAAGGGCACTAGTATCATCATCACTAGCAAAGTCACTTCTCTTTTCTGTGGATTCTATGGGTTCTACAGCCCCAACACACCTACCACCCAGGAATCTAACCTCATTTGCTTCTGTACTGCAAAACGTCATTTGCACCTCAAAACCTAAAGGCCTAATATAGCAGAACGATATAGTACAGGGTACATGCGGTTCCTACAATGTGTAAGGCTGCCCAATAAGAAATCTAAGGAGCTGGAAACGATTTGGAAAAATCCTTGGCACTATCTCATGTTAGATGTGCATGATTTTGCCTCTACCACTGGAAGACACTTCCTATCCTCAATGCCAGGCTCTCTGCATGACTTCTGGCAGCAGTGTCTCTTCATTAATGACTGTCACCAACCATCCCAGGCTGTCTCTCAGATTACAGACTGCACCTGCTGGCCATCAAAAATAGCCAGAACTTGCTTCTGTACATTCCCTAGTTTCCATTTCTGCCCAGATGCTGAGTTTTGTCTGGCATAACTAGTGTGTCACTTTAATAAGTTATGCTATAACAGAGTTCTACTAAATATTATATAGAAATAATCATCACATTAAGGAGTGCTCATTAGAAACCTAAAATAGTTTGTGATTCAGTTTCAACATTAGTGTCAAAAGACTACTGAGATGCTTTAACTTGAAGGGATATGATCTAAAGTACCATCAGACTTAGGCTTACCCCTAGGGAAAAATACACATTTTATATTTAGCAAATTTCTCCTTTACTTATGTGAGCAATTTGACATCCTGCTAACTTTTGCCTAAATTCATCCCCTTTATCATCTTTATAAAGGCATATGCCCTAAGGCTGTCTATTTCTAATAAAGTTCCAATACAATGAAAAACAGAAATCCTAAAATATGATACTGTGTTTGCTGACTATCTGTAATTGATATTATGGGGTGGGGATAATGTGATTTCAGCTACAATATATTTTTGAAGGGGTCCAGAATATATTATTGTGGCCTAAAAATTATTTTGAGTTGAAGGCACTGGAGTTCCTGAAATCTCTTATCTATCTAAAAGGAGAGCCTCTCAAAAGAACTCAATTGTCATAAATCCTCTCCGTAGGAGCAACCTGGGAAGACTGAATCTTATCATCAGAGATAAATCTCCACAGCACACTTGAACATTGTCACAAAACTATCATATCTCTTATATATTCTCTAATATGAAAGACCCATTTATCTTTCCAAAAAATTATCTGTTTTCCTATAGGTTCCCTTCCTGCCTAGTCAGCCCCTCTATTACAAAATCATTTTTTTCCCCCATTAATGCCCTTCTCTCTCCCATTCTCCTATTAAGATGGTATATAAGCCACAAATTCTAATCTTTGGCCCATTTCAGTCACGTTTTTCTGTAGTTAAGTCTGTCTTTTCTCTTGCTAATCTATCTTTTGTCAGTTTAATGGGCAGGCCCCCAAATACTGAACCTAAGAGGGCAAAGTTTTCCTCCCTGACAATTTAAATCTATGAAATACATAGTAGTATGAGTATATGTGAAAACTATCAAACTTTTTAAACCATAATTGCAGTCAAACAATTATATGATTAATACTTCCTCTTAAAGTCTTCCTCTTTCCTCATTTTTCGTTAAACTTCCTCTTAATCTTTGTTTCTCTTAGACTGTTTTCAAGTATTACTCTCATAAGCATAATTTAGCAGAAATAATTTGTTTTCCATTTCTACTTCTGATAAACCAGAACAGATCATTAATAAGTGTTAAAAATGCTGCTCACTTTTTGCCAGTTTCTAAAAACCTCTCAAGTACAATCAAGCTAAAACATCATATTGATTAAATAAAACAAGTTGCTATTTCACCAACCACTGAGAACTGGAAGGTTTCTGAAATATACAGAATTAAAACACAATCACTTTGTACAAAACAATGATATCCCCCTCAATGGAGCTTATTGTTTTAAAACTGATTTGATGATAAAAATAAAAAGACAAACCAAGAAAATTAGTCTAAACTGGCACAAAGATAAATACTTTGTAGCAAAAATATGAAAAATAAACAATAGGGACACCCCCTCCCTCCAGAGAAAAGTCTGTCTGCTCAGATGACCCCAACCCTTCCCTTGGCATTTGGTTCTCTGAAGTTAACCTCAATTAGCTAACCTCCCATGGCTCAGAAGCACAGGGATGCTGGTGCCCACAATTAAGACAGTCTTTCCTCACAGCAGCCATGTGTGCTACAACACTATCATCCAGCTGTGTAGAAAAGCAGTGTGTGCAATCTGCCCATCGCTTTACTGAAAAATCACAATCAAGGGTGCATGGCAGGTTGGACCACCAACCCTTGCCTTGACAAGCTGTATCAAAAGAAAAATTGCCAACATACCCATTGTGTTAACTTAACATGCTTGTCAACAACTTAAGATTATTCCCTTTGGCAGGTTCAGCTGACCATGTCCCTGCTGACAAACCTCAGGGATGGTTCTGCACCGGCTACAAAACATCCAAACGTGACTGTCTGTCCCCATCCCTTTCCAGCCTAGTGTCCCACTGCTGCACCTCAAACCAGCCACAAACTCCTAGCAGCAACCAGAAATCAAGGCTCTTTCCCACTTCCCTCTGCTTGAAACATACTTCCTTTGTTTTCAGAGCTAACTGTTTTTCTTCCTCCAAGACGCAGCTCAACTGTTCTCTCCTCTAGGAAACAAACTATTTTCCCACTGAGTACCCATAGCACATCATCATGGTTCTGAGCGGTACATACATGTCTCTGTCCCAGTTTCACTAACAGCCCATGGGAGTGTAGATTCTCACGCTTCCAAGTATAATTCAACATTATATTTCCAATCACAGAAGACAGGAAGCACATACATACAAAGTGCTTCATAACTGGATGAGTGCACAGATGAACGAAACAATGAATAAGCAATCAAATGAACAACTGAACTAATGGAAGAACTTTCTGGTAGTTGTCTGGAGAGGGAAATGTCTTTCTTTAGTCCTCACTAACATCAAGCCCTAGCTGATCCCTGAAACACCCTGAGCTCCTTACCTCCTTTCTACTCTTCAACTACTCTTCAACTGCATTTCAACTCCACATGCTTATTTCACGTCTACGTATCTTCAAATCCAATCCCCACATTTAATCCAACATTTTACCACCTCAGAAGCTCACGCTTTTTATTTCATAACTGCCCTTGTGTAGCACCTGTAATAACTTACTTGCACTTGTTTCTATTAAGGCTTCCAACTAGACCAAAAGCCCCTTGGGCCCAATTCTTTTGCCCCTGTAATCCCAGAGCCTAACATAGTGCCTGACAAACAGCAGATGCTCAATATATATGAAATGGAGAAGTGAATGAAGAAAAGAAGATATAACAGTTTTCACGCTTTGCTTTTCACTTTCTTTTAACTAAATTATCTGATTTTTCCAGGTAGACTAAGAGAGATGATAAGGGAAGACCAGATCAGTTATAGTTAAATCAGTGCTTTAATTAAAAATCGAAATGATATCAGTCTTTTTCTATATCAATATTCACAGACCATCATTTAGACCATCTTGTCTATTTAACAAGTTTTGTTATTGGATAAAGTTGAATCAATCACAAAACTTATATAGGCTATTGTTGATACTACCCAAACCTGTCAGGCCCTATGCCGCGATCTTTCACATATATTTTTCTTAATATTCAAAAACACTCCAAAAGGGTTGCATTTAGAAAATAGGAGCTGAAAAAAGTTAAATAATCCTACCCACAGTAACTTTGCTAGTAAGTTGTAGCACCTAAGTTTACGCCCTGGTCCATTCAAACCTTGTACTTTTTAACTAAAACGTAAAAAATTCTAGACCAGTAATTCTCCAGGATTTCTTTAAAACACCAAGAACCAGGGACTGAGAAAGGGCACTCTGACCACAGCAGAGTCAAACTGGTAAAAACCTTTCTACAAAGTAATCTGTCAGCAAGTATTAAAAGTCATAAAAATAGGCATATCCTTTGAGATAGCAAGTAGTTGGATAATGTCCAGAGATGTATGAATAAAACCTAAAATTCAAACAATAGCAGATTGATCAAACTATCCAATATGCAGACATATGATATATTATGCAATAATTAAAATGGTGATCACCTATATATTTCTGCCGTGCTAAAATGTCCACAAAATAGTGTATGCATAAAAAGCAGATCATAAAATATTTGACTCTTTTCAAAAGCTGTATATGTACTTTATCAAGTAAGCAAGAAAAAAATTTTAAAGGCCATAAGAATATTAAAATATTAACAATGGTGATCTAACTGGTAGGATTAGGTATTTGAACAGAAAGTCAAAAAGAACTTTGTCTATCTTATTTTTTAAAATTTTTTCCATAACGCCCATTTTATGGCTGCTAAAATAATGATAAATCAATCTTTTAAAAATGCCAAAGAGCTGGAGATCAAAATCAATCAGGACAGTTTATTTTCCCAAAAGTCTTCCTTTTGATACCATCAAGTTCTTTAAATTGTTCATAGCTAAAAGCCTGGAGAAAATTCACAGGAGGATTAAGCTGAAAGAGATTTCCCCATTTTATCTCCTGTTTTCAATTTTTTTACAAAATAATATATGTTCTTGGACTTACAGGAAAGCTGACACTGAAGGTTTAAGAATTTAAGCTCAGGTCCTATAACAAGTAAAGAGAGAAAGTATAAGAGCTGTGCATAAAACTCCATTAGCGGAGCACACAATAATTCTTTCTTACTGTAACATATAAAGTGCACATGATGAATCTTTGATGGATGAGGCAATACTTTCTACCAACGCCAATTATAAAGCTGGATTTCAAAAGACAAGGTCCAAAAAGTAACATATTTTTAAAGACCTGACAGAAGTAATTTCAAAATAAAGAAAATGTCTTCCAAGACCACAATGATGCTCTACATACCTTAGACCCTCAATAAAAATTCCTTGGTTTGAAAACAAACAGCAGGTAACACTCTTCATTTTCCTTCCGATGGATATAGGTAATTTAAAATGTAGTAAGAATTCAAGTAAATACCTAAAAAGAGAAACTATTTAAAATATACTACAAACCTGAGGTTATAAAAAGAATGTTCAGAGGCTTAAGTATACAGAAAAATACAAATTTTGTTTACAGGGAACAGGTGGTGCTCCAAAAATCTATTTGTAAACAGATGTGTGGAATTCAGAACACATTTTCTCATCAAAACAATGTTATAATGGTGTTAATTCCCAACCTGGTCCATGAAGCCTACTTAGCTAAGTGAGAACTATTATCCTACACCTGCATTTTGTGAATGGCACTCATGGTCTAAGTGAAGCAACCCATAACATTCAGGAGGTAAGAGGGGCTCTCCTTCACTGAGAGCCAAAGGCTCAGGTGAGTCCCTCTCCACAGAGGCTCTACAGCAAAGAGATGTCACCCCGATGTCATAATCTCTTCCTGGGAGAACCCTATGTCCAAATGAAGAGTCAGTGGGGGAGGAAAGGTTTAAAGGCCCTGCCACCATGCCTCCAGGTGAGATAAATTCTGCAGGGCCACTCCAGCTCCAAATCTTACTTATATCTGCATGCATCACAGTTCAACTCCTCCTTTGCAGAAGCCTGCTTCTCTCACTCCCCCACTAGCAATGATGCCAAGACAACCCCAGTAAACTTCCTGCACATAAATCTCCAACTCGGAGACTATTTCAAGGATCTAAGACAAATAACTAACACTTAGTAAGCTCATTTTATAACTCGGGCACTATGTGAGTATACATATGTGTATTTATGTGTATATATATATATACACATACATGTATACACACATATAGGATAATGTATATAACGTGTATTACATATAGACATAGATATCTTACTATATATATATGGATAGATATAATAATCCCATTTTAAATATGCAGAAACTGAGGCTCAGAGACATCAAATGACTTGCACAAGATCATATGGCAAGTAATCTGAGTTGCCAGGATGTGAATCAAGCTCTACCCAATGAAAAGCCAATCACTATGTAAACTAACTCCATCTCCTAAGAAGAACTGCTGAATGTGTTAAGGCAAATGCTGAAGCTCAGGGGTTATGGGGGCAGTCAAGAATGGGTGGGGTGGTGAACCATGTGGTCATCCAGAAAACAGGAATTTATAAAAGGACTTGGGATCCAGGCCCACTGAAAATCAGATACTATGATCAAGGGTTCATATATTGTTAGGCCTGAAGCAAAAAAAGCAGAGGTCCAATGGCACCAGAATTCCAGAATGAAACTACATAGTTATAACCTACAGCATGATAACTAAATCCTAAAAATAACCATTGGCAAATCTTGTCCACCTACAATCGAAATGCTACGATATGTTCACAGAGATGTTCACTATGTAGGAGAAAGGTAGTGCTTCCTCATCTTTTACTCCAATCCCTGGAAAAGCTTCAAAAACATACATAAACAGTATCTAAAAATGTACTAATAACTTTCTTATTGGAGTACAAAGTCTTACAATTAATATTCAATTTACCTAAGATGTACAACTGCAACTGGTTTAACTTCAACTACAACCAGACCATGGCTTCCCCAAGTTTTCCCTACCCAGCAATCTTCTTTTATAAAATAAGTAGTTATTTATACCTACTGACGAACAGTGAATGACTAAGAATACTACCTTGCACTGATAGCCACACTGCCCAAGAACTACAAGACATAAAACTATTCTACAAACTCCAAATAACCATAAGTTAATACTATTAACTTTAAGCGAAGTCATTAAGTTTTCATTCTTGCAGACGTAGATCACGGCTGACTTGAATGGTGAAAACAAACCATTTACAGGTTTAACAGAATGTAGATTTACAAATCCTCGGAATAACTGTTAGATTTGTAATACAATCACATAATCTAATGGCAAAGTTAAAAATTTGAAATATACTTGGAAAAATTCTAATAGTCCATAATGTCATTTTAAAATTCAAAAATAATTGGGCCTTAACAGTTGATATAATCTAAGAGTTTGCACATATCTGTCGCCACTTCCTTTAAAAATTCACCAAAACCACCTTTCCCATCCCTACCTTCTAATGTACAGCTTTAAATGGTAAAACGAAAAGTATCTGTAATTTCCTTATTTATCGATTTTGCTACAGGAGGTCTCAGTATCCACGTTATCATCAACTGCAGTGAGTGGGTCTTCAAATTAAAGAGGGTCTATCGCTGAGTCTTCACACCATGTCAGAACCAAGAATTTGGCATCATAAACCTCAGTTCACCATTCTAAAATAAGTTTGTACCTTTTCTAACCCTGATTATGACAACGTAAGGCTCATTTCTTCCCTCTTTCCCCACGCTTAATTACTAAAACAAGCTCCAAATCACAAATACACAGATATATACACAACTGCTCAATATACCTGAGTCTGCCACTTCGGAGGACAGTAATAATAGGCACACTGTAACAAATGAGACACCACCAGCCTAAGAAAAAAATTTCTTCACACCACCTTATAGTGGTCTAATCCTTTCAAGAAAGAGGCAACAGCCAACTTAAGGCTTCCATACAGAACCCCCACACACAAAAAAAACAACAACAAAGTATGCTCCACTCTGAGCCCTACAATAACCCTGTCAAGGGGCCAATATAATCAGTGTATTTCTTTTCTTCATTCCTACATGTGAGGAAATTGAGGCTCAGAAAGACTAACCTCAAAATGACAAAGTTCCAAATGGCTGAGCCAGAAGTCTGTCTTCCCTCCCCTCAGTCACATAAATACCAAAATGAAGTTTAGAGCTAGGAAAACAAAAGAACTCTGGCCAAAGGTGCATTACCAAACATACACAAATGTGTCAAGTTTGGGAACCTTCCTATTTCCCCAATGCAGAGACACAGCTGATGCACCCTAAGGTTCTGATTCTAATAGGCGACACTTCACAGTGGGGTTAAGTGCAGGTGCCCTGTTTAAAAAGTGACTGATCCCAATAAATAATGGCTTCAAAAGCTGAAAGCTACAAGTGAAAAGCCAAAAATAAATGTCTTAATCTCCTTCCATTCTAAGCTATTTCCCCTTACCTGAAAAACTGCCCGGCCAGAGGAATCAAGGAACTGTCCAAGTAAAAGTGCTTGCACCCCGCAACGAGAGCCATGTCTCTGTAGTGACAACGGCAATCCTGTCTCATTTCACCATTCCTTAAGAGCCCCCTGAAAAGGTGCACTAGGGCCCTCCCTAAAGTTAGGAGGCTTCCAAATTTGTGAAGCACTGTTAAATAGAGGGCGATTTTTTTTTTTAACTCTGGGCTTGAGAACGGAAGTCAAGTTCAGATTCTCTTCCTTCCTCAAGCGGGCCACTGAATTAAAAGGCACACGCGCACACACCCTACGAAGAAAATATATATATATATGTTATATATAATTATATGTATATATAATATGCATATATAATCGCGAGGCTCTCTTCGCCTGTTGGCAATCGGACACAGCCCGCCCAGATCTGCTGGGCTTTCAGGCTCTTCACTCGGGGAGTGAGGGGGAAGGCGGGTGGGTGAGACGGGTACACGAGAGAATGAACTGGTACCTAAGTTTTCAATCGGATCGTTCTTTTCAACTTAGGCAGCTCTTTTCTTTTCCTCCCTCCCTCCCACCCTCCCTCCCTCAGGGCCGGAGCGAGCACACACTCAGCTTTGCCAGCCCGGGCGCCAGGGCCAGCGCCCGAGGGTGGCGCTGCCGCAGCCCGGCCCCCCGCGCCCCTCGGTGTCCCGGGCGCCAGCTGCCCGGGGAGCGCGGACACGGGGGCACGGGACGCCGATCGCGCGTGACCGCGGGGCCCGCGGAGGGGCGGCGGCGGGGCCGAGGGGCGCGGTGCGCACTTCCCGCCTCTCGCCGGGTCCGCGCGCCGCTCGCGCCCCCCGGGGCCCGGCCACCGCGCCGTGGCCCCCCGTCGGGGCGGAAGTCGGCGCTCGCCCCCTGCAGCCCCGACTTACCGTTCTTGGCGTCGCCCGCGGCCGCGGCCGCCGCGGCGTTGGCGGCGTTGGCGGCGCCGCCGCCCGCACCTCCGGGGCCCGCCGCGCCCCCGGCGCCCGGCGCGCCCGCCGCGCCCGCCGCCGCCGCGCCGCAGCCGGAGGCCGCCGCCGCCGCCGCCGCCAGGGCCGCCCCGGCCGCCGCGCCCGCCGCGCCCGCCGCCAGGGCCGCGGCTCCATTTTCCTGCTCGTCCCCGCTGCTGTTGGCGCGCTTGTTCTTGCGGCCGCCTTTACTGCTTTTGGGGTTGGGCATCGTCGGCAGCGTCCAGGTGCCCGGCGTCAGCGAAGGCGGCTCCCCTCACCCCCAGCCCCCGCCGCACCCCGCGGCGCGGCCTCCCGGGGCCCCGGACAGAACCGAGGAGGCGCGCGCGGGCCGCCGGCTCCCTCGGCGCCCGTCTAGCCGCGCGGCCCGCGCCGCACCATCGCGGCCGCCGCGCCCCGCCCGGCCGCCCGGAGCCGGCGCGCGGACCCCCGGCGCTCGGGGCGCAAGCGAGACGCTCGCGAGCGGGAGGGGAAAGGCGGGTCTCCCGCTTGTTTTGATTTGGCGTCGCGGACACGCTCCGGCCCCGCCCCCGCCCGTGACGACACTGGGGGTGGGTGGGTGGGCTCGGCGTGGCCACGCCCCTCCGGTGACCTCACGGCGGGCCGCCCCGCCCCCGTGACGTCACGCCCCGCGCGGAGGCGGCCGCGTTTGAGTGACGTCATCCTGGCGCGCTGGTGCGCGGCGTCTGGCGCTCCAAGCGCCTTCCCGAAGGGGCCTCTGACATCAATCCGACGGCATCTGGAGTTAGTCGGGGGCCTTCTGGCCTTCGTGTCATTGAGGCTTGCTTAGCACAGTCGGGTCCGGATAAAAAATAGGCGGGTGAGTCGAACAGGAATGAAAAACAAAGGATTTCAGATTTGGGGTTAATAATCCACGCAAAGGCTTTGTTGCCATTTAGGAAGAGCCTTAGATTCGATCGTTACAGAGACAGGGTTGAATTCCTAGACGATGGGAGTGGACCTGCAGAGTCCCCGAATGGGAAGGCGGCGCAGTCTCGTAGTGGGGTCGGTTCAAACGGGACCCCCCATCCAGGGATATAACCCAATGTGGCCTGCAACCATGAAGCGCGCCCGGCCTGGGAGGAAACCCCACGATCCCCACGAATAAGACTGAGTTGTCAGGGTAGGTGCCCACCGTGTGAGCCGGCAGAAATTAGGAGGTGACCTCTGTGGATGAGAGGCAGTGACCTGAGGGCAGGGGACCCCTGGGAAGAGTGTCGCCTGGTCACTGTCACTGCAACTATTTCCTGCCATTTGGCATGTCAGCTCTTTCCCATCGCTCATATCCCTTCGAGATGGTATAACTGAGGCCCCTTCCCAAAAGAGCTATCAGAAGTACCTCCCTGTTTACTTCCTTCATCCATCTCTAATTATTTTGTCAATGCATATGTTTATTTATTGTCGGTCTGTATCCCTCTCACTCAAATGAAAATCCACAGGATAGGAGATTTTTTTCCCGTCTTGGGCACCTCAGGGAATAGCCAGCATATATTTGTTGACTATAAATTAAATTCTTTTCCCATGAACTGTGGAGGAAAGCCATGTTAGCTCATGGTTTACAGTTTTCTCCTCCTATTATGTGATCTTGTTACACCCAGCTCTTTAGTAAAGGCTGTGGCTGTGTTGTTGCAGAGGTAAGAGACAGGCGGGGAAGTACAGAGAAGAGTATCCACCCCATGTTCACCTAAGAGGGAGATTCTAATTGAGATCTCTAGGCATTCTTTCCAGAGTCCATAGCAGAGCCTGGAGCTGCAAGGAGGAGACCTAGATACTTGGAAGCTAGTTGGACTTTTCAGTTGGAAAATTATGAACCTCTTAATTCCCTAATTTTTATTAGAGGAAAGTGACTCTTTAGAAAGCTATATTCATAAAGTATATGGTTTTTTGTGCCTATATTTTCATGTCTATCTGTAGAATCTAGAATAAAACCCACCCACACTAAGTGTTCAATAAAATTTTGAATGGTGGATGTTTAAAGCACTCTTCTGGCTACATTTTTCTGAACCTTAAAGTCTCAGCTAAATATCAACTTTCCAGGAAGTCTCTGATAACCCAAAGCTGGATTCATGCCCATGTGCCCCTTGTACCTTCCCTAACTCACCAGCTTGCACACATGGTATTGAAATTGCCTATTTACTTTATTTTTTTTCTGGACTTCCAGTAGACTATTAACACTGTGATAACAGAAACTGTCTTACTCATCATTGTATCCTTGGTGCCTAGCACAGTGTATGGTGCACAGTGGGTATTTAGTAAATGCATGACAAATACATAAATGAATGGACCGATACTTTGAAGGTAGATGCAGGGGGATTTGGTGGCCGTTAGATATGATTGGTGAAGGAGAGTAAAGTCAAGAAATGCTAAAAACTGGAGGAAATGATGATGGTTGTTAATTAAATGGTGGGGGAAGGCAGTGAAGCTGTAGATGAAGATAATGAGTTAGAGTGGCCCGTTTGACAGCCTAATTTAATTACTGATATCTCTTACTAGAGGTAGCTGTGAGTTCTCAAATCTTTTGGTGACCTGGGATTTGGCCTTTATTTTTTTCTTCTTTGTTTTGTTTCTTAAATGTTAAGGATGAAGAAGTTTAAGTTAGAGTACAAAAAATTGAGATAATTATTTTCTTAAATAAGCACATTGCTGTTATGCCATATTGGATCAGAGTAATTGCGCATGTACCCTGCAGACAGACATTCACACCAGCTGCCTCCCACCTCTACATAACAGACTTAAGAATTGGAAACTTTCCCACAAAAATATCATAATTGGCTCAAAGCACACAGCCAGCCAGCCAGTTGCTGTTCTTGTTCATTGTGTGAGCCACCTCCTTCCCATTCAAACTGAAACAGAATGAAAAGGAAGGAGGAGAAGTTGGGCCACTTCTTCCAAGCTCAACCTTGCTAATCTATTTTTAGCTTTAGTCAAAAGTTCTGATTTATTGCTACCAAAAGAGTAAAAAAGTATTAAAATCAAAACGTTAAAAACAAAATTTGGGTGGGGTTAAAGGATTCTACTTCCTACTTCCATACAATATGTGGAATTTCACAGGAGTCCTGCTGTTCTGACCATTTTATCTTTCCCTTTTCCCCACTCTTTCTGAAGGGGAAAGGATGAGAAAGACGGGGGAGGAGGGAGGAAGATGGCACATGGTGACAGAAAGCACACCCCTCAGATGCTTCCAGAAGGAAAGGTAATGAACTCTAGTTATCAGAGGAAGCCACTATACTCTTTATAACCACACTGGGCTTCTCTTTCTGTAATTTGCCTGATCAACTCATGTGCTCCAAATTAAACTTCAAAAAAATTGTACCCCTACCCAAGTTTTCCTTCCCCAAACTTTATCACCCACTCCATCACTCAGGTCTTTGCAAAATTAAATAAAGCACAGCAACAAATCAAGGTCATCAAAGGCAAACATCCTACACCCTTGAGAAAAGGAACAAGTTGATCATCAGGACTGGATGGGAATAAGTGGTCATTATTTCAATATTCTTTTTCTACTGGAGGGGGGTTGTTTGTTTATTTCTTGCTTGATATTTGTGCCTATCTCCTGAACTCTTGGGGTTTACTAAGTCGTTTGGGCTAGAGTTAGCCTGAACAATGTATGTTATCTTTATGTATCATTTCTTCTGGAAATACCCTCTCCTATACTATAGGTTTACTTTAAAAAATAATGATAGTTGTGATTATATAGAACTTGGACAAAAATGAATTACTGATGCAAATAATATCGATTATTAAATGCCATAGAACTTTTCTCCCATTATACTATTCCCAAGTATCAACATTTTTCTCAAATATGTACCTCAAAATCTCTTTTCAGGCCTTTAGTTTGACTTTAACATTATTTCCATAATGTACAAAAGCAGCCATATAAAACAGAGCTCCCCAATCCCTGGGCTGCAAACTGGTCCATGGACTATTAGGAACCAGGCCATACAGCAGGAGGTAAACAGTGGGCAAGCAAGCAAAGCTTTACCTGTATTTGCAGCTGCTCCTTAGGACTAGCTTCACTACTTCGGCTCCACCTCAGATCATCAAGCACTAGATTCTCATAGGAGCACTGGTCCCTGGTGCCAGAAAGGTTGGGAACCACTGATATAAAAGTTCAGAATTCCGTTCTTGGTGACCCCTGAACTTGGTACTGACTCCAACTTTGGTGCCTTCTTTGTTTATACCACTCAGCATCAACATTGTCCTTGACCCCAATAATCTAAATAGGATGTTCCTTTCAAGGGGTAGATCAAGTATAATGTTTCCCAAGACAGACTTCCTTGGATTCATACCACTCAGTATACTCCCTTGTTTCCTTCACACTTTTGTGTGCTCACCACCTGGCTACACCAATGTTTTCCAAATTGTGGGTCATACTCTCTTGGCAGGTTGTGATATCAATTCAGAAGGCTTCTAGTAGCATTTTTTTTTTTTTTGAAACAAGGAAGAAAATAGAAAATATCACAATGCATTCCATGTAGAAATGAATATTGTTTTGTTAAACATACATATTATTTTGTAAAATTTAGTTTACACACACAAATATATTTATTGAGTCATGATGTAAAATTCAGTTTTTGTGGGTGCTAGTCAAAAGAAGAAAGAAAGAAAGAAATCTCAAAACCACTTGCTACACCATGCCATAAAGTATTTTATTTATACAGGCTGTTTTTCCATGGTCTTCTCACCTCAAGGGGAGCATTTTATCTCCCCAAGTGTATTTTAAATTCCCCAAAGACAGGCATTATATCTTCCATCTTTTATATTTCTTACAGTGAACTTACCACCAAGAATGCTTTTCTTGCAAGTTTCAAACATAGGCAAAAACAAACCAGATTCAAAACCCTGAAATTAAATGGGGGTTGGGGGTGGGGTACAACACAACAATGAACACATATGAAACAAATAAAAATCAACTATTCGTGTGAAAATAAATAAAACAAAAAAGATAGGTCGTATTTTATTTTGTTTTGTTACCTTTTGATTTTGGGGCAGAGTGATCTCCTTAGATCACCAGAATATAGAGGCGTTAGTGGGGGCTAGGATTGGGAAAGCCTTGAAGATCAGCCTTTTAAAAAGGCACGAAAGCTAGAATAAGTGTGAAGCATACAGAACAGACAGAGGAAAGCATAGAGACTCTGGTGTTCGGTGGACAGAGTTGGAAAACAGGTCACAATGGGCCCAAAGCAACAGTGGACACATAGCTGGTTACAATCCAGACCTTCATAACGTAAGGAAGCTAGAACTCACACTCCCTCTCTCCCTCCCTTCCTTTCCTTTTCTCAATAGTACTTAATTACTACATTTCTTTATTTTCGTTTATTTACTTTGTTTACTATATCTGTCTCTCCTTACTAGAACGTAGGTTTCAAGAGGGTGAGGATTTCTCTGTTGAATCCTCAGTGCCCAAAACAACACCTAACAGACACTAAGTGTTTGATACACATTTGTAGAATAAAAAAACATATAGAAGAATACATAAAAGGAATAATCCAAACCAAACCTCAAAGACAAAAAGCCTCTAAAACCACATTACTATGTTTTTGGTAGACATAACATCCTTCCCCTGTAGCTAGCTTAATATTTGAACCAAAAGGAGTGGTTCTAGTCAAAGGCTAGCTTTGTATAAAAAGGTGCTCATATGATAGCAATACCTTCTTCAGCAATTGCAGTGGCCATGCAATTATCACTTTCTATACCTTGTATTTCTGATATCTTCTCTAGAAGTGGCATTGAAATTTCAAGGATTTTTATGACTTAGATTTCATCTTCAAGATCCTCTGTGTTTCTTCCCGATTAAATCTGTATTTTTCTATGTTGTCATTCTAAAGCAAGGTTTAAACACAGTGCTTTAGTCCTTCCTTCAGCTCTCTGCAAGGTTTGATTTCAGTAATATAGCATCGCCCTTCTCTAAATATCTTTTAATACTCAGTAGTTATCTATTGCTGCCTAACAAATTACCCCACAATTTAGCAGCTCAGAATAACAAACATGTATCATCTCTCAGTTCTGTGTCAGGAATCTGGGTATGGGGTCTAGGCTGAGTCCTCAGTTTCAGGAGCTCTCATAAGGCTGCCATCTAGGTATCGGGAGGGCTGCATCATGTCACTTCAAAGCTCAATGGGGGAGGATCCATTTCTTAAATTCACTCCTGAGGTTGCTGGCAGGATTCAACTGCTAAGGGCTGCAAGATCAAGGTCTACCTCCTGTGAGCCCCTGCATAAGGCAGTTGGCTTCATCCAAGTGAGCAAGTGAGAGGGTAACCAAGCCAGAAACCAGTTGTGTGTTTTTTTTTCTTTGTAACCTCAGAAAAAACATCCATCACTTTGCTGCAAATTGCTAAATTCAGCCCACAATTAGGGGGAGAGGATTATGCAAGGGCGTGAATACCAGGAATGAGGATCATTGAACCATCTTAGAAGCTGCCTACCACAAGCATGTTAATATATTCTTGCAATCCAAATTCTAATTCCTAAGGGCTTTGAGTTTAATTATAAGACAAGAAGGACAGAGTGTTGTGATCATTTCACAATGTATATGTTTATCAAGATATCCATCTTTGCGCACCATAAATATAAACAATTTTTATTTGTCAGTAAGACAAGAAGAGTGAGAAAAATATGAACTTATTCTGGTTTTTTAACTAATCAACTTCTTAAGATCTTGGCTGATTAAATTTCATGAATTTAAAATAATTCTTGCAAAATGACCTTTGTTTAAACTGTTTCAATCCTCTGTACCAAAACACCATTTACATTTAGAACAAACAACAACAGTATATAATACATTATTGGAGCTGAGGGCCTGCTTAAAGGACACCTGTTTTAAGGTTACTGCAATGCCTTTTTCTAGAGTTAATTTAGATTGATCTTGAATAGAATTCTGTCTCAACATTCCTCCTCCTGCTTTATTTCCACTTAGAGCAATTTCTACCAAGAGTATCCTGAGGAACACTAGTTATATAAGATGTGCCTCTATTTCTGTGATTAAATAAGCCTAGGAAACACTTTTTTATGAATCATAATATAAATATAATAAAGACCCTAAGATGTCCAACAATAAAGAAACCTGCTTACTCTCAACTTAGAATTTCCCAAATTTATACAACTTATGAATTCCTTTACATGTAATACCTATTAACTAGAGTTCTGCTAAATACTTTTTTGGGAAATAGTGCCTTAGTACAAAAAATACCTACTTCTAGCATTAGCATTCAAGTGAGTCGATGCAATGCTGAAAATCCAAGTGATAAGGCAGACTGGATCCCTCTTGTAAACAACCAGGTCTTTAGAAAGCATCTTAGGAAATATCTTTAAAACTATAAACTCCAACTGTTATAATGATATAAATATATTAATGATATAACATAAAATAGTTGAACATTCACAATATGCTTCCAATTTCAGAAACATCAATTATGCTATCATTGTTTAGCTGAAGAACAAAAACTAGTGTCAACAACCTAGCGAGGACTACTTTTTTTAAATGGAAAATTTTCTTTACCAATATTATAACCAGAAGCAACATCCAACTCTTGTTCAGAATCTTTGATATAATAAGTATTATAGAATCTGGAAATATATTGCCTTAGACCCTCTGAATATGGTATGGTTCTTTACTGTCACATAAATAATCAGTTTCACCTTGAGTTCAGTAATAAGGACTATATATCTGTTTCTGGAGTTAATTTTGATTGATATTGAATAGAGTTATGTAAGATTTTCTTTCCTTTTGCAAAATATTGATTCTGAGTCCTTGAGTGTAAATATGATACTGTAGGGATTAAGGATGGCCACATATTTGCTTCTCCTCTATTCAAGCCAAGCGGTTGAATCTGTTTCCCCTCCTCTTAATTCTGACCTGGTCTTGTGACTTGCTGTGACCAATTAGAAATGCAGCAAAAGTGATGTTGCTCCAAATCGAATCCCAGTTTTTGCTCTTACTCTGGTAAAACCAGCCACTGTGCTGTGAAGAAACTTGAACTAGACTGGAATGATGAGAGATCATATAGAGTGGGTGACTAAGACTCTCTTCTTGATCAGGCTCCTTGAGTCAGGCTCCTCTTTTTGATGAGGCCCTAACCTTGGGCTCTGTCCTTGGCCTACTTAGTCCAGTTTGAGCAAGAATCTTGCTAAGTCAATTTATCAAAAATATTCTACTCTTGGCATCAGATCACCTTTGATATCTTATCACCCTGGCCTGCCTTCAACAAGAATCCTGTCAAGTCAGTTTAACCAAAATCTCCCTATCCCTGATGTTTCCTCTTAGTAATTTTCCATCCACTGCCCCCCGCCCACCCTGCTCTTTGGCTCTTAATAAATTTCCACTCTTCTTTGTATTTGGAGTTGAGCCAAATCTTTCTCCCTTATTACAAAACCCATTGTAGTAAAATCCTGAATAAAGTCTTCCTTACTATCTTTAACAAGTGTCATGAATAAACTTTTCTTTAACAAAGGATCCTAAACCCCTGGAAGATGGGAAGCCATCTTTGATGTTCTGGCCTTAGCCAAGCTCCTAGCTCAGTGGTTCTCAGCCTCTGCAGTTTTGCATCCTGGGGATATTTTTGGTTGTCACTACTAGCTTCTAGTAAGTAAAGGCCAGGGATGCTGCTAAAATCCTGCAGTACACAGGACAGCCTTCACAACAACAAAAAATTATCCAGCACCAAATATAGTGCCAAGTTTGAGAAATCCTGTCCTAGTTGAATGCAGCCATGAGTCACCATAGTTTCACCATATGGAGCAGATTGTCCATATGAGTTCAGTCAATCCACAGAGTTATAAGGAGTAATACATAGCTGTTGTTTTAAGCAACTGTTGGAGTAGATTCAATGGTGTGTTATTGTTAAAACAATGAGGAGGGGCAAAGGAAGGAGCCCTGAATTGTAGCATTTATATTTGCCCATGGTATAAATACTCCTACCATGGCCAATTTTAGTCAACCAGCATAAGCCACTGAACTCAAGACTGGAAAGAGGTGTGCACAATTGGCTCTGTGAGCCAGTAAGATTTAGTTACACTACAGTAGGCAACTAAGGCAATGTCCTATGTACAATGTGTGAATTCTAGGCATGGGCATTTCCTGTTCAGTTGCCCACCTAGTCAGGCTCTCTACTTGTATAAAGTGGTCATATTTCTAAAAGAATCTTCTTTAAATGCCGACATGTTGGTTCTACAGTCTTTCTGGCTTGTGGCTGTTTTTTTGCACCATTAAAATTGTCCAATTGGGTTTAGTCAAGAGGCTGCCATAGAGGATCATTGCATGGACCCAACTCTGAAGTAACCCCACAACACTCATATATATTTGTAGTACTGAGGAACAGTCTGATTGGAGATAAAATATTGCCCTCACTAATCTGTGCATTTTCTTTGTGGAATGAAACATCTGAACAAATATCTGAAGGAGGTAGGCAAAAGTGAAAGCACGGGTAGTGAGAGGACTACCTGTGCCAGGTTTGAGCTCATGTTAGAGCATGATTTGTTTCAGAAAAAAATGTTTTCATTCCAAATAGAGGGAATTTCGTCTAGCACATGAGCCCAAAACATTCTTTGTTATTTCCTAGAGCAGCCATTCCTCAGGTTTCAGGGTAGACACTGGATTTAGGTTCTATTAAGAGTTATTATAGTTTTGTGGTTAGGGGTCTATGTATGGAGCCAATCTTGCTGGATTTCAGTCTTGGCTCACCAGCAGTGTGACCTTGGGCAACATATTTGTGAAATAAAGGTAATGATAATGGTATCTATTTCAGAATTAAGATAGATAATGTTTGAGTAGTACGTAGCACATAGTAACCTCTCAATAAATAGTAGCTATTATCTTTATCAGCAGAAACACTTAAAGTTTATATTAAACTATTGCTATTTAACTTTCTTCCTTTTAACTGTAAACAAAACTTTTTTTTTTTTTTGAAAGCAATGCTAGTTTTAGGTCAAGGATAAACTGTTTTCAGCACAGGACTTTAATCTCCTCCAAAAACAAACCACACCCTACTTCCTGTTGCATGCAGATATGGGTACCTTAAAGGGACAGTCAAAACCAGGCCCCCCGTGCAGGATGCTAAGGTTACAACAGAGCGCACTCTGGTGTACACAGCTGGAAGCCAGGATGGGAGGAGATTATGAGAAGCAAGAGTTTGAAACTGATTTGTACAGATGTAAGAAATTATTGGAAGTTACTAAATTTTAAAAAGATGTAATAAAAACTATTTTTGGAAGAATAATCTGAAAGTAACATTCAGGACTGAATAGAAAAAGTGGTGACAAAGGAAGCCAGCTGAAAATCTATCGTATCATTGCTAGGGTAAGATTATAAAAATTATCAGGGGAACTGAGAGGAAAGGATGTGTATGGCAGACACGAAAGAAGAAATCATAGGACCTAAAGACAAAAATCTTTGATTTTAAAGAAAGGCAATCTTATCAACATCTTTTTCTATTTAGATGGATACCATGAATTTCAATACCCACAAATTATTAGTATCTTCTAGGAAAGTCCATTAAGAGTAAAAACACAGTAGTAACTGTGTTAATTCCCTTTTAAAGAACAAAATTAATTTACTTAGTCAATATTTGAAACTTCTAGGTAAAATTGGATACTTTGATATTAAAAGACATTGCCCAGTGAGCTAGATGTATTTTGTACCAACTCTGGACTAAATCAGTAATCCTGAGTTCAATGATTTCCCAAGACAAAGTTTTGAGGTTTCAGTCTGAGATAAAAGAAGTGCCAGACATTTTCTGCCAAGCGTTCTAGATGACTGTTTCCCAACCTGGTATGCACAGAGGGAAGTTTAACATGTACTTATTTATCTAGTACCAATTTCGTGAAATGCCCTGTAATAGATGGATAGCAAGCACCTTTCATTCTCCTTGTCTTATAAGTCCCAAAAGGGTCATGACCATAGCATCAACGGGTTAAAAGAAGGATTTTTTATTATTTCACCTATTCATCCTTGACTCAAGTAAGGAATATCTTCTGCCTTCTCATATGTGGGTAGCAGTATTATTCAGAGTTTTTTCCTTTTGTCTTACCACAGAAAAGAAAACTAGCATCACTCAAATTACCAGGGGTTTCTTTTTTATAATGAAAACTTCATTTGGTTCATTTTCAAAACTATTTACTGAGTGTATAATGAAGGTCTGTGCCAGATCCAAGTGTAAAGTGATGAAGAAAAAAATCTTAGTCTACTCTCAAGAAACTTATAGCCTGGTAAGAGGAAGATACAGGTATGTCTTTATCTTCATGTCTTTCTTCAAAAAGACTTACAGTAAGAACAAGGAGATGTGCAACACAAGAAAATAAAGTATATTGGAAGCAAGTGAGAAAGATAAGGCAAAGGGCAAGCAATGATGGGAGCATATAATAGAGGTAGGCTAATGCACAAAATAAATACAATGAAGACCTACTGTATTTGCTAAGGACCCATCAGGAATTTGGCTCTAAGCTTTTTAGCAATCTTTGTAAAAGGAAAAACACAACCAGTTAAACAACCCAGATAAAAACAGACTAATTTCTCAGGAAAAACATAACTAGTCCTGATATAAGGCTAAACAAACCAACACTCAGGATCCCGCACACACACTACTATGCAATATACTGAAGTACATCCTCAATAATATCCTTACGGCAAATGGAGGGGGGCTATTTCTTATAACACATCTCAGTATGGGCTGATGGCTTATCATCAAAGTCCAGTTCAGTGAAAGCAATTTTACAGGGGTTCACTTAAGCAGAAATTATCATTATAGTGTGGTAAGTACAGATAGAAATATGCATCAGGTGCTATGAGAGAACAAAGGGGACACAACAGCAATTTAATTATTCAAGGTTGGAGCAGATATCATTATCAAGGAGAGATTCTGGGAACTTTAGCTTCTAAAGGAAATATGCAGGTTTTGCTGCAAACACCTAATTTTCTTAGTGCTCAAATTTTTATTATGGATGGAATATTATTTTAAAAGAGCTTTCTCATCACATCAAAATTCACATTAAAAAATCAAAACATTCTTAATTGAAAGATTCTCATTTTCTTTGTAGTTTACATTTCTCAGCTTACCCTTAAATATAATGAGAAACAAATTAAGAAAATAGAGTCTGCCTATCTGAGCGGTGGGTGTCCAAAGAATCAGTGAGGGTTTAGAGTTACATGAAATTTAGATAAGCTCCCCCAGAAATCCAAGAGCACAGAACAAAAGGAGTTCTTTGGGGATTAGTTCTGATTCTGTGTTAAATTTTATTTTTTAAAAATGATACAGTCAAGAGTTGTATTTCTGCCTAATAGGAGAGAAAGAGTAAACAGAAAAGGAAGTTCTAAAATAATCCACATATATGGTGTCAAAGAAAAAGTCTTAGATTTCTAATCCATTCAATAAAAAGGGCTGACAAAATTTGTCTTGAAGGGAAAGAAAACCACAAAGAATATAATATGCTTCTGTGGTTGGTTTTATAAAGGTAGTGTTTTTCTTTAGTGTTTAGCCAAGTGTGAAAGGGAAGTAGCATTTCCCAACTTCTTTATACTGTGACAAGCTTCTTCATCAACAGGTACAGAGCAGCTTCCATGAGCCATGCAGGTGAGTGGCAGAAGGGGCCTTTATAGCACTATGACTGGGGCTAACACCAGATAATGAAGGATAATGCCAAATCTCCACAGATAAAAATGCACAAACTGAGAATGATTGGCACTGATGAGAAATCAGAGATGATCCTGCTTATCGACCACAGCAGACAGCATTCAGAAACATTTGCATTGATTTCTCTATCTCTGAGTACATGTGATTAGTTGCTGAGATTACAAAACAATATTTAAAATCTGTACCAAGCTGTGCTTTAGGTACTAAGGTTGACAACATTTTTGTGTGACAGAAATAAAAACCAAGTACTTAAAAATCCATCTGCCACCTTGTAAAAAGGGTAGATCCTCCAGACTAAGAATCTTTTGTTTGCTGAGCACAAATGAAGTCATCCTCAGAATTACAGACACTTGAAGATAGTATTAAGTGACAGGTGAGGAGGAGTTGGGGTGAGATATATTTCTATGCATAAGAGAGTGGAAAGGTATGTGTGGGAAAAAAAGGAGAGGAAACTGGTAGGGGTATGAAAGAGGCAGAAAGAAAGACAAGTAGTAAGAGGCTTATACACTGGGTGAAGGGGAGAAAAAAGATTTGGGGGGAGGAGGAGATAGCCCTTTATCCAATGAAATGTTTTGCCTCATAGCTACCTTCCATCTGCCTTAGTTTTCATATACTCATTTATATGCAAATAAAACTGCATGTAAAATAACAGCCTCTCAATACTGGCTTATGGGATGGACTTTCTTCTGAGTAGTGAGTAGTGTTCAATCCCACTTCACAGCTAGAGTGGAACAAGAACAGAGGCTGCCATGTGAAGACAGGCAGATTTATCTGCTGTGCTTTCCTAACTCTGCCAGGAACCAGTAAAAATAACTGAAAGGCTGAAGGCATCTTTGAATCCACCTCAGTCTTTCCCACTTTACCCACTGAGTTTCCGGATCCTGTGAATTCTGCCTCCACAGTCTCTCACAAGTAAATCTCCCTCCATTCTGTTTCTACTGCCATCTTCCCTTTTTGACATTCCCTGACTTCTGGCAGAACACAATCTCTCCCACCTCTCAATACCCATCACACTTTTCTGTACTTCACTTACCCCATTGGGCCCATTGTAACTTATATTTGAATTATTTATGAAGATACTATATCCCTATATGAGGGCTGCTTTTTTCTCCTAGATTTGACAATACTTTATACATAAGTTGTGTTTAGGAAATCTTTGTGAAATGAAAGCAAAGGAGAGAGAATAAAAAGAGAATGAAAAGAGATCTAGAAAGGATTCAAGTGGAAAGGAAGGAAGGAAGGAAAAGAAGGGAGTGGATGATTCTATAGGTCTGCAGTACAAGTTTAATTTATTTCCTTTCTAAATAAGTTTTTCCATTTTCTTTTTTCATAACCAGATCCTTATTTTATTTGGAATGGGTGTCTTAGTTGTACCTTCTAATAACTTAAATCACACAGCATTTGTATGTATTCAAGTACCAATATTTAGCCCCATATTTTTTTTATTCATGCACCTTTTATGTTTTTATAAGCAATTGTCTTTATTCTTAAGATAATGAAAGAGTAGACTAATTTAGAGACTGTTCAAAATAATTTTATTTTACTGTGTACTTCAGTTATCCTGAGTATCTAAGGTATTTATTGGAGGCTAATATGTTATATAATTGGTTATTTTTCTCATTTCTGTGGCTCAGAAAAAATATGACAAGAACCTTTGCAGCTGCACTAGAGTCTCAGCCTGCTATCTCCAGCCAGGTGCAAGGACAAGGGCTGTCCATGAATATCCCCCATGCCAGCTGTTGTCCAACATGTGTAAAGCCAAGCACTAGGAAGGACTCTGTTCTATTGCACCCTTTTCGATAAGTAATAAACTTTGCTATGACCTTTAAAATACCTTCTAATGAGTTAAAAGAAATAAATGTTTTCTGCAATATATTTTTCAATCAAAGCACCAATGATAGACTCTTTTCAGCCATCCTAATATCTGAAATAGATACAGAGCCCAACGCTTCAGGCTACAAAGGTTATTGGTGAACTGATGTATGTGATTTTCACTCAAGTCTGCAATGGAAATCAATTTACCATGAAAATACCCTGTAATTGGATATAACTGACATAATGAATAGGTAAAACATGTAACAGAACACATTGTCAGGTTAGAGAGACCAAAGGAAAACATGTAAAAGAAATATACAACAATAAAGCTGAGTAATATTTAAGTTTTTTATAGTACTAACAGTGTTGCCTAAGGAATTCCCAATATAGTGTGAGGGGGCTCCAGCTTACAAATAGGCGATACTCTTCATTCTCTCACCTTTAAGTTAATGCATTATTCATAAATACTTGATGAACTGAATTATCATCTAAAATCAGGCAGCAGAAACAAATATTCTGTATCAGGCTTATTTTATTCAAAGTCATATAATCATATTGAAAAGAGATTTTGCAATCCAAACTGTTGAGCCCTGGAATTCTTTCCACTGCATCTTGAAACAGATGACCATTTAGTCATACCCTGACTCAAGACTTGCTTGATCATTTATACTTATCTTGAACTCTTCCCATGACAGTGAGATAAGCCCTCAGGAAGGCAGCCTACTACATTATTGGGTATTTTCAGTTCTCAGAAAATTCCTTTGTATGTTGAGGTGAATCTTTCATCCCTATAATGTCTATCCATTGATCATTGTTTTGTTATCTGGGAGGTGATATGTTATAATTTGTAGAGAAGGCTTTAAGTAGATAGAGTGACAATTTAAGATATCCTAGGTTCAAACATGTGAAGGCTAAACAACATGCTACTAAACAACCAATGGGTCAATGAACAAATCAAAGAAAAAATGAAAAATACCTTGAGACAAATGAAAATGGAAAAACAACATTCTAATATCTTTGGGACACAACAAAAACTATTCTAAGAGAGAAGTTTATAGCAATACAGGCTTACCAAAAGAAGCAAGAAAACTTTCAAATAAACAAAACAATCTAACTTTACATCTAAATGAACTAGAAAAAGAAGAACAAACAAAGTCCAAAGTTAGAAGAAAGGAAATAATAAGGATCAGAGTGGAAATAAATGAATAGAGGGTAAAAAAATATAGAAATGATCAATGAAATTAAGAACTGGTTTTTGATAAAGTAAATAAAATTGATAAATCTTAACCCAGACTAATGAAGAAAAAGAGAAAGAAGACCCAGATAAAATCAGAGATGAAAAAGAAGTTATAATTGACACTACAAAAATACAAAATATCACAAGGGAATATAATGAACAATTATACACAAATTGGACAACCAAGAAAAAAAATGGATAAATTTCTAGTAGAAGCATAATCTTCCAAGACTGAATTAGGAAAAAACTGAAAGTCTGAACAGACCAATTACCTGTAATTAAACTGAAACAGTAATCAACTCCCAACAAACAACTCCAGGATCAGATAGCATCACAGGTGAATTCCACCAAATATTTGAAGAATTAATGCCTATCCTTCACAGACATTTCCAAAAAATTGAAAAAGAATGCTTCTAAACATTCTAGAAGGCCAGCCTTACCCTGATATCAAAACCAGGCAAAGACACCTCAAAAAAAAAAAAGAAAAAAGAAATTGCAGGCTAATATCCCTGAGGAACATAGATGCAAAAAAAGCCTTAACAAGGTATTAGCAAACTGAATTCAACAATACACTAAATGGATCATACACCATGATCAAGTGGAATTTATTCCACAGATGCAAGGATGATTCAATATCTGAAAAATCAATGAATGTGATATAGCACATTTAACAACAGACAAAAATCATGTAATCAACTCAATAGATGCATAAAAGCATTCAATAAAATTCAACATCCATTTATGATAAAAACTTTCAACGAAGTATATATAGAGAAAACATGTCTTAACATAATAATGGCCATATATGACAACCCACATCTAACATTATGCTCAACAGTGAAAGCTGAAAGCTTTTTCCCCTAGATCAAGAATAAGACAAGGATGCCCCATCTCACCACTCTTGTTCAGCATAGTATTATAAGTCCTAGAAAAGAAAAAATAAAAAGCATCCAAATTGGAAAGAAAGTAGTAAAATTGTCACTAGTTGAAGATGACCCATTACTATTTATAAAAGACCCTAAAGATTCCACCAAAAAACTATTAGAACTAAAAAATGAATTCATTAATGTTTCAGGATACAAAATTAATATGCAAAAATTCATTGTGTTTCTATACACTATTAATGAACTATCAAAAAGAGAAACTATGAAAATAATTCCATTTATAATTATATCAAAAAGAATAAAATACCTAGGAATTAATTTAACCAGGGAAGTGAAAGACCTGTACTCTGAAAACTATAAGACATTGATAAAAAAAAGAAAAGAAAAAAAATAGATGACACAAATAAAGGAAAGGATATATCATGCTCACAGATTGGAAGAATTAATATTGTTAAAATGTTCATACTAATCAAAGCAGTCTATAGATCCAGTGCAATCCCTATCAAAATGCTAATGGTGTTTTTCAGAGAATAGAATAAATAAACCTAAAATTTGTATGAAACTAGAAATGACTAAAGCAATCTTGAGAAAAAAGGACAAAGCTAGAGATATCACACTCCCTGATTTCAAACTATACTACAAAGCTATATTAAAACAGTATGGTACTGGCACAAAACCACATATAGATCAATGGAGCAGAATAGAGAACCCAGAAATAAACCCACACTTATGAAGACAATTAATTACAACAAAAGAGGCAAGAATTTGCAATCAGGAAAAGGCAGTCTATTCAATAAGTGACCTTGGGAAAACTAGACAGATGCATGCAAAAAAAAATGAAGATGGAGCACTTTATTACACCATTTACAAAAATAAAATGTATTAAAGACTTAAATGTAAAACTTGAAATCATAAAACTCTTAGAAGAAAACATAGACAGTAAACTCTTTGATACTGGTCTCAGTAGTATTCTTTTGTATATATGTCTCCTCAAGCAAGGGCAACAAAAATAACAAAAAACAAATGGAACTACATCAAACTCAAAAGCTTTTGCACAGTGAAGGAAATCATAAACAAAATGGAAAGGCAACCTACAGGAGAAGATAATTTGCTTATAGGATCATTTGTTGAAATGACATATCTGATAAGGGCTTAATATCCAAAATATATAAATATATAAAGAATTCATGCAATTCAACATCAAAAAATAAACAATTGGAGTAATAAATGGACAGAGGACCTAAACAGATGTTTCTCCAGAGGAGACATGTAATTGGCAAACGGACACATAAAAAGATGCTCAATATCACTAATGATCAGTGAAATGAAAATCAAAACCACAATGAGATATTACCTCACACTTGTCAGAATGACTATTATCAAATAGACAAGAAATAACAAGTGTTGGTGAGGATCTGGAGAAAAATTAAACTTTCATGCACTGTTGGTGGGATTGTATATTGGTGCAGCCACTATGGAAAACAGTATGGAAGTTTCTCAAAAAATCAAAAGTAGAACTACCATATGACCCAGTAATTCCTCTTCTGGGCTATTATTTGAAGGAAACAAAAACACTAATTAGAAAAGATATATGCACTGCTGTGTTTATTGCAGCATTATTTAAAATAGTCAAGATATAAAAATAACATAGGTGTCCACCAATAGATGAATGGATAAGGAAGATGTGATACACACACACACACACACACACACACACACACACACACACACACACACCATGAAATATTACTCTGCCAGATACACAAAAATAAAGTCTTGCCATTTGCAACATGAATGAACCTAAGTGAAATAAGTGAGACAGAGAAAAACAAATACCATATGATTTTATTTATATGTGGAATCTAAAACAAAACAAAGTAAAGCAGAAACAAACTTGTCTACAGCCATGCCTCTCTGGACATACCCTATCTCATCTGATCTTGTAAGCCAAGCAGGGTCAAGTCTGGTTAGTACTTGGTTAGGAGACCACCTAGGAATACCAGATGCTGTAGGTGTTAAAAAAAAAATGGAAAAGAAAGAAAAACAGAAACAAACTCTTAGAAACAGAGAACAAACTTATAGTTACCAAAGACGAGGGGGATGAGGGGTGGGAGAAAAGGATGAAGTAGATTAAGAGGTACAAACTTTCAATTATAAAATAAATAAGACATAAGTATGTAATGTAAAGCACAGGGAATGCACAAGGAATATAAATAACATTGTAATAACTTCATACAGTGACAAAGGGTTACCAGACATATAGTGGTGATCACATCATAAGGTACATAAATGTAGAATCACTGTGTTACACACCTGAAACTAATATTTTATGTCAACTATACTTTAATAAACAAAATAAAAATTTTTAAAAGATATCTTCTGTCCAAAAAGTAGGGAATTAAGAGAGATGAAATAAAATGTATACTTTTATGTAACAACACTATTTGGATCAAAATAAATAGCATAATTCATTATTCTAACTTACATTCAAGGTATAATTAAAGAGTTAGTGTACCTAGTTTAGTCTTAAAGCTATGTCACTCCTAAGTGCAATATGATTCTTTTTCTAAATAGACTCAACTGTTATCATTCAATTTCTCAGGCTGTTCTAATTTTTGTAATCTCCTCAACCCAAAATCAAACAGGTTAAAGCATTGGGAGTAGGAGACACATGGAAATACTTTTTCCAATAATCTAGAAAATATTAAAGGATGGCATTTCTTTCTGTTTTATTTTTAGCCCAATAAAGTTGATGTTGAAATTGTCACTTATAATCAGAGGCCTTAGGAAGCATCTCCATTGCTCCAGCCTTCAGCAAAACTTCAAACTACAAACAACACTCTGAAACTCAACCACTTCCCCTGGTTCTGACACTAAAAGCAAGTGTTTGCCCTCAATACTTTAGTGAAGATCTTATCTCCTCTTGTTTTTCTTCCTCTGATAGGCTACCCTGGTACTTCTCCTCTTGGGCGGAATAGAAAAATGCTTTTTATATTTGCTTTCCTCGAGGCTTAAACTGGAACAATACCATTAAGAACATGCAGTCACACACACACACACACACACACACACACACACACACACACACACACCACAGCATTAGTCTCCCAAGAGCCTGAAGGCACATATCACTACTGCATTTCTAACTCACCTTCCTCACCTATGATGGATACATCATCATGTTCTCTATCTGCTTTGGGTTTTTGTAACCATAATTACTTAAGAGATTCATTCATTTCAAGTAATCTTTTTTCTCTTCCTCTAAACAAATTTTGAAAATAATATATTTTAAACATTATATTTTAGATCTCTCATGCATTACTAATATGCTAAATTCCTTTTGAACAACAATGGTGTTTATATTTCTTTCACATGACTCAAAGAATAAAGCAAATAAACTCTAGGAAGCACTCCAGATACATTTTCTTAATCCAATTAATAAAATTAAGCCAGATTATGCTAGGAATTTTTGAGATATTCGAAAATCATTCAAACTGATAGAATTAAGAAATACCTATTCAGATTCCAGTCAAGGTAGCATAGAAGGTAGACACTGTGCTTTCTCTCTTTCACAACCACATCAAAATTACAATGAAACTACAGAACAACCATCCCTGGGAGTCACCTGAGGTCTGGCTGAACAGTAGTCCTACAATTGGGGACATACATAAGAAGGCACCTCAGGACTGGTATGGTAAGAGGGGTGAAGACACAAAACAGGCTGGTCTAACAACCATGTGTGGTGGTCAAAAATTGGGAGGGTTATCTTGGCTGCAGAGGTTCCTCCAGAAGAGTGAAGGATCCCTGCTCCATACTGGGCTCCCCAGACCAAGGTTCCAGTGCCAAGAAAAGAAGTCTCCACAACCTCTGGCTGTGAAAACCAGTTAAGATTGTGGCTGAATGAGACAGAGGTCTGTGGGAGTCACAGATGTTCCTATTAAAGGGCCCTGATAAAGTGAATCTTGCTCTGTAAGTACAACCCCTTACCAGGCGATTCTCAATCCCTCCCATCGACATGCAAACAGCAATCAAGGCTCAACTATAATAAGAAGGCACATACAACCCATACACCAGGGAAGACTGCACCACTGGGCCCCCAGGACACACTACATAAAGCCACTCTACTAAGACCAGTAGACTTGGGACCCCTACCTAATACATAGAAACAAACACAGGAAGGCAGCCCAAATAGGGAGACAAAGAAACATGTCCCACATGAAAGAACAGAACAAAGCTCCAGAAAAAGAACTCAACAAAATGGAGACAAGCAATTTACCAGATGCAGAGTTGAAAACACTGGTTAAAAGGATGCTCAATGAACTTAGGGGAAAAGTAGATAAACTCAATGAGAACTTTAACAAAGAGATAGAAAACATAAAAATGGAGATGGAAAACATAAAAGGGAACTAGTCAGAAATAAATAATATAATATGTGAGATAAAGAGTACATTAGGGAGAATCAACAGATTGGATGAAGTGAAGGATCGAATCAGCGACTTAGAGGATGGGGTAGCAGAGAACATCCAATCAGAAGAGCAACAACAACAAAAAATTCAAAAAATGAAGATAGTTTAAAGAGCCTCTGTGACAATATCAAGTGTACCAATATTTGCATCATGGGGAGAGAGAGAGGAAGAAATTGAAAACCTATCTGAAGAAATAACAGAAAACTTCCCTTTCCTGATGAAGGAAATACACATATAACCTCAGGAAGCTTGAAGAGTTCCAAACAAGATGAACTCAAAGAAGCCTTCATGAAGATACATCACCATTAAAATGCCAAAGGTTAAAGATGAAGAAAGAATCTTAAAAGCAACAAGAGAAAAGCAGTTATTTACTTACAAAGGACCTCTCATAAGACTGTCAGCTGATTTTTCAACAGAAATTTGCAGGCCGGAAAGGTTCGGTACAAAATATTCAAAGTGATGAAAAGCAAGGACCTACAACTAAGATTACTCTACCCAGCAAAGCTATAATTCAATAATTTGGAATTGAAGGACAGATAAAGAGCTTCCCAGACAAGAAAGAGCTAAAGGAGTTCATCACCACAAAGGCAGTATTACAGGAAATATTGAAGAGACTCCTTTAAGATGAAGAAAAAATATGTATTGAGAATATGGATAATAAACTGTCAATAACTACATATTTATCAACAAGCACTTCAAATGAAAAAAATTAAATGCTCCAAACAAAAGATAGGGCAGCTGAATGGATAAGAAAACAAGACCTTTACCCATTCTGCCTACAACAGACTCACTTCAGATCAAAAGACACAGACTGAAAGCAAAGGGATGAAAAAAGATATTTCATGAAAATGGAAATGAAAAAAAAATCTAGAGTAGCAATACTTATACCAGAAAAACTAGTTTTTAAAACAAAGTCTATAAGAGACAAAGAAGGACCCAGTAATCCCTCTTCTGAATATCTGAAGAAACCAAAAACACTACTTTGAAAGGACATGTGCATCCGTATGTTCATTACATCATTATTTACAATAGCAAAGATATGGAGGCAACTTTGGTGTTCATCAGTGGATGAATGGATAAAGAGGTGATACATATATACAATGAAGTATTACTCTGCCATAAAAACAAACAAACAAACAAACAAAATCTTAACATCTGCAAAACATGGCTGAACCTAAAGCGTATTATGTTGAGTGGAGAAAGTCAGATAGAGAAAGACAAATGCCATATGAATTCACTTTTGTGTGGAATCTAAAGAACAACAACAACAAAAATAAAATAAAATAAAACAGAAACAAACTCATAGGCGCTGAACTTTTTGAGGGTTACCAGATGGAAGGAGGATGGGGATAGGTGAAAAAGAGGAAGGTATTAAAAAATACAAATTGGTACTTACAAAACAGTCATGGGGATGTAAAGTATAGTATGAGGAATATAGTCAATAATATTGTAATAACTATGTATGGTGTCACATGGGTACTAGTTTTATAGGGGTGCTCACTTCAAAAGTTGTATAAATATCTAATCACTATGTTGTATACCTGAAACTAATATAATGTCTATGCTAATTATACTTAAAAATTAAAAATATTTTTAAAAGAAAAAAAAGACCATGTAAAAATATGTATATAAAAGAAATACCTATTCAAATGCAAAATAGTTATTTTTCTCTCTATCTTCCAAGGTCACTGAAAGAAGGTTCTCACAATTTTACAACTATTTTAAAAAATAAGACTATATATTGCCACTTTCATAAATATTTATCCAATTTAGTCCTCAAAAGAAGCCTGGAGATATTAGTCTCCACATTTTTGCAAATAAGGAAATTATGTTTAAAAAGGAAGAGCTGAGACATGCCCAATATCCCAGAAGCCAAACTTGAAAGAGTCTCATAACTTCAGCGCCCAGGCATGTCCATTGTATTTTAGCTATTCCAGTGATCTGTGGGTTCACTTTGGTTCACTATTCCAAATAAAAGAAAACGTTGCCTTTGATTTCTAAATAGTTATCTTCCAAACGTCTTCAGCCTAGTAAATCTTGAAATTTTTCTAATGCTTCTCTATGGGCGAGTAAGGCAGGTCCTTCACAGATTTCCAAAAATAAATTAGAAAAGATGACCTCTAAGACATGTTTCAATTCTAAAACTCATGATTCTATGAAATTACACATAAAAAAAGTAGCAGAGAAAAACACATGTTTAACAAATACATGTTTAAACATAGATGGTTAGGGTATGTGAGAGTCCTGCTGTGTTTAAGACATAAAATTGCACCATTGGACAAATATTAAAATGACCTAGAAATTAAAAAACGAAACAAAACTGATAGCTTCACCTTCAGAGATTATGATTTAATTAGCCTGATAAAGAGCTCCCAAATTAAAAGTTCTTCTTAAATTTTTTTTAAAAAAATACTTTAAAATTCCCACAGGCAATTATAATGTGCAGCCAGGAGTGAGTACCATTGATTGGAGTTTATTGCATGGGTTTCTGTGGGGAGTTCAGAGAATGGAAGCTGAGCAGAGAACAGGTCAATAACTTTCTCTTCCTGAGAGTCTACATTTCTGCTTGTGTTAGGGATTGTGGCAATAAACACCATAACTGTCTTCCATGGGTATTTGTCTGGGAAGGGTTTTAAAGGAGATGAAGCTTAAGCAGAGTTTTTAAAGAGAACAGAGTATAATTTTATTGTAAAAATAGAGGAGCCAAGATTAGGTCAGGGACTTAGAAGAGTAAAGAGAATTATGTTCAGAGATGGAACAGAGTTTTTAACTGAGAGCAATTAAGGAACACTGAAACTCCATCGTCAAAACTTTGTTTCCTCTAAGTACTCAATAAATAGTAATTAAATTTCCTTGTAATTAAATTGAAATAATCTTAGTGGAAAACCTTTAAATGTCTCAAGCTGAATTTTGTGTTCACTTCATTTAATCCTGGGTCTGCTCTTAAAGATTTAGAAATATTAAGACCCAAAAATCATTCTCTTCTGTCTTTCTTCCCACCATATATTATCTTTCTAGCTACACAAAGAATGGAAATGTATACTATTAGCAACTTTCTCTCCTTATTTTCAGCAAACTAAATGTTACCCAGACCCCATTCAATGAAAGATGACTTTGAGATCTAATAAAATTTCCCACAAACATAGTGGGTAACTCTTAAGAGTCCTGTGATGATGGTCATATGACCATAAAAAATAGATATTTAATAAAGCATTTCCACTGAATTTTAGAATCTAATAATACCTTCAGGGTTATAGCTAGTTTCTTTTTTAAATTTATAAAATGTTTTTTATCCTTTTTTAATTTTTATTTCTTAGAGGGAGCAGAGTCAAATGTGAAGAATTTGACTAATTAATTGACAGTGAAATTTTAAACAGACTTGCTTGAAAATCGAACATGACCTTCCTATAATATCTTTCCTTGGGTACCGTACAATCATCTTTTAAAGATTAGCAGCCCCAGCATCAAATAAGGTTTTACCAGTAGCCATTATCCACAAGTAGCAAAACATGGCCAGATTAAACAGGGCATCCTTACCATCTTTAGGTAGAAACATGGCATAAGATATGTGGGATTTGTTAATAAAATCTGTGGGAATCGTGTAATATCTAATCTTAAAAAACATTGGAACAGTCACAATTTGTCGTTGATGCCACTATACCTCAACTACAAATTCATTCATTCACCCATTCATTCATTCAGCAAACACAGGCTACACTATGTACCAGGTGCTGAACAGGACAGGCTATTTTCTGTTCTCACAGTTCAGTTGGGAAAAACTACCAATAAACAAACAAATTAAAAATTATAATTAAAATTTGAAAAAAACATTGTAAAGGTAATAAACAGTGATTTATGTGTGGGATTAATGAAAGGGAACTAGCCCTGCACACAGTCAAGAAAAGGAATTCAAGAGAGAGGATGGCTCTAGATGAGGCTGGAGAGGAAGGAGGTCTCGTTGCTTGGGACTATTTTTCTATTCAGCCCAGATCCTCTCTGCTGTGTAGTGCCAGGAGTTCAGGCTAACCAAGGACATTTTCTGCAGGACCCAAACCAAGCCTGTTCCTGGCTGTCTGCTTTGTGAAAATTCTTCCGCAGAAGACTGTCTTGCACTGTGTACACACATGCATACTCCTGTATTTGTCTGTCTGTGTGTCTGTGTTGTGTGTGCATTGAAGCGGGTTGTTGACATAATTCAGGTTTTTAATAAAGTTAATATTATTTTTTTCTTCTGTGTCTGTGAACTTAATTTTTCAAGAAAACTACATGGGCAATGACTCTTGAGTATGGCTTGTGCAGGAAGCCCAAACTTACTGACAGTGTGGAGGCTTCTCCAATGAGCCCTATGAATCCTCTAATTTGCTGACTTGGGGAATGAGTGGGGAATAGGGATTTCATAGCAAGAGTTGAAAAGGCTGTGTTGCATGTCAGCAGTTAGGACACATCTCAGGGGAACCTATGTAAAAAGTCACCTGTGGTTTGAAGTTTTCAACCTTTTAAACTCCATATCTACTTTTAATAAACATAAAAACTTCATATACTGTTATGAGTTGAATCATGTCCCCTCCTCTGCAAAGAAAAGTATGTTGAAATCCTAATCCCCAGTATCTGTGACTGTGACCTTATTTGGAAATGGGGTCTTTGCAGATGATCAAGTTCAGATGAGATCATTAGCTTGAGATCTAATACAGTATGACTGTATCCTTATAAAAAGTGATGCATCTGCAAATCCAGAAATGCTAAAGATTGCCAGCCAACCAGTAGGAGCTAGGTGAGAGGTATGCAACAGGTTCTTCCTCCAAAGGAACCAAACCTGCTAATACCTTGATCTTAAATTTGTAGCCTCTAAGACTGCAAGACAATGGATTTCTATTGGTTTAAATCACCCACTTTGTAGTACTTTGTATTGGCAGCCCTAGCAAACTAATACACACTCCTACAAGTCTACTTGGAATTTTGAAATAAATGGAAAAGCAACTTCCTCTGGATCTATTATTTAAAAATAAAAAGCTAAAAAAATGGAATATCATTACTAAAAGCAATAGGTATGAGGATAAGAGAGTCTCCACACTCCGCAGTTGAGAATCACTGCTCTAGCTTCTGAATTGAGTTATACAGGAGTAGGGAAGGAAGGTTTAAGTGCCATCCATAGAGGAACCTCCACAAGGTATAATGTTGGGGGGAGGTAGTGGTATCTTATACAGTGCCCTCCCTGAAACCTCTACCAGATGATATCCAAATAATATTGCAATAGCAGGCAGGACAATTATGTCTACCGTTGGGTATTGGTATCTGGGAAACCACCAAGTTATCAGAAAAACCAGGAAGACAAGGAATAGGGACCAGGAAGGTATTCACATCATTTTGGCCCTGATCTTAGCATGTCACAGGATGGGGGGATTTCATCTTGCCTTGGAATTCAAGTTATAGGTACTGAATTAGTTTCTTAGGGTGGCCATAACCAAGTACCACAAAGTAGGTGGCTTGAAACAACAGAAATGTATTACCTCACAGTTTTGGAGGCTAGAAGTCCAAAATCAAGGTGTTGGCAGAGTTTGTCCTTCTTCTGAGGGTTCTGAGGTAGTCTTTTTTCCATGCCTCTCTCCTACCTTCTGGTAGTCTAAAGCTTGTAGATACATCACTCAAATCCTCTCACCTTACATGGCATTCTGCCTGTGTGACTGAATCTGTGTCCAAATTTCCCCCATGTAATAAGGACACCAGTCATTTGGGTTACAGCCATTACTAATAACCTCATCTTAACTTGATCATCTAGAAAAGACCCCATTTCCAAATAAGGTCATATTCATAGATACTGCAGGTTGCAACATCAACATATTTATAGAGGGACACAATTCAACCTATAACAAATACCAACATGACTCTCCACAACATGAGACTAAAGCGCATCAGTAAGGTTCTCTGAAGAAGACCTCATCCAGCCTGCCCCACTCCTCAGCCATGGTAAAGAAGCTGCCATAAGGGTAGACACTATTAGTGAGCGCCCCCTGCTGGAAGAGTCAATGATGCATTTAAACCACTCACCTAGCTGCATTTATGCCTGCATCTCCAGTTAAAATTAGTCAATAATTTTTCTTTTTTGTTAAATTCTTAGAATCAAGTTACATTATTCTCATAGCAGGAATTGGGGGGCTGTCTCTGCTATTCTCTGAAATATTGTGTATAAGATGTAAATTATCTGTTCTGTTGCTTGAAGATTCAGTAGAACTTGCTTATAAAACGATTTTGGACTTATGTTTAGTTTTTAGTTTTGTTGATAAGCAGATTTTTTAACCCACTGGATCTGTGTGTGTGCGTGCGTGTGTGTGCACACGTGCACATGCATGCATGTGTGTGTCTTTCTCATTTCTTGCCTTTTACATGAATTTAGTTTTTTACATTTCATTATATTCTTCAGTTAGTTTAGACGTCTTACCTTATGTATTCCTATTACTTTAGTTTTTCTTAAACTAAAATGCAATGGTAGGTTCTGGTCAAGCTTGCCTTACCTAATTGCTCTTCAACCTTAAAACCCAGAAGACAATTGATTGCATATTATACAACTTCTGTGCCCAGAGCCAGATGTTCAATGACATAGCTATATATAAAGATGACTTTTGAAACCATTAAAGCGAGATTTGAAAAACTGGTGTTTAAAAGGCTTGGTAAACATTGCTTTGCCTTAAATAGGCAGCACACTGTTGCCCAATTGAAGCTTGTCTGTGATGTCTTTGGAGAGACTCAGGAAATTATACTCACTGACTGCCTGGCTGATTGTTCTCTGTAAGGCTTAGAGCTTATGACAGTAAAATGTAACTGGTACACAGTTCTTTTGTCAAAGTGCTCATTTTCATCAATACCTAGAATCAGTCGTCTGCAAAATTACTTTGCCTGGACACTTAAAAAAATCTAAACTAGTATCTTAGACCTCATTCTTGACAGCACAAAGACTTGGAATACTGATACTCTCAAAACTCCTTCCAATCTCGTAAGTAACTATATTCTAGTATTTAGTTTTATTTTGTTTTTAACTCCACAAATAGATATTACATTTTTTTATCATCTTTTTTATTTTTTTGTTTCATCTTTCATCTTGCATTCAGATTCCTAGGGGCATGAATCTTTATTTGTTGTATCTATTGACTCTTATCTATGGTAGATTGTCTTCCTGTTTGTTTTGTGACTTTCTGTGTTATGTTGGTTTAACTTGTTTTAACAGGTTTTATACTATGGGAATCCCATTCAGCCTGGGTTGTAGAACAGTGCCTCCAAGGAAATTCTGTGTTTTTCTCTACTCTGACTTGAGACCAATTTTTATGTTAATTTCTAGATTAGGAGATTTGTGTACCACACAGATAGTGAGCAAAGAAGCAGATAATAGTAGACTTTAAGAATTTAATATGTAATAAGGAAGGCCTTACTAATTAGATGTGAAGAAAAGAATTATTATTATTATTATTTACATTAGCTCTGGAAACGCAAAGACTTCAACTATTGCATGCAACTTAAAATAAAACTATCTTGGAGGTCAGGGGATCCCCAATGGAAGGCAGAATATGACAAAACGATTTAACTGTTTTACAAATATATTAAACAACCTCGCTGAAAGAAACTGAGGGCTGGAAGTTGGAGTATGTGCTGACCTCAAACTTTGGAAATGAATGGAGTCTGCAAAACTAAAGGCAAAAGAAACTGTACATGGACACTGTACTCTAATTGATAGTTGTTTCCCACAGAGTTTGATTTAACAATTCTGTTACTGCTATACATGTATACTGAACATCAACAATTAAATAAATGGATAGCAGGTGGTAGAAGTCCAATTTCTCACCGTTGGAGTGAGTTTTTAGATAAGCAAGGGGAAGTGCCTAGAATAATCCATGTGGTAATGGATTAAAGTTAGAGACATCAGCATAAATTCATATTTAGCTCTATATAGATACAGATGGCTACATATAGAAATATATCTAGATTTATGTATATGCACAAGTTAGTATACACACATATATGTCCTTGCACTGTCAGCTGAGAGGGTTCAGAAGCAACAACACCCTAGTAGCAATAGGCATACCTAGCACCCAGATATTAATTTCTGATATCATTCTCCAATAAAAGGAAACAGGGCTCCTTGGTCAAATGACTGATTCTAAGACTGGAGCAGGAAATATAAAAGGTGAGCTTGGAATATTCTATAGTGCCAGAAAGAAAAGAAGTGCTAACACACACACACACACACACACACACACACACACACACATATACATACTCACACACAGTGATAAGGGTATAGTAGAAGGACACAGAAGCCAATTAAAAAAAAAACTGCCAATGGTCAAAGCTGAAACAATAATTTGTGTGACAAAACATAATAAGTATATATTAAAGTATAAAATACATAATTGTGAGTCTATTTTAATATAAATAATTGATTACTTGAATGAACGAATGAATGAATGAATGAATGGTGGGGGGGTATAGTCCATGCAGAAGAATTTCAAATAATTTGTGTAGATACCTCTCCCTTAAGGAGGAGGCACACAACTCCCTACTCCTTAAATGTGGGCTTTGCATACTGACTTTCTTCCAAAGCACACAGTATGGAATGAGGAACAAAAATAACTTTATGTTAGAGAAACCTGACAAACACTACCTCGGCCAGGTGACAAGGTCATTATCAATGGTGAAAAGCCATATTGATAATATGTACGCTTGATATAATGTGATAAAAATGTCACTTTCCTTTGTGCACTTTCTTCCCCACACCCATAACCCCAGTCTAATCATGAGAAAAGCGCCAGACAAACCCCAATGGAGAAACGTCTACAAAACACCTGACTAGTTCTCTAATATTACAAGATCATCAAAAGCAAGGGAATTCTAAGAAACTATCAGATATGCAGAGTATAAGAAGACATAATGATGAAATGGAATCTTGGAACAAAAAAAGGACATTAAGTAAAAACTAACAAAACCTGAATAAAGTATGGACTTACACTAATAATAATGTATCAAGATCGGTTCATTAGTTTTGATGAATGTACTATATTAATTTAAGATGATAAAAAAAGGGGGAAACTGGATATGAGTTTTATAGTAATTATACCATCTTTGAATCTTTCTTGTAAATCTAAATTTCTTCTAAAAATAACTTTTTTAAGTCAAAAATGCTATAATAAACTTCCTTTTACCAGAAAAAGTTGATAAATCTTAAAATCTAGAAAAAATTATATATTTTGCCTGCCTGTAATATTATTCCATGTTAAATTATGTAATGCTAGAAAATTGATTGATTTTTTTTAAATCACAGCAAGTCCATACCTTATTCCATTTAACAAACAAATATGTGAAATTCAGTACAACAAAATAGAGAATCAAGGAAACTAAGTGATAGAATCATTTGCAATGATTCTGACAAAAGGGAAATAACCTTAATTTCTAAGAAATTCATAATTTTTTATAAGAAAAAAACAAAATCCTAAAAGATAAGTAGTTAGAAGCATTAAACAGATAATTTACAAGGACAGAAATACAGCCCCTAATGTATATTTAACAAAATATTTCACCTTGGTCACGAAAATAATTAATAGTTGAAGCTGAATAATGAGCACAAGGGATTTTTTTAAAAACAATCTTGTCCACTTTTGTATATGTTTGCAATTTTTCCATTGTAAAAATTAAAATAAATTTTTATTATTAAAGATGATTTCACACTTTAAACATAGATGCTGTATTTATGACATTCGGTAAATTTTATTTGTTTAATAAAACCCAATTGTGGAGATGCTATAGTGAAATGTTATGCTGATACTCAGCTAATGAAATGTAAGTTTGTTTTTAAAACTTTCATGGAAAGCAGTTTTTTCATATATATATGACAAATATATATTTATGTATGATATGTTTTATATAATTGTATATATATATATATTCATGCACACACATAAACTTTGAAAGTTCTTAAATACTTCTAGGTTTAAGATGGCAAGACTAGGTACATGTTTATCACCATTTCATCTCATACCTCCCCAAATTCTAGAGCATATATATGGAAAAAATATATAAAAGAGCACAATTCACTGTCCAGAAATTTTAAAGAATTTCTAGGAGAGAGTAGATAAGATCAAATTGATAAAGAAACTAGAATAAGCATATGCAACACAAAATAGAAATTGGATTGGAGAAGTCTGGTACTCTCTAAGAACCTAATGGAAACTAATAGTGCTCCAAGCTTAGAATTAGAAAAGATAGTGAGTTTGAATAAATCATGGGGCAATTATCATGGTAATTAATTAAAAATTCAGAACATCCAGGCCAGCCTCCTCTACATGTATCCCTCTTCGTTTCTTAATCCTCTTCCTTGGGATAATTGCCCCTAGAATAACAACTCTCGAAATTAAGAGGAATTTTGTCTCACATGCCAAAAAGAAGCACAGAACACACCAGCTTAGAATCCACATGATTCACATGGAAGACTCACAATGAGGAGAGAAATTCCCTGAATACTTCCCAACCTATCTTGGCCCCTAAATTAAATCTTCTTCCTCTGACAGTTGACATGGTTCTAAGACCTACTGATTGCTCCCTCCCACCCCACCAAAGGCTCTTCATGATTCATTTGTGAAGAGGTTAGTGCTGGTATAACCTACAAAGAGCCTACAACCAGTGCTTCTATTCAGGGGACAATCTGTTATGGAAACACATTTGCAATTGCTGGGCAAACCCAAGCAGATACTCTGAATGATCAACCATATCCCTTATTTAAACAGATTTCAAAGATCACCATGCATCTGAGGCATGTAAAGGATAGACCAAAATGAAACAAACAGAAAGCTCATCCCAGAATATCCAGTGGTAATTGGATAGACGATAGGTAGGTGATGATGATAGATGATAGATGATAGATAGATGATAGATAGATAGATAGATAGATAGATAGATGATAGATAGATAGATGATAGATAGATTAGATAGATGATAGATGGATGGATGGATGGATGGATGGATGGATGGATGGATGGATGGATAGATAGATAGGTAGATGATTGAGGACATCTTTTAAAAATATAGATTAAAAAGATTGATAAAAATGATAGAAAAATTAAACTACATAGATAATATGTCCAGTAGAATAAGAGGTATTTCAGAAGTAATAAACATCAAAATAGGAAGACTAGTGTAATACAATAAATAATATAAAACGATTTCCCTAAACTGAAATATCAAGTCATCATGTCAAAGAGCCTACTAAGTGTCAAGCAAGATGAATGGAAAAAGACATAAGAAGTAGCCAGCTGCTCCATTCTTCCTTCTTGAAGGAACTTAGTGTTCAGCTGCATAGAGCACAGTTAGCTGAGAGCCTCCAGCTATTGGTGCTTTCAGAGACCTCAGCTTTTGAACAAAGGCCTTGCTCTTTCTAGGTAGTTTCCAGCCAATGGCCAAGCCTGGCAGAATACTGGTGCTGGCCATTTCTGCTCCTCCCATCCCAGGTGGGATTCCTCTAATAGGGCAAATTTGCTTCAGAGCTCCCTATTGTGCTGGCCAAGACTTGGTTAGATCTATCAAATGACAGCTTCATCCACTTAGTTTCATTAGTCAGATCTGTATCATTATCTGAATGCTCTCCCTGGCCAATCCTTCCTTCTCATTTTACTTTTCACAGGTATTATACCCTATACATTTCTTATGTTCAAAACACCTTTTCAGGTTTGCTTCCCAGAGGACACAACTGGCACAGCTATACATAGAATCATGAAATTTCTGATTTTAAAATTATTTTTTAATTCTAAAAAGTATTAGAAAACAGAAGAATGAGAAGAATATTGGCATCAGACTTATCAGCTGCTAAACAAGGTGTTGAAATAATAAACCAATTTCCACAAACTTTTGAGGATAACAGATTTTGTGGTTATACCATACATAGTTTTATATTCAAACTAGATGGTACAAAGAAGAAAATGATACAAATACATTTTTAAAAAGTCTTACCTGCCTCGTACACCCTCTGAAAAATTTCTAAAAGATTTTTCTCTGGATAAACTTTAAAATAAAAATAGCAGAAGTGTGTTATTACTTAAATCTATTTTGTTTGCAAGTAACAGGAATCTATGTGAACTAGTTTAGGCAAAAAGGTAAGTTATTATAAGGACAACAAGCTATTTTACAAGATCTATCTTAGATTGAGTTCCCTAGAAAACAAAGCCTGAAGCAAAAGCTTATGTGCTATTGTTAAATTAGAGCATGCAAGCCTAGGGAGGAGTGAGGAAAAAGGGAAGCCAAAAAGGGAAGGAAGGAGAACCAGTAAAGAGTATGTTACCAAACTAGTCATCACTTTGTATTCCAAGAGTGATCTGACAGGAGTATCTGTTTTCTAGGAAGCTGTATGAATGATTGAATGTCAGAAAAGTATGTCCAACAGGTCCAGACCCCATTTGAGGACAGCGGTTTGCCCCTCAAGGAATTGACTTCTTGACCCTTCTGGGTTGCACCATCATAAATGGGCATCACACAGATGCTGAAATTTCTCATGCTTCAGGATCAAAAGGGAAGCTCCAGGAAGTTGTTGAGAAGAGGAAATGAGTTAAGCAATGTAAGCTGGCAACAGTCAACATCTAGCTGTGCCTCTGTGAAGACAGAGCTCACCCAGAGCTACTCACTTGTTGGTCAGAACAACAACTGGCCAAAGACCCTGGAGACAGGTGGAGCTGAATAGATCTGAAATGCACTTTAGAGGTTGTCTGATACAGAATCCAGAAGTTGGAGTACAGTGGGACCTCTGTAATAGACTAAAAACATTGACTAGGACTCAGGAAGAACACAGTTTTCTTCATTTCCATTTCTTTTTTTGCTTTTTTTCTGTAAGCTTTATTCTCTAAAGCTACAGATGGACTTTCTCAGAAATGAAAAGTAATTAAATATACAGACAAGAATAATTTTGAACAAACCAAAGATGAGAAGGAGGGTGTGTAACTCAACTCTCTGAAACTTTTAAAAAATGAAACAAATAACTAGAGGGAACACATCATATCAATACATAGAAAGTCAATTATTAAAAGATGTCAATGATTTCAAATTGATTTATAGATTTATTGCAATCCTGATCTCCATTATAATTTGGAGTAGGATCTTAAAATTAGCTAAAGAAAGAGAAGAGTGAGATTAATTTTTAAAAATTAAATGCAATGATAATACAGAGAAACTGGAATTTCCAGCTATTAAAAAACATCTGATGATACTTGGCTTGGCAAAAGAATAAACAGATCATGAGAGGTCAATGTACAAAAGAGACTGTCAAGAATGTCTCTGGTCATTATGTAGACATTAAAATTCAAGTTGTTAAACTGAGTGAATCTGATAATACTTCAATCCGGGGCTGTCATAGTTTTAGCTTGTGATTTAATACTCTCAGTCTCTGGAGTTTAGAATTTTACATTCTTCCTTGTAAACACAAGAAAGCATTAAAAATTGTATTTATCTGAATCCATTTTACATGATGAGAAAGGAATTTATAAGCCCTTCACTCAAGAGAGAAGCCAAACAGCCAAACTGAGATTTGAATCTCCTAATTCAGCTCTAATTTTTTCATGAAATGGAATTCATATCTTAATTTGGGTCAAAGGTTAACCCCTGATATACTCAATTGTGGCTTGAGTGACAAAGTCACATATAGAAACATGGCTACTCCCACTGTGACCTTGTGGAGTAGGCAAGTAAAGAAGACACAGTCACACAAACAAGAAGTGAAACAGTGAGTGAAAAGAAATTTGTAGAACTTAGAGTTAAGTTGAAATGACAGTCGATAATATGGTTTCAGTGTTCAATGTAATTACTAAGAAAGGACTTCTAAGATAATAGGAGCATAATAATGATCACGGGAAAAAAAGTCCAGATGAACTCAATAAGAGATGGTTTTATTTGTTTGGGAGGGAGGTTATGTGTAGTAACTCATTCTTAATAAAAAAGTGTAAGCTAAATCTTATGTGTTTCATGAATACTTTATAATAAGCAATTATTAAATTTGCAATTTTTAAAAAATAATGAAGGCAAAAATGTTCATATTCTATGATCCTGTTATTTTACTGGTAGGAATCTATCCAAAGAAATAATTTGAAATATAAATAGACTTATGCATTAAAGTTAATATAGCATTATTTATTTATAAGTACAAAAAATTGAAAATAAATGTCCAATTATGGAAAAATTATTTTAAATAACTTGACATATTTATAGACTATGCTATTAAACCATTAAAAATGATGTTTACAAAGAGTTGTTAATAACAAAAGAAAATTCTTAGGCTAAGCTAACTAAGAAAAATTAGATATGAAATTATTTAAACACAAAGATGTAAAAAAAAATGTATTTCATGATGCCAGAAAACACATCAAAATCTTTTCTAGAGAGACCTTCAGGACAATAAAGAATAGCATCAATTTCAGGTGCTTTATGTGAATTATTTCATTGAGCACTCAAAGCAATCCTTTGAGGTGGGTGTTCCCATAGTCATTGATAGAAAAGAAATCCAAGTCATAGATTGGATAAGTAACTCCTCCAAAATAACACCACTGCTGAGTGGTCCTGGGCCCAGGCAGTCTGACTGCAGGCCTCAGAGCCCCTTTGGAAGCCTGCACAACTTTGCAATACTTGACCCAGGGGTCATACCTGTCAGGCTGCCTGTCAGACCTGTATGTGGGTTTGTGTTTCTTGGCCATGTCAAAATCATAAGAAAAGGGATTAACATTCAATGAGCACCTACCTTGTTCTAAATACTTATCATGTGTAAGGTCATTTAATCAAACAAACAACCCAGTAAGGTTGTCATCATTATCTCCATGTTATACATGAGGAATTTATGCCAGTACAAGTTTCAAATGTGCCCACAGTTCTAACTAGTGCTGGAGGTGAGTCCCAGCCCTACATCTGGCTGGCACCAAAGTAAGTGCCCTTATTATGATTACAGCTGCACCTTACTACTTTTCCAAGCAGATGGTCACCTGGATCCATGGATGTTTTAGTTGTTTGCTTTCACTTAGTGTCCTCTGAATGAGACAGATGTTATTGAAACATAGGATGTTATTGAAATATCCAGATAGGATTCTTTATGTTGGTAATTGAAAATATAGAGAGATTAACTGAGAGGAACCCAAGCTACACTATGAATTTGCCAAGCTTTTAATTTGGGCTTATATTTGTGTCTCACTATCAGTAAGAAGTCATACACAGGAGTGGTGTCCATGCAGTCACCACATGCTTTCCCATTAAAGGACTGGTGAATGTTTCTAGCCACAGGTAAGTGAGGGCACAGCCTCAGCCCTTGCAGTGGTCCTCAGCCTTACCTACTCCTGGATTCCAGGCCTGACCGAGCCAGAATACTCTGTATTTTGTAGTAGTCATAACTTTGCAAGATTCTCCCCAAATTTTCTTAGGTTTTTTGCCTTTCATCAGGTAACTACAGTTCCATCAATGCTTTTATCTTGTGCCTCCCACCACTGTCGGTATTCATGTCTATTCATGCACAATATTAAACACATCACTTAGTGCCAGGTCCTCTTCATGTGTTTCAAAAGTAAGACTTGGGTTTTGTCTGATTGGTTTTGTTTTGCCTTCGCAAAACTGTAATTTTTCTCTGCTCGCCAAGTCCTGAAGACATTCTCCCAAGGGAATGCACCTTGGCTCAGGACCACACGATTAGTAACCTCTTCCTGGACTTCTCCATCTGCTGCTCAACTTTTAGCATCATCCTCATCTGATCTTTCGCTGGGTGTAGCGATGGCTTTCTGGTCATCCCAGCTCTCAATGCTCCTGTTGCCTTCCAGAATCTTGAGTTCCTGCTCACACCTTCTCGAGAAGAGCTATTTCTGCCATCTCTGTGGTTTTTGATGGAGAATCTTAAGCTCCTTAGAAATAGAAGGTTCCTTTCTCTATAGCTGCTTCCTGGATCCCCTTTGAAAAGATCTCCTCTTCCACAGCTTCGAGGCAAGAGACAAAAAGATCTTTACTTAATATGCAGGCCTTGCAGCCAGCTTCCCAACTGTTATTCCTGCAGAAAGCCCTTTTCAATACTTCAAAAATTCTTCTACTTTATGCTCTGCCTCCTTGCACATAGGTTATGCATTTCTGTTGCAACAACTTTATAAACTACTTAATGTATCTTTGAACATATTTAACACAATTGCAGTATATTCAAAGAGCTGATGCTGCTCTTTAAGCATCTAACTTAACTACAAAATATAGACTTGAACTTTGGGGCTGAGAGTAAACACCATTTTCTTATTATTTTATCATGAGATATTTACAAGTGCTCTGATAATAACATATTGGTATATGTTTGTTCTTAATGCTGTTTGCTCCAAAAAAGAACCCTTTAAAAATTTAAACACAATTCCAGTCCATTAAAATTTCACAATGTGGTTTGTAATCATTCTTTGAGAATAAAAGAAATAGCTTATATTTAATGAGAACTTACTATGTGCCATACTCTACACTAAGCATCTTATAGACATTATCTGATTTACTCCCTCAACTACTCTAAGAGGCTGGTGTGATAATAATAATTTCCAATGAGTTAGATGAAGCTCAGAGGAGTTAAATAACTTTAGCAGAGTCCCAGAACTAGGCCACAGTAGAGCTTGACTCCAAAGTCCAAACCTGAACTATCACGTGACATTAATTCCTCAAACCAGGTAAAGGTAAGAGTGTGTGTGTAAGAAATGGAGAAGAATGTAGAGTGAGAATCCCTCTTCGCCTCAGTACCCTCTTATCCCAACCAGATTCCCCGACATAGAGCCTCCACTGTGGACAACAATGTCACCATTGCTGACTCAGAACATTCTATTCATTTGAGAATGGAAGGGACACATTTCTTTTCTTACCACTGGAGGGGGCTTGTCTTTTGTCCTCAAAGCTACCTTTACTCATGATCTGTATTTTTCAGACCACAAGTGTACTCAGATTCAAATCTATGGATAGTCCTCAACATATGAAAAGTATGTTCTACTGTGCTGCTTTGTTTATTGTGACATAGAAGACTTCAAAATATGCTGACTTTGTTATATATAATCTCTCATTTACATAGTTTTACAGGATTACAAGAAGATTTAAGACATATCACTAACGATCAAATTTGTTTTGATTATTTCAGTGTGGTTCGTGAGAAACAAACAGCAAATAAGCCAGATAATCACTTAAGCCCAAATCATGTGTTTGTGGTAAGGTGCCCAGGAAGTTGAATTAGTTCTTCCTTCTTTCAGCCTACAAAATTACCATTTGGCATAGTACCACTTCAGAGTGACAAAGAGGCAAGAACTTTACCCGAATTTCATTGTAAAGAGAATTATAGTGTTAATAATAATGTTGGTAGAGAGTCATTGTGGTGGCAGCAACAACAATCTGGATACTATATTTATTACATGAATATGGTATTATTAAGACTACGAAGCCAGAACATGGCACATCCATCCTGCCATTCTGCCATTTATCTGGAGGGAGGCAAAGGACTCCTGTTCAACCCCAGAGTAGGTCCAGGAAGTCCTATTTTGTCCCTAGTCTGATAGAAAAATGAAAGGGCCTCTCTAACCCCTCTCCCATTTGCCGATCCAGTGCTGGCCCTTGAGAATTGTGTTTGCAGTCTGTATTGCTGCCCTTGTCAGAGGTCCTGCGGACATCTACTGCTACACACTGACACTCACAAAAATTCCTTTCGAGTTCATAGAAAGGCTCTGGAATATCCCAAACACACCTCCCCCACTGCCAAGCTATAGGGCTAAGGCCTTCTAGCTATGCACTGAGATCTCCTAATTAACAGCATTGAGAATCACAGTGAACTTCCTAATCAAAGTAAATACACTCTTTAATAAACCTTGTGATGGATATGGTGGGTTGGCTAACTCAACACGCAACCCATCTGGTTGGAAAGATTGGGAATCTAAAAGTGATCTTTCCAAAACTCCTTTACAGCAAGGGTACTGGATGTGAGTTGTAGTCTGTCAAGCACATGCAATCGTGTAAGCGGTAGATGGCAGAAAAGAGGCAGGGGCCATCTTCCTGCCACATTTGGTACATTATTTTCTACAACAGTTTTCCAGGTTCTGTTCTCTGCTTCCAGAGTGTGAAAGCAGTTGAAGCAGCTCTGAAGATGATGTCTTGATTCCAGCTTCTTGTCCACTGGACCACAGTGGCAAAGCTCAGTTCTTTATTTTTTCCCCTACATTTGTAATTTAGTTAGTCCACTTCTTATTTATTTGATAACGTCTATTGTATTCTAAAGATATAGAAATGTAAGAAGAAAATTAAGATGGTTTAACCAACTAGAAAACTTCTACTGACATTCAAAAAATACAAGAAACACATGCCTATTGTTGAAAAATTAAACAGAACACAAAGAAAAGTATAAGGCCTGAGTTCTCTTCTACTTGTTGCCAGAACCTCTCCCCACACATGATAACTGTTTTCTCTTTTTGTGGGCATCCAATGAAGGAAAAAATCTTCCACACATCAGCTTACACATACACACACATCCATGTTCCATTTTGCTCATATACATGTGTGCATGATCTTTAAATATATACGCAAAACGGGGAACATATGATGTATGCTACTCTCCACTTTGCTTTTTTTACTTCACAATATACTCTGAAGTTTTTATACTAATAGATGCATATTTACTTATGGTTACATAGCTATATACCACAAGGATGTATTATATTGGATTTAACCATTATCTTAATTGTGTACATTTAGTATATACACACACTGCAACAAACATCTTTGTAATATACCTTAGCATACAAACCCATGTTCTTGAACTCATGGCTGTGGTGACAGTCTTGAGGAGTACATCCCCTGAGTGTCAGATCCATAACACTCCTGGACCCTTAAAGCAACCCAGGCCTTCAATTCTACACCAACAGACAGCTGTGAAAGGTGTCTGCCCTCGGAAGGGCACACTCTCCAAACGCAGCCAATGAGGCTAAAAGACCAAGAAAGCAAAGCCAGGGACTGTGGGGGGCAATGGAAGGAGGTGCTCCTCCCAAGGGAGCAGATCTTGGGTCTATCCAAGGAGCTCACTTCATTGCCAGGGCCCAAGTTTTCACATCTCCCACCTAGCAAGAATTTGTAATTCCCATTAAGCAATGACCACCATGTGCTTCCTGTCCTTTTTTTCAAATGAGAATATTTACTGAAATTACCCTGTTTCTTCTCCATTGTACTTTGGAGAGAAGAACACCTTCCTCTTCATTTATGTGTCAGCAAATCAAATGATCCACTTTCTGCCCAGCCGTTCCTGACCTGATTAATTCTGGACTGCTAAGTGACAGATTTACACCATTGTCCTATTCAAACCACTGTTAATTTGGATTACCTTGTTACAAAAGCTCATCTTGTGGCCTACTACACTAATGCAGAAACAAATACACTCTCTCCATCCACCTGGTGTCCAAGCCCTGATTATTTTATCTCCCTAACATCTCCACCATCATTCCCAACCACTGCCTTAGTTAGATCCTTTCAGTTTATCCATTGCTCTGATAGCAATATTTCCTTATTAGAGTCTTAGCTTGCCACCAAAGTTTTAAATGTCCTCTGTAGGATGAAACACCAACTTCTTCAAACGAAGCACTAAGTCTTAGAATATGATCTTACTCTTGCTTGCCTTGCTAAAGTAACTTCTGACTGTGCTTCTCCCACGCTTCACTCCAGAAAAACTGAGCTACACTAAAGCTGTCCATTGTTTTCAGATCTTTTCTCTCTCTCCTCTTCACCCTAAAATAACCTTCATCCTTCACATCATAATGGCAGACATCTACTCTTCTTTTAATACTCAGTTTATATCTCTCTTGAAGGCTTTCCAGATTCTACTTGTCCCTTGCTGAAACATACAAAGAAAGAGAATTAAGGGACTAATAAGAATTGACTTAATAATCATTTTATCTTTTCTGAGAAATGGAAATTTTAAATGTTACAATCTCTACACAGGAGTGGAAAATTGTTTTTAATTAATATGTAAAATATATTATTACTAAATATTATACATGAAAAAATAATTTATAAAAATTCATATATATGAATTTTAGCCCAAACTATATCTTAATTAATCCTGTTACAACTGACAATTGTTTGTGGATTTCATAGCTTTAATGAAGTTAACACTTGCACAGAAGCTAGTGGTAAAATGGAATCAGGCCAGTAATTTCTAAAGATGCCATGCCTGTCAGACTAGTGCCATTATTTTTGTCTTATTAGTGCTGTTTATTTTGAATGATGAATGATGCCTGGATGGTTACCTATCTGATTAATTTGTTTTATGTAGGGTCTAATCACAGCTCCATCAATATGTCAGCATTTAATAAACATTTGGGGATGATAATTGAAATCTAACAATGTGAATTGTCCATTTAATCACCATAATGCAGGAACTATCATGCCTTATATGTTGATTATGTACTCAGAGTTAGAAGAGATAATGATGCTCAGATTTATGTTTGAGTATGTTAAAATAAACAATGAGTTTGAAACATCTGGCTGGTCTTTGTTTTCCTATAATATACAGTGATTAGTAACTATTTGAAAAGCTCTTTCTGCAATGCTAGAAATCCTGGTATGGTATACACATAGAGAAAGAAGACTGGTCTTTAGAACCTTTTTTCTTAGCTTTGTTGGGCTTTTATTTTAATAACACACTCACTTGAAACACGCCTGCAAAAAATAACAGGGCACAATGTTCCAGAAATACGGTATAAAATATACAAAGTAAAGGCATATCTGTTTACCCTTCAGCACGCAGAGTGTGAAACGGAATTTGCTTCAGAAAGGCTCTTCCTTCTAGTGTTATACAAAACATCTGTCCCTCTTTGTCTTTCCAAAAATAGCCACAGCTCAGTGTGTCCCCTTTGCCGCTTATTCTCCCCACCAAGCACAGTCCCCTGCTTTTCATCTGGATCTGAATCAAGTGCAAGAACAGATGCCGCATGTGTGACAGAGCCCACAGCAAGGTGTTACAGAGTGTCTCCAGGACAGAGGTTGCAACTCAAATGCCTACATGCCTACAGGGCCTTTGAGATCAAGCTGGTAACATAACATTGAAACCTGCCAGGGAGTGGTTCTGGTGACCTGGGGAGCTATACAATCCAGAGGCTACTTCACTCCTGCCATATTTGCCATGTCATAATCTTGGTTTCATATTAACAGATCTCCTGTTTTGTTTTATTTTTCAAGAGAACCCAGGAATTTGTGCTTATTGAGAAATATCTTTCAATGCCAATAAAGAATTTTAATTATTTTTTTAACATGGATCAAAATGAAATACTTCTGTGGAATTGTAATCCATAGGTCCATTTGCTGGTTCAACATTTTTTTCTGTTCTCTGAACTTCTGCATATAACTTTGTGGCAGGAGCACCTGACCACTCATTTCTGACATTTTCTTGAAGTCTGAGAATGGGGAATAGAGAATCTGGAAATTAATTGTGAAACTAATTACCTAAAGGAATTGTTAAAATTAACTGTGGAAGAAAAAGAGGCACTGTAATAACCCTCACAGGGTGATCTGATCATAAGTTCCTAACTGGGCCGTTGTGGTGGGTAGTCACACCCCAAGCCTACGCCTTCTTGAGTAAAAGATTTAAGCAAGCCTTGTCCACTGTTTTTGTGTATTTGGGTTAACACACATTCGAAATGCCAGAAGTAATCCTCTTTTTCAGACCCCTAGAAAACCCAGCCACCCTCAAGAGACCACAAAATCTTGTTAACTGTCTTGTAATCCGATCCCTCCCTTACTTTCTCAGGCCTTCATGTAACCTTCCTTAATTTCAAATGTACAAAAGAAACTGCAAAACTTTCATTTTCCAGAGCATTTGAGATTTTGCTTCCCACCAATGTCATCAGTGTTGGCTCAAATAAATTCATAAAAATTCCCTGCAGATTTGGACATTTCTTATGTCCATACACAAATGGAGATACTCTCTATGTGTGTTTTTCTAGGAGTCTGGAACATAATAACTACCATTTATAACATTCTTTTTTGGGAAGAACATGTTTTAATTCCAACAACAGCAAAAGGAAATAAGCTTTGAGAACCCAACACTTTCATTGGTTGAAGTATGCTCTTATATATTCAGTAAATGAGAGTTTTCCATGAGCTATGATCTGACAAGATTTTGGAGACTGCCTGACTATTTAGCTAGTTATTTTATGTTCTTGATATAACATAGATATCTAATCCCCTTTAAGATACCTCAGCCATAATTAGTATCATTGCCTTTGGCCCATTCAACATTGAACCATAAGATCATATACCACATGGAAGAGGATATAAATATCTACCAGAGGATTAATGTGTTCTGACTAAATATATAGTCAAAGCCATTTAAGCAGAGTACATAACTGATTTTCTTCTCTTTAAACAGGAATTGTAGATGCTGTGATGATTAATTGTACGTGTCATCTTGGCTGGGCAATGGTACCCAACCACTAGGTTAGATGTTGCAGTAAAGGCATTTTTTAGATGGAATAAACATTTATAATCCATTGACTTTTAATAAAGGAGCTTGCCCTGCATAATGTGGGTGGGCCTCATCCAATTGGCTGAAAGCCTTAAAAGCAAAGATGGATATTACCCAAAGAAGAAATTCTGTCTCAGGACTATAACATAAGAATCCTGCCCGAGTTTCCAGCTTACCATCTTACCCTACAGATTTCAGAATTACCAGCCCCCTACTCTCATATTGTTGTGGCCGCCAGCCCCAGAAAGACACAGGGACCACCAGAACTCAGTGAGTTATAGAATCACACTCTTTATTCAGCCAGCTGGGTCTGCCAGGTGTATGCAGACCCCAAATTAAGCAGCCCTGAAATGTAGAGGTACAGGGTTTTTCAGCCCAAAATCCCACTCTTCATTCTGTGTGAACACAAAGGTCTATTTTTCTTCTATTCATTACCTGTCAACCCACTGGTCAGGTGTGCAAGTGGGGGTACAGAAGCAGAAAGCTTGTTAGAATGTTACGTTTCCATAGTTAGTAGCCTATGTTCCTATGGCGATAGTCAGACAGTAATTTCCAGCATGTAATTAATTTTAAACAGTAACTCTCCAGCCAACACAACATAAGTCAGTTCATTAAAATAAATCTCTCTATAGAGTCATACACTTAATGATGAGGGTACATTCTGAGAAATGTGTCATTAGGCAATTTCATAGTTGTTCGAACTTCATAGAGTGCACTTACACAAACCTAGCTGGTATAGCCTACTGTACACCTAGGCTAGGTGGTATAGCCTATTGCTCCTAGGCTACAAGCCTATATGGCATGTTATTTACAAAACAATGTGAGATTAAGTCAAGCACAAGAAAAAAATGATGTGATCAATAGCAGTGGTAAACACAGATAGACAAATGAGGTTGGTACCAGCATAAATAACATGGCATACTATGTTACACCAAACTTTTTTTAGTAAGTGGAAAGTACATTCTAAAATAACAATAAATAGTATAGTAAATACATAAATTAGTAACATAGTTGTTTATTATTATCAAGTATTACGTACTGTCCATAATTGTATGTGCTGTAATTTTATATGATTGCACCATGGTATCTTTGTTTACAACATCACTACAAACACATGAGTAATGGTTGAGCTAAAATGTTCCAATGGCTAGGACATGTCCTCATAAGAAACAACCAAACCTGTAGAGAATTTTTATAAGACTTGCTTTGAGCCAAACTGATAACAATTGCCAGGAAGCAAGATCTCAAATGCACTGGAGAATGACAGTTTTTTAAGGAAGATTATATGAAGGTAGGAGAAAGGGAGGTAGGGGTTGGATTACAGGCTAGTTAACAAGATTATGTGCTCTCTTGCCAGTGATTCCACTTAAAAAGAAATATTTGAAAGGTACTTAACCTGGATGCACACACACACACACACACACACACACACACACACACAGGACAGGGCTTACTTAAGGCAAAGTTAAACCATTTACTAGAGAAGTTACAAGTCTGAGGCTTGACTACCTACCATGACCTGCCCATTTAGGAATTTAAGATCAGATAGCCCTGTAAGGTTACTTTTGGTTAGACTTACTAACCCCTTTTCATCCACAGATGTCACTAGACAACAGGAATTTTTCAATTCCATTATAATCTTAGGGGACCATCATAGTATATGCAGTCCAACGTTGATTGAAATACCATTAAATGGAGCATGACTGTACAGATATCCAATGATTCTGTTTCTCTGGAGCATCCTGACTGATAGGATGCCCGTCTGTGAGTCTGGAAAATATGCTTTGTCCAGGCAGTCTCTCTCACCTGTTCATAAGTTCTACCCTAAAGTGTTATTTCTTTAGTAAAAGGCTTTTACCTCTGATAAAATGTGAATATAGTAAAGTTAATACTCTCTGATATGGCTGTTCTTATGTTGCATCACACATTCTAAATCTACCTTTGGCTGTATCTCTTTGTCTATGAGGAAATAAGAGCAAAGAAACTAATATTTATTGAGAAGATACTTTTTTATACTTCATTCAATAAACTTCTGAAGTAGTTATTATTTTTATTATTATCCCCATTTTTATAGAAAAAGAAAGCACCAATAGAGCACATATCATATATGGACAGCTTGATGAATTTTCACGATCTGAGCACTCTTGTGTACCCAGCACCTAGATCAAGAAACAGAACACAGTCAGCATTCAAATATATATAGCATTGTGTTGTATATATGTGTATATAAATATGCATGAATGTGTGTGTATATGTATATATGTATATAATTGTATATATGCATGTGTAATTAATATCCAGATGAAGATATAAAACATTTCCAGTACCCTGGAAGTCCTCTTCCAGTCACTACTTCTTCCCAAAGGTAACCACTATCCTGACATCCAAGAGCAAAGATTTATTTAGTTTATTTTAATACTTTATATAAATGGGATGTGTACTTTTTTGAGTTTAGCTTCTTTTCCTCAAGCTTTATATTTATGAGATGCATCCATGTTAACATAAAGTTGCAGTTCATTAATAATAAGACTGAGATTGAAAACCATCACTTAAATCACATAAATTTTGTGACCATATCACACAGCTGTAGTAAGTAGCAGAGCCAAGAGTCCAACCCAGTGGTATCTCATTCCAAAGCCCATGCCTTCTTTCTGCTGTACCAATGTTTTCCAAAGTACCATATGTAAAATTATATTAGGTGGCACATGGGTGAATATTAATAGTTATGCTCTTATTTTTAAAGTTTATTAGCAAAAAGTAACTAGCACATCAAGCCCACAATAGAAGTGCTTTTTTATAAATAGATGTAATTCAAAGGCTACACATGTGTCCCCTCTATGACCCAGTAATTATATTGCTATTTATATACCCACTAACAAGGATAAGTATAAGTTTTAGTCTTAATAGTCAAACTGTAAACAGCCTTAATTTCCACCAACAATAAAACGGATATGTTGAGAAATGTTCATATAATAGAATGCTAATACACTGATACAAAAGGAACAAACTACTGTCACACACCACATGGATGGATCTCTCAGACATTGTGACGAGCACAGATGATAGACACAAAAGTATGCACGCTCTACAATACCATTTTTAAGAAGTTCAAGAACAGGCAAAACTAATGTGTGATGATTGATGTCAGAAGGGGGTTTACTTGAGGGAGTGGGTAAGGGGCTCGAGGGAGACTTCCTGAGCTGGAAATGTTTTATGTCTAAATATAAGAAGAAGTTGTGTGCATGTGATGTGTGTGTGTGTGTGTGTGAAAAGTAATGAAGCTGTACCCATAAGACATTCACTTTATCATATATTCTAGAAAAATCAATAAAATTCAAAATAAATGTATTTTTATTTTTTAAAAGTGAATTTATTTAACCAAAAATTCTACATTAAGAGCAAATCCAGTGTTCCCCAGATATTGTAAGAATCAAGAAGGCAGGAGTCACTTTATAAAAGATACTTGAGAAACACTGTTTTATCCCAAGGGGCCTCTAACAACAGCAATAGTGACAGAGATCTCAGACTCTCAGTTATGCGACTGAGTAACTTTGGGAAATTATTAGATTTCCTTAGCCTAAAAATATAAAGCAGAAATAATAATATTATTATTATTGATAACTATTATTATTACTAACTAGTTTGTGTCTTTTGTAAAGGTTATATAAAATATGTAAAGGGCTTAGTACATTGTTAAATAAAAGGTAGTAAGAGGTTAAAAAGTAACTATTACCATCACCTTCATCCACAGTCAATGAGGTAAAGGACATTGATTCATTTATTCAACAAATGTTTATTGAGCACCTGCTCTGTGCCAGGAATTGTTTCAAGCACTGAGGACATAACCCTGAACAAATGAGCCCCCAAAATCTCTGCCTTATTGGAGTTTCTGTTTTAGTGTGAAGGCTGATAATTGTGCCACAGTTGAGAATGTTAAGACAGACCTCGGAAGACAGATACTGGACACCTCTTAATCAGGTTCTGGAGTATCTGTCATCACCAGGTACTGATTTTTCCTCCCAGATGGGCTGAGACCACTGTTAGTAAAAGAGGCATGCCAAGATCTTTTCACACCTTCCCTGAAGACAGCCTGCACCAATGAAAGAGAAAATGTAACACCTGCAAATCTCTTGCTAAAAAAGTCTTTTTAAAGAAATCGTTCTTGTTCTTTTGATATTTGCACCTCTATAAATAAACTGGAAAGAAATCTCTTCATTTGAATATCAAATAAACAAAAATTATGATTGCATGTCACGTGGGCCCATAGTTTCTGCTCTAGGAGAGGTGATAACAGGGGTCATGATCCTCCCCTCATGGTTGGAACAGTTGCCCAGGTGGGTAATCTGGTCTGTGCCCACCACTCTATAAATCAGCCACACCCACCCTGGGGTTCAGCCACTCCGAGCACTCCATAATTGGTAAGGGGTTGAAAGAATGCAGATTTTATTCAATATTTAGCACTTGATTTGATGGAGAAGAAAAGGAGAAGAAATTCTTTCACAATTCTTTATTGATGTCCTTTAGTTTTTCTTATTGTACATTAAAAAAAATATCCTAAACTAGTTCAAAATGAAGAATTGTCTTAGATTTTGAAAGATGCTAAAAGAGAGGCTAGAGAGTTGCTTTGGGGAATCTTTCTATTCTTTCCCTTTCACCCTTTCTTCTATTACATGAGTCACTACATAAAAAGCCACCAAAACACTTGAACCTACTCAGAAAATCATTCAGGACCTCAGCCAGACCTACATTCTCAGCTTTCTTTTTCCTCCCTTCTTATTTCATCCCATTAGATTTGGGTTGAGTTGAACCTTGTAATCATTATAACACAGCAAGGAGTAGTCAGATCTGGAATATAACTAATCCAGAGGCATCTATGCTTTTGTCTAGGTGAAGATCTGAGATTCTGCACTAGATTTCTTCAGGTAGCCTCCAGCGTCAACATCTCTGAATTATAAATCTCTGAATTATGAGGACTAATACCTTCAACCTCTCTGGATCAGTATGAAGTTTCCCTCAGACCCAGACCACTTCTTTGAAACCCAGTGCTTACAGAGGTACTTGCTCCTTTAGCCCCAGGCTGACCAGCTCCTGGCTTCGTCCTTTTCCCTTCTGCCCAACACTGGTGCACCAGCATGCTTTGCAATCAAGTCTTGCTAAATCATGACATCTAGACTTCTAAGTACTTAATAATAGAAGTGGAGATTTTTTTCTAATAATTTTCATGGGAATTTCAGATTTTCGGGACATTTTCCATAATGTCACCAACATATACAAATAGCTTCCTTTTGTTAAAAGTTTTATTAAACTATTTGTTTGAACTTTGTACCTCAGACTCTTTGGACTATACTACACTTAGGTGAGGAAATGATCCAAATACCACCAAACAGTCTCATTTTTCAGTAGGAGAAGAAACTAAGTAACACAAATAAGCTATCGCTTTATAAGCACTTATTGGGGTTCTATGTATACATCTACTCTAACAGTAAAGTATGGGTTATTCATATATCAACATCAAGTTTATGGGGAATTATAGATCAAAAGTATCACTGCCCCAAATACGTGTCACCACTTGCAAATGTTCTAATTGGACAAGCAACAAACAATACAATGAAGCTAAATCACTGAGTAACCAAAATAATAGTAACTTAAAATCATGGTCCACTAAAAAAACACTGAATATATACCATTAACGAAATGCCCCTTCAAAAAAGTGTGAGAATTCCCACCATCATGGTGCATATGTGCAGTACGAACTCTGCAGCATGTGCAGTGCTGAGCACCAACCCGCCTGTCAGTAGGCTACTGAATTCAGTGCTTACAGATAACTCATTTTAGCAACCCCTAGCTTTCTTAGTATGTTACTAGTAAGCTTCTCTTAGCCCTATGTAAAATGCAAGTCACTTGCCCCTAAGCACCAAAAGAATTCCTAGCATGTTTAGATCAATTGTCCACTCCTTATGAGGACCTTGCAATGGAACTCATTTTTAAACCATGCTGCTAACCTAGAATATGGAAGCAACTGTTCCTTTCGGCCATCTGCTGCTCTGTTCCTCTTCCACTGGCATTTCTTAATTTTATGGTCTAGTCTTATCTGAGTCATTTCTTCTCTCTCAACCTAGAGTTTGAAGCTTCTCCAAATTTCCAAATTGATTGCCATTCCAAAATAAAAGTTCTCCAAAGCTCTTTCCAAATCTACTATTCCTTCCTTTTATTCTTTAATGAACTTACTCAACAACAGCCTCATCAGCCAGGCCTTATAATTATAGTGGAAACTTCCATCGGCCACAACTCTCTGGGAAGCAGCTGCCATCCTCTCTCTGAATCACAAGCTCCTGGGTACATAGGGCTCTAGTCCCCAAATATGCACTACCTAAGACTAGGTTGTTCTGGATTCAACCCAAAACTTTTTAACTTTGGCTCAGTCTTTCAGAGGCACATTTTTATTTCTCTAATTATGAAACATATTCTAAAAACCTGGCAATGAAATGAAGGGTTTGTTATTTCACAAAATACAGGAGCCATGTGTTACCTTTCTATAAGAAAGTACTCATTTATCATCCAAACACTGTACAATAAAAGCTGCCAAAACAGATTAAAAAAAAAAAAAAAACTATAGCATACTGCCAAATCAAAGAACTGTAACTGCCAACCCACATTCTTTCTTATTATTCTAAGCTATAAGTGACCATGATACATGAGCATACTTCTGAAGCTCAGCAACCAAGCTATTCTGCTAAATTAACTCATCCATCCACCTTTTTAGTCATCCATTCATTCAACCACTATTTATTAAGTACCTATTATGTGCCAGCAGTGTTCCAGGGACTGGAGTTCATCAGTGAACAGAAAGACAAAGTCTCCAAAGGATGGACAAAATGTTCAAAGGAGATTTGGCCTTCAAACAAAAAACCACCCAAAGAAAAACTATCATTTGTAAAATTGTCTCTGAATTTAGTCCTATGACTTTTCAGTTAGCACTGTTATTGCCCCTGGAAGTCTGATGCAGTGAAACCTTGACCATGACCACTTCCCCTGCTTGCCATTAGTCATCCTTGCATCAGTTACTTTCAGTACTGCATGAAACAAATAATGATAATGGTTACAACTCCCCCAAACAATGTCCCTTCCAAGACACATAATAGTAACAACTAACATTTGTTGAGCAATTGCTGTATTTCAGATATTTAATCCTCATAACAGTCCTAAGAGTTAGGTATTATTATTATTTCCCCCATTTTACAGATGAGAGGAGACCAAGACTTAGAGGTTTTAAGTTTTGTCCACCACTCCAAGTCAAGGATCTATTCCTCTGAATTGCTGAGTGCCCCCCACTTGCAATTCAGGTAAAGTCCTGAACTCTACAGTTGACTCCACTTCTAAAAATACTCACCTTTATGATGGGCTCTTAGTGCTAATCCCTTTGCCCCTCCCTGAAGCCTGGTGTCAGCAAGCTCCTTTTCTGCTGATTACCTCAACCCACAATAAGTATTCAATATATGCAAAGACTGTTAACTATTCTAATCAAATAGTGGATTCCACAAAGTTAATTTAGCACCTAGTTAATAAGATACATCATTGTTATTGGATTGTACGGCAATTAGATGAAGTTGCTCCAATAAATTTTTCTCCCAAATAATTATCTTATGTTTTCTACTCCCATTTTTTAATTTTGCAAGATATATCACTTCCTGCTATAACGTGCTATTTCTTCCACTTCCTTTTCTGTTTCTTCAGAATATGATCACATGTAATAAAATATGATGAGCCTAGATTGTATTCTTCAATAGCCTAAATGCCAGCTTCCCCAGAATTAGGATTTTTCTGGGCTTCTCCTGGCACCCATACTTGCTTTCCTGGTCATCATCACCACCCAAATGAACTGGAGGCTGAAAGATTCAGAGAAGCAAAACTTAGGCAAGGCTACTTTGAGAGGGCTATCGATGTATCCTACACTAGGGTGGCATGACAATGACCTTCAACACAGGTGATGACAAAGTAGAGCTAAAAATGAACTCTGGATTTTCCGCATTTGAGATCTGAGAGTCTTAAAGCCAAAAAGATTAGGGAAAATTGTGTAGGAATGAGAAAAAAAGGAGAAAATTTCAGCTATATACGGTGAACTGCTCAACTTTTTAATCTTCTCTTACTCCTCAACCTGTTTTTATCAGCAGCAAATAAATGAAGAAAATCACAAGTTCACAAGGACAAAGAGACCATAAAAAGAGACAATAGCTGATGAGCTATATCAATAACCATTGGAGGTTGGAAAGCAGGTGGAAGAATAACAGACTTGTGAAAGCTGCCTGTGGATAAAAATACCAACTGGAATTGAACCAACTCACCCCACACAGAGGACCCAAAGAGGCCTGAACATGGTATTTCCAGGGAACTCTTAAGGCAGGAATGAGATGTATGACCGAAATCAGGGGTATTGGTTGACGAGCTGTACAATGAGTTGCTGGAGCTTCCCCAGGTCCCATCTCCTTTCCCATGAATCCAGACAACTATGCTTCCTCCCCACTACACAGAGACAAAAGTCTCTGGGAAAATGGAGAGGAAGTAGTTCCATACTAGAGAACCCAGGTATGGTAGAGAGCAAGAGTGATAAAGAGAGCTGAAAATAGAGGAGCTGTTTGAAGAGTACCAGGTTCTCTCCACACTGCTTGCAGAATGCCAACACCCATGAAATACAACCAGGCAGAAAATAGTTGAATTCTTTTCAAGAGAAAATGAATGGCTTCCGAGAAGGGAAAAAAACCTACAATGTTGATGTTTGGGATTTTTACAATAAAAAGCTTGCCCACCTTCTGATTACCATGTAGCAAAACTTTCTAGTACAAATTGGCAAAAACTTCCTACCATCCAAACTTCTAGCAGTTTTTTAGTGACTCACTATTAAATATTAATATAGAGCCAAAGATTTATAAGGGGTAGAGTAAATACTCCAGCAAAAACACACAGAAATAGAGGTACAAACCAATTGAAAAAAGGACCTCATTAAAGAGACAATAAAGAAAGTAGAAGAAAACATCGATTAAACCATAATTAATGTCCTCAGAGAGAGGAGACAAAATATTGTATCCATGAAACAGAAACAGAATGCTATCCTTTAGCATTCTGAAAACAAAAAGAAAACACCACCAGAGGAAATAAAGGGAAAGAAATTACCAAAGAAATAACACAAGAAAACTTCCCCAAACTGAGAAACATGGTTCCGGTTGAGTCAGTCCAATGCCCCAAATAAAAGGTTAAAAAAATTATTCACACCAAGGTACAACACAGCAAAACTTTAATAAAACACTAGGGATAAAAAGATCTTGAAAATTTCCATGATAAAGAAAGTCACATAAAAGTGAGGAATTAGGATACCATCTGACTTAATAGCACTACAAGGTAATTAATAATCTGCTGATGCTAGCAACATTTTCCACCTCAGAGCTCCATTCTCTCTCTCTCAATAAAACTAATATCATAGAAAGCAAACTGGGTAAATAGAAAAATACCAGGATCCTGGTGACATTACTGATTGGCTTGATCAAGCCATCCCTGAAGCCCTGCCTCCCTCTCAACATTCTATTTCATGTGCTATGTAGTTGCTCTTTGGTCATTTAGGATCAACTCTCAGAAAGCAATAGCATCACTTCCACTGTATTTTATTTGCTAAAGCAGTCACAAGCCTTCCCAGATTGTAGGAGAGGAAACGTGGAACTACCACTGACTCAGAAATAGTTAGTGAGTGGTAAACCCCAAGGCACAAATGTAGGCTTTCCTAATATAGAATGTGTGGTTATTGTAACACAAATATTCCTAACCTATGGGAAGAGCACCCCTAAAGAGCCAGAGAGTTATTTCAAGGACTCCAGGAAACCATAGGTGCACCAAGCATTTTTTTTGTAGATAAATGATATGCCTTATATACATAAATATACTATTACCTTTAAAGTATAAGTGCTGCTTTTATGATTAATAGCATATAAACTTATTTAAAAGTCTTTGCTGAAGTCACAGTCATTTTTTGTATTTTGTATCATGAATTTTCTTAATCATGGTTACTAAAAGCACACCATGCATAGGGAATTTCTTAATGCTTAAAAGAGGATTTTTTTTTTAACGCACCTTCTCCAAATTAGAAGTTACTGTCTTCACAGTCTACCATCAATCACAGAGAATCTCTGAGGAAAGTCTTCTTAGAAAACATTCTTACGGCCTCACAGTTTCACAGGTGTGTCTAAAGCAGCTAAGTTCACTGGCCCTGGCACAGCAGCTCTAGGCCATATGCCTTCTCCTCTTCCATTTGCATCCATAACTGACTGGCCCAGGAGAGAGCAGCTGACTGAATCAATCCTTAAGCTGGCCAATGACCAATGAAGTGGCCTGGCACAAAAAGTTGTCAACCAGGGACAAATTGAAAAGCACTTTAATTCAGACATACAATATGTGAGACAGCCAGCAAGAAGCGACACTAATAAATTAATGAGGGAATAAACTAAAGCTTAAGTAGCAGCTAAGAATTTTTAAAAAAAGGTAAAAGATGAGGAAGCTTAATCAGAAGCAAGAGGAGAAGCCAAAAGAAAGAGTTGGATCCATGAAAACAGCTGAGTGGTGTTAATAGGGAAGTTCTAATGTTTGGGAAAGTGGTTCTTTCCCAGCGTTGCCCATGCTAATCAGCCTGGACCCTAGAAGATCAGACCCTACTCAATAGAATCTCCAAAGCTTTGAGATGTTGAGGGAGCTGCAAGAGCCATTCTGATGCTCTCTCATTAGGTGTCCCTCATCTCCAGAAGCCCCACCACAGCAAACTCCCAGTCTTGGGTTAAACTGAGTTGGTTACCTGACCTTCCTAATTGCTGTGTATACATCTTGATAGTTAATCCTCGTTTCCTGAGTCTCCATTCTTTCTAACCAAAAATGTCTTCACTAAAAAAATTACAGAAAAAAAAAATTAACTTCTTGTTGAGAGCTAGAGATAAATCAAACCTACATAACAGGGGTTTTCACATGGAATCATCTTCTAGAAAAATATGGTCATTTCTGATTTCTCATCATAAAAAGCTTCTAAGAAGCAAATTTTCTTTAAAGAATTATTTACTTCTTTTGTTAAGAGGAAATGCCAAGGTTATTTCACCATAAATAAATTAAAGGTACATGCCTTTCTCTTGACTTTTTCTAAATATATGAGACTGTAAATTAATGAGTTCATACCACATCATACAGAAAAGTAGGATTGGTCCTCAGCCATCACATATGTTTTTATTTTGTCCATCAGTCCATAGGCCTTTTTCTCCTAATTGTCTGGAACTGTGGGACGCATTTCAGACAACAGAAATCTGGAAAGTTAGTGTTTAATTAAAATAAATTCCTCAAATAAAAAATTTTTATTTTTAAATTATGCCTCAGGACAAAAAGGAGTGCTGGGAATACGTATAATGAGAACTTAAGGAAATTTGAATACCAAAAGTGGTAACATTAATCAATTTTTCAATTAACAGTCATTTGATATAAAAATAAGCTATAATTATAGATTGTCCTATGTAATCTCAGTATACCAAATTGCACTGTTAGAAATTTATAAAGTTACTTCATGATTAGTGATACTTATCAAATTATTTCACGTAAGTTTAGAGTTCTTTGTAACATATCATTAAGACGTACACTTAAAATGATTTCTTCTATCTTAATGGTTCAAAATAATGTCCCAACCTTCTTTTCTAGCCTTAGCTCTTAGTACTCTTCTTTCCTTATTTTACTTGCCTTCCTCTATCTTTGTAGGCAGTAACAAACCCACCAGTTAAGTTTTTCTCAATCATTCTGCCACTTGAAGACAAACTTTACTTCACCCCAGTTCTCTCTGGAATAAGTCATCATTTGTGCACCTGTATCCCTAATTATTTACGCAAAGCTTCTTCTATATTTAATACATAATGTGCAAATTGGTTTTTCTTTGAATACTGGAATCAAATTTTATTCTTATTTTGTTTTGCTTTAACAATCCATAATGCCTACCACAGTGACCTACCCAAAGTAGATGCAGTAAATACATTTCACTGCACACACAAAAAAAGGTTTGTGTACACCATTCATAATTTTCAACTTCCATTCACTTATAGCCAATGACACTCATTACTGTCACAACTAACTAGAATACAGTTTATGACCAAAAAGATTATTTTCACTATGAATCTGGCTCAAAAGAAATCAAATTCATGATTTTGAATTTTTAAGACCATGATTCAAAGAAAAAAAACTATCCACATACAAAGTTGTTACAAAAGAATCTCGAATCTAAAGGAAAATACACAAAACTGTACTATGGATAATTGTATCACAGATGTCAGTGGTATGTAAAAATGCTAGCCTGCCAATATTCTTAAAATAATCATTTGAATATACATTTTCTGGAAGATATCTACTGAATTCTAAATCATTATGGTTTGAAAGCTTGAAATCTCATTTACCACCAAGGAGACACTTATCAAAGGGACAAACTGAATAACTGTTACTTCTTTAGGTTCTTTAAAGAAGTCTGATTACATAAGGTCACCTTCCTCTCAGAAAAGCTGTCACACAAGAGGTTCCCAGATTGTTCTCCCCTAAAAGTTGCTTCAATTTCTCAACCTGAGCTTTTATAAAACCTGTAGATTGCAGGTCATTTGTGTCTTCCAAGTGCCTGATAATTATAATTTCAACTTAATGATAATAACAAAGGCAAAATTATAATTATCTAAACATATCAAAATTGAGATGAAAATCAATCTTGAGCCTTCATTTTTCAAGTTTGTCTATCATCCTGAACCTTCACCTGAGTCCCAGAACCAAATCCTTACCTGCTTACTGCACATTTCCACTCTAAACACTTCAGGTTCACTGTGTCCAAATGAAACTCACAGAGTTACATGAGAATTAGCATAGTAAATGTTCAGTAAATGTTAGCAATGTCTATGCAGTTCCAGTGAATTCTGCTGTTTAATCTAGTTTGAACTGGGATCTTGTCACCATAGAAAGGATACTGATGACAGTTTCAATTTCCTTCAAAATGTGCTAGAAGTCCATCCTTCCTCTGCCTTTCCATTATCACCACGCCTACAAGATTCTTGAACAATGTTTTAGCTGGCTTGTCTGACTGCATCTTTACTCCCCACAATCCACCCTGGTTACCCGTGCCACAGTGACCTTCACTAAACACCATTTTCATCATGAAATTTTCCAGCTCCAGTTTCTGTTCAGACTCTTCTCTCTGTAGCTTCCCAGGTTCCATTTTAATTATCAAATCTGAATCACTTCTCTCCCTAACATTCCAGTCTCCCTGACATCCTCCTACCTTTCATAAGATCATGCCTTGCTAATTTATGTCCCTATGTCTTACCTTGAGTCATCAGCCTCACCCATTCCATTTTTCTACTCTGAATAATCAGCTTCAATTATGCATATTCTGCCTGCTCTATGATACCTTTTCTAACCTTTATGACTTTTACTGATTTTACCCTGAGGTTCTGCATCATTTTCAATTCTGTACTATAGGCTACAACATGCAATTATATACAATCCTATATTGTGTCATATGGGTCTAACTAATCCACTTACAAAGTGAAGTTTTCAAGTTACATTTTTGGCATGTCCCCTAACTCACTGATAAGCACATAATAGGCATCAAAATCAATATTTTTTCATAGGGCCCAATCATACTACTAACCATCCTTATTTTCTAATTTTTAAACTATTCTGTAGCTTTAAGAGGATTTTTCCTCAAATTAAGATAACCTTTGCTACTGTTATCTAATCCTGATGCAAAAACTTGATTTTGAAAGGCACATAAATCTTAAATGATAAAAAAAAAAAAGGCAATAAGGCAGTTTTAAGGTAGTTACATGTTTTTATTACATAGACATTATGATATTCCTTGTGGAGGCTTATCTTCAGATTGCTTCCTGCTTTCACAAAATGTCAAATATCTCTAAAAATTGTCTAAGAATTATTTATGAAACTCTCATGCACCCACCAAGAAAGCCTCAATGCCTACATTTTCCAACCAGATTCCTGAGAAAAATAATAGGTTTATTTACTTTACAGTGTAATACATAAATTTTCTTCCAAGATATAAAAAGGACAGACTTCTAAAATAAGTCTCCTTTCGTTTACGAAGTTCTATAAAAATACATTTAGTATGCTCATATGTTTGTCCTTTGACTTGAAAATATTCCAGTTTACCAGAAACAAAAAATAACAATAAACAATGATATGTCTGCCACATTAATCTTGCAGCAATATAATGTCAACATCATCATGAACACCTTGCAAAAGTAGCTCTCCTGAGTACGTAACAATCTTCCTTCGTTTTGCAGCTTTGAGAGTTCCTACCAATGCTTCAAAGAGGTTGGCACATTTGTCATCTCGGAAGAGGACCCCAAATTTCACACTTAACTTCCCATCAGCATCTAATTTGAGAAAATACAATGTTAGTCAATGCAAAGACTGTTTCTTGCTCCCATATATGAAAGAGTTACATAATTATTTATAATAAATATCTAACTATATGTTAACCAAATTACAGTTTAATACTTAATAGTCATAAATTCAATGGAACCTCTTGTCAGATCCCAAAAATAACGGGAAAAAATACAATGTGTTGTACACCTCCTTGCCCTAATAGCATCTGGACAAAAACTGGAAGAGAACCAAGAGACATTTACTAAAGGTAAATATGCAAAAGTGATACTATTATGGATGAATTCATCTGTGTCTAAATTTTGATTTTTAAATGATTATGTCAGTTGCTGAATCAGTAAAAATAACAAATACAACAGAAACCCCTGATCAAGAGCAATGCCTCTCTGTGTTCTGAACATACTCAGAACCTCCAGGAAAGGAATAATGACCTTAAAAGTGAAGAAATCTGTATTTACCATGATTCCTAGATTATCGAGCTTGGAGGTCAGTTTTTAATATAAATGATAAAAATTAAGGTAAGTCCTAAAAAGAAATGAGTTATCAAGCCATGAAAAGACATGGAAGAGCCTTAAATACATATTGCTAAGTGAAAGAAGGCAATCTGAAAGGCGACATGTTGTGTGATTCCAACTATAGGACATTCTGGAAAAGGTAAAACTATAGAAAAAGAGAAAACTAAAGAGATCAGGTATTTTCAGGGGTTGGGGTGTGGGATAGATAAACAGGCAGAGCACAGAGGATTTTTAGAGCATGAAAATACTCTGTATGCTAGTATAATGGTAGATACATGTCTTTATAAATTTGTCCAAGCCCAAAGAATGTACAATATCCAAGAGTGAACTCTAATGTAAACTATGGACTGTGATTGATGATGTCAGTGTAGGTTCATCAAATGGACCACTCCATTGTAACAAATGGACCACTCTGGTGGGAGATGTTATAATGGGGGGAGGCTATTCATGTGTGAAGGTAGGAGGTGACTACTTTCTCTCAATTTTAAGGTGAATCTAAAACTTCTCCAAAAATGTAAAGTCTTTTTATAAAAGAAACAATTAATGTCAACAATCTTTGATTAAAAATCAATCAACTGAAAACTTGGTGATGAGGCCTAATTGGGACACCTCCCCATTGCTGGTTGGTTCCTCTGATCTACCCAGCTGACCCCCTGACCCTGTTCCTACAGCACCGCCCCATGTTCTTGTCTCCCAAAGCTGTGCCTACTATCAAGGTGGCTATCATAGTGAGAGGGGACAATTCCTTGACCAAGGGTTCTTGAGTTCCTGTGCTCCCCCGCTAGAACTTCCAATTTGAGGTTTAGTAAACTCTTTTGTGAGTGCAGCACTATGCTGGGCACTGGAGGCAAATGGAACAAAGTACAGAATCACTTTAGCTTTCAAAGTAATGCTATAAATTCCCATGAGGAAATAAGAAATATACACATAACAAGTAAAGCAAGAGTACTAAGCAGTATGCAACTGGATGTCAAATAAGTACCAAAGAGAATACATCCTATAGCTTGGAAGAGAACAAGATGACTTTGGGCTACAATGGTAGGAGAAGACTTCGTGAAGGCGAAGTACCTATTCTGGACTTTAAAAGAGAGTATAACATGACAGTCCTCAGTTGAAATCTCTGCCACCTACTAGTTGTTTGGCCTTGGGCAACTGATTAAGCTCCTTAAGCCTCAGTTTCCTCATCTATAAAATGGGGTACTTAATACCTCCTGCACAGTGCTACTGGAAGACACAGTTCTAAAGCTCACAGCTCAGGGTCCAGCACATGCTGAGTACTCAATCAATTATCATTGGCTCAATTGTGAGTGAGAGAAATTGGACAATGTGCCAAGCCATAGTCACAGGTGAAGCAAATAAGTGTCTGGGGAACAGTAACTAGAGTGACTCACCTCAAGCAAATTATCTGAAATGAGAAGAAAAGGAAATAAGTTTGTAAAGGAAAACAGAGACTCTGTCCATGCATGGCCTGGAAGCAAAGATGTACCTCTTTAATTTTTTTCAACTTCTAGCATCATGACCCTCTGTTTGCAACAAGAATATTCCACCAATTACAGAAACAAATGGAGCTGCTGGGTAACCTCAGGCAGGTCCCTCAAGCTCTGACTTGCAGTTACCTCATCCATAAAATGAGGGTAGAAACTCCCCTCACAAGGTTGTTACAAAGATTAAAAGATAGAATATAGGTAAAACCCTTTATAGAGTGCTTGGAATATGATAAATTCATGTTAAATTTCAAAGGCATCAAAGGCAGAAACCTGGGTATAATCTTGGAGTTCTCCTGCCTACTCACCCCTCAATCTTGCAAGTGATTCCACTTTCTTTGTATCTTCTGTTGCTCTAACATCTCCTCTCATTGACAATTAATTTCTTGATTCAGGCCCAAATTGATTCCCATGTGGGTAGTTGCAATACTCCTTACCAGCCTCCCTTTCTCCATTTTTGTCCTACAAATATATCCTCCATATTGGTGTAAAATAAAAAAATGTGGAAGAAATGCTATAAGATGAAAACCTGACTGATAATCATCTACTTTACTTTTTCAATGGTTCCTATCACCTTAAAAATAAAGTGAAGTCCATGGCCTCACAGATAAGACTCTTTGTCTTCTAGCCCTTGCTCTATTGTACCATGAACTTTTTGATCCAGCTAAAATAAATGACTTGCTGCTACCCAAGGTGACATGAAAGATCCTGTCTTGGTAATTTTAACCATGTTGAGCCAACTGCCCAGCATTCCAGACCCCTTTCCCTAGCAAAATTCTTTTTCTTTAATAATGGACTCAAATGTCATCTTCTCTGAGAGGTCTTCTGAGATTCTCTCAATTGAGTTAATAGCTCTTCTCATAAAATTAAATACATAGTCGTGAAGCAAGCACCATCAATTATAGTAACAGTTGCTCTGTTTCTAGAGCCATTCAATGAATTTTACAGTCATTAAACTCAATCCTCATTTCATCAAAGATAAGATACAACTGATTTCAAGGACTATTATTTTATGCTCTGATTAACTATAGCACATCATGTATTAGAAGATATATCCCCATTTTAAAGAGTTCAAAGTGTAAAAAAAGTTTTTTTGAATCACTGAAACAGAGTACTATTTACAAATAAGGAAATCAAGGCACAGAAAAGTTTAGTACTTTACCTAAGATCACACAGTGAGTATACGTTGAAGAGCTAGGATTCATTCCCAGAGAGTTTGACTCCAGACACCCCAATATAACAGTTTCGAATACAGGTCTTCTCAATACAAAACTTAAGCTCTTAACCACCTTCCAATACATGCTTCCAGTTTGTCTATCTATCTCCCCGCTATGGAAAGAGATCCACAAGGATTGAGACAGAATTTTGTTTATTTTCACTACTCCAGCACTTAAGCACAAAGGCAACACTCGGAAAATATTTGTTGAATGAAAGAATTTAAATCAACGAATCTTTATCCATTTAATTTTTTTCTACTGGATGAAAAATGAGAAAAGAATTTTAAAAGAAATGCGTAAACTAAATTCAATTTCGATCTTCAGCTAATATTTCATACTTAGATTAGTTTAAATATGATTAATCTAGTCATAATTTAGATTCATCAAAATTATTCCAGACACAATTTAAATAATTAACTATAATATTTCAATAGATAACATATCTCCATAGATGATTTCCAACTCATAAGTCATCTATTACCAGGTACAGGTAAATCAAGGAGGCCTGGAAAAGCTGCAATGTTTAAAATACTTCCATCCTTATAGAAGTTATGATAATTGCTCTGTTGTCTTATAGTTTGTAAAACTGCTCACTTTGAAGTGCAGGTTCAGTTTACCCCAGCAGTACAATAACATTGTGCGAGGGATACAAATGTTAGACTTTTAAATGCAATAAATCTGACCAATAAACACTAAGGTAACATGGAGAAAGAACTAATAGAAAAAAGAACCCTAAAAGCTTTGGAAATACACATTTAAAACCTTTAACAAACTAAATAACAGTACTAATTCCAAAAGTAACATGACCTCACAGAGCTCAGGAGAAATTGGGAATGTAGAAACAAGGACTACAGAGGCATCAGTTGAAAACAAGACTCATCAATCTTCAATATAGGAAGAAAAATAGGGTCAGGAAAGATTGTTCATTTGTTTGATTGGGGACCTAAATAAATGACATCCTCCACTCTCCCTTCAGTGTTCTCCACAAACATCCCAAATGCAGCTCATGCATTTCCTCCTAAACTGCCCCTCCCTAAACTTCAAAGTCTTACCTGATAGTCAGGTGTCATTGAGTGACCCCAGTTACTTCGTCTTCAATAATCTAATTATCTGGGACCATATGGAATTGAATGTCAGCACTTCACAGTTTAGTATACCATTTTTTTTTCAATTGTCTCATGAGTTTTTAATCTATTTTTCTCAACTACGTAGTAAGATAATTGAAGCACAGGAACACACTTTATGCCTCTTCTATTTACACAGTGCTTGGCATATACAGATTCCCAACAAATAGTAACTGATCACATGATTAAACTCAGTTTTAAGTCCATACTAAGTTTTATATGACTAGTTTATATTTACTTGGTATATTTAAGTGATGAGTCAGTCTTGATATAAAAATAAAGTGACTAGAAAAGACCAAAAAGGCCAGGAGATAGGAAAAATAATGACCCTAATAGATATCTATGTCCCAATAATCCCCAGAGCAGTGAAAATGTTGCCTTATATGGCAAATGGTACTTTGCAGATGTGATTAAATTAAGGACGCTGAAATGGGGAGATTATCCTGGACTAAGTGGGTAAACTCAATGTAAACACAAGTGTTCTTAAAACTGGAAGCGGGGGGCAGAAGATGAGGTCAGAGTGATGTGATGTGATGATGTGATGTGATGTGATGTGATGTGATGTGATGTGATGTGATGTGGATGTGAGGACTCAACCAGCTGTTGCTGGCTTTGAAGATGGAGAAAGGGTGCCATAAGCCAAAAATGCAGGTTGCTTCTAGATGCAAGAAAAAGACTAGGAAACATATTCTCTAGTGCCTCAAAAAGAAATGCACCCTATTCACACCTTGGTTTTGGCCCAGGGAGACCATTATCAGACTATTTTCATCTGAATATTCGTGTTCACCCAAAACCCATACATTGAAATTCTAACTGCCAAAGGTATAGTAACAGGTGGGAGGTGCTGAAGTCTTTTGGGTGTAAGAATGTAAGGGTCATGAATAAGGGAAAAATGCCTCATATAAGAGGCTGCAAAGATCCACAGACCCTTCCACCCTGTGAGGATGCAAGAAGTCTCAAATCCGGAAGAAGACTTAACCTGGCACCCTGATCTCTGACTTCTACCTGCCAGAATTATGAGCAATAAATTTTTGCTATTAATAAGCCACCAAGGCTGTGGTATTTTGTTATAGGGGCCCAAATGAACTAAAGCAGATTCCTTACCTACATTACTGTTAAGATATTAAACGTGTGGTTTTGCATGACAAAGTTTGTGGTAATGTAACCGCAACAACAGAAAACTAACACAGGGGACAATTGATACTAATGGCTTAATGGAATTTTCAAAGTATGTCTTATTATTTCAAATAATTTGTGATTCATAAGCAGTCAGAACTATAAGAAGAATCAAGCTATAATGACAAAACAACTCTTATGAGGTAATTTAAAGCCATTTTTCACTTATATGGTGTAATTTTATAATTTTGAATTCCGTTAGCTTAGTTGTTGCTGAATATGTTTACTGTTCTTACAATTCTCAAAATGCTCCCCAAATCCTGCATGTCTTATCTGAGATGTACAAATCCTCCAGATACAAGAACAGTTACTTAATAACAACTCAGGAAAAGGACATAAATACCACCAATTTTACATGATGCCAATATCATGGGAGCTGCTTATATGCTGAAGAAAAAGCTGACTCAAAAAAAAACTATGGTTTAGTTATAGGTACATAAACACCTGATTATATAAAATCCAAGCATGTAGAGAAAATAAAAACAATTTAGTATAATTTCTATCTTAGTCCCTAGTCATTTGGAAATATGTAAAATGCTGACAGGAGAAAGCAAAAAAATAAACTTTAGCATTGTGAAAATTAAAAATTTGGACATGTTTTAATTAACAGATTTCAATGAAGCCAGATTAAAGTGGCACAGCAATTTTCTTTCCATTCAAAGGATTATGAAGTATCTCAACCCTTCTTTGTATCACAATCACAATATCCTAATAGCTTTGTGTCTGCAGATATCAATCACTTCATGGTTGAGGGCACTCACCACCTGGGACTAAAGGCAGAGCCACCATAACTGTGTCTTGAAGCCCTGGTGACCCCCTTTACAAACTGCTACCAAAAAAGTTGGCACTACTTGCTTTTTAGGTAAACTCAGCAGAAATACTGTACCTGTGTTATAGCACTTACTTTTTGAACCCAGACGATGAATTTCTTCCACTAAGAGTTTAACCTCATGATCCACATTCATTGCTGCCTGAGGGGGGAAAAAAATAAGTTTGTATTACTACCATTTCTACATTCCATTAAGTACATCTTGGCAAATCCAAGAGCCATTTCCACTTTTATGTAGCATTTGTCACTATTAATTTACCATGTCTCTCTTCCTAAAAATACTTGTGAATTGTACAGGGCTTTAGAGTACCTCCATTTTCCCTTAAAACTTCCCCTCTGGGCTGACTCCACATATTCTACACTGTTACTGGGAAGAATGCAGCCTTTTTCCTTGTACCCACTATTAACTCTAAGCCCATCCTCTTCATGGTGTTCCCCTCACAACCAAAAATATAAAGGTGAGCTGCATAGGACCTGTCCTCAGGGAATGTTCAACCACCAGAAGCCAAGAAATGCTTGGAATGCATAACAATGTGACAGCATTCTTAGAGTGATGGGTCCAAGGCACAAAGGACGAAGCCAAAGAAGGCTTTGTGGAGGTCACTGGAGAGGAGCAGACCAGGCAGACAGTTGCAAAAGCATGTTCTATGCATTGGGTTCTATGCAAAAGGGTGTTCTATGTAAAACACAGAAGCAAAGGAGAAAAAGCAGGCCCTAAGGTAGGAGCTGGAGGTAGCTAGATAAAGGGACACCGTCCCTCCTCTCCGGAAGCGTGCAATCTAGTGGGGATGGTAGATCAATATAAGGCGATTTTAATAGATCAGGTCAGTGCAATGATGACTTCTGGGTCACACACAGGGACATGTCCTTGTCTTGACAGCGCCCAGTACAACCTGACTGCAATGGAGCTTGTGACGATCATTCATCTTCAGATAGGAGGAATCCAGTATTAATGGGAGCTGTGAAACTTCCCTCAGCTCACTAGGTCCTCCACAAGCTGGGTTCTGCCTATTCTTCCAGCCTCTTCCACTCTACCCTCTGAACTGTACGCTGCAGCTACATTCTATTCCTTAAATATCCCTCAATCTCTCACCTCTAGCCTTCACACACAGTTTCTTCAGCCCAGACTACATCTATTCCTCTGTCTTGGGGCTAACTTCCACACATCCAGTCCCAGCTTACATATAACTTCCTCTAGGAAGCCTTCCATGAAATCTGGAATAGGAGAACTCCCTATGTGTGTTGCCATAGCTGTCTTCATTCCACTTGACTGGAATTATCAGTTTTCCAGCTTTAACACTACATGGTAAGTTCCTCTAAGGCAGGGACCTGACTGTAATGCTCTCTGCTGGATCACGTCTGACACCAAGAGTACAGGTTCAATAAATATTGGTTTCATGGACTGAAAGAAGTGAAGGTATGATAATGGTTGGGAGTTGACAACTCTGATGAGAGTCGTCAGTATAGTGCTGCTGATTTAGGTGGGGAACAGAGAGGCGTCTCAGAGAAAGAGAGCTCAGAGACAGAAAAGGGAAGATAAAGGGGCCTGGCAAACACCAAAAGAAGTGAAAAAGAAAAATCCCAGCAAGAAACAGACAGAGGAGGTAGGGTGCAGGAGAGCATTGCAACAGAGTTGAGTGGAAGAAGAAAAGGGAGAAGAGTTTCCATAATAAGGCAGTGATATACAGTGAAAACGACAGCAGGAGGGTCGGAAAGTGTGAGCAACAGGGCAGCATACGCATCAGTTCGGTCTGTTCTCAAATCCTAAAGTCTCCAAATCAAATGAAAGACTAAAAACGTAGGAGTGTGTATGATTTATTTTGGGGTAACAATTTGAAAGAAACAACTTTATTCATAGAAACTGTAACTAAATCCTGGTAGCTTTTAAAAACAAGAATGGCATCTATGTTTAAATTATATTGATTGGACTCTGAATTTCCCATCAGGGACTAATTAAAGGCACCACTGCCATCTCCTATATTATATGTATCAATATTATAGTTTAAGAAGCTTGGATTGCAATAAAATGCAACATCTTAGATTAATGCATCTAAATAAAACTCATTGTCAAAAATTGTAGAATCCAAATGTTAGAAACTTTGTGTTGGGGCAATTTTATCCATGACATTATATTCAAGTCAAGATATAGTTTGAGAGATTCAAAAGCTAAAATACACCCAGAGGACACAACTGAAAGACATACCTCAAGAATAATGGTAGGAAAAAAACCTGAAAATGTCAGTGTGATAGACAGCTGTCATTTTTACCTGCCCAGCACCCATTCTCCATTCTGGCTCCAGTAATCTAATTTTTGTTTGGATCAAGTCTTTCTTTCCTTACTCTAAACCTGTGTATCTTTGCAAGAGTGGTTCAGAGCCAGTATAATTGATTTGGGGCATAGGTAGGTGATGCCATCCTGAACAATGAGGTTCATCCCAGGGATTTTGCCAGAATCACTAGTGATACAATCCTGTCCTACGGGACTCTAAGATATAAGTGTATAGCTCCTAATGTAAACAGCTACTGTGTGGGAAGAATCTACCAGGAATAAAGCTAGTGAAAAGAAAAATCCAACCACGTAACAAAGACTGAGCCTGTACAGGACGCTGGGCTTTCCAGTTACATGAAGCAATCAATCATTCTTGGTTTTTCTCGTGCTGTTTGAACGAGTCTTGGTCACGTGCACTCTAGAGACTCTTGACCCCAAAAGTTAACCTAGAGAAGATTTACCACTATTTTTATTTCTAAGTAAAGCTCCTTTTATGTACTTACGTAAATAATTTTGTTTTGTGTTGCTCTCTTGGGTAGGATGGATAGATGTAATAAAAAGACAGATTTGGGAGCCATATGAGAAAAAACTTCTCTAACAATCAAAACTGCTAAACAATAAATAATGTTTACACCATGTTACCGGAAGAATTAATGCAGAAGTAGTATGGATCTGTGAAGGTTGATGAGGAAATTAGCCCACAGCAGAGAGAATTAAATGTCCAAGGGAATTACAGTCCTCTCTAATTCTCAGATTCTGTGATTTCTTCCCACTCTGAAAATTGCACTGCTTAACACCATTCTCCACTCCTTCCACCCACCACCAGCTGCACACTTTATACATAGCTCTCTTTTAATGAGACTCAAAGAGGAAATCCCACTATTATGTATTGTGTGAATACCTGTATCATATTAAACAGATGTATGCTCATTCAATTTTAAGGGAAGGCAATCAGCATTTCTTTATAATTAATTACACGTGAGGCTCCTTATCTATGTTAATTCGTGTAATCCTAAGAGTCTTGCAAAGTATTTATTATTTATCCCCATTTTATGAATGATGAAACTAGCTCAAAGGGACTCTTTACAATTAAATGCTATTTCTACCATATCCTCCTCCTCCTTTTCCACCCTGCTTCCTCTCCTCCTCCCTTTTTCTTTTTCTTTGCTAGGTATTATACGAAGTACACTAAATAGTGGGTTCGTATGAAATGTTACGTGCTGGGTACTTACTAAGGCAGAACACTTACAAAGCAAGAAAGGCTCTCTTCCCAGGCCTCTCCAAGCAGGAAGATAACAGGCTGAACTACACCTAGCATACATAATTTGGCATGATTTATTATTTATTGGGGACACGAGAGAAATACTTATAGAGGCACAATACTTGGAAGGCCCACGGCATTTCAGCAGGACACAAGCCTGGGACTGGAGCAAGTAGCAAGATCAAAAACAATGAGAGACCATAATAAGCGGGGCCAGCAGAAAGGGTTCATCAATGGGGGGAGGGGGGATTAAGGGAAGGCGATGGCAGATGCTAGGCGGGCCCTCTAACTGTGACTGAACCGAATCAGGCATCGTGCGTGGGAATCACAAAGAAAAGGAAATGTCAAAGGACCGGGCACATGCTGAAATGTTCCACCATCAACATACACTCAAGAATCTCTTTAAGGACACGACCAGGGTTGTTTGGTTTTGTTTTGTTTTTTGAGTTTAAAGGCAGTGCAGTGCCAGGAGATTTTCTCACTGCAGGGAGGGAATAAAGCCTCCTGGCGCGGGGGCGGTGGGACTCAGGAGCCACCTCTACACATCCCAGGGCTCGCCACTTCCCCAGCCCTCCTAAGCAGTCGGAGACCAGCAGGCAGACGGTGCGGGTCACAGGGTGGCTGGGTCCCTTCCTGCCTGCTCGCGGCGTGCACGCACCCCATATTTGGTCATCCCTGTTCCACGTTTCTGGGAGGGGGCCCGGAAGGGGTCCCAAGGCCCTGCTGCCTGCAGGCCACCACGCGATCGCCACCCGCATAGGGGCACAGCCGGGGAGCGCCGGGCTCGGGGTCCTGCTCCGGACCGGCCTCCCCGGCGACGGCCGCGTCCCGGACGCCTTTGTCCCCGAGGCGCCCCCGCCCCCCGCGAGGAGAACGGACCGGGCTCCAGTTCCCCCAGCCCCTCGTGTCCCCTCATCCGCGGAGCGTGTCCCGCACCCGCACCCCGCCCGCCCGGCTCCGCGGCACCGGCTCCGACCCCCGCGAGTACGAAGCGGACACCCCGCACCCGGGGGTGGGGTGGGGGGGACAGTCCGCGCGCGGCAGCGGGCTCCGCGCCCGGCCCCCGCCCGCGGCGCGTCACGTGAGCCGAACGCGGAAGTGTGCGGGAGAGCGGGGGGCAGCCCCGCTCCAGGTCCCGGGTCCCCCCCCCCCGCCGCCCCCGACTCCCCCCGCTTGGCCCCCACCGGACCCCCGGCTCCATCCCTCGGACCCGGCCACATCTTCCCGGGGGGCGGGGGGGCTCACTTCACCTCTCCACCTCCTTTTCTTTTCCGATGAGACACGGGTGCGGCGGCGGCCCGACCGGGTTATCCTCTTCAAAGCGCTGGGTGCGGGGGTGGGGGAGGCTGAGGAAGGAAGTGACTGAGGCAGTGAGGACGGCTGGCGTGCAGGAGGGGGGAGGAGGAGGAGGAGCGGGGCGGGCCGGGGTGGGGGCGGCTGGAGTTCGGCGCTCAGGGAAGGGGCCGCCCACGCTCCCGGGACAAGCCTGTGAGGAGGAAAGTCGGGAGAGGAGACGTCGGAGAAGGGGCCAGACTCCCGACAGGTGGCCGGGCGCCTGAGGCTTCCGGGGAAACGGACCCAGAGCTTCGATGACCGCCTCCTATTCTCCGTGCTTCTCAGATCCAGGGGTCCCCCACACCCCCACACGATCCTTGGCGTGGTTTCCTGCCAAGATCTCTCTTTTCTGACATAAGAGATAAAGCGCCCCCCTTGCTGAAAGCTGAGGTCTGCTAGGGGGCACGTGATATTTGTTCTGTGTTCCAGGAGCAGGACCCCCGCCCCCCTCCCCCCCAGAAAGCTACGTGACAGCAGGATAGTCTGATTTTCAAAACCGAGCTCATCTTGAACACCAATGTGTTCTCCTGCAAAGAAATTTCACTTGGACAAAGGTATTCATCCTGGGTCGATATAAGTTTCTTCATTCGTTATTTCCTACATTTAACTGCATAATGTGGTCAGTTTGTTCATACTCCCTTTATTTTAGTTGCTATCCTTTCCACCTGTGTCTGTGAGAATGCGTGGGTGTGTGTGTGTGGCGGGGGAGGGGGCCGATGCCTGCAGTGCCGGGAGCCCCCTGGGAAAGAAAACTGAGGCCCTGCTTAGAAAAGGGGCCCTAACTATTCCTAGGGCAGAGACTGCACAAACAGCTCCCCCAAACGCGCCCCCCTCCAGTATCTTAATTGGATGAAGAGTGACCCAAGAGCACGCGGTCTATAAACTGGCCATCCTAGGAAGTGACCTGGAACAAACAGTTCTCACCAGTGACTCTGGTAGGTAAGCCAATCAGATTCTTCCTGGGAAATTGAAAGGGTAGAATACAGAGAAAGCCATCTGATAGAAAGGCTGAGAAACTGAAGGAGGTCTTGGGACAGGAGTAGAGAAAATGGGCCCCCAGAAAGCAAAACATCTGAGTATGCAGAAACCACAAGCATGAAGTGGAAGGTGGGTGGGGGCGGAAGTGGTAGAAGCGGACTCAGAGAAGCTGAGACCCAGCGATGGGAAAAAAGCAACAGAAACCTGCCCCTGAGGGGGATGCGAGTATCTAGGTCCCTAGGGGTACACTGGATCCATCCACTTCCCAGTTGTGATCTAGGTACCCTTTCCAGTAAACACCTATCACCTTGGGCACAACTCTGAATGAGTCTCTGTTCTCTACCACTAAAAGATTATGACCCAAAGTTCTGATTCCTCCAGATTTCACATGTCACACACAGTTTAAGGTGACTTCAGGATCCTTTGAGGCCTATTTTTCTCTCACTAAAAGAAATCTGAGAAGTTATGTTTTTCAAAGGCTATATCATGCAAAAATTATAATTCACAAGAAATATATTTAGCAATCCTCCAAGCAGGACCTGGCTATTTTGGCCAGTGCCCCCGAACACAGTTCTTCCAGATAATATCCAATGAAATGAATAATCAACCTGTAATGAGCCACTTCTGTTATGACCATTTCACAGTATGCTGCTAGCAAGCAAAAAAAGATTACCTAAATAAGTAAAAGTCCCTGTGCATGTAAAAATGGATTCACTCTTTAAAAATACTTTGTTTATAGATATTCTGCACTACACATAACATAAACTTCATGTTAACCTGTAAGTAATTACAATTCAGGAAAGTTTTTTTTTTTTAATATTTTGCCAACAAGTAATTTTCATACCCAATTACTACTCTTTCAGTTTCATAACAGACTTTTGCCATCTTTTCTTATTCTTTTAGGAATGTTATCATTACGTAGCTAAAAAATGTGGAACTGTAACCTAAAAAGCAAGAAATAAAGTTTATCAAACAGTAAGGAAGTAGTCATTAACTAACAATCATGTGCCAGGAACGTCCCAGTCCTGGAGGGTGCAAAGGTGGCCTACAGCATAATCTTTGTCAAAAAGAACTTTCGGTAATATACATATAAAATACTAAGACAATCTTTATCCATTTACTTAATTGCATAATATACACTAGCATTTTCCAATAGAAATATGCTTATGAGCTACACCTGTAATTTAAAAAATTTTAGCACCCACATTAAAAAAGATACATGTGAGATTAATTTTCATAACATTTTATTTAACCCAACATATCCAAAATACTATTATTATAACCTGTCATGGCTATTTTAAAATTATTACATTATTTTGTATTGTCTTCAAAGTCTACTGTGTATTTTACATTTCTAGCACATTTCAGGTCCTTGGTGGCCTTATATGGCTATTAGTCTCTGTATTGGTCATAATAGCTATAGATAATTCCAGAATAAGCATGACATATGCTAATAATTTTACTTAAGAAATTACATGTTCTTGGAATGACAAAAATTATAACATATCTAAAAGCTCATAAAAATTGGAAATATTCTTTTAAAAATATATAATTTTCTCTGCCACTGTTCATAGAAAAAGTCTTTGTATAGGATCAGTGGTGTTATAAGGTAGGATAGTGGTTATCTTTGTTGGGTGGTGGGTGGTAGTGACTGAGATGAGGTATGAGGGGACATTATGGGGTGCTGATAAGGTTCTGCTTCTTGATCTGTGTAATGGTTAACCAGGTATTTTGTTTTAAGAATTCCTTAATCTGGACATTTAAAATAAATATTATTTTTCTTGTGGCTATGTTCTCTTTTCATAAAACACTTTTTAAAAATAAAGAATAGAGGATCTTGACCAAGCAAGGCTTATACCATAATTGTAAGGATTATTCAGTAGCATTAGGAAATTTAACAATCCCCTGTGGCCAATAGTCTCTAAATTTTGTCTTATTCCTTAAAATGAGATTTATCATTTGGATCTGTCATTCTTATTCAGACTATCATCACTTTGTGCTCATATTAATGTTAATGATGATAGTAACACAACCATGATCACATGTCTTGGGTATTCTTGATCCAGTTGTTGTACTGTTTGAGTGCTTTGGGTGACACAAGGAAATAAAAGTAGAATCCGTGCCCTCAAGAAATAATGAAAAAATATATATACATGAACAAGTGGGATTATTCCAGGACTGCAAAGTTGGTTCAACAAATAGAAGTTAATCAATGTAATACATATATTAATAGAGGGGGAAATCCACATGGTCATCTCAATAGGTACAGAAAAAGCATCTACAAAATGCAGTACCCTTTTCATAATAAAAAAATACTCAGCAAATTAAGGGGAAAAAAATTCCTCAACCTAATAGAAGGCAACTATAAAAAATTCATAGCTAATATCATACTTAATGATGAAAAGACTGAAAGCATTTTCCCTAAGACCAGGAACAAGACAAGGATGCCTGCTAAAGAATCCACAAAGGAAGCCCTTAGAGCTAATAAGCCAGTTCACCAAGGTTGCAGGATATAATATTAATATATAAAAATCAGTTGTATTTTTATATACTAGCAATGAATAATCTGAAAATGAAACTAAGAAATCAATTCTGCTTACAGTAACATCCAAAGAATAAAATACCTAGGAATAAGTGCAAGATCTTATACAAAACATTGTTGAAAGAAATTATTATTTTAAAAAAAAGCAATAAATTAAAAGACATCCTGTGTTCATAGATTAGGACACAATATTACAAAGATGACAGCACTCCCCTAAATGATCTACAGATTTAGTGCAATCCTTATCAAAATTCTAACTTTTTTTTTTGACAAGCTGATCTTAAAATTCATGCAGAAACAAAAGGGATCCAAAGTAGCCAAAACAACCTTGAAAAAGAACAAAGTTGTAGGACTCGCATTCCTTCATTTCAAAGCTTACTACAAAGCTACAGGAAGTGGTACTATCATAAGGATAGGTGTATAGAAAGTGGAATAGAATTGACAGTACAGTAATAAACTCAATTATCTATGGTCAATCGGTTTTGGATAAGGGTGCCAGGATCATTAAATGGGAAAGAAAGAATGATATTTTCAACAGAAGGTGCTGGGACACTGGAGCTCCACAAGAAAAAGAATTAATTAGTTAGACCTCTATTTCACACCATATACATAAACTTAAAATGGATCAAAGACACAAATGTAAGAGCAGAAATATAAAATTCTTTGAAGACATAGTTGTAAATCTTCGTGACCTTAGATTAGGCAACATTTTCTAAGCACAAGCAACCAAAAAAAAAAAAAGATAAAAATAGATGAAAATGGATGTCATGAAATTTAAAATGTCTGCACTTTAAAGGACATTATAAAGAATTTTTTTGACAACCCATAGAATGAAAGGAAAATTTTGCAAACCATATATCTTATGAAGATCTCATATTCAGAATATGTAGGAAACTTTTGCAACTCAACAATAAAAAGACAAGTAACCCAATTTAAAAATGGGCAAAGAGTTCAAATAGATATGTCTCCAAAGGAGATATATAAATGGCCAATAAACTCATAAAAAAAATGATCAACTTTATTTGCCACCTGGGAAATGCAAATTAAAAACAGTAAGATACCACTTCATACCCACTAGGATGGCTATAATTTTAAAACTGGAAGTTAACAAGTGTTCCTGAGGACGTGGAGAAAGTCAAACCCTTATACACTGCTGGTAGGAATATAAAAGGGTGCAGTATTTGTGGAAAACATTTAGCAGTTCCTCAAAAAGTTAAAAATATATTTTATATTTTTTGACCCAGTAGTTCCATTTCTAATTCTATACCAGAGTAGGCAAATCCACAACAAATGAGTTCATGGTTGCTAGAGACTAAGAGGAGGGAATAGAGCTAATGAGTATGGGGCTCCTTTTTGGTGATGAAAAATATTGTGAAATTAGTGTTGAAGATTGCACAGTCTTGTGTATACACTAAAAACCACTGAACTGTACACTTAAAATGGTGATTTGATGGTAGATGAATTATATGTCAGTTTAAATGTTTTTGAAAAAGAACAGAAAGGCAAGACAAACGTTTAATAATTAAAAGCTAAACCAGAGAACAAATAATGATTTGACTGAAAAACTGTTGAACAAAAGAGTTGATGTAACTGCTCTAAGAAGATGCTGCATTTCCCCGCTGGTGCTTTAGTCATTCATTCATTTATTCATTCATTCAACAAATATCTACTGAAAACCATTATGTACTAAGCCTATTATGTCTCTTTCTTAAAGTATGATCAAAGAGAACCATTCTTTGTCAGCTGAAGAAGTCGGCTCTTCTAAACTAGCTTATTAGACAATAGATATCACCATTATTTCTAAAATTTACTACAATGTTTTCTTATTTTTCTTTTTTCTTTTCCTCTTCTCTAACACCCAAATTAGAAACAATGTCTTCAACAAAGCTCTCGTATTATGTCCATCACTCACGAGGCAACATAATTCTCTCTTTCCATCCCCATTTCCTCTCCGTTTTTCTCACACTCCCCCACCCCTTTCACTACATAGTTTCTAGTCTCCACCCCAACATAACTTCAGGTTACATGTGGCTTTGACTTCCCACTGCATAGTCTCTAAAGCCAACCCTACTTGTTCAGTCTTAAAAGAGAGAAAGTAATTGACTCAGTTTGGATTGACCCACTTCAGACTGACCCAGTTAAATCTGCTATGTCCAATGCACAGAGCTGCTCTTTCTAAAAGCTGTAAATGAGATAGTTTCTCTACAAAGAAGGTATAGACGAGGAGTTACCCCAAAATATGTCTACCTTAGACAACAGCAACTCTGTAGATCTACCTTGTACATAAAGTAGCTACTAGACTCATATGGATATTTTCAAATACACTTAAATTATTTGAAAAGAAATAATATTAAAAATTCAGATCCTCAGTCACAGTAGTCTCATTTCAAATACTCAATTGTTACTGGTGTTGATAGCATAAAATATTTCTATTTTCCCAGAAAATTCTATTGGACAAGGCTATTATAGATAGTAAAAGAGAAAAAAAAAATTCAATGAAATCTGGGAAATTGCTAAGAACCTTAATAAGTTGACAAACACTAGTTTTTACAATTCTCCCACTCAATCCACCAACCAAAAAATTTATAAATCACCTGTGTTCTAAGCTTCCTACTTTTCTGACAAGAAATCTAAATTCTTACCCCAAAAAGGTTAATTAAGAAGTAAAATCTAAGGCTTTTCCAGACAATTTAGGACAACTGGTCATTCCACCCATATTTCACACTTCTCTTTTGTACATTTGTTTCTTTGGTTTTCAATTCTTCCACTTTCTTTTTCCCGAGTCTTTGGTATAGTTCTGGTAGTAGAGAGACTACATTATCCTTTATTGAGCCTGGGCCAAATGGTCAGTGTTGTCAGCTGAGAATTGAAATTTCTAAACCATTGAATTCAGTCACGAGTGCTCAAATGCTGTGTGCAAAGAGCAGCCAGACTGGCAGCTGTGTGAGCACAGTGGAGTCAAGTGTCAACGAATGCAAAGAAATCCAGTTTCTAGTCCAAATATCTAGCGTTACAAAAGCCCTAGAGCGGAAGGAGTTAATGACACAATGTATGACAGTTGTAGTTCATCTGGGTTCACATTAGAACCACCTGCCAACCATTAAGAAGCAGTGCCCAGGACCCACCAAAACCAATTAAATCATAATCTCTGGGACATCTGTGTTTTGACGTCCCAAAGTAACTCGTCTGTTCAGCTGAGGTTGAGAACCACTAGTCTCAGCAAGCCTGTAAAGCCAGCAGCCAGTGAAAGCTTGTGGCAGCAAATGCCCCCAAGAAATTCCAAGGGACTTTTGCTGCTTTTCAGCTACAATAGTTCATTAATGTCTTTTTAGTCCATCCCACAGAATGTAAAGGCTCTATTCTGGTCTCTGCCCAGGCTCCCTCGCTTGCAGTGTCTTTGGGAGGGGCACTTATCCAGGATGAGCAGGGTACGATCTGATACTTAGGCAAGGTAGGAACTCAGCAACATTAGATGTAAGGGGTTCTCAGGAAGATCTCTTTCCCTCTAGATATCGCCTATACCACCATGATTTATGCTGAGAATTTCAATCAGTATAGATTGCTTTAAAACAGATGTTGCAAATTCAAATGTCTATAAAGACAGGCAAATAATATGTCAGCTGTGGGAATATTTGTGCACCCAAAGTTGCTAGCTCTTTCCATTTTTCAAGAGAAGATAGAAATCTGGGTTTTTAAAAGTATATAAAGTTCCCATTTCTTAAAGATGAGGTAATTCATTGAAAAGCTTTAAAAAGACTGTCCGGGCAAAATGAAACTTGTCTGCAGGCTGGAAAAGTCCCTTCTCAAAATGTAAATGTCCCTAGGAGTGAAAACGAAAGGTTTCCTTTTTCTCATGTCTGTGTTGGAATATTTTTTCTTTCTTTCTGCATCCCTTTAGTTTATTTACAACTCCTTTCCTCAATCCTGCTGCTTGCTTGAGCTTCTGTTTTCTCTTTTCCTCCACAAATTTCTTCAAAAAACACTTAAAATTAGCAGCTTCGACCTTTCACCATCCATCATTTACTGCACTACTTGCAATCTAGTTTCTGTCTTCACCTTTTTACTAAAGCTAATCTCTCTAGCATAAGGTCACCAATGACTCCTAATTGGCAAACACAAAGACCTGTTCCCAGATCTCATTGTTCTTCAGCTCTCTGTAGCATTTGGCATTGTCACCAATCCCCTTGGTCAATATCATTACCCAATAAGGGAGAGTAAGCGACTCAAATGCACCACCTGCTTGAAATCTAGGCTGCCAGAGATCAGAAAGAGGCTGAACACTCAGTGGATTCAAGGGAATAAGCAGGGGAATTCAAGAAATGGAGCAATTGCGTCTCTTGGGAACAAAGTGATATTCTAAGGCTAAATCCAAAAGGAGCATGGCTGAAACAGTTCAGAGTTGGAGTTCTGATCTAGAGGTTTTAGGTCCAGGAGAGACTAAGGTACAAGGTTGTATGTCTAGCGCATAGAAAGCACCAAATAAACATTTACAGAACAGAACACATCTCCACCCATCCCCTCACTATACCCTGGATCAGATGCAGGAACAAAAGCAGATCTTGCCACTGGGTCCAAAACCAGGGAGAGGAGGAATAAGAGCAACAAGCCAGGACCCAAACAGAGAAAATAATAGATCAGACTCCCAGCCTGCACACCCTAAATCTCTCAGTGGGATACAGGTGTACACTGCCACACTGGCGGGCACCCTGCTTTTTGGAGAGGACTCAAAGAGAAGATAGTCAAACAGCCTCAGTTGCTTTTAATCATCTCAGAGGGAGGAGATGGAAAATATTCATTTGTAAACACAGAAAGCCTGGGAAGGGACAGAACGGTGCATGAGCTCAGACCCTTTCTGTATCAAGAAATGAACAAAGAGCTATCTCGAGGCTTCTCCTATTGCCATTTCTTCCTTCTCTAACTTCTTTTCCTGTTCTGAGACTCTGAACAAAGGAAATCCTCGCAGCTCAGAACTACTCACTTTCCATTTGGCCTACCTCTCCAGTGTTTCTCTCTATGGGATTCTCAGATTCCCAAGCCCTCCCAGCATCCTGGGTCAGTCTCAAAGAGAGCTTGTTGGAAATGCAGAATCGCATACTTGCCAAAACAGAGTCAGCATTACATTCAAGCCTGAGATGTCTTGCCATGGGCCACCCGTCACCTACTTCCTGGGCAACTTTCTGCTTTCTGAAAGTACAGCTTTAATCATGTTACACCCTTCTCAAACCCTTCAGTGACTTCTCATGGTCTATGAAATCAAGTACTATGCATGTTTCACCATGCCTTTTAAAACCTTATACAACTTGGCCCCTACTACCTTCCAGATTCCTGATCACCCAAAATCTTCCGACTGGACCATATCCTGTTCCTGCGTCTGGTCCATAGTGTAGTGAGAGGATGAGGTATAGATCAGTTTTTTTTTTTTCATAAGTACTTAGTAAAACTTTCTATATGCTCAACATACAACCTGTTCCTTCTTTTCTCTTAGGCCTGAACCTACCAGATTCCCATTTTCTTGTCTTAGCTCAATTTTCCTCTCTGCCCGATGAATCCTGCCCGACACACTGTATCTTTGCCTGCTGAAATCCAAGGTCAAACTCTAATGCAGCCTCTTGCACAAAGCTCCATGTGTTACATATATAGGCAAAGACGACCCAGTCACCCAGGCTGGCTCTAGTCCTATGTGTTCTTGGGGGGGGTACCTATCTCTACCAGCCTCAGTTTTCTATTTTAAAAATTAGTGATACTAAAATGTATTTGCAGGGTTGTTGTAATGATTGAATAAAATGGTCTCTTTTTAAAGCATCCTTCCTTGTTGCAAAAGGATTCAAGGGGAACTGTATGTAGGAAATATGCCTAGCCCTGTTTCTCTTCTTTCATCTCATTCCTCTCTGCTGTCAACATGTGATAATCTTCTCTTGGGAGTCCTCCAGCATTTTGGACACCTTTTAGGACAATTATCTGATGACACCTTTTGAAATGGAAATATCACCATCACCTTTGAAATGTAATAAAATTAATTCAAGTTCATTCTCTAGGAAGTCCACTGTTCTTCCTTACAGTTTTGCAAAACCTCAGCATGTATGTTCTCCTGCTTTCCCCTGGTTCTGAGCTCTCTAATCCTAATTATATATTACATTTCATAGATGTTCAATCATTTCCACCCAAAATAGACATGGAAGAGCTCCTGCCCCATACACACACCAACGCCTTCTCCACTCCCACCCCCAAATAACTAATATTGGGCTTATCTGATGAATGTCAAGCTTTACCAACGGTTTAAGGATGAAGGTGAGTTACATTACAGCAGGGCAAACAATTTATAATGAAATATGTTTAAAGTCATATTTATTAACTCTTTCTGAGATAAATTTCAGAGAAAGAATGCAAAAATGTGGTTTTGATGTTTTGTGCCATAAATTTAAAAGCTCTATCTACAAGAGTAAATATTTAAAGTCTTTTGGCAGTTGCTCTATATATTTAACAACAAAAATATGGGGAAGACATATACCACATTTTCTTACTTCTTGGGCTTAGCAGTGTTGATTAGAGCTGGTTGGGATGTTCTAAATAAGCTATAAGAATTCATTGATAAATAGAGATATGTTTCTAGGAGTGATTCCAATCTATTCATTGATTTCTTAGGAACTCAGAACATGGTTTTGATTGCCACAAATTTCCTTAAAATAGCTGATTACTTCCTTGGGCTTATAAAGTTCAATTGAGTGTGATAGCTTATACCACTTAAACATTTAGATTTCAGTTTAAAAGTTCAAACATCCAGATATTTATAGATAGGTTTTTCTTCTGAGTAGTTAGGTGGTGTCAGGATGCTCATCCAGGTATGACATATGTCACAGAAACTGGCTAATAATAACTATGTATGTAGAAGATTGTCTTTGAAATATCAATATTATTACACAGTAGGAACTATAACTGTACAAAAAGTCAGATTAGTTATCCACCGAAGGGCATTTACAATTTACTGTACTTGTGAAATCAGATTGGTTTTCACAAAGTAGTTTTAATAATCACAGAATTAAAGACAAAAAAATTTGGGTTATCCTAGAGGTTATTTAATACTGGCATATTACTAGTAATTTAAAGCCTATGAGAGAAAAAGAAGATGACTAGATACATTATAGTAATAGAAGACTTTAATATTAATATTTTGTCAGTCCAGTTATATTTGTCATTAATGATTATAACTGTTAAACAAATATTTATTAAGCAAATAATTATTGAGTCCCTACTATGGACTTGATAGGTGACTCTTTCCTCTAACAGGGGTTTTGGGTCTGAAACCTAAGACCATTTAGTCTGAGGAAATATCTATAAGATTATGCTTCAGCTGGGATTGTCTGAGTCTCTTATCAAACTCTCCCTTTTCAATGTCTTACAATCATCTTCTGTTTGTAGTCCTTAAACTGTTCTGTCCCCCGTGAATAGAGAGCCTCTGAGAGCTAGCTAAATCCAGGCTTATTTTCAGACCACTTAATGGTACAATGGCCTAGCTATACATGGGGTAGGCAGCCATTAGAGTGGAAAGTTTTAGATGAAAAAGGCTTACTATCAAGAATAATGGTTGCTATACTATGTTTCAAAGCATCTACTTGCACTTCCACAAGCAAAGAGTTGGAATTTAACTTTATCAGCAAGGCCGCTTTGCTATTGGTGAAGCGTCATTATTATCCTGTGATGATTCTTAATTTCAGTTACTGTGATTCTGCTTTTTAATCATCATAAATGTATTGTTAAGTAAATTTGCGATTAGTTATAAATGACTTTTAGTTAAGTAAATCAGTATCAATTTAGTGTGTATCATGATATAATTGCATCAATTTTACTTTGGGCTCATAATTTTCTAATAAGCCATTGCCAAATTACATGTATTCCCGAAAACACAAATTTGGTGCATGGTAACATTTAATTCATTGTATGCTCCCAATGATCTATACTATTTAAATAAATTTCATTAAACTTACTAAATATAATAACTTACTGTGTCATTTTATAATTTCTAGATTATTGTTTTAAGATATATAATTATTAATATATTTTTAGTCTCATAAAGTTAAATGTTTCAAGTTTGAAGTTTACCATAACTTTTTTATTCTCACCAATTTTTTTGTTATCAAAGGGTTCTTTTTTCCGTCAGAAAAAAAAATAACAGTGAAAACATTAAAGTACACTTTGGTGCCCTACAGACCGTGGCTGGGAAACCCAGCTCTATCACTTCATTCATGTGCTTGGGCCCAATCTCTGTAAGACCCAGGTCCCTACTAAATAAAATGAGAATCATAACTTTTTTTTATATAAAGTAATTGTAAGGCTTACCTAGACCAAAGTAATCGTTCAGTAAATAGTAATTAGTATTATTATGTACAATGTGGTTAAATAATGGAGCTTGCTTGTCCAGGCATTGGGAGGCAGCTTGTCTAGGGTGAGGCCAGGCAGTCTCCTATGGAGTTGGCAGGTAAGATATGTGTAATGCAGCCCAGTGTCAAGATAAGAAAGTGGATTCCATGTCTCTTTTGCTGACTTGCATTTTGTGGGGATTCAAGAAGCTGAAAGATATTGCCATGCCCTCCCAGCAAGAACTTCCGATCTTGCAGATATGGTAGCCCAATTTTCTAGATAGCTGCAGAAAAGTTAATCTGTAATTTAAGCTTGTGAGTGTGTAGGAACCCTCTGAGTCCCCATCCCATCCCAGCAGGATGAGACATTCCAGGACTTGCAGAAAGGTCCCTTGCAAACCGTATCAGGTACTCAAGATGAAAAGTAAAGGTGAATCTGAAAGCCACAAGTCTAAGCTCACATCATTACCTGGAGCATCAGCTTACCCAGGGTCCGGTTTTCTATCTTTAGAGTAGAATACAAAAAGTTCCTTCTCTGTTGCCAGAAAGCTAGTATGGTTCAGGAAATTAACTTATGTGGTAACTCTAAGGAACTTACAGACAGACCTAACTGGAAATAGGGCAGTGCTGACAATAACTTGGACTTTGTCCTAAAGCTCAGAGATGGGTAAGCAAACAAGTAACAAGGAAGTCAGTTACTATTTCAGCCTCGGCTGATTTTAAACTTGATTCAGCCCCTAATCAAGTATGGGGGAGCTTCCTCTCTTCATCCTAACTAAGAATCAAGCCCTTGCTCTGTGCTCTTGGATGTGTGGACATTCCAGGTCATTGCAAGAGTGGAGGAGGCATCTGCCTGGGTAAGCACAGGAGGAGTAAGCCTGAGTGGGCTTTGCCATGCTGGGCAGTCCTGAGTGTGGACAAGGGCTTCTCCAGTGAAGTCAGGCGTTCTGAGACTTGTGATTATTGGGACTTCAAACAGTGACTCTTTTGGCTGCCCTTTCTGAGGTCTGCTCACCCTGAATTTCTGGAGCAATGGCCCAAAACCTTCTAGGCTGCTTCTCTAGATCAACCCCTCAGCTCCTAAGGGGCCCCCTAGTAAGCCCCTCCTTCCCTACTTCTCATTGGAAAATACCTCCTTCCCTACTTCTCATTTTCCTCAGAAGCACTGTCTCTTTAATGTCGCCTTCTCCTGTGGCACTTTCACAATATATTTTGATAATTTAGAAATTAATTTGTTAATTACAAATGGAAAACTGAGTTTTCCTTGAGAGCAGGGAGAGCTTAACTCCAAATTTTCCCCAGAAGTGAGGCGAAATGTTCATGTTTTGTGCAGATGAGCAAGAATGAAGCTGGCATAGTAAGCAGTCTGAAAGTTCAAGAGCTACCACAAAATGTTCACATAAAATGGGATCAAAGGGCATTAGAGGAGAACCAGACATCTTCAAACCAGGAACAAAGTCAAGCTGGAACTCAGAGATGGAGAGTGAGGTGGAGAGGTGCATAGTTATAAATTACAATACAGGGATCAGGCAGAAAAGTACCTGGGTATAAAAAATAAACTGGTGACTCTTCTATTCCAAAGCTAGTCACATCAAGCAGCTCCTTTAACTCTAGTTGGTTTAATTAGACCAGGCTTAGAAGCATAGAGTAGTAGTTCAAAATGGTGAAGGCAGCTGGAAAGGACTTACAAAGAGAAAAATGTCAAGTAGATTCTGAGGTCTGGCTGGTATGCAGAGTCAGGCATGATGCTCAGCTAAGGCTCAGTCTGGCCGACACAAGGATTTGTATTGTGGGAATGGTGTTGTTTCTATTGTTGTTTTTAATTTATTATGGTAAGGACACTTAACATGAGTTCTACCCACTTACATTTGTAAGTGTACAATATAGCACTGTTAAGTGTCCACACTGTTTTATAGTGGGTCACTAGAACTTACTCATCTTGCAAAACTTTTCTTTTTACCTTTCTGTCCTTTTTCTTTCATTTACCTTTGCCATTCTCCATTTCCCCATCTTCAATGACCTGACTTGAAAAGTCATCACTTTAATTTTGTTAACTCTTGCAGGCCCTGTTCTACTGCCAACGTAACGATAATCATTGTACAGTTCCTTCCTGCATGTGGGGTTAACAGCAAAAGATTAACTTAACCTTACTTCACACCACTGTCTGTAGGGCAACTTTTCTATATATTCACAGTGTTGTTTTTCCCTTAGATGGTGTACCTCACTGTATTATAATTACTTGTTTACTCACACTGAATGTCACCATCACTAGCTTCTTACTTCTTTAAAGGCGAGAAACGTTTTCTTCAAATCCTCAAACTTAGTATAGTGCCTGACATGTAGCAAGCATTTAATCATTGATGAATGCACGGGAGGGGAGAGAGAAGAAAGGAGCAAAAGAAAAAAAGAAAAGAATATGAAATAAGTTAGTTAATTAGTCAGAAAGTGCTATTCATAAAAGAGAAGAAAATATGATAGTAAATTGTGGGATTCACAACAAAATCACGGAAACTACTTCTCCACCTAATCTCTTGAAGTGAGCTGGCTAATTAGGGTGTATTTCTTAAGTTAACGTCACACAAGTGAGATATGTTCTAACATGCAAAGTAAGGTAGAAAATCAAAAACAACCATTTGTTTTTTAAGAGTCCCAAATTCTATAAATACAACTATCAACAACAAATACCAAGCCAAACTAACAAACTTCATTTCGGCTATCAAGCAATTTCAGGAAAACTTTTGGTTTTGATTCCTTAGCTGCATTTCTCTATTTTTTCTATTTTCCTCTGTACTGCTATAATGCTTATTTTAATGACTGCCTTCCTCATAAATATATCTTTGAAAATTATTCTCTGTAAGTGAATGAATTGGCTTATTAAGTTACTTTGGTAAAATAACTTTCTGTCTTTAAATCAAAATATTGTTCCGGGAAGCATGAGTATTATGAATCCTGGGACCACTAAGACTGAATCCCAGGATGCTTATCAACTTCTTGTTAGACTGACCTTCATGAGTTTCTTTATTATAAGCTGCAGAAAGTAGCATAAAGTTAATTTTATAGTTCTTAGTTGAAATAGCTTACCTTGCCACCTTTGCTACCATTCAAGAAGTATATTTTCACAATGAGTTTTTTTTTTAATTCAAGACAGTTTAAATCTATTTTTAAATAATCCAGGAAAGTAGTTAAACTTATATCCTACACTGAAATTTAATAATGTTCTGTCTTAAAACGTTACAAAAGGCACATTAAAAAGTATTTTTGTCAACATTAAAATCTCAATGAATCAATTTCCAAGAAAAAAAAATGTATTCAATGAGACAAAGAAGATCTGAATAGGCCAATAACCTAGGAAAAAACTAATAAAGTTGGCAAAGTAACCCCACCCAAAAATATCAAATGGTTTTATAGATGAATCATTCCCATGATAAATAGAAAAATACAATCCAATTAATTTGGAGATTTAAATATAATCTTGATAGGGAAGTGGCAATAATACAATACCAACAACAGAAAAATGTGAGATTGATTGACAGAGAAACTCAATGTAAAGTAAATCACTTGGTTAGTTCTGCCCATTTTTGTCTGATACACATATATGGCTGTGTTTTTTTTTTTAACCATTTTACATGGTTTATTAATTATAATGAAATACGCTTTTATCGAGAGGTAGGATATAATTCTCTTCTTATTAAATCTGGGCTGGGCTTTGTGACTCACCTATAATCAATAGAATTCATTGAAATGATGCTTCATAATTTCTGTCTTGATCTCTTGGAATTCTTGCTTTTCAGATGCTCCCTCTTAAAATCTAACCACCATGCTATAAGCCCATGCAAATGGAGATGCAATGAGTTGCTCTAGGAGATAGCCCAGATGAGCTCCCAGATGACAGCCAGAATTAAAGGCTCCCCATTTTAGTGAGTCAAGTTGTACATCCAGCCAGTTCGAGCCTTTAGATGGTTGCACATATAAGCTACCACAAAAGATAACTGTCTAGTCACACTCTTCCCAAATTCCTGACCCACAAAATCATGTATTGTGCCACTCAACTTTGGGGTAATATGTTATGCAGCAATAGATAACTAAACAACTTATCTAAACCAAAATTTCAGTTTTTAGAAACTGTGTTCCCTGTCCCATGCAAGTTTCTGTATGGACCAGTGGAACTAATAATAAGAGGGCTGGTGAATGACAGAGGCCTCCAAATGCCGAGACTTAATGATTAGAGGATAAAAGCTACTACAAGTGATTTCATGATTGCAGCCTTATGCCCTAAAAGGCAAGACTGAACTAGCTAACTCTGAGGATGCCTTGACATAGACTTGGGGACCAGTCCACACCAGCCATCTTGCAGTGAAACAGAATAGTACAAGGGACTCCAGCCCATAGATCCTTCTTCTCGCAATCAGGAAATCATGTAAGCTATCTCCATCTCCCACCCTGATAAATTCTCCCATGACATCTGGTAGAAGATCAGGGAAAGGAGGAAGAAATATGAAAGGCTGAGCATTTAATGAGAGAATGAGTTACTTAAATTATTACACTTTAACAGAAAGATCCTAAGTTATCCTAAGATAACTGACAATATTCAGTTCAACCCATGCTGCTGAGGAAGATTGTACTCACTAGAGAAAATTAAAAGCCACTTATAGTGTTTAAAACGTTTTTGATCTCACTACTTATGTCCTTGTATTGAAATAATTATTTTTTAAAAAGAGATAAGTTGATTTTAAGCACTAAATGCTTACTGGTTATGACATTTGTTAAATGTACCCATCACTAGACACAGGTCAGGCTCTTTTGGTCCATAGGGTTTACAGAATACTAACGACTTAAAGACTAGGAGGAAATGGATATGATAACTGATAATGATGTATTTAAAATATTTTATCTTAAAGGATATCCCCCTTGGTTGTTTGAATTATTTGAACAAAGAGCAAGAACAAATATAAACAATCTAGATTTTAATTGATCATGTTTGGCATCAATAATAGCTGCTAGTTGTTAAAGACCAATTAAATAGTAACCTTTTACATTCATTATTCATTCTCTCTTCTTCTTAAACTGGCCAAATAAAGCATCCCATTTTGCAGAAGAGGGCACTGAAGCTGAAAGATTAAACTTGCCCTCTATTACCTAGCTAATAATTGCCAGAATCCCAGGTATATTTGACCTCAAACTGGAACTATTCTGTTTCATTACAACTTGATACCTTCCTATTGCTATAGCCATTAAGATTTATATTCATTTTTACTTTACACATTTTTAGTTTTTAAGATTACATGGAGATAACCTCTATGTTTCCTTGGAAAATGAAATGCTGACAACAACAAAGCATAACATAGGATTAAAATGAAAAAATACTTCACAAAGCAGAAAACCTGTAGCTCAGAAGCACCATGAAAACTTACGGAACTCATGACACTGTAAAATATTTTCATGGCAGGGCAACAGGGAGTTAACAGATACTAATAAAAGTTGTAGAGTAGAATAAAGCATGGATTAATTTATTTTGTTTTTGTCAAATTAATACTGTAAAAAGTTGAAGTGTCTAGAGAGGACCTTGCCCAACTGTAAAGTTTTTGCGTTAGAAAACACGGCTAATGGCAAGCAACATGCATTTAGCATTTTTAAAAACTATCTCTGCATACTTCCATATAATAAAGGCTTTTTAAAAATTCAGAATATTGAAAGTGCACTAAATTGAGAATATTTACAAAGGAAGCTAAGAAGAAAAATTGCCTTGCTTAGTGTAACTAACAAACATCTGTTGGTTTGATTTTTTTATTTGGAAAAAAAGTGCTTTTCATTTTGGGTAATCTCTTCTGAGAATTCTATTTATATAAAGAGTTGATTTAATTTTGCTATGCCAACAACTTTGTTTAGATTTCTATGCCTCTGCTCCTGATGAACCTCATGCTACCTTATGAGATGTTAAATTTGCCCAGGATTTTCTATCTCATTATCAAACCGCTGATTTACAACTTCATTATCCATTAAAAAAAATTTATGATTGTCTCTGAGTTAGGTAATGAAAATAGATCCCCTGGTAATATAATGTAAGATTGCCTCATATGGTTTCTGGAGGACATATTTTTTTAAAGTTAATCTGATTGTCATTTATGATGATTCCAAAAGTGAAAAAGAAATAAGATTCATATTAAGTTGCATTTTTGAAAGTTGCTAAGAGAGTAGATCTTAAAAGTTCTCATCACAGGAAAAAATGTTTTGTAACTGTGTATGCTGATGATTGTTAACTAGACTTAACTGTGGTGATCGTTTGTAATATATACAAATATCAAATCAGTATGTTGTACATTTGAAATGAAAATAATGTTATAAGTCAACAAAAAATGTTCTAAACAAAGATAATATCAAATAAATGGATGAATTATATATATAGGTATATATAATATTTAAGAATCATATATAGTAATATATGTAATACATCCATTTATTTGATGTATTTGATATAACATGTAGTAATATACATGTAATACATAAATTAATATGTGTATATATGTATATATGTATATGCATGTGTGTGTACATATTCCATCTTTTTATTTTATATTACATGCCTATCTTTTTGTGTGTGTTTGAAACAATGTCAGAAGACTATTCACCAAATGTTAATAGAGATTGCTGTGGATGGCAAGATTCCAGTTAATTTTTATTTTTTAATTCTTTTCCGAGTTGTGTTTTTACGAGTGTATTTATTTTTACAAAAATAATAGATTTCTCAAAAAAAAACCCAGAAATTTTGATTACAGATAAGAAACTAATATTACATTCCAAACTCTACATCAATCAATCAAGAAACACACATTGAATACACTGTGTGCCCAAAACATGGATAGCATGTTGCTTTTTCTTCCCTAAGTCTTGCTTCATGAATTCCATGGCTAATTGAACAGGAACCTTTCTTAGCAATTTGCCATTATTATGTTTTCCCAAGGCGTCAGTCTTGGTTTTCATAAAACAAAAACCATTTTTCTGTTTTCACAATTAATTTGTTTATGTAACATTTAATCCAATCATAATAATTACAATAATAAATACAACAAGTTGGTAAGTGCTAACTCAGCTTAATAGGAGCAGAAGTGTGTGGGTGGCTTATGTTGGGTACAGGAAGTTCAATGATAACTGCTGTCAGAAACAACACACAGAGAGAAGTGAAGAAAGCCCCTAATTGGGCAGAGGGAGAATTATAATATGGTAACAACAGAGGCCCAAACCAATCCCTGGAATAGCTCTGAAGCTGAGCTGGCTTTTCAAAGTTGTCCCAAAACAATGCAAGAAACTTTAGGCTCCTACCTACATCTTCTGACTAGTCATTGGATATGGCTGCCCCTAGGCAGAGATGTAACCCTGAGTGAGGCAACGTTCTTCACCCAAGGGCAATTCCGGCAGAGGGATCCAGCTATAAGCACCTGAAATTTCAACATTCCTAACAGCTAAAAGAACAGTGCCTCAGTCCTGGGGCTGGGGGATAGGGTAATTTGGGCAGCATACCACAGCAACCACCATAGTCCATACTTGTAACACTCAATATACTTGTTTCACTTATTTACCCTATATGAGAACAACTTCCTCAGTATTCTGATAGGTCTGATTTCTCAGAAAATTTCATGAGGGCCGGAGGATGGTTAGAGTGAACTTTGAGTTACAGTTCATTAAAGGTCACATCTGATACTCATTGTCTCCTTTCTACTTCCCATTCCAGAAGTAGAATGAGAAAAAGGAAGGAGTAAAGAGAAGTACAATGCCTATTCCCCCTCATCTAACAGCTCTTTTGTTCCAGGTGACTTGCCTGTGAGGTGACACGGACCCTCACCTCTGAGTGGTCTGAGTCCCTTGTCATCATGCCCTCTCAGACTATGGCAGTTACTCTTGTCCACTTATCATCAAAACTAAATAAGGGAGGACCAAGGAACATCCCAGTGGAGCTTCTGGATGTGAAACATTTTTTCCTGCCCAAATTGTATAAAATAAGTACTATTTCCTCCTAATGGAAATAGGTTCAATTACTCTCCAGTACAGATATGTTGATTCTTTTGTTCCCTATTAATCCATTGGCACTGGGACCCATAAGTGACAGGACAGCATTTGTAGCTTAGTTTAATGGGACTAATAATAAGCCTCTTAGTGGAAGCACTCCCCTCTGAGAACCAGGATCTCCAGATACTAAAAACCTAGAATTGAAGGCACGGGAAGTGCAAACTCCCCTAAGTGGGTCACTGAGGGCAAAGCCAAGTGGAGCCAGTTTCACTTCTATCCCTTGGTTCCCTGTCCCATGTACTCTACCTAGGGGGAACACAGTAGTTGAGGTCATTAATTCAGGGTCCATACTGCTTCTAGGAGTAAAGGGTCCCATATCCACAGAATTTCGTCTCCAAGCTAACATATCAGCTGCACCTTCAAAAGGCTATTCTATACTCACGGACGTCAGCAGCTTCTGGATCATGTGGTACGTGAGAGGTCCAGCGGATCCTGTGGTCATGTGTCCACGAATGCACTTTTATTGCTATAAAGTGGATCTCCTGGTCTGAAGTGATATTACACAGATTCCAGATTAGCGATAAAGATGCTCTTAGGCTCTCACATAGTGGTGCTGGCTGAGGCCCTATGGACAAAAAAGCAGACTTATGCCCAGAATATGTTTGTTTCCAGTAAGGACAAATCAACTTGCCCCCACTGGTGTTCTTGAGAGATGATGCTGCATCAGAATCTCAGCTAGTTGTTCGATGACACCAAGCTGTGCTGAATCGAACTCACTTGTTGCTGGAGGGTTGGACATTTGGACTTAATAAGAGGAAACTCATTATGTGGGGCACGTGCATACCTTTCATTGCTGCCACAATAGCTATTCAGTTCTTGAATCAATGTGCCAACCCTGGTGTGGCTGATCAAACAGGCTGCTGAGCATCAAGTGGCCTAGTCATTTTGTCCACTTGGTTGCCTTGTGCTTCCTCCATAGTGGATGCTTTCTGGTAGATATGAATATGCAATGTAAAGATATTCACATTTCATAACCCTTCCTGTCAGTTCAATCACATGCTTTCCTGCAGAACTCCTCCCTGATCTTCCAAACTGCCTCCTTTAAAACCCCTGCTCTACCAGCCCAACCATTTGTCATTCTTCCTGTGTTTGTCTATTCTTACCTTGGGTCACCTCTCTTACACAAAGTGAATGATCAGGTGCACTAACTGAAACTTCCCCACGGATTTTCCCTCACTAATGTCCACCTCTGAGTTGGAATTAATCTAAATTTTAACAATTCTGTTTTGCAAAAGATACTGATAAGTGAATCAAAAAGCAGTCCACAGACTATAGAAAAACTCGCAAATCACGTGTCTGACAAGGGTTTACATCACAAATGCATAAAGAATTCTCAAAACTCAACAATAAGAAAATAAATAACCCTATAAAAATGGGAATCATTTTGAACAGGCACTTCACCAAAGAAGATAATTCAGACGACAAATATGCATATGAAAAGATGCCCTATACCATTTGTCATTGGGGAAATGCAAATTAAAATGACAGTGAGATACTACTACACACTCCGGAGAATGACATTAGAATGGTTTATGAGAATGAGAAACTGAAATTCTATTCATTGCTGATGGGAATGAGAAACAGTACTGCTATTTTAGAAAGCAATCTGGCAATTTCTTTTAAAGTTAAATAGTATTTACAGTATGACCCAACATCCCAAGAAAAAATGAAGACTAAGTTCACACAAAAACCTGAACACACATGTTTACAGTGTCTTTATTAATAATCACCCCAAATTGGAAGCAAACCAAATATCCTTTGACTGTGAATGAATTAACAAACTATAATCATCCATACAATAGAATACTATTTAGAAATAAAAAATTGAACCACTTTACAGGGAAGAATATATAAGAATGTCAAATGCATTATGCTATGTGAGAAAAACTCTGATTTAAAACACAAGATTCCATTTTGGAAAAGGCAAAAGTATAGAAACAGAAAACAAATCAGTAGTTGCCAGGGGTTGAGAGCAGGGTGTAGAGTTAATACCAAAGGGCAGCATAAAGGAATTTTATTTGGGGGGGGTCACAAAATGGTTCTGCTACTTGACTTTTGGTGGTGGTAACATGACTATGTATTTGTCAAAACTCATAGAACTGAACATCAGAAACAATACATTTTACTCTATGTAATTTATTTTAAAGACTTAGAGATTTCCAATTTAAAAACAAGTGATATTTGTTGGCAGTAACAAACTATTTGATCTTAGCTGAAAACCAACATCTTTAAATACGTCGCTATGTAATATAGACCATCTGCTTTAAAATAGCTTTCTCGTGATGTCACTTTTTAAAATTGATATGTCTAGAAATGTAAAGAAAATAAACTTGACCTCAAAGAGCCCTACGTTAAATTGTTTCTTTCCCTTCATACCTGGAAATATAAATTTAAGTGACAGATACAGAGAAAAATCTCTTTTATTTGTGAAACTGTCAAACCCTCCAGCACCAAGCCCACCCAGTATCCAGTTGGGGCCTCAGAAGGTCTCCCCTTCATACAGGCGTCTCTGGTCTTCTGAGCTCCTGCCTCCATGAGAGTATGTGTTTGTCTGGAGGTGCCCTTACACAGACAAACTGCTTTTCACAAACATTGCACTGTAGGACTCCTCCACCAAACCCTGAGGAGTGAGTCTGTCAGGCAGAGACAGTGGTTGCTGGCTGTAGGGCTCATCCGGTGGCTTCTTGGTAAGGCCCTAGGGGTGGGGGTTTGACTTTATTGTTTTTCTTTAAAACACGCGGTGCTGCAGACTTTTTGTTCTCAGCTTGGTCTTGGTTGTCAACGGGAAAACTACTCCATGTCTTATTCCATTAGGAAAGCCTCTCAGAGCAACAGGACCACAGGAAGAGTCCCCCTTAACATCCTGTAACATATACTTTGTGACCAATATGGTGTTAGCATTGGGCAAGGGTTAGGGGGAAGGACAATGCAGGAGGGAATCCAGTGTGCTACAGAGTGTCCTTGATGTGGCTGACAATAAGTCCCTAGAGTGAATGGGGACAATAAGTCCCTGAGGAGAAGATCATGCAATCTGTTTCACACTGGCACAAGAAACTCAAAGTGTATTTTTGAATACATGAAATATATGTTTAGATACAGAAAGGAGAACCTGAAGGTTGTAATGAGCAGGCTTATTTGAGGAATGGGAGTTGAGAGTAGAGGATGGTGCATTGTGAACTGAGAAGGAAATTTCCCAATTCCAGAACTTGAAAGTGAAGCAATCTTGTAATTGTTTTAGTCTGCTACAGAGGAGTGGAGCTGGGGGTTGCTTGAGTTAAGGGAGATTACAGTATTGATTGCTCGTCACATATTTGTTCATTTATTCTCTCAACAAATAATTCTTGATGAGCACTATGTTCCATGTAATAAGCCTTGGAGCTATGGCAATTAAATATTTTCTGGTAAATGAAGGGATGGTAGCTGGGGTAACTTAATAAATAAGAAAGGCACCACAGGGTAAAGATTTGGGAGTTGAGACTGTATTCTGAATCCAGACAGTTAATAACAATGTGATTTATAAGTTACTTAACACATTTTGTGCCTCAGGTTCCTCATCCGTCAAATAAAAATACTAATAATGCCTACTCTGTAGGGTTATTGTAATTAATGTGGTAATTAGTATAAAGTTTTCGAACAGTGCCTGACATAGTAAGTACTTAATAATGATTAGCCATAAAAAACATAAATGGATATATACTTTAATATCAGGTGCTATCAAGAAAAATAAATCAGAAAAAGGGACAGAGTGAGGTGGTCGGGCTATTTTAGATCAGGTGTTGTGGGAAGGTCTCTCTGAAGAGGTTATACATATATTTAGGTGGCAGGAAGAAAGGCCATGGGGCAGGAAAGACCTTCAGAGCCTAGGAAAGGCGAGGGGGTGGAGAAAACAGTGCTGAAGGCAATTGTGAGCCAATCCCTAACCCCACTGTGCTCCTCCCATTTACCCCTACCTTAGGAAGAGGCCATCATTAGGTGGGGCTCTGATCACCTATTTACAGTTGCCCTGTTAAGGGTATGTGAGGTGTCTCTAAAATGGAAAGTTTTAGAGAGGGAAATTTGTGCTTAATAGCACATTACGTTCCTATCTATATCAAATGCTACTATTCAAGTTAGAAAATATTTACAGCTCCGTAGTCCTCATCTTTTTGAAAAAAAATAGAAAGGTAATACAATATAACTGTAAACATATTACCATCCTATTGAGGCCTGGAGTAAAATGAATATTGACACTAAGTGGCATATATACAGACTGTAAACAGCCTCACCTAAGTTAAGATTTTGCCTCCAAATGAGACAGGTCAAGTTTTGCTGCCAAAGTGTTAACAAAAGCAGCTTTGCGTTTTCTACGCTCTTTGAATTTGGGAATTCCAAAGGAGAAAGGGTTATGAACGTGTAATGATCTGCTCCCATGGGCCATGTGTAGAATCAGCACTCTGCGGAGCAACATGTAGAAGACAGAATAAAAACTCAAACTGAAAAATCTGTAATTCTGTCTCAGCTGCCTTTTTTTTTTTTAAATAATGCATATTTGTTCCATATAAGTTCTTGTTAAGATGTTCTGCTTGAGATAGTTTAAGAAACCCCTCTCTCAGACAGGTGCAGATTAGGACGATGCAACTCCATCAAGGGGGACAGTAGAGGTGGCAGGAGCCCCTGCCGTCTGCCAAAGGCCGACACACGTTCGCAGATGGTGAAAGCTTATAGCACCGGGTTCCTGGTGACCGGAACGACCTTGCCCGCTTTTTCCGCCGATCGAGCACACTTTCCTTCTCAGGTCGGTCTCAGGGGGAGCGTGTCTCCACGAGGAGACCCCCCGAAGCGGCTGGGTGAGCGAAGGCCTGCGGAGCCCGCAGAAACCCTGAGTCCACGTCCAGCAACACGCGACCTCGGGAAGGGGGGGCAGGGGTCACGACACGGGCCTGAACCACGTTCCCTTCGCATCGAGTGTCGACTCGACGCCCAGTGCCGGAAGCGTCGACACGAACGACCCAAACCGCACCCGGTATCTGTAGGTCTCCCCACCGCGTGCCCACGCCCCGCCCTGGCGCGGGCGTCCGCTAGGCTCCCAGGTGCCTGCAGGCAGCCGGCCGGGCGCGGCCGGGAGGTCGGGCGGCGGCGGCGCAGCCGCGGCCACCAGGGGGCGCCGCGGCGCCCTCTCCCGAGAGCGGCCGAGCCGGCCCGGTGGGTGTCTCTCCCCCTCCCTCTCCCCCCCTCCCCCCTCCCTCTCGCGCTCGCTCCTCGCGGCCTCACATCCGGGTCTGGAGCGCGGCGGCCGGCGCCGCTGTCAGTGTCGGGCGGGCGCGGCGGGGGCCGGGCCGGGCCGCGGCGCAGTCCATGGCGGCGGCGGCGGGGGGCGGAGCGGCGGCCGCGCTCAGCCCGGGGCCCCCGAAACTTTAAGCCTCGTCGCCCCACAACTTTCTGGGGGCCAGGGCGGCCGCCGCGGGCGTGAGCGGAAGGGGAAAGCCGAGGCGGAGCGTCTCGGGGCCGCCGGGGAGACTCGAACCCGCGGCGGGGGCGGGGCGGCGGGGTCCGCCTGTGCGCGCCTCCTCGCGCCGCCTCCGCGCGCTCCCCGCGGCCGCCGAGCCGGGGCCCCTTCCTCGCCACCTCCGGGCCCTGTGGCTGCGGCGCCCCCCGCACCCCGCGCGCGCCTGAGGCCGGGCCCGGGGCCGGTCGCGAGGGGAAAGCCGGGCCGCGAGGGGAAAGCCGGGGCGGGTGTCGCGGGGCCGGGCCCGCGGGTGCTGCTGCCTGCGGGGCGGGGCGCCCGCGCGCCGCCGGCCACGATGGAAGGCTTAACGCTGAGCGATGCGGAGCAGAAATACTACTCGGATCTGTTCTCCTACTGCGACATCGACAGCACCAAGAAGGTGGCGGCCAACGGGCGCGTGTGGGAGCTGTTCCGGGCCGCGCAGCTGCCCAACGACGTGGTGCTGCAGGTAACGCCGCCCCCGCCGCCCCGGGAGGTCTCTTCCCGGCCGCTCGGGCCTCCAGCTGCCCGCCCTCGGGGCTGCGGGAAGGGGGCGCCGCTTCCAGGAGGGCAGGTTCCCTCTCCCCCCACCCCACCCCCACCCCCGGCTCCACCGCCCTCCACCCGGGCCGCAGGTGCCCGGGCCGCCCGCCCTCGCGCCGCGGACGCGGGGGAGGGGGTTCCTCTTCGAGGACAAAAGTCATGCGAAGATACCGGGGGGGGGGGGCTGGGGTTTGGGGTTTTTTTTTTCTTCTTGTTTCTTTTTTTGAATCTCCGAAGAACCTCCGTCCTGTATCTCCCGGCTACCCCTCAGGATCTGTGGTTTTCAACCTTAGGAGAGCCCACTTGAGGATCTCGGATTGTTAACATGTCTCCGAAATCCTCTTTTCTGCGGCACACACAGCTCTTTGGATCCTGCGGAGCAGTAAAGTTCCCAGTATGCGAAGTGACAATGCACCGAGAGGCGCGATGGGAGGGGGTTTTATGGATCTAGGACCCTAAGCAGTTTTTTTTTTTTTGTTTTTTGTTTTTGTTTTTAAGGAAGCTAAATTCTTAGGGCGATTTTTAAAAAATTGATTTCTAGGAAGTAATTCACAAGATCTGAAAAGAATTTGTAATTAACAACGTGTGGCTGCTGTAAACTGGGCAGTTTTTCGATTGGCATTTGGTAGCATTTGGTGAAACGTGTGGATTTGGGTTAGGAGATAAGTTCGGGCGGCTGGAAATCAGACGTGTATATTTGTCTCAATCTGTAGCACTAGAGGAGCAAGCACAGCAAGTTTTAAGCTTTCTTTATCACATCTGTTTTTAAAATGGGCTTCCTAGAGGTCTTACCCAGTGTGCGTTGTGGACATTAATATCACTTTTTAATGATGCTGGTTAGAGCCTGCCTAAATAGCATATCAAAACAGGTTTTAAACTTTCATCCTTCTGATGATGGAAGCGGTTATCCAAATCGCCAAAACTTAAAGCCAAATGCATAGTTATGATGTACTGCAGTGAGCACTGAATCTGGAGTTTTGGGGCCTGGGCCTTAGACCCCACTCTGTTAACTAACACCATGACTTTGGGCCAGGCACTTTCATTCTTCAAGCATAAATGTGCTCATCTATAGAATGAGTCAAGTTCTAACAAATTATGTGAAGCATAGAAATGTTCACACAGGTTTCTATTTTAGAAGTTACTTGTGCAGTAACTATGACTAAGTTGAATGAGTTCTGTCTTTTTGCCTACTCTTGTACGTATTATATTGTTTTTTAAAACTCTTGGGAGGAAAGTTGGGTGTCTCACAAACCAATAGCTAGGAGTCTCCAATTCATGCTGAGCAGGGACAAGGACTTTAGGCTTTGCTGGTCACTTACACTCTGTGTAGCATATTGTTTTTACAATCCTTAGCTTAGGGGCCTACAAAACAGGGCCTGTAGTTGCTGACCCTGCTAAAGAATGGTGGTGGCAGTGTGGGGTACTATACTTTCCTTAAATGGCTTTTGGTCTGGTCAGAACATGCTCTTTCTGTACAGATAACAAACATACCTTCAAAGTCATTTAGGAACTAAACTTAAGGAGAAGCCTTCCATGTTTCATTTTGGTTTATGTCTTTTGGGAAGCGGGCCTGAAATAAACTGACTTTCATTTTTTAAAAGTGTGGAAAGACTTTAGGACTTTAAATGTATTATGTAGACAAATTAACATTAATTAACCTTCACTTGAAAAATGTTCAGTCCAAGTTATTTTCATGTTTTGCTCAATTAACATTCAAAAATAAATTTATCTTTTATATATATACATATATATGTGTGTATGTGTATATATATAAATACACATACATATATATATGTGTGTGTATATATATATATATATATATACACAAAGGCAGAGTTTAAAATAGTGTAAATATTCAGAATTCAGCTACACGTTGAAAGCTGTAGGAACTCCCTGAAGCAGAACTCTTACAGTTATATAGTTTAAATAGCATTCTGGGTATCTTGAAAGCACTTTGCTTAAAAATTGGCCTAAGATGTCAAATGTGAGACAGAAGGGGAATGTGGACTTGGTTGAAGAGAGTTTGCAATTGAAAACATGGCCCTCTCTTACTTTGTAAGTGGGAATCGCTTGAGAAAACTCATGTAATGTTGAGTTATCTACTTAGCACTGGGCTAGGTATTACAGGGTATCGAAAGAGGAGTAAGAAGCTCTCAGGGACCTTGTAAACTACAGAAATACAATTGTGTAACATAAAGCAGAATGTGAATGCTATAGGAGAGACATGAAGGAGATATGACCAGGAAAGTCATCTTGAATTAATTCAGATGAACTTTAAAATTGTGTGAAGAGATGAGGTGGGATGAAGAGGACTTCCAGGCAGAGAAAAAACATGACCAAAGGTGGTAAGTGTAGTTTTTTTCAAGGACCAGCAGATGGTCAGGTTTTGCTGAAGGTAGAGTGTGTTTTCAGGATAACAACATGGAGTTAGAAACAGACCATGTTAGGAAAGACTCTAAAGAACAGGTGGGAGATTTCATATTTCAGGAGACAATTGGAGACTCGTTGATAGTCTTTGACTTATGAATGAGGAAGAGAGTAGAGGTTGTGGTCTGGAATGGATGCCAGGTAATGGGCACCCAAACTAGGGTGACAGGAGTAGAATAGAAGAGAGGCCGGACGAACAGGTCTGTGTTATTAAAGGGCTGTTGGGTAGCCACTATATGAGGTGCTTTGTGGAATAATGTACCATTGAGGCCAGATTATCAAGGCTGGGTGGAGAGCTTTGAACTAATTGTGATGGTAACAGGGAGTTGTAGATATAAGAAAAATGACTCATAAAAGTAGTGCTTTAGGAAGCGTTTAGAAGATGGATGGGAACAGGAGTTAGAGGGAAGAAACTGGAGACTGAGGACTGATTCTCTACTTGCATATTTGAAGTGGTGAGGAACTTCTGCAGTGATACTCAGATGAGGGAAGAGGCAATGAGGGTGATTATGTTGTCCCCCAGGGGGCATTTGGTATCGTCCGAAGACATTTTTGTTTGTCATACTGGGGAAAAGGAGCAGTTCTGGTTTCTGGTAAATAAAGGTGAGGGATGCTGCTAAACATTCCGCAATGCACAAGACAACCTCCACAACAGGAATTATCTGGCCCAAAATGTCGTTTGTACGGAGATTGAGAAATCCTAACCTGAACCCCGGTGGTTGCAGAGAGACAGAAAATGAGACCAGTGATACAGTAGAGATTATGAAAGTGGATTTGATGGGCCTTGATGAGTTACCTGGTGATATTTAGATAAGAGAAGAATAGGACAAAGATTGTTCTCTGTTGGACCCTACTCAGTTTTAAAAGGGGCAGGAAGAAGACCTGATTTTTAAAGAGATAATGATGTGTTTGATTTCAGGCATTTTGAGATAGCAATGCAAATGTCCAGGAGTTAGTTGGAAAATGGTGGAAATTTGTCTGACCCGAATGCTTGTTCTTACAGTGAAGTTCAGGTGTTTTGGGGTCTTTTCACCTAAGACAGCTTCTCACACAGTGGGTGTGTATATACACATCAGGGCTCTGATTGATGTAGTTTTCAGCATTTGTTAATAAAAGTCACAAGAAGGCTGAGTCATCTAGAGGAATAAGTATAGAGAACAACAAACAGGTTCAGCACTGAAGGAGGAAGGAGCTGGCATTTATTGAGTGCCTATTATGTACCTTTTATTGGGCAAATAATTTTCATGCAAGAATTCATTTGATCCTTGCAACAACTCTGTGAAGTAGATATTGTTATTGTTTATTAACTAGGAACTTAATAGGCGTAGAAATAACTTGTTAGAGTCTCTCACCACTATTCCTTGCCACCTCTAAGCTCTTTCGCAGTTCATGTGATTGTTTTGCCCATAGTTCTTACCAAGAGTTGATACTTAAATCACTAGATTTTGAGTTAAATGTGGATTTTCTCCTTCACATAGTAAGTACTTTAATGTATGATGATGTCTTGAAAAAGCCATTAAGAGAAATAGGAAGATTCTTATAGTTGGTATCTTGGGCACATAGACACACAATTTTACATTATCACCACCGTAAAAACATCTTAAGGGATGTTCATTACACTTCTTTTGGAATAAAGTCTGTTCTGAGTTTAAGTGTTTGTTTTTGGCAACAGTATGTCAGTAGACAAAACGAATGCTAAAGCTTTATAGAATTATGCTCCACAACAGAAAGGAGCAGGACTAGGGGCGAGAAAAATCTGGCTCTTAGGATTTAATTGTGAGGAATTTTGCTGTCTGCTGAGCAAGAAAATATTCAGTGACTTAAAAATCGCTTTTTCTGGAAGTAGTTTATTTTTTTAAAGATTAGGAAAGATACGCTATTTATCAGATTAATATGTTTTCTTAGTTTTTACTTAAAACCTCTATTTTGGGAGATGTTTTAAAACCATGTAGACTTTGAATGCATAATTTCATAAAAGGATCTAGTACTAACTTCTTTTATTGAAGGTCATAAGCAATGTACCCTATTAATGAGATTGAGGAATCTTTTGTATCATTTGTGTTGAGCAATATCTTGGTAGAAAATTTGAATAACATGTTAATTTAAAGGAGGGAAAGTGACAATGAAACATAAATCATTTTCTTTTAAAATTTGTTCAGTTATAACAATTATTCACTAGTAATAGGATTAAAATAGAGAAACAGCTTCATTTATGCTTTGAAAGTTTTAAACTTAATACAAATAAATTTCAGATTTGTTATTCTGGAGTAGTGATTTTTTTTCATTTGTAATTTCTGAACCACTAACATAATTATAAGAAGCTACAGAAATAATCTTGCCTTAATAAGACACTTTCCTATACACGTTGAAAAACACAGTTTATGAAAAAAGTCACACTTAATGGCTTTCTGTAGTGTCAAATTTGCTTTAAAAATTTCTCTATCTTATATCATATTGTGCTAGTTTTGGTTTATCTTTTAAAAAACAAAACAAAACAAAAAACACATTGTCCCAGTTTTACAATCTTAGTATTTTGGGAATTCACGCTAAGCATTTTGACGGAACGGTAAAAGAGCATAAATGGTTGGTATAACGAGCACTAAATACGGGAGGCAAGTTCAGTCCTGTCTTTCTTGAGCTAACTTTGTGACCTTGAAAAGATCACTTAACGTTTAGGTGTCCTTAGCACATGAAGTGATTGGATTGGGTTTTTCAGACAAGAGTGTCATAGTATAGGGATGGCTACTCTGTCCAAACACAGTCTTAAGAAAAGTAGCACCCAGACTTGAAATTAGTTTCTTTATTACTTTGACACTGGAATTGATTTCTTTTATAGTTTTTTGGAGATCTGAAGAGGAGATCTCAGCTTAGAATGCTGAATAGACTATACAAGAGGGAACTTATAAAAGGCATTTAAGGTCCATTGTGCTTCTTCAAGGTAGATATCTGGCCATTGAGAATTTGAAATGGCTCATAAGACTTGGCATTTCTGATGTTTTCCCTCATGTATTTCATTTTCTGTAGTCTTTCCTATGATGGGCACATCTTCACTCATGTTTTCTCTCCTTTACCTCTGTGTAAGGAATTTATGTCTGATGGGTTGCATGCATATAGGCTTGATGAAGAAAGGTTGTAATAAGTTTGGCTCAGATTTTTTTTAAGTTTATGCCATATATCAAATTTCATTGGGATTTGATAAACTATAGGACTTAGGCTTTTAAAAAGTGTACATCTCTTCTCCATTTGATTTCAAGAGTTGACTATATATTGAATTTGAGTTTGTCTTGTTAAAAGGTCTTTTGGGTTGTGGATTCCTTTGAGATTCTGACACACATATTGGACATCTGCTTAGAAGACATACACAATTTTGTATATAATTTGAGGTTGCCAGCCTTCTTTCAATCTAGTCAAGTTCATCCATGGACCTCTTAATATACATTAAGAAAGTTTGAAGGGAGAGCAGGCATACCTGTGAAATGCTGAATGAACATGTCTTTTTAAAATCACTTTTGTATATTTTCAATAAATACTTCATGGTTTTTATTTATATTGAGAGTGTATATGTAGTGATGAAAAATCAGAAATCTTCCCTGCCTTCGGGAATTATAACTTGTGCTAATGTAAAAAAGGAAGAGAACTGTGTGCAGTTAATAGAGAATTGTGGGAGACTTATGGGGACCTACATAGGTATAATGGAAGGCCTATCTGAGGAGATATGGACAAAAGGTAAGAGAGAAAGAATGAGATATTTCACAGAGAGGGTGCAGCGGGTGAAGTACCTAAAGCTGTGAAGAGCTTAATGTTTTTGAAGAAATGAAAAGGTGGAGTATGTGCAAGAGGGGAGAATGAGAGAGACCACATACTGTAGTCCTTTGTACACAATGTAAGGAGTTTTGATTTTAAAATACTAAAAGTTTTTGTTCGGGGGCAGCATCTGAATTATATATTTTAAAGATTATCCTGCCATATAGAGAAGAGAATACTGGGCAAGTGGAAATAGATTGGCTAGTATATATACGGTAGTTAAGGTAGGAGACAGTGGCTTACATTAATGAGGGCAGTGGGATGGAGAGGAGTGGACATATTTAAGATATTTTTAGAAATAGGACTTGATAATTGGTTGGATCTGAACACGTGGGAGAGGTAGGAACTCAGGGATGTTGCTGGAAGTTGCCATTATTGGATGGTTGGGAGGGAATGTGTTTTCTGAGGTTTTTTTGTTTGGTTTTGTTTTGATTTGGTGGAGGGGTAAAGGTGAATTCAGGGGTTTCTTTTTGTCTTTTATTCTGAGAAGCCTGTGAGATTGTCAAGTAGCACTCTACCAGAGAGGATCAGTGACTCCTAAGGAACTCAGAGATATTTGTCTTGGAGATATCAGTTTGAAGATTATTAGTGTATTAGTGATATTTGAAACCATGAAAATAGGTGAGATCTCTGAGGAAGAGATTATATAAAGTAAAAAAGGATTGGCTAGAAGTAGAAGCCTGAGGCATGCTGCACATTTCTAAGTTGAAGGAAGAGGCTAAGAGGGACAGCCAGAGTGGTTATAGGGAAATTGGAATGTATATTAGATCATGTCAGACATGCCTGGTAATGCAACTCTTTCAAGAAAAAGATAGTTTTAACTCTGTTGAGTTTGGCTGAGAGGTTGAAAAGATGTGGACAGAAATATGGCCACTGGATTTGGTTAGCCACTTTCATGGACTGGTAGCGATGGAAGCCAGATTTAAGTGACTCGATGGATACCTGCTGGCCGAGGACTAGAAATAGGATGAATAGATAAACTTTAAAGAAGTTTGCCTGTTAGAGGAAACAATATAGGGTAGAAGCTAGAGGCATATGAAGGTATAAAGGAAGTCTTTGTTTTTTAGGTATAAGAAATACTGCAGCATGATTTTAGTTGTTAGGATTAAAAAGGGAAGGAAGACAGGTGAGAAGTCCTTGAGAAAACAAGGTCAGGATCATGGCTGCACAGAGAGAGTTCTTTGATAAGAAACAGATCATCCTCAATTTTAAAAGGAGGGAAGAAGGATGAACATAAATATAGAGTCAAGTAGGTATATAAATTTGATAGAAGGAAATTAGGATATTCTAGTCTAATGGCATCTACTTCTTCTACAAACTGAGGCAAGAATCATTAGTAGTGAGTAACAATCTGAATATGAAAGTAAGAAATCTATTTACAGTGACATCTCAAGGAATAAAATATTTAGAAAAAAATTAATAAAAGAAGTACCAAGATGTTTATACTACAAAACATTGAGAGAAATTAAGGAAGATTTAAACAAATTGAAAGACAATCCGTATTAGATTGGAAGATTGAATGCTGTTAAAATGGCAGGTCTTCCCAAATTGATCTATAAATTCACAAGATCCCTGTCAATATCCCAGTACACTTTTTTTTTTGTAGGAATTGTCAAGCTGATCCTAAAATTTATAAGGAAATGCTAAGGACCTAAAATAGCCACAAAATTTTGAAAGCAAACAAAATAGGAAACTTACCCTACCTAATTTTAAAACAACTGTAGTCTGAAATTAAGAGCATATGGTTGACATAAGAATGTAGATTAATGGAACAGAATTGCAAATACAAAAGTGAACCCTTATACGTATAATCATTTGTACCAGGACAGTTCAACAGGGAAAGGACAGTCTTTGCAACAGACGGTGCTGGGACAATTAGATATCTATCTGTGTGTTTTTAAAAAATGGACTTATATATATTGTTGTGTAAATATCATACTATACACAAAAAATTATCTCAAGGTAGATATAGACTTAATTATAAAATCTAAAACAAAAAATTCTAGGTGATAAGGAAAATCTTTGTGACCTTTGTTAGGTAGAATTCTTAAATGTGACAGCAAAAGCATGAATGTAAAAGAAAAAACTGATAAATTGGAATTCATTAAAATTTTTAAAAAGTTTTACACTTCCAAGGTATTTAAGAAAGTAAAAAGATAAGATGCAGACAGGCAGAAAATATTTGCATATTAAAACTATTGTAAAAGTCTTTAGACTATAAAGATATCTTAACTCAGTTATAAAAATAATTACTTAAAGTATGGACAAAAGACTTTAAAAGATATTTCACCTAAAGAATGAATGGCCAATAAGCATATGAAAAGATGTTCAACATCATTCATCATTAAGGAAGTGAAAATTAAACTACAGTGATGTGTTTTCAAACACTCATCTCAGTGGCTATAATTAAAATGACTGACAAGGTAATAGTATTGGTATTGTGGAGAAACTAGAATCCTTATACGTTGCTCTTGGAAATGTAAATGGAATGGGCATTTTTAAAAACAGTTTGGCAATTAAAAAGTTAAATATATGCTTACCATATGAACCAGCAATTCCGCTTGTGGAAAGCCTCCCAAGAGAAATGAAAACATGTGAATATGAAGAAGTATGAATGTCTGTTAGCATCATTATTCACCGCAGTCAGAAATTGAAAAATAGTCCAAATGTCCATCAGGTGGTGAATGGGTAAGTATGGTATATCCACAAAATGGAATACCGTTTTGTAACAAATAGGAATAATTACTGATAAATGGTGCAATAAAGGTGAATGTCAAAAACATAAGTAACAGAAGCCAGGCACAGAGTATGTACAGATTGTGTGGTTGGTCTCAAAGATGAGTTTCTTTTCTATATTGAGATATTTGCAAACTAACTCTTTTTTTTTAGTCCATTAGTCCTTTTTTCTTAATAATTTTTATCCCAGATTAAATTTTATCTAAATCTGAATCATCAAGAAACATTTCTATAAGATTGTATTGTCTTTCATGGAATTAGAAAGGTATTTGAAACAATAATTTAAAAGCTATAAACTACCACTCATGTTTTATTTTGTTTTCATTTGATGTTTTCATTTGACATCCTACTTCTTCCTTGAACTATTCCCTAATCATCTTAACCAGATAACCCTTCTGTAATTTTCCTACACTGTTCTGCATGTTTGCACCTGTATACAACTGTACTTTTAGACATGTGTGTATATTTTCCTTGATAGATGGCAAGCAACTTGAAGTTGAGCGTTAGCTTATCTTTGTTTATCTCATGTTACTCTGTTCATGATAGGCACCCCCAAAATGGGACTGGTTGATTGGTACTTCAGGACTTCACTTCTCATCAGTACATTGATGAGTCCTAGCCTAACCTCTTTGTTTTTATACCACTTATAAAATTCAAAATGCCAATGAATGAGCCTTTTTGAACAATAGTGGAACCTCTGAAACCAGATTGAGTAGATCTTCCTGTTAGACTGTTAATATGTTGGCTAATACTTCTGAATTTGTTGAGGTAACTGTAGTAAGATATAGTGAGCATTCATTTTAATAACTTCTTTAAAAGATTTTTATTAAAGTATAGCTAACATACAATATTGTATTAGTTTTGGTGTACATCATAGTTATTCTTCATTTTATACCTAAAGAATTGATCACCATAAGTCCAGCAACCATCTGACACCTTGCAGTGCTCTCACAATAATATTGACTGTATTCCCTGTGCTGCACAACACATCCCTATGATTTATTTGTTTTATACCTGAAGTTTGAATTTCTTATTCCCCTTCACCTTTCCCCGCTTTTTTGCTTTTTCACTTATGGTTGACATTCAATATTATGTTAGTTTCAGGTGTACAGCATAGCGGTTAGACATTTATATAATTTACACAGTGATCCCCCTGACTAGCGTAGTTGGCACTATACATAGTTATTTCCACATTTTTTTCTATATTCCCTGAGCTATACTTTACATCCCCATGACTAATTCGTAATTACCAATTTGTGCAACTTAATCTTTTCACCTTTTCCACCTCACTTCCTGACAAACCCCCTCTCATCTGGCACCCATCAGCTTGTTCTCTGTATCTATGATTCTGTTTCTGTTTTGTTTGTTCTGTTCTTTAATTTCCACATTTAAGTGAGATCTCTGACTTATTTCACTTAGGATAATAATACCTTTCAGGTCCATTCATGTCGCAAATGATATGATTTCATTTTTTTATGGTTGAGTAATATTCCATTGTATTCATGTACCATAATTTCTTTAGCCAGTCATCTATTGATGGGCACTTAGCTTGCTTTCATATTTTGGCTATCATAAATAATGCTGCAGTGAACATAGGGGTGCATATATCTTTTTGAATTAATATTGGATTTTTTTGTAATAAATACCTGAAGTGGAATTGCTGAATCATATGGTAGTTCTATTTTTAATTTTTTGAGGAACCACCATGCTGTTTTCCATAGTGACTGCACCAATTTACAATCCCACCAACAATGCACAAAGGTTCCCTTTTCTCTACATCCTCACTGACACTTGTTTGGTAATTTTTGTTTAGTGTAGTGTACCTCAAGGCTGTTCTCTTAATTTTTAAAGATATCATAGTTCACTTTAGTAGTGAAGATGAGTTTCTCTGCCCTTCAGAAGTATAATTTCCAGTTCTTAAACTTGAAAGGGAACAAGTAGTGATGGACAAGTAATTTAAATAAGGAAATGGGTCAGCGGTTTCTAAGTTGATTTAGTTGACTCTTCTGGAGGGAAAACATACCATTCTCTTAAAATTCATGGCAATGGGGAAAGCATATCAAATATGAGTAGTCATTCCTACCTGGCCTTAAGTTATCTACCAACTCACTCTCACATCTCACAATCTTGTTTCTGATTATTCTTGTAACACATACACTTTGTGTTCCAACCCAGAAAATCTGCTTTCTGTTTCTCACAGTTACTTTCTCTTTATCAGTTTTTTTTTTTTTTTAAACATGCTACTTTCTTCATCTGCAATACCCTTTCCCAACTTGCAGGCTTCCATCCTCCCTTTTTTTTTTTCAATATGTGACTTTGTTTCTGTAGGCTTTGGGAATCTAATTTGAACAACCTCACCCTCCCTTGGAAATTTTCATTTGCTCAACCTTTTGTTTGTATGTTGCTTTTTGTTCATTTATGTTGTTTCTCAACTGCTTTTCTAGTATATTTACATCTCAAGAATATTATAAGCAAACTGAATAAAATTCAGGTTTGTTTTATTACCTCACAGTGCCTAGAGCAGCAAAAGCACATAGTAGATGCTTTAGAAAATAGAGCCAACTTTTTAGGGCAAGCCACTTGCTCAACCCTTGATTGCTCTGCATTCACAGATGTGTTGGGAATGACTAACTAAGGCAATTCCGGGCTCTTCACACAGGAAAAAGTAAAAAGTGAAGAAGGCAAAACTTGCAGCCTTGGATGTTCCACTGCTAGCACTAAGGGTACTCTGTCCCCACCCCAATCAACATTCTGGGCATGGGAAGAGAAGGAGATGGCAAGAACAGGAACAAATAGCTCAGAATTCTCTGAGCTCTGACTTTGCTGCTTTGTTGACCGACTTTGTCAGGTTTCCTCTTTCAGAACTGTTTTTCCCCCATGTTTCTTTTTTTAATAGCAGAGTGGCTAAAGTTTAAAAAGAAACAAAACTAGGGATTTATTGGCAACTAAAGAAATAAATTATGGTAGCATCTGGGTATGTTGGCAGAATGTATTATTTTATAAAATGTAATAAAGCACAACTTCTGTCGAGTTCCGGTGTACCTAGCTGAAAGTGGAAGATCACAAATCCATGTAAAGATGAAGGTGCTGGGCACGTTAACATGCTATATCACACAGGGCTAGCACATTTCCTAGAACAGATCATTGAGTAGTGTGCCATGTCAAAATTACAGATTATACTACTTGTCATGGTCTATACAACTCTCCAGGAATAGTAAAAACTGCAGATGTGTAAGTTTTGAAATGTAAGAGCCTGCTATATTCTGTGCCTGCCTTAGAAAAGCTAAAGATTTAATAATCAGAGTAAGTGGGGTTTACGGTTAGATTTTCTATTACTACCCACAGTTCTGAACCTCTCGAGATAGAAATCTTTTTACTTCCCTAATCTCATTAACACGGATTCCTTCTAAGACTTGATTCTGGACTGAATCCAAACTTAGTTTTTCTCACTTGTACTAACAAATGGCAAAAACAGAATTGTCATAGTTACTGATTGTATTGTATCATGGTTACTTTCTGCAGTGTTCCTTTTTGCTTCCTGTGTTATTCATTTGACCCTGTACACCCATTTGCTGCCCTTCTATTTCTCTTCTTTTTACTGCCAAATAACAAATGACCCATATTTCTTCTCTACTGCCTGTGCCCTACCTATTCCTTAAGCACTGGTAATCTTTTTTTACTCCTCTACCCCTCTTTTTAAAGATATTGTTAAAGTTCACTTTTATCCTAGTCAGCATATCCAGTAACCTTTTCTTAGGTCTTACTTTGTTTTGCTACCTTCCTTGCAATTGATACTGAATTACTTCCTGCTGGATGTTATCTCTTTTTATTTTCACCATGATAGTAAATTATTGTTGTTATATATATTTAGCATCTGTCTTCTCACTGTCTCTTTCTCTTGTTTATAGTCAGCTTTAATTTCTCCTTTTTATTCAGCCTACAAAGTCCTTCAGATTTCATTTTTTGTGAAAGGTCTCAGCTAATCATCCTTTTCTGTCCTCTGAATTACTCTTACAAGCTCTGACCACCTTGTTGCTAAACTATTGCAGTACCCTCTTAAATCTTAGCTAGCTTTTCTGTAATTGCTAAAGAACTGGTAAGCAAATTTCTGAAAGTTGATGCAACACTCCAGAAATGCTCAGTAAAGGTTGGTTTGGCATTTAGAACCCTTACCTTTGAGCTTTGTCCAGTTTACTACCTAGTCATCACTACAATCTCTGCTTTGACTTGTTCCCACCCCCCTCCTCCCATTTATGCCTATCTTGTTTTTACTTACCAAAATGCATCCCATTTTTTTAGGGTCCAGATCAGGCTGCACCGCGCTGCCCCCTTGTGCCGCTGCCCCCCCCTTCCGCCGCCACTGTCCCAGTAAATACTTCCAAACCATAATAGCCTCTTTTTAATTCTTAGAGTAACAGGTAGTAATTATTTAGCAGCTATTATGGGCCAGGCATTGAGCAGTTTGACATATAAATTTAAACTTAGGAATAGGTATTATTTCTGTTCTATAGATGAGAAACATGGGGTTCCAGAGGCTACATGCTTGACACAAGCAGGGATTCAAATCCAGCTCCATCTGATAACAAAATTAGTGTTCAGTCAAGACACTAACCATTTTGATTTAGAAGATTATAGCCTGATATCATGGACTGTCTTTTTCCGTTGTATGTTATGTTTACAACTAGGCTAGAAGTTCCTTGAGAACAGAGGATGTGTGTGAGAACTTTGTGTGCCTAGCAGGGCCCACTATATACTTTGAACAACGTGAGTTCTTAAGAGGAGAACATTTCAAGGAGGCATTCCTTCTAGTGCTAATTATAATAACTATTCTGGCTCCTTTTTGTATTTGAGCATTCTTGAAAATGTGAGATTGATTTTCACAGAAAGATTGAAGACATGGCTACATACTTGAATTAAGGGGGAAAGGCAGTAGAGCAGCCTTAGGATTTGTTTCCCAAAGTGTGAAATATGTACTCAACAAGATGTGAAAGCACATAGAGAGCTTATTCCCTTTTCTGTTGTTTTTCAAATCTGATTAAGGAGAAAGTTTCAGGTTGGTACTTGAAATTTTATAACAGCTTTCCAGCACAGGTTTCTCTTTTAATAAAGAACCAGGTAGGTCTGCATATTTTGCAGACCATGGCATTTGGCTGAAATTAAATAACAGTTTTGTTTTTATTGAATTTATTATTTATATCTTCTGTTTGTTTCAAGTGATATTATTTTCCATTAATATCATGATACAAGTTCCATTTAAAATGAATTTAACTTTTAAAAAGTCTTGATCTAAAGAAGAATTACCAGGAATGTAGTAGCTCAAGTGGCCCATGGACATGGCAGAATTTGTGAGGTGGTGTGTAACTGTCTGAAGTTTGGGAAACACTAGCATAATGGAAAAAACCAGGCTTTGGAGTTTCACAAACTGGGCTCATATTTTGGACACCCTGCTGATTTCTAGTCTATGACTTTGAGCAAGAACTTTCTCTTTGCCTCCCTATTTTGATTTGTAAAATGAATAAAACACCTGCTTTTAAGGGTTGTTTGAGGATTGTCTTAGGTAAGTACTAATGCACCATTTGATAAATGGTAGAGTTTTCATCAGTTTTGTTTTATTTCCATATTTAATCAACTAAAAATCTTTCATAGAATTTTAAGGATTCAGTTAAATGCTTAAACTGTCTTACCCTTGAGCAAGTACTTAACTGCTCTGGGCCTTAGTTTCTTTGGGCATTAGTATTTTCATCTGCATATTGGGAATAATATAGCTCTGGCCTCAAGTGATTGTTTTGAGAACTAAACTAATTCATAAAATGCCAGTACTAGAGTCTAGTACTGCATTAGTGGATTACTGCTATATAGCTGTTATTATTTCCACAGAAAGGAGGTAGCTTATTGGAACATCCTAAGGCTTTTTTTCTTTGTTTTTATCCTGAGTTGAGGATGGAGGGTGTTATGTGATATTTGTATAAGTTAAACACCTAGTGAGTGTAAAGTATCAATTTACTGAGACCATGATAAAGCAGCAAGGGAGAATAAAGAGGTCTTCGGCAAAACTACTCCAAGCTACCTATACCCTAAAATTATTGCAGCATGCGATTAAAGAAATTCAGAGGAAGACTAACAAACCTCAAGGGATTGAGGAGACTAATATTGAACTAGTATATGTTATAGCATTTTCTAATTGAGTAAAATACCACAGAACATTTGACATTTATACAGATTTATATAATTTAACAACATTTCTTTAAGATGGTATCATGGGTTCATATTAGTTGCATGGTTATATTTAGCATTATTTTTGTTCTTCAGTTTTTATCCTATAAGATGCACCTGGTTTTAGGACAAATAGTGTTTTTTGTTCTGTGGATTCCTAAAATGTTAAATTATAAATATAGTAAGCCAAATTATTTGCCAATTTTACTTTAATTAAATTGGTACTCTTCCTCCAGAGGGAAAATTGACTCTAAGACATAATAAAAAGCTAGAGTACAGGAAGTTTTTCATTATCAAATATTTAACAAAAAATATGATAAAATGCTCAGAATAACAATACTCTACGATAACTTGAATTTCATTCTAGATATTGTTCCTTTGGAGCTAGATTTACAGGACAAGGTTTTGTAAATGAATTATTCCCACCTAAATCCACAGTACAGTGAATTTAACTCCTTATATTTTTGTTCATCATAAAAATTCATATTTACATATACATCTGTGTCATTTTTTAAAGAGGCCACATAGCTAATAATCTATGATATGGTCAGATGATAGTTTGTTATAACTATTTATAATAAACAATGAAATTTGTATTTAGAGAAATAATACTTGCTGTAGAAAAGATCTCAGAAGTAGAATCCAACCCTTCATTTTGTTTAGGAAACTTGAGATATATGACTTAACTTATATTCACATAGCAAGCAATTATCAAAACTTGGTTCTGTGGCCTCCCATCAAAAACTAACAACTCTTGTTTTATGATAGAACATAGTAGAACTTTTAATACCACTTATTATGTGAATTTACCTTTGGCAGATATGATCCTTTTTTGAATAAAGTAGTTGTAAAGAACATGAGTTTCTATCCAAGTCTGTTTCTTGCTGTGTCCGTGAGCATGTTTACCAGCATGTCAATTTTCTCATCTTTAAACAGTACCTACTTCTTAGGGTTGTTAGGATGATTGTATTAGTTAAATGTTACTGAACTTGGACCACTACCACAGTACCTGACATGTTGTATATATACCATTTATGTTAGCTGTTGTCATAATCATTATTGTCATCATCTTCACCCTATAATAATATGCAATAGCCCATAGCACAGATTAGGACATTATCAAACAGTGAAATAAATAGATTTCTCTTTATCATAAACAATAGAAATTTCCCAGGCCTATGTTTGTTGCCTCCTGACCACTGGTAAAGAATATGTGCCAGAAATTTTATCACAGGTGCTTAAACCTATTCTGATTCTATTCACTGACTGCAGGCACATCAGAACTCCACTCTCTTCTGTGTGTTTATGAAAAATCGTGGGCTCCCAGCCCTCCCACTAAAAGAGCAATAGTGGTGATAGTGTAGTAAGAAAGAACATATTCTGAATGGGATCCTCAGCTTCCCAACTTGCTTTGACCTTGCAATGGGTTACTTAACTTTTTGTGCTTTCGTTTTCTCATCTATAAAATTGGGATAAAATTCCGTCTTTAAGGGAAGAAAGTTCCTGCTATGAAGACTAAATGAGCTAATTTATAAAGTGCTTAGAATGATGGCTGACCCACAGTGTTTAGATGTTTTACTGGTATTATTTAAAAATTTTTTTCGTTAAGTAGGAGTTGCTGTGGCTTTAACATAGGCCTCCAAGTAAGAAAATGGGTTTGATTACTAGTAACTGGTCCCTGAAAAATAGTACTCTTTAGTCAAAAATTAATATTTAATATGACACATTGTGAGGGAACAGGTTGTAAATGTTGGCTTTATATGTCACCTCATCTTTTTGGTTAAGTGGGATCATTTATCTTGAAATATGTTTTAGAAGGCCAGTTAGTTATAAGTCTGTGTTTGCTTGAGACCATCCCAGCTTATGCCTCTTGTCCAGGTATAATTATACAGAATGCTCCCTTTCACTCTTTCACATGACCCAAGTTGAATGTAAATTTTTATGGTCACTCTAAGTATAGTTGCTAGCCAAATTTATTTTACTAGACTGTATATCCCCACACTCCAATAATATTTTCTGAAAGCAAAAACTACTGTTTTAAGCTTAAGTTTTCGATGGCTTGTATTTTTTAAACCACTTTTGCATTTTTGTTGTTTTTCTCCTTACCTTTAGTCTGTATTTTGGTCTTTTATAAAAGTTTGTTGTTGTTGTTAATGTAGATAATACAAAAAAAATTCTTTTAATTGGGAATTTGAGACTAGAACTAGCAATAAACATTATAAGCAGTCATATCATTTTTCATATCATTTTAGAGCTATCAGAATTTTTTTTTTGGTCTCGATAACTAATGACTATGATACTTATTATAAGCAATAAAATACTTACTGATCTATATGTACTGCAATTATCATAGTAGACTGTCAGAGTTTATATTGCCCAACAGAAGTACAATTTATAGTTAAAAAAATTAGGAGTCAGATATTGCTAAGAGGAATCTCTTTTAACTACCTGTACAATTCAGAAATTCAAGAACTTCATAAAATTTAAAAATCTGCCTTGATCTTCTTTTATGTTGATTATTTAACTCAACACATTTCTTGGGTAGAATAAAATCTGCCTTCCAAATATTATGAAGATTCTATGTCCTATAGCAGTAATCTATTTTGTTATAGTGTGTTCATTTGATAAATTTATATGATAATATTAGGGAGAAAAGAGTATATATATTTGAACCTTTTCTGCTGACATGTTATAGGAGACATTTTTGGGTGGGGTTTTTTTTGTATTTATTGATAGATGTACCTTTTACAAATACTTGTAGTATAGAAATGGAATTAATACTTGTCTAATATTTCATTGCTTGATATATGGTAAGGGCTCAAGAAAAGTCTTCTATTGCTATTTAGTTATAGTAATTATGACAGGTTTTATACATTTCTTATTTTTGAGGTGGCCAATAAATTAATGTATGCCATTTGTCAGCATAACAATTTGTACAATTTCTTACTTTACAAGGATACTGTTGAGGAAATACTTGGAGAACTCATCCTTAGCTGTGATAGGACAGTGGTTTAAAATGGAGGTAATACATGAGGGTATGATTGAAAGGAAGAAAAGAACCTTTATTTACATTAAGTTTTAAGAGCAAATCATAGTAGGAGAAAGGAAAGAATAATGAAGTCTTGAACAGCAAGCTTGAAATCAAAGATCATTTGAGTTATGTAAGCAAAGCAATAAGCATTAAAGATTTTGGATAAGAAAGTAATGTAGTGAAAATGAGTTATTTGCTTTAGTACAACTGCTGAGTATCTCAAAATGTTGGTAAGATTGCATTTAATTTTAGACCTGAGTTTAGTAAGGAAATTGGCGGTGGTGTTTGTCACTAAGTGATAGCTAAAGTCACTTAGGAATGCAAAAATGTTTCATGAGTGCAGTAATGGATACGAGTTACTCACTTGTTTGTTGGGCTGTTTCCTTTGTGTTTGTACCAAAGGAAGATGCTAGAGAATAGTGTGTCCACATAGCTTGTAAACAAGCCTAACATACTCTGTTGACAGCAGTGTTTGAAAGAAAATTAAGTCATGTTGGAATGACTGGGCTCTGATGTATGTTCCTATTGTCTATGCCATTGACTTTATTTCTTGACCTGCCACAATGTACTGCAGTGGTGAATGTGATATATAAGTGTGCATGGATCATATCTAAACTACCCTGGACAAAGCAAGCAATGTTTATTATTAGAAAGTATTTAATTTTTAAAGCAATTACCTTTCCAAGTAAAGATATAATTCTATTGAAGACCGTTTAACAGAATGAATTTGGTAAATCAGGAGAGTGTGGGCACTATGGAGGTGTGATTCTTTTCAGCATTAAGTGCCTGCCTCGTGCACAATACAGTGCCAAGTCTTGCAGGGGATTCCAGGATGACTAAATTATAGTCTCTGCCTGCAAGGAGCTTAGTGGAGGGACGGGGTGTAGGGAGTGTGTCTTGTGGTTAACATCATTACATAGATAACTCAAATGGTAGAAGTTGGAGTATTAGTACAAAGAAAGAAAAAGTCATTTGCGTATGGGGTAGGAAGAATAGGAAATGTTACAGGGCAGGGGATTGGCTCGGGAAAGAAGGGTGTAATTTTAATAGGTGGACATAGATTAGAAAGTGATGTGGCGAGAGAGTAAAGCAAAAGTATGGAGAGAGGAGAAGTATGAAGTAAGACAGGGAAGGAAGTTTGGGACTATAGTATGGAGAGTCTTAAGTGCTAGCTTTAGAAGTTTGTTTTTAAAATATAAACATTATTTGGGTCTGTACTGTACAATTTTTAATCTGGTAGTCTCAGTAGGAGTGGAGAGAGACTACAGTAAAGAATATTTCATTCTTTTATCCAGCCAACAAATGTATTGGTATTGTGCATCAGGAGTTGTTATAGGTGCTGGGAATATAAGAAATCTTCATTCTTCTCTTGATTCTCATTATTTTGAGAGGCATTGACAATAAATAAACAAGGATGGCCTCTGAACTGAGACCTGAATGACAGAAGCCAGCCAAGCAGAGATCTGAGGGGAAAACATACTTGAGGATATAGCAAGTGCAAAGTCCCCAAAGCAGGAGCAGTCTTGACCTGAAGGAAAAGAGGAAGAAGAGTTGTAGAATTCTTGTATTATTGATACTTAGAATGCATATGTGAAGACTATGCCTGTTTGACACACCAGTGAAGAATGATATAATTCATTTTCTTTTAATTAATTTCCTTAGTTACTCTTTAGTTGTCTCAGTACCTTGAGTCACTTTGCCAGATAACAGAATCTTATATAAAACCATTATATAGTGATTCATTGATGGACTGAGAATAATTTTTTTCTGGGTATCATATACAGCTGAAACACTCTAAGACCATTATATAAGTAGCACAGTTTGATATATAATAATGCCTGGGTATGTGATTATCTTTCATAAAACTTGGTTTCATCTTCTTTTTCTGCCCTGCTTGCTAGAGGACCTGAAGAGACATTTTTGCAGTTTTTGCTATTAACTATTTTATTGTCATTTTTCTAGTATTAAATATAGATCACCCTCTGGGCTGGAATGTGCAGATAGGTGGTCCAAGTGTTTTAGTTGGTCTGCATGTGACTTTTAGATTGTGAGTACTTAGTAGCATTTAAAAATGAGAATGCAGCATGGGAAGTTCTAGATTTCTAGATGTAGGAAAATCTGAATGTGGCATCACTTGGCAGGTAGGTATTCCATAGCAGCTGTTCCCTTCACAGCTGTTCTCCTTAGTTCACTATCTTCCTGGTGAACTAAGCCTGGCACTACCTGGCCAGTTCCACTAATTTATGTTACTTGTTTGTACCTTTAGACATTGTGTTTTCAGTATCTGCTTTAGGGCAGGGAGCACAATATGCTCAAAGTGAGAGGTCGTCCTGTCACTATACTCTATTTTCACTATAGAAAAAGGGGATGTGCTCTATAATAGCATTTCTCAAAGATTGGACTACAGACCCTTGGTCTGTGAGGTCAAAATTATTTTCATAGATGTTATGGACCCTTTTTATTTTTTATTTTTATTTAATTTTATTTATTTATTTATTATTTATTTATTTGTTTATTTATTTATTTATTTATTTATTTTTGCTGTGTTGACATTTGCATTGATAGTGCAAAATTGTTGGTGGATGAAACTTCTGGTTCCTTAGCACAAATCAATGTAGTGTCACCAAACTATACTAGTATTGTGTTCTTTACTGCTGTGCAGCAAAGAAGCCAGTTTCACTTCAGAATGTTCTATGTGTAGAAGTTTTTTTATTAAGTGTTAACTTCTGAGCATATTATCTTTTTATTATTTCCTGTGATAATATGGGAAGTATTTCATAAAGCACTTCCTCTGCATACTGCAGTATGATGAGGAAAAGATCTTATTGTATTGAGTTGTGAGCTCTGTTATCCATTTTAATGGAACACCATTTTTCTTGAAGGAACATCTTGCCTGAGTATTGGGCCGATATTTTCTTGAAAATGAAGATAGTGTGATGGTCACTTAAAGGAAAATAAACTGTTATTTATTATTAATGATACAATTCAAGCCTTCTGGCCATGTTAGGATTTTAGAAAACTTTTATCTGTAACCATGATCTTGAATGCTTCCCAATATTTAATGACTTTTTTGATGAGATCAAAAAAGTGTGATATTAACAATGTGATTTTTCAATTTGGTGATGGACAGACGGGAAGGGTGTTATAGAAGTACAGTTAGTAGTTGATAGTTGGTCACAGAGTGGGGAGCACAGCAGAGGGAATGCAGTTTTAATATGATGGCTAGGTGGAGGGTCAGGGGAGGGAGGGAGGAATTGGGGGAGATTGTTTTATGAACTATATAGATGTCTAACCAATGCGCTGTATGCTTGAAACTAATTTAAATAAAATTTTGGTAATTATGAATAAAGTTTCTATTTTATCTGTGTGCTGTTTTTTTGTGAGGACATAAGTTTTCAACTCCTTTAGGAACATGATTTCTGTATGATATGTAAAGGGTATGTTTAGTTTTGTAAGCAATCACCAAACCAGCTGTACCATTTTTGTATTCCCACCAGAATTAATGAGAGTTTCTGTTGTTTCATATCCTCACCAGCATTTGCTATCAGTGGTCTAGATTTTGACCATTCTAATGGGTTTGTAGTGGTATCTTGTTGTTTTAATTTACATTTCCCTAATGACATATTGTGTGTGGCATCTTTTCATATTCCTGTTTTCTATCTGTATATCTTCTTTGGTGGGGTATCTGTTAAGGTCTTTGAACCATTTTTTTAGTAGGGTTGTTTTCATATTGTTGAATTTTGATGAGTTTTGTGTATGTTTTGGATAACAATCCTTTATCAGGTAAGCCTTTTGTAGATATTTTCTCCCCATTCTTTGACTTGTCTTCTCATTCTCTTGACTTTGTTTCATAGAGCAGAAGTCTGTCGGTTTAGAGGTTCCTATTGAGATATTCTCAAGCTCAGAGATACTTTCCTCAGCCATGTCCAGTCTACTCATAAGCCTTTCATAGACATTCTTTATCTCTTTTACAGTGTTCTTAATACCTAGCATTTTTTTGGTTCTTAAAATTTCCATCTCTTTTACATTGCCCATCTGTACTTGTGTGCCATTTACATTATCCATCAAAGCCTTCACATGTTAATCATAGTTGTTTTTAACTTCTGGTTTGACATCTGAGACTGGTTCTATACCCACTTTGTCTCTACAGAGTATGTTTTTTTGCCTTTTAGTATGTCTTGAAATTTCTTTCTTGAAAGCTGTACGTGATATACTGGCTTAATGAAATCCTGTAAAATAGGCTTTTAGTAATGTGGTAAGGTGGGGGAAGACAAACATTTGATAGTCTGATTATGCCTCATCTTTTAGTGAACCTTACACCTCTGGACCAGGGGTCCCCAACCTCAGGGTTGTGACTTGGTACCAGTCCATAGCCTGTTAGGACCGGGCTGCACAGCAGAAGATGAGCAGCAGGCCAGCAAGCAAGCAAAGCTTCATCTGTATTTACAGCTGTTCCCAGTGCTGACATTCACCTCCTTAGCTCCACCTCAGATCATCAGGCATTAGATTCTCATAGGAGCACTGGCCTCAGGTGCCAAAAAGTTTGGGGACCTCTACTCTGGACTGTGAATTTCACAATTGCTTCTCAGTCCTATCCTCCTTTAGGTGGGACTGGTTGAGTAGAGTGGGCTGCTGTTGGGTATTTTCCTTCCCCCAGGTCAGTTAAGCTCTGATAAAACCTGGGCAGGTTAGGTAAAATAGATTTTCCTGAAGGCAGGCCTCCTTAAGAACTAAATGCTCTGATGGATTTCAAAATGGTTCCTTTTTTTCTTCCCTTAACAGAAGCATAGGAACCTTGTAGAGTTCCTGGAGATAAACGTGAGGGCCCCCTGTGACTAGGTCCTCTTGTAATTATCTCTCAGACTTATACACTCTAAGCCTACAGCAATTTGTCAGTTACAGTTCTGTCTTCCCTTTCCTGGCACTGGTTTTGAGGAGGTGATGCTGTTAACCTAAAAATACAAGGCCAAAATGAGAGGCAACTAATGTTTTTTTGAGATCCAAAAGAATAGCTATTTGGAAAGCAGTGATTCATGCAGAACTCCAAATAGGGTTCCAGTTAGGAGGAGAAGGCAAGTATTTATGAGAAAAGGAATGGGAATAATGCCTTAAATAGAAGGAAGGAATTTCTAAAGGTATTAATAAACAAAGGAAAGAATTTCTATAGGTACAGATAAGCTAGCATAGGGATAGGGATGTCTTTAGTCTTAACAAACAGTTATTTGGATTACAGTGCTGCTTTAAGCCCAGTCAGAAGGTTATTTTGCCTAGTTTTAACATTTTAAAGTTTTAACATTCCGAAGGTTTGAGAAAGAAGACAAGCAAGGCACTTCCTCTGGGATGGCAGCTTTAATTCTCATTTTGAAGTGCCTTTTTTATATTATTTTTCACATGGGTTTCTCCTCCAGTGACTTGTGATTCACTGTACTGCCTTCTGTTGGTCCCCAGTTCGGGGGACAGCAGTTTACTCTCTGAACTCAATTCTCTTAAAGTCTAAGAAGAGTTCTTGATTTTTCTGTTTACTTGGTAGGATGTAGTGTCACCTAGTGTCACCTTCCAGGATGCTTCTTACGTGCTAGACCAGAAACCAGAAGCACATGTCTTTTTCTCTTCCTTTGGCTACCCTCTCTCTGAACTGGTTCGCTACACTTTAACATTTAATATTGATAACATTTGTATCTTGTTCTATAGCCAAAATTTCTAATTATTTAATATATTTTGACTTTAGAGGAATCTAAAATTGAAAATAAAAAAGTACTTACATGATGACAATTATTTTTACTGAAGATTCAAGCATTGTACATTCTTATATAGCTACTACACATATACACACACACACCCCTCCTAAAAATTTCTGTTTTTTCTCATATTGTTTGTCTTTATATATTCATTCTTTATCCTCTATTTTTTTTTCAGAAATCTTCCTCCTGGAGCCTTCTGTCATTTTACTCAAATCATGACTGGTTGAGCTCTAGGCCAGTTGCATAGCTGTGTAATGTGAGAATGTCCAAACCTATGAAGTACTTTATAAGTTTATCAGAGTTTATTTGAGCCAAATTGAGAACAGTCCTGGAAGCAAAATCTCAATGGATTGAGAAAATGGTTCCAGAGAACGGCAGGTTAGCAGTTATTTTCTACATTTAGAATCAAAGTAAAAAGGATTACATGAAATCCGTGGGTAGTAGATTAAGGAGGTGGGAGAAAGCAAAGTAGGGGACAGGAATCTCTGAGATTGGATAAAAAGCAAAGTGGAGAGAGAAATACTTCTTTTACATTGGTAAATAAAGATGGTATTCAGGCACTAAGGTAACAGTTGGGGATTCCAGTACACCTCTAAGGGGTCTGGAAAAAATGATTACTCTGATATTTCAATGGTGTGTTCACCTAGATGCCAGCAAGAACTTGCTTAAGGCAAAGATTAACCTTTTAACTAAGGAAGCTATAGGCCTGGGGGCACGACTACCCTCCATAACCTCCCCAGTTAGAAATGTATGATCAAATCATCCTGGGTGGTTACTTTCTGATACAGAGCTTGTCAGGTTTGCTACATAGTCCCATTTTGGTTCACAGCTATCACCCAGCAACTTCATTTCCTCACCTTGGTATATATCTACTTTTTCCAGGATGTATTGTCTCCAAATTTTGTTGATTAACATTTTTGAATATTTTCTCAAGAAAGAGTTCATAGGAGATAAACTTTAAATTTCTGCATCTATGCAAGTATCTGGTCTTTGCATTGCATTGATGTTTGTTTGGGTACAGAATTCTAGATTGAAAATAACTTTTTCTTAGAATTTTGAGGATATTGTTTTATTTTCTGATATTCAGTATTTTCTGATGAGATGTGTGATTCTATTTCTTCTTAACTGGTAAATGCCTCTCCCCCTTATCCTCCTTCCATAAGGCCTGTTCTCAGTGCTTATAGGATCTTTGTTTTTTCCTTGCTGTTCTAAAGTTCCCCGGAAATATGCTTAGCAGATCTTTAACCCATTGTGTTAACTCAGTATACTCTCTTAATCTGAAAAACTTGTGTCCTTTAGCTTTGGAGAAATCTCTTGTTCTTTAAATATTAATTACTCTTCTATTTTCTCTACCTTCTTTGTAGACCTCATTTTAATTAAAATTTGGTCATTCTAATACCTCATTGTTTCTTTTCTCATATTTTCTAATTCACCTTTCCCCTTCCTACTTCTGGATAAAATTTTTTTATCTTCTAGTATTTCTACTGAGCTTTATATATTTCCATATATCTTATTCTCTGTCCCTTTTTCATGGTCTCTTGTTCTTGTTTTATGGATGCAGATTGCCTTAAATCTGTTATATAATACTGAGAGTAATTTTAAGTGTTCTTTCGTCCCTGAATTATATCTTTCCCTCAGAGTTTTATTTCCTGGTAAAATCGGCAGCTCCCTTTCATTTTGTAGGCTTTGCTCAGTTGCTTGTTGATCCCGGTAACCCTGTTTATATTTAATGAGTCTGTAGAAAAACTGAGCTCTGTGCTTGGGCATAGCTCTTCAGAAGGCTGCTTCACTTCAGGAGGAGTGGATTGGATGCTGACTCAAACTGGTTTACAAATGCCGAAACAAGTTTTTCTCTGGGGCAGCAACCCCTATCTACATCAACCATCCTAGTAGTTTGCTGACATTTCATTTTTTTTAGAGATTTAACTTGCAGCTTTTTGTTTGTTTTTACTTGAAGGGTAAAGTCTGGTTGCTAGTAGTCTGTGAGCAACTGTAAAGATAGGAATTTTTATCTCTGTCCCTATCTCACCCTTAACTTTTCTGGTAAGTCCCTGGATTTTGCACGGCAAATTGGTTCTTTTCCATGAGTATTCTTGGCCCTGATTTCTTCTACCTTACTGCGTTAGATAAGACTCGTAGCTTAGTTATTAAAGCAAATACAATTTAGTTTATCTTTTCTCTGTAGATGTTAGTGGCTTTTTAATAAAAATCATGGGACAGAACACTCAGAAAAGAAATCACTACTCACTGGTTTAGGGCTAATATTCCTTTATGAAGCCAATACAATTAATGAAAACTTTGACCTCTCATTCAGTGGTCATCAAGATGTTACAATCATTCAGAGTTTGTAGTGCTTCGTTATGTTACATTTTAAAGCATAGTTCCATTTTTAGAAATTTGTTCTACAGTTGCACAAGTGCACAAGAATGTTTATGCCATCATTTGTAATAGAAAGCTAGAAAAATCTAAATGTCCATCAGTAGAGGATTGGTTAATTTGTAATATGTCCATGCAGTGGAATGCTATGTAAAAAAAATATAAAAGAGACCTCATGTCAATATAAACAGATCTTTGAGTAACATGAAAAAATTATATACAGTATGATCCTGTATTTGTAAAAAGTATGTATTACATATATATGCTCAGGTGTTTGTATGCATGTAGAAAAAATTGGAAGAACATATGAAGGCAATTACTATTTCTGATGGGAATTATAGGAACTTTTTTTCTGTATTTTAAGTACATTTTATTTATTCTACCATGAGCATGTAAATTTTATAATGCTAAGAAAATAAAGCTTAATAGTTTTCAGTAACTATCAGTAGTATACCAGCCACCACTAGCTGGCCCTGGGTTTCCTAGGTTAGTTAGAATCTAATGGAAGGACTCTGGGAATCTGTATTCTAACAAGAGCTTTAAATGGTTCTCCCTGCTAGAGAAAGAGTAAGCAGGTGCACAAATATGCATAATTTAGACTAAGGGGAAATTACCATAGAGTAGTAATTAAAAGAATGAGACTGCTTTGAATAATGATGAATTAATAATAAATTTCAAATTTTGAGGATGACAAATGATTTTCTAGGAAATTATAAAGTATTTTAGGAATGGAAAACCTAGTTTATACCAGATAACTTGGAATAACATGGAGACATATGTTAAAGATACTGCCCACCCTGTGTCATAGGTGAATTCTTCCAAATCTTTAAGGAACACATAATTCCTAATCTATTTAAAGTGTTAACAGACCAGAGAGAGAGAAAAAAAATAAATCTTTACTAGTTTTATTTACAATGCCAATATAATACCAGTTCCAAACCTTTCATATTTAGTTTTTTTATTTTAAAGCTTAATCATTTTAAGATTGTGGTTACTATTTTGTTAAGTATTAATTTTTTAAAGTACTACACCATGACTAAATGAAATCCATTCCAGAGATTAAAAGATGGTTCAATGTTAGGAACACTGTTAATAGAATTAATATTAATAGACCAAAGAGAAAAATTATGAATTTTTAGTTTTCTACCCTAAAATTCACACAATAAAATTAACATGTTTGTGAGTTTTGAAAATATAAACCTCAAAACAAAACTCATAGATGAGTGAACTAGCCTAATAGTTTTTTAACAAAGGTGTTCTAGTGTTAGCCAGTAAGTATCATGCTTAATGATAAAACACCAGAAGTTATCTTATTAAAACTAGGAATAAGACTAAATAAATTGCCATCTCATCTAAAATCAGTTTATTTTGATAAATGATTTTAAAGGTTATTTGGAAGAATAATATGAGAATAGCCCACACAGTGGCTAGGACATGGAAGCAACTGAAGTGTCCCACAGTAGATGATTGGATAAAGAAGCTGTGGCACATATACACAATGGAATATTACTCAACTATAAGAAGAGATGAAATACTACCATTTGTGACAATATGGTTATGGACCTTGATATAATCATGCTAAGCAAAATAAGCTAGACAGAAAAAGTTGAAAACCACATGACATCACTTATATGTGGTATATAAACCCAAAAGCAACAAACAGGACAGTGTCATGACCATGGACAATAGACTAGTGGTTACCAGAGGGGGCTGGGTAGATGGGGTAAAAGAGGTCAAATATGTGGTGACAGAAATTGAACTATGGGCAGTGAACACAGAGCAATATATATGTTTTACTGTTGAGTTGTACACTTGAAACTTAATTAGATTTTGGTAACTAATGTCACTATAAAAAATAATAATAAAAGAGAATAGCCCAGGAAATCCTAAAAAAAAAAAAAATGAGGGCTGGGCTTAATTCTATCAGTTATTTTAATATTGTAAAGCTAAAGTAATTAAAAAATGGGTCCAGGATTACCTATACAAAACTGTAACATAGGGAGCCAGAGATAATACATACAAGTGTGCAAGTGGTTTTTCAGGTTACTGGAGAAAAGATGAGAAACAAGCACTCTCGTATTGACAGTGGGAGAATAAATTTCAGTAACCTTTGCGAAAAGCAATTGTCAATAGCTAATGCATTCTTAAACATATGTATACTTTGGTCCAGCAGTTTCACTTTTAGTAATTTGTTCCATATATTCCATAAGAGAAAAATTTTGTCTGATTCACAAGATTGTGATGATAATTCAGACTTCGTGATACTGTTTTATCAATTTTGTGTGTGTGTGTGTGTGTGTGTGAGAGAGAGAGAGAGAGAGAGAGAGAGAGAGAGAGAATTGTATGTTATAGCTCCTTTTCTCCTATCCTCCTTCGAGAGCTTGTGGCCCCTTCAACTGGAGTAGCTTGGAGAGAGAATCAGTGACACACATGCCTGACTTGGACAATAAAGTGAATGCTTTAGGTGTAATAACTGCAAATATTGCCTTTGAGTCTTTTTTAACTCCCCTTTCAAATCTCTTTTCCTGCTTCCTGGTGTAGCATTTTGGCATACAAACTCTTAAAATTTTGTTATTTCTGACAGAGTAGAAAGGTAGTATCCTTCCTTGCTCTCCTGACCACTGTAGAAAGAGCCTTGGATTTGGAGTAAAAAGACCTGGTTTCTAAAACCAGTTCTTTTACTGACTAGGCATGAGACTTAGGGAGAAGCAAAGTTACCCTTCTAAACTTTCTTTCAGAGTCAAGCATCTTAGTACCTGTTTTTTCACTTAAATTCCTACTGTTTGTTCATAATTTAATGCATTGCAAACTAGATTTTACCCTGCCACATCTCTGCAACAACTTGAGTTATCAAAAATCTCCTAATTGTAAAATACAGAGTAGTACAGTTTTCTTCCTTTTTTATTTAGTCCTACTATTTCTCCTTTTTGGAAATTCTAAAATTTCTGATTTAAGTATATTATAGTGATATAGCAATTATATTATTTTTTTAGTAGTAAATACAGACACGTGTAAAGAAAACATAGAAATATCCTTTACTCTCAGCACCCAGAAATAAACATTGGCATATTCACTGCCATTTACATGTACATATCTTAATAAAATTGGGGTTATATTTATTTACAATTTTGTATACTTTTTGTTTTCATAATACTGTAAGCAGTGTTTTCTCATGTGATTATTCCATAATTAATTTTATTGTTTTGTTGTTATGGTAAGTTTAGTTTGCTTCCTTTTTGGTACTTTTTCCCCTTCCCTTTTTCATAGACTCTTTTTTAGACCTGTCCTTCAGGTTTTGGTGTTCTTCAGGATTTTCTTTCACTGTTCTGGGTTTGCTGCCAATCTCATTTACTCCCCCAGATGCAGTCATCACCTATTGTCTGCTTCCCAAGTATGGAGCCCATTTTCTCAGCGTACTTCCATCTTCTGAACACTACTTCTGCATCTCTAACTGTTCCCAGGGTATCTTGCCCCAAGTGTCCCTTAGGCACCTGGAATGGATGTAACAAGGATAAATACACTACATGTTTTTTTTTTTAGGTCCTCCATTTAGGTAGCATATACCTGGCATATTTTAGATGCTTCATTTAATAAACAAAAACATCTAAGACATGTAATGATTACTTGTGCCAAATGGGCAGAAAAGGGTAATAGATAAGGACAATGATCGTAACAAAATGCCTGCACAGCGTTCCTTTTCTTCATAATTTTTTAAATGTAAACTTGCCTCTTTTTCTCCCTTGTTCTTTTAAATTTATGAAAGGTGATACCCTTTAATGGAACTTCTATTGCTCATCAGTCTCAGCAAAAATACTGTGTTCTTGTGCATGTAAACAAATGGTTATTGTTATGGTTATTGCTATACTTTGCTTAACCACTTAAAGGCGCTCTTTTGAAATTTTACTTAATAGTACTTCTGACTTAATATCACAACATCTGAGGTACCTTAATCTTCCGTTGAGTGTTTTTGGGAAAAGAAAACAGTAAATATATTTTGTTTCTATAAGAATTTATTTATTTGAGAAGTTGAGACAAGGATACTTAGTATTAATTTTAAGATTATAATGTCTTGATTGTAGACATCTACTACATCTTTTGGAGTTATAATTCTCGTAACCTAAAATTCTCTTTTCTAATCTTATACTTAATTGCTGTAGCCAATCCAGAAATATTTGTTGAGTGGCCAGAATGATTGGTATAGTTCTTCGAAAGCCTTGATGCTTTAAAAAAACAAAGCAAGTGAACACAATTTATTGTTTTAAAGGAAAGAATAGAACCACATTAAATACAATCTGGCAAACGAGGAAAAAGTCCTACTCTTAATCTCACTTAACAAAATTACTGATAGAATTTTTATATAGCTGATTATTTTCAAATTTATGTTTATGTGGTTAAAATTATATATCCTGATTTTTTCCCACTTAATGTCATTTTATGACTATTACTTTAAATGGCTGCATAATCTAGTTGCATGGCTCTTTTATGCACAGTGTTGATGGAGAAGAGTGAATGGTACATTATTTCTAAAAAATATGACACAAGAAAAAATAGTTATTCTAATAAAATAAAATGACTTATCACTTGTATTTTAATAAGTAGGAGATTGATAACCTTATTGTAAGGTCAGTGCCTTTTTATTTGCAGTCACGTAAATCTGAAAATTGAGGTTGGTTGTCATTTGAGAGTAATATGCAATATGTATTTTGGAGAAGCTATCAACAGAAATTAGACAGTTGAGTATTTAAGTAATTAGTAATATTCTTAATGTTAACATTGTGTTCTTTTATAGATTATGGAGCTTTGTGGTGCAACAAGACTTGGTTATTTTGGAAGGAGTCAGTTCTATATTGCTTTGAAACTTGTAGCTGTTGCCCAGTCTGGTTTCCCTTTAAGAGTGGAAAGTATTAATACAGGTAAATACGAGATACATTAGTAACTGAAATGAAGATAGTTTTTTGATCACAAAAGAGGAAGTCAGGAAAACTGTTGTGTCTTTCTGATATTATAGTGGCATTTATGACCTTAAGTGTTGTAACTTTATCCTCACCACCATTCTTTTTTATTTGTGAATATTAGAAAATATTTATATCATAAATGTTATGGCATATATGTACTTCATACATATTTAATTATATAAAAACTTAAAATGGTATTTTTTGAAATAAATTCACTAAGAATTGCTTAGAATTTAAGTGAATAATTTTATCATAGTGTAAATGATTAATTATAACAACCATCTTTATATATGCTTTCTTTATATTTTCTACTAAATATAAAGCAACATTACACTTTGTCTTGTTTGCAAAGGCTGTGAAAGCTCCATATAAAATTAGAAAATAATTTGTTAAATCAAAACTTTCTGATGGATAGAGACAATATTAAAATATTGGCAGACTGAAACCTAGTTACAGACATCTGACTGCCTTTTAAGTATCATCTAGGATAATTTTTCTATTATTTGGAGGCTTTTGATGTTGATGAAGATGGAAATTCTATAAGGTTAGCACTTAAATGCAGGCGGAGTTCAGTGGTTTTCATAAGGAAAAGGAGAAAGAGAAAACTTGGGGATTTTGGCAATGCTGGAATTTTTATGTAGTAGTTTTAAGTACCAAGCTTTGTTGACCAGTTGGAGGTTTTTATTGTGGACCTCTGGTTTGCCACACATTCTTCAAGAGCTGAGACTTTACATTCTTTTCAGGTAATTTTGAATTCTACATAAATACCGAATAAACTTAATACTTTCCCTCCTTAGTGTGGAGATTCTGAGGAGAGATGCAGGTAATCACAATGAAGGGAAGTATACTTTCTTTTAAAGTTGATTCCGCTGCTGTATTATTCTAGTCTAAAATGTGAGTTACTGCAGAGAAATTGTCTTTGTTTTTCTTCTCTATTTAACGATTGATGTTGAGTAACTGCCTGTAGGAGTGAAATAAACCAGACTAAAGTGGATAGATTGAACCCCTTTTACTGTGTCCTTGGTAGGTGAAGAGTAAAATATTTATAAGAATTTCTGCCTTAAAAATGTCTAGGTTGATCTAGTCTCAAACTTAGGGACATATTCTTTTCTTAGAACTCTTAACATCTTACTTTAGAGAATCAGTATGAACAGAAACAGCCTAGGCCTTGAGGTCAGACCTGGGTTTAGATCCTGTGAGTCACTAATTATCAGTGATCATGGCATCTAGAGCTTCAGTTTCTTTATCTGTAAAATAGGGACTTTGCAGGGTTGATAAGGCTATGAAATGAGATAAATGTAAAATGTAAGCATAAGACCAGAAATGCAGTGGACATTTAATATAGCTAAACAAGCTCAGGGAGACCTTGGTCTGAATTTTTTAGCAATAGATATTTTGTGTTACCTCTATATCAGTTTTTGCAAAATTTTTCTCTAATATCTAATTTATTTCTTCAGTTTTTAAGATGTGTGTCTTTTTTATTTTAAAGTAATAATTATTTTTGTGGTTTACAGTAAAGGACCTTCCTCTGCCAAGATTCGTTGCTTCAAAGAATGAACAGGAATCTCGTCATGCAGCCTCATATTCTTCAGACTCTGAAAATCAAGGGTCTTATTCTGGTGTAATTCCCCCACCACCTGGCAGGGGGCAAGTGAAAAAGGGATCCATAAGCCATGATACTGTCCAGTCTCGTACATCTGCTGATCAACAGGTAGTCACATGCACATCAGTATTATCATTTGACGTACTGTGTAGATGCTCACACAAAAACATTTACTGAGTGCCTTAATAATGAAAATGCTGTCTTAAAATTAAATTTCAAAATAATAATACTCTTTCTAGGAACCTGCATCTCCAGTAGTTTCACCACAGCAGTCCCCACCAGCTTCTCCACACTCATGGAGGAAGCACAACCGTCATCCCAGTGGAGGAAATAGTGAGAGGCCTCTTGCAGGACCAGGACCATTTTGGTCTCCCTTTGGTGAAGCACAAACAGGTTAGAAGTTCTTTGGAAGTATCATTCCTTTAATAAAGGTTGTTAATTGTTGAAGGAACTTGATAACATTCCTTTAAGGATTGCCTCCAAGACAGTTTTTAATTATAAGTTAAGTACATTAAATAGAAGCAGAAACCACCTATGAAAATTTGTAAATAGTTATATCACTTTGAACAGTGGTGATTGCATTTACCTATATCTGTGATGTTCAGACAGAAGTTTAGAGATAACATTCTTTGAAGGTAAAATGAATAAATGATTATTTTTCAGAATATCAGATATATATTATATTAGTTTCAGTATTGACAAGGAAACCACAGTAACAATTTAAAAGACTTAAATGAGGTATAATTTTAAATTGACAGAAAGTATTTTATTTTTGAAAATTAACATTTCCTCAAAGCTAGAATTTTAAGGAAAACTTATATGTGTGCAGTGAATTGCTATAATAAAAAAACCTGATAACTTTTTTCTTCAAAAGTGAGTCAGCGCGTTTACCTATTCTACTTTTAGGTTCTTCTGCTGGTGATGCAGTGTGGTCAGGGCATTCTCCACCTCCACCTCAAGAAAACTGGGTCAGTTTTGCAGATACTCCACCAACCAGTACTCTTTTAACCATGCATCCTGCTTCTGTCCAGGTGTGACATTTTATTGGTATTGCATTTTTATTTGCTTCATTCAGAGTGTTGCTGCAATCATTTTTTTTTATATTTCACTGTTGCAAATTTATAAATGCAAGTTCACTCTTTCATTAAAAAAAAATAACTCTGCTCTGTGCCTTTATCATTGGAATGTTTCACTAAAAGTTTTGGCTGATTTTCTAATTTCTTAGTGAGCTTTTGAAAGTTTCTGCATCTAGGAATATATTTGCTTGGCTTTCTTAGCACATTTTCATAACTTTTTGTTGCTTACATATTGCTGTCACTCTACACATTTATATAATCCTTGTTCAAAAACATTCAGTAATCTGATTATAAGTATGTGGTTTGCTGATGAGTTTGTGAAGACTTCTTATATTTTAAAACATCCACAAAAAGTAAGTTTTACTTTCACAGATAAGTAACCGAGCAATCTTGGACCATATAATCATGTAGATAGATACTGTACTGAGGAAAAAAATGTTTCATTACAGGACCAGACAACAATACGAACTGTAGCATCAGCTACAACTGCCAATGAAATTCGTAGGCAATCCAGTAGTTATGATGATCCCTGGAAAATAACAGATGAACAAAGACAGTATTATGTAAATCAGTTTAAAACCATTCAGCCTGATCTAAATGGATTTATTCCAGGTGAGTTGTTAAAAACAAATTCTTCTAGATGGGACGGTTCAAAGTCTCAATTTCATAATCTCAAAGACATGGTTTTTTTGGTCAGGGTTTCTAAAAGATAATTCTCAAATTGTCTAACAAGAGTTTATAATCACTGGAGACCAAAAACATGACATGTTAAAGTTACCTTTTTTTTTCAGTGAAAAAAATCTTAAGACTCTTAACATGTCTTATTTTGAATCTGTAAGTTTAGAATAACATTAAATAACAGTGTTTTAATATTTCAGGATCTGCAGCTAAAGAGTTTTTTACAAAATCAAAGCTTCCTATTCTAGAACTTTCTCATATTTGGTAAGTGTGGCATGTTTTTAGTTGTGTAATATGGGTTATTTCAAAGCAATTTTAGCAGGTAGATTTTGAACCTTAAAACAGAGTTATCTTTTCAAGTATGTTCTTAGGAACTCAGTATTATCTTAAAATAGCTCTCTCTCTAGCAAAGAATTAAGTGATACTGATACAGTAGTTCTTTAAATAAAATTAAAAAAATTTTAAAGCTATATCAGCTATTTCTTATTGCTAGTTTAATGCATGGAATAAAAGCTAGTTTGCTCATACAATGTTATATTTATCTCATTTGGCTTTAAACAAGCTCAGTAAGTTTTATACTGAGCCATGAATTTAAGAACAGTGCTTACCACTGATTTAAATACAGACTTAAGGCTCGGGATAGTTGTAATGTAGTTGGAATTAACCATTAAAATACAAATTACAATCACAAATTACTTTTCAGAAACAATTATCCGATAAACATAAATGTGTCTATATTAAACAGATTTCTCTGTATCTTAAATTTTGTTAATAGGGTTTTTAGTAGTATAGAGTGCTATATATAGTAGGAGTAGGTAGATAATGCCTAAAACCAAAAAGTCAAGAACTAGCAACATATACATTACTATTTATAGTTTAAGGTGTTAAATGTAAAAATGATCACTCCTGCATCTAGGAAATGGAAGAGTAGTCAGGTGGGGTTGCTGTTTTTTTGTATCAAGACTTGTAATTCTATCTGATACTTTAAAGTACATATATATAGACCCCTAATTACAATAAAAACAAAGTTTAAAAAAATTTATGACTTATTAAATAAGCTCAACTTAAACTAAATCCTGTTGCTAGACATACATAGTTAAAGATCATTTTTGGTGACCTTATTTTTTAGCATTTTATTTTGAAAATTTCATGTCACACTTGTAGAAACGTTTAAAGAATTGTGCATTGAATCACCCATATGCCCACTGCCTAGATTCTGCAGTTAACAGTTTACTATATTTGCTCTGTTACACATCTTCCTATCTATGAGATTTTTTAAATTACTGAAGGTTTGCACTTTTTCTGAGAAAAGAGCTCCCTTTTTCCTTTTTGAGACAAAGGTATCCAAACCAGAATATGATTATATTCATAATAGGTTTGTCTTCTAGGGAACTTTCAGACTTTGATAAAGATGGAGCATTGACACTGGATGAGTTTTGTGCTGCTTTTCATCTGGTAGTTGCTAGAAAGAATGGCTATGACTTACCAGAAAAACTCCCTGAAAGTTTAATGCCCAAACTGATTGATTTGGAAGATTCAGCAGGTAAGATCAGGAGCTTGAAAAGAACTGATTGCATGCCTTGATAAATAACATTAGGTTCTTAAAGCAAAATCAAGATAGATGTTAAAACTTATCTTAAGAGCATAGACATTTCATCAAGCACATGTAGATTTTCCATGAGAATAATATGTACAGGCTGAACTTGGATTAATGGTTTGTCTTATTTAGTCAACTTTAAACAGAGATGAAGAATATATGCCACTGTTTTACTTTATACCTTATGACTTGCTGAGATTTGAAGAGCATTCCACAGTGTCTTATTTTGCCTTCTGTTAATTTCATTTTAAATTGTCTGTTGTAGATAAAGTAGCCTGTCTTCATTATCAGCATTTTCTATTTAATGAACCTTCATTTGTTTAAGTGAAATGCCTTACAGTCCGCAAGCTTTTTCCTTTAAAAAGCCAGTTTCTTCATACTCTAAAGAAATCTGGAAATTTTGTGTTTGATGTAGATAATACTATATTGTTATGTTTATAAGAATGCTTTTGTAAATGCTTATATTTACTGGTAGCTTTATTTTAAAGGAAACAAAAATATAAGGGGTAAAAAATGAGTACATTTTTCTTAAATTGTGAATGAATAAAATGAAATACAATGTCAATGAGTCTAATTACAACTAAATTATTATCTTTGGTTTTTCTAACTAAATCCTCTTTTGGATATTATGATGGAAGTGAGTTTATACTTTTAAAAGAGAAGTCAAAAGGGCATTCATTTATTAGGCAGCATATATTTAACCCAGAAATGCATATGATCTGGCTTCATTTCCTAAATTACACATTAGGAATCATTTGCACGGTATTACTGTCACAAAGAATGGTCTCCTTGGAGTCAGGAATCTGAGACAAGAGTCTGCTTTTGCTAATTCTCCTATGACCGTGGGCAAGTTTTAGCTATTTTTTTCTGTTTCTATTTTTTTCTTTCTGTTTCTCCATCTGAAATGTGGATTCAATGCCATTCATGTTTCAGGACCTGACTTTTACACTGACCTTTTTATCAACCAGTATGTTGATTTAAAAATTTAATGTTGGTTTTAGTTTTTAGAAACATTATCCTATGAGAATCCGAGGTTTCAGGTAGTTATTAGGCATCAGTCAACCTCTAACTTGAGCTGAAAGCTAAGGGTTTTTGTTGGGTAAGTTTGCTTTCAAAGTACTTTGATTTACCTAATTAAGAAGTAAACAAAAAGAACTTCATTTAGCTTATTTGATAGTAGTCAAAAGGAAAGCAATTGTGGTAGCAACAGACTTGCCATATTATTGATTTAAAAATTAGGCCTTGCACATAGAGTTTTCCTGTGACTTTTATCCTTTGAAGACCAATAGCATGGTAATAAAAAAAATAATTTAAGTCAAGCTTATTCTGTTATGTCATTTTCTAGAGACTTGTCTGATTCTGTTATCTGTTTCGATTGTTATGTGTTAAGACTGGTAAATATGGCTTTTGCATGTAGTCTTTTTTTTTTTCTTTTATTTATTTAAATAAAATCTGATGCTTTGTAAACTTGATCTACTACCTGAATTTTAAGGCTGATGATTCAAATAGAGGTTCTTCTCAGCATTTGTTTTTTTACACCTGTTAGATCTGTTTAGTAGAGCCATGCTGACTTTTTGCCTGTGTATATCTGTACATTATTGCTCGAACTATAATTTTATAAGTATCTAAGACCAGATAGTTTTTTTCCCATTATGCCATAATCTATGGTTTTCTGATGAAATTTATTATAAACATTTGACCATACAATATTAGGTTCAAATTTGCTTTGCCTGCTTATAAATTTGCAGATTTGTTGATTTTGGTTGGACGGAACTGCTAACCTTTTTTCTCTCATCTATCATAAGCCTAAGATTGGTTCAACACACAGTCCTTTGAATGTAGAAATTGTCGTGTGACAGTGAAGCAATCAGTATCTGTAAAAATCCTTTTAAATAGCTTGTTTTTAGACGTTCACAATTAAAGGGAAAACACCCAAACTGTTTCTTTTGGCTGACCTGAAAATGTATCATAAATACTCTCTCTGTGGAGCTTTTCTGACTTACAGAGTAGTTTCGGTCTTTGATCTCTCATAGCATCTGCGTACTGTTTATTATGGCACATATCACAGTGAATCCTGGACATTTTTATTCTCTCTACCAATATGAGCTTCTTTTAAAAAAGGAAATGTGGACCTAGCCCTTTGCCAAGCATATACTAAGATGCTCAAAGAGGAAAAGGAATGTACTCCCCATTCTGTCTCCTATGTAATCACTGCTTTCTTTATACAATAAATTTGAGCAAGTCTTCATTGTTGTTGATAGGGTGCATGATACAGATCCCCAAACTCTAGAAGTTACTTCTAATATGAATGGTTTTAAAAGCCAAAATTTTTTATGAATAATTCACTTAAAAATTTATAATTGAGACTAGCTTGATGTGAGTTAATAATCACTGTTAAGTGTTTCTCTGTACCCATCCAGAAAATTTTAACATATAAAAACTTACGCTTGCAGATATCTGTTTTTACACAAGTGTATTCCCACTGTATATCCTTGAATTTTTTATCTTGTAATATTGGACATCTTTGCACTCTGTTACATATAGGACTGTTACATTCTTTATCATACAAGGTATTCCATAATATTAATGTACCTTAATTTAACCAGTTTCTTATTGATGTATTTTGAGGTGTGTTCTTGGCTTTACATTTAAAACAGTGCTGCAGTGGACATGTATCTACATATAGCTTTGTTTTGTACAAAGAACCCAGAATCATTTTTTGAAAATTCACTTTCCAAACGCCCTTAGTTGCAAAGGAAAGAGTAATGAAAATAAGCACTCATGTTGATCATTAACTTTCTAATTAAGGGATTACTTCCCAAGTCACCTCCCCCATACACATACATATACAGTCTTAACACTAGAATTATTTCTCTCCAGATAGTTGTGTATTATAGCTAACCAGATCAGTACAATTGCAAATATTTGGCAAAAGTGTAGTATTTAATGAAGTTGGTCAGAATAATTAGAATGTCTTAAATTCCTGGCAAAGACATTGACAAACAAGGCTAGCTAATACTTGAGAAAATCTTTACAAGATGACACACTTAGGGGCATTAAAAAATTATAGTTTAAATATCGGTGGATTAGTAAGAGTCTTTGAGAATAATGACACCTTTATATTTTTTTGTGGAAATTACCTTTTTTCTATTGTGTTTTAAAAGTAGAAAGTGAAATGAAGGATGTCTGTTGTCCTGTTTGAAATAGGACACATGGAAATAGGAGCCTTGTCTTCTTGCTCAATACTGTATCTTTATTCACTGTATTTATATGTAGGCCCTCAGTAAATGTTCACTGTCTGAATTCATGCCTTTATTAATTTCACCACTAAACTGTACCCACAAAATTTAACATCTTTCATTTTTTGTTTTTTATACGCCTTTTCAGAATTTTCTGTGTAAATTTTGAAGACAAAGCCCCAGTTAAATTTCTTTTTTTCTTAATGAAATTTTAGTTCTTATTTTAAGTGTATTAACTTTAAATGGGCTGTTTCCATTTTAGCTATCCTTGGATAATGGGAACCTCCTGTATATCTGTAGGTAATGTTCTTTGAGGTATAATAGCCAAGTCAAGTAGTAGTTGCTCTAAAATGTTGATTAGTACTGCCAAAAAAAGTCAACCAGTACAGTTAAATTAATATTTTGGGTGAATGCTTTGTTTTATTTTAACTTCGTTGGACACATTTTTACTTTATTTTTAATCTTTAATTTTAATTTAAAACTGATAGACTTCTACATAGACCTTCTTAAGGTCCGCTTACTAAGTTTCCATTTTACACAGTATTGGGAGATTAGGAATTAATTTTAGAAATAGAATGTAATTTTTTGATGCATATGATATTCAAAATAAAGCCTCTTAAATTAAGTCATAATTTCTTTCTGCATATTCATTGATTATCCCGCTTTTAAGTATGAATGAAAAGGGTACTATTTCTAGTTTTCCTTGAAAACTAAAAATTTATTGAAACTTGTTTATTCTTTATTTTAAATTTTTTTTCTTGTAAGAATAATATTGGCATTTTAAATACATAAAAGATATAGATACTTTTGATGAAGCTATTAAATGAGATTAGAACCTCGAACCTTTATGATTGAAGAATTCTTCCTACGGGTTTTGCTACATGAAAGCAAAATAAGTTTTAAATCATACGACCTTAGGGAGAGTATATATTTTTATAAGATTCATAATAACTGGGAGTCATTTTTGAAATAATTTTTTAGTATATTGAATATAATACTAAGAAGATAACAGAAGTTTAGGATGGATAGCTTATAAACCTAGATAAAAACTGAAGCTCTTTAAGAAAGGTAGTTCAGCAGGTATACTGTATGGAACCAAATCTGTGGACTTCTCAGAGTCTTTGGAGGCACAAGAATGAAAACTGTGCACGATGTTTTTATTTTCTAGTGTGATCCTGAAAATATGGTTTGCACTCATTTAATTTTCCCACATTACTAACTTTTAAATGTAGACTGACCATACATCAGTATGATCACACAGGGTTGTGACTTTCAGACACACTTTTATACATGAAAATACTTTTTTGCATAAAAGCCCTTTTGGGGTTGACTTTAACAAATAATTTAGGCTCATGCTCTTCTTTTTCAGCCCTGATGCTCTGATGATGTCAGGGGCAGAGCAGAACCCTCAGGAGGGAGGCAGGGTTGACACAGTGTTCCAGCAGGAGGCTAGGTTGGAACACTGCATCAGGTAAGAGTAAAACTACACCCCTGCCTCCGTGAGGATAACAGTCTTAAAGACTAGCTTTTGTTGGGTGGGCATGAAGCTCTTTGTTGGAGTAGTTCTAGGGACCAAGTGGAAGGAGGTATAATTTTATTTACAGACCTAATGTTCATGACTGTTAGTTTCTAGAAAACATAGGTAATTTGTTCTTTTTCTACTGCTATTTGTTGTTCTATATATGAAGTAGGAAGCACTATATAATTTTGTTAATTCCAGAAATAATTTTGAGTTTTCTAGGACTGATTTTTCAAACTTTTTAGTCTTAGAACCCTTTACATTCTTACAGTTTACTATGGACCCCTAAGAGTCTCTGTTTATGTGACTTAAATCTGTCAGTAGTTACACTATGAGAAACTAAAACTGATAAATTAAAAAATTATGGCTTCTTTAAAATAACAATAATGAACTCCTTAAATGTTAGCATAGATGTTTTTAGAAAAATAAATATATTCTCCGAAATAAAAAATAAATTATGAAAAGGGTGGCATTGTTATACATTTTTACAAATCTCTTAATATCTATTTTAGTAGAAGACAGCTAGATTCTCATATTTGCTTCTGCGTTCAGGCTGTTGGATATATTATTTTGTTTGAGGTATTTCTATGTATGTTAATAACATTTTGTTGGAATACAAACCAAGGTCATTCCTTTATGAACGATCATAACTGCTTTTGCACTTCAACAGCAGACTCGAACAGTGCAACAGACAATCTAGCCTGCAAAGCCTAAATACTCCCTCTCTGGCCCTTTATAGAAAAAGATTGCCAATCCCCAGTAAATGGAGAAAATCTGGCCTCACATAGTTAAAGGAAAGGCTGTTTTCAGATAATTATGGATATTCTTTGGTACTACACCCAAAGTCAACAAATGATAATTTCTTAAAGGTTAACTGTGATGCAAAAACTGAAAGCATATTAATGAATTGTTTGTACTGTTCCATTAAAATCCATAGTTTTGTCATGCACTTTGAATACGCTTTGAATCTTTAGCTTATTCATGGTTTTATAAACATAGTGCATTATTTGATCATTTGTAAAATGATAGTTCATTGAGTTATACAGATTTTTCAAATGTTGAAACATTTTATTATAAAATATTTAAAAAAAACATTTGTCAGTATTACAGCCTGTCTTATCAAAGAAGTCTTGAGAAGTTCTTGAGCTTGCTGGATATGGATACACATTTTCCAAAATTCTAATTTTCTCTTGAAAACTCAGAGTTTGTCATTAGTAACAAATAGTGTAAACAGTTGTTATCCTTGAAATGACAGGCTCACTTAACTCACTTGAGAAAATGCCTAATACCTACATCTGAATGATTATAGTTTATCAAGAAAAACTGTGAAAGAAGTGACCTGTTCAGTGGAGAATCCCAAAAGTACTTTTCCTTGAGACAGTCATTGTACTTTGATATGTAGCAGAAGTGCAATATATGTATTACTTTGGAACTTCATTATATAAGTTTGGAAGTGTGTGTGTGTGTGTGTGTGTGTGTGTGTGTGTGTGTGTGTGTGTATTTCCCATTTTGTCACACAGAGTATTAAAAAGGAATGTTTTTAGGACTGAGATTTAATAAAAAATAATTTTTACTGCTTAATTGTGAACATTCAGTGAGAGTGCCATGTCTATTTTGTTTGTTTATTTTAACTGGAAGGCATGTAGGTGAGGAATACAATAACTGGTATATTTTGGTGCTGCTGCCTTTATTCTTGCTGAAATGCTTTTGCCTCATCAGTTCAAATGCCGACATAGGGGGAAAAAACATTATTATTGTTATTACAAAATTTTCTTGACTTTTCAGACCCCCAGAAGAGTCGTGGGGATTCCCAGGAGTCCCTGGTCTACAGTTTGAGAACAACTACTCTAGGAAAATAACTCTTTTGAAATAATTATGAAGTATAATTATTTGGATGGATAATATTTTCGTTCTTAGCTTCAAGAGGCTAGACCCATTGCAGTTTTGTATCAGTGAATCACTGAGGTTCCTGGAATCTGTCCCAAATTATAATGGGGTAGGGTACAGTCTGGCCCTAAATTTGTCAGTAGATGACTGGCATGATAATGGAGGTAGAGAAAGGCAATCTGGGGCCCCAGTTTGCCCCCAAATGACATTTGTCTGACTTTAAATAGGTTTTTTGAAAATTAATCATTCTATAATTAATGATAGTATTTTAATCTTATTTATTTTTCTTTAACCCCTGCTTTGGGAGATCTCTTAAAGACACTTCTTCATTCACCATCCTCCTGACAGAATTTTAGTTTCAGTTAACTGCCAAATTTGTAACTATTATCCTTCTTTCCTTAACTTCCCTTCCCTTTGTTAGACAATGTCCATAATTTTTGTTCACATGAAAAACCACAAGCTGTCCCCATGAGGAATTTGCTGCTACTATTTATCATAAATAATTTCTTCATTAGTTTTTCTCTAAGAGCTTTGAGTTGAGGTCTTCATAGAACATTATCTAAAGCCTTTCTGCCTATATTGGTTCTATACCATTCTAACACTTTAAATGAGAAAAGGATAGCATTAAGAAAGAAATAGCAATAGTTCCTGATCTTAGAAAACAAAAACTTATCAAAAATATGATGCTGGGCTGCAAATTAGAACATGGATTGTGTTATGACTATAAAGAAATAATATCATGGCAATTAAAAGGGAAGTATTTTGAGACAGTCATGTATCAAAATAGGATGAAGAGAAATTTTGAGAACTTTTCAAAATATCAGTAGTTAGTGTTGGTTCTTGGAAAATGACAATAAAGGAGAATTAAGTGAAGAACAGAGAATTAACTCATCGAATAAATATTAGTATGTATTAGGTCCTGTGTTAGGTACTAAAATGTGAAGGATTTACTTATGAATAGATCGAAGGGTTAAAACCTACATTGCTGAGTTATAATATGGCTGTATGTCTGTTTAGGAATTTGAAATATAGTGCTGACATTTAATGGCAAACGTTTTTCTTTCTGATGGAGAAACTCGGGTTTTATTCAACTTGCCCATGGTCCAACAGTGAGATAGTGACAGATGTTAGAATCATACTTTGATAGAAGTTCTAAATAAATTAGGCACTCCCCATTAATTTGGCTATTACTGTTATTTTCAAACCGGGATTATATTCAAAGCCATGTAAAATTTAAGATTGGAATGAGAATTTAGTTACCATTGAAATTCCTTCTGTTTTTAAATTGGAATTTGAGGTGTTTTAAATTAAGGCTTAACTAATTAAAAGAATATGGTACCACATGAAACTTTAAAAACCACTTTGGAATCGTGTAACGGATTTATAGCTTTCTCAGTGAAGTCTGTAAATGCCATTGAGCCTAATGATTAAAAAAAAAAATTGTTTTTTGTGGGTTCATTGACTTTGCTTTTTGCTCATGCTTGGAACTCTTCCTCTCCTTTTGCTGTCTGCCCTGTAAAGATATTTTGCTTCTTGGTAATGGGGATACTTAACTGTAAATTTACAGCCCAAGGGACTATTGAGGGATTATATTTGATAAAAGGGTTGTGTTTTGGAAAAACTGATTTAAATTGTTTATTTGCTCTAGGACTTTACAAGTCTTTGATATGCAGATGTATATGGGGATGCTCCACCAGGGAATTACAGTATCTCTAAATTTATTTGAACAGAAAGCCTAATTTTTTAAAGCACCTTACTAATATCCCCTGAAATACACTTTAGGAACTGGTACATATCCATCCCTGTTATCAGAAAACGATTCAAAGCGTTGCTCTATTTTATTATTATATATAACTCCTTATTTATTTTTAATTAGAATTTACTTTCATGGAAAGCTATGGTTTCAAGTAGACAATAAGCAGCAGGAATAAGTACCTCCTGATTGTTCAAATGTTTATTGATTTTTAAAAAATTTTCACTTACAGTTGACATTCAGTATAAATGTAATGTTTATTTTGGAAACAGGAAAGGAAATTCAGATTATAAATTACTACTTGTAAAACTTCAGTTTGTTTTTTTATATAAGTAAATATTCCTAAACTAAAATATGTTATTTATAGAGAATTTTTTTATTTTTAAATTGCAGACGTTGGGGATCAGACAGGTGAGGTAGGTTATTCAGGCTCTCCTGCAGAAGCACCTCCAAGCAAGTCACCTTCAATGCCATCACTAAACCAGACTTGGCCGGAGATGAATCAGAGCAGTGAGGTTAGCAAAGCTTCCCTTTTCTTTCATTTACATTAACTTTGTTAAGGTAAGACATTCCAAACAGATTAATTTCAACATCTAGTTCTTTCAGTATGTACGCATAGTTAAATAACATATCAAATATGACTGAGAAATGTTTGTGATTATGTGACTCTTTGAGGTTTTAAAAGTACCTTTTCTCATATATACTGTCATTTGGTTTCTACCAGCCATTCCTGCTAACATCCTGGAGTTAGATGGGGCAGACTCATGCAGTTAACAGTCAAAAGGGTGAATGTCTTAGCTAAGGTAGTGCATAGCCATTTAGGGACAAGAGTTAAGGCGTGAACACAAGTTCTTTGATATTGAGTCAACTGTATCACAGCCACTGTATTACACTGCCTTCTCATTCCTGTAAACCTGTTGTGTAATGTACAATATTTTGAATCTTAGCTTTGAAAATGATAGAAGTCACGTTTCTGGCTTCCCATGTGAACAAAGTATTTTCTTCAACCCCAGCTATTCCTGATAATTTAATTTTACTTAAAATAGAAGGATTTTACCCTATTAAATGCAGTGATTAAGGATACCTTGTATATAAGAACAAACACAATATTCAAAACAATTTCAGACAGATGCACTCCCCTTCCTCACCATTACTTTGCAACTCCATCATTAAAAACAAACAAAAACAATAAAAGTAGGACTACTTGATTAGAATAAGAAAAGGGACCCTGAGGCCTTGCCTTCCTAAAGCACCCTGAGGCCCCTGTATTAAACCTTAGTGCTATATAGAACTGGTTAAAAATTGCTGTTCTGGCCTGTTAGAGCAGTTCTCTTTGAGAACAAATTACATTTTTTTTTTTGAAAATTTTTTGTATCATTTTTATGTAATTCTACAAATATAAAAATTTCTTTGTTTTAGGAAAAAATTCTAAGCTTCTGTGCTTTCTATATCTTTTAAAGCTAGAAAAATACAGGATTAAACAGACAGTACTTAATTTTGGACAGTTGAAAAACATAAGTAACTGTCAGGTGTAAAGTACTTGCTGCTGCTTTATGACGTAATCACAGACAGTTGTGCCTGAGATGTAACATACCACCTTGTCATACTGTCAGAAGTAAAGCCATTTATATGTTTTTCTGGAGGGAAGAATTAAGCCATGAAAGAATTTAGTAGCAAAGAGGCTTTTATATAGAGTAGGGTCACTGTTCTTGAAACCACTATTTTAGCTCATTTTTTAAAAGCAATATTAAATAAAAGTAGTTTTTTTTTTATTATTATTGATACCAGCTAATACGTAAAAGCAGCTCTTGATAAAGCATCTCAGTTTTAAAGCCCCTCTTTCTAGATAAAATCACATGTGATCACTGAAGTCTAGGAATGAAAATCCCCTCTGTATTTTAATAAGTAGTTGTATTTTCTCTTTTTAAATACTTGTAGCAAGTTCATTTTGTAATATCCAAATAATAAGGTTATGAATGTCATAAAATTTTTCTCTGTGGAAAATCAAAATGTTAATAAAATTAACATTGATTTTAAGACATTTTTATAATTTTCTACCACAAAGCTCTAATCTTTCAACAAATATTTATTCAGTACCTCTGGACGAGGCACTGTAAGGGATAACACTAATAATAACAGCACTAATAATAATCCCTAACCTTGAGCACTTTGATGTGCAAATTCTGTTCAGAAGCTCTTGACGTATGTATTTACTTCCTCAGAATAGTCCTGTGACACAGGTATTATTAATTCCATCATACAGATGTTGAAATTGAAGCACAGGGATTAAATAACTTGCCTAAAGTTGTACAGTGGGACTAGAATTCTGGTAGTCTGGTTATAGAACCTGTGCTCTTGACTATTTTACTAAAGTTATGAAGATAAGAGTGTCCTTTTGCTCTTCAGGTAGCTTACATACCATGTTTTGAAACCAGATAAAACTTCACGCTACCAAATAAGTAAATAAATGCCTTCTTGTTTGTCAAAATCTATATCTAAACTTTCCCCCACAGTTAGATAATTAGAATTTTAAAAATTCCGTCTGTACCCATGGAACAATAATTATTAAAACTATAACAATTAGTAAGTCACTTCCCTGGAGTGATATCCCTTACTAAAAATGAATTATTATAGGTTCTCTTTATTTAAGAAACATTTTGAATGTATCAGTATATCTTAGTATATCTTAATTTTCATGATTTAAAAACTTATTTGTAGGCAAAGTTGTCAAATGTATTAGCCATTTTTGTAGATAATTTTCATCATTGTATTAATTTGCTAATATTTAATTTCTACAAGTCTTCTCAAATTATCACTATTTTAAATAATGTTGAACTTTGAAGCATAAAAATGTGTACTTTTTCATACTGAATTATAAAAAGAAGATTTTGGTTAATGGGGTAGGTGTGTCTTTGTGTAAACATCTGTTTGTATATATTGTGTATGTGTAGATGTTTTTTCCTCTTCAGAGTACAACTGATAATTCTTGATCAAACTGTAATAATTTTAATGCAATTTTGATAAAAATCTTATACTATTTTATTACTAAGATCTTCAAAACATGGAATTTACTAAAATTAATATTGGCTGTCACTCCACCTACTTTAAGAGATAGGACATTTGTGTACCTCTTTTAGAAGAGTAGTATTTCATATCAAAATACATCTTCTAATTATAACACATACTCAGATGCTTGATTTGCTCTCATTGTGGCCGCATTCTGATTTATCTAGCATGGCAGGGGTGGGGCGGGTGCCTGATTGGCAGTTCTGTCTTTTGGTCTGGCATGGTCCTGTTCCTAGTGCTGATTGCAGGGGTTGACTTGCTACAGATTATAGATTGACATGAGCTCAAACACATATTAATTTTAGAATTCTTTGCATTTTATCCCAGTTACATTTTATTAAATATACGTATATACAAAAGGTGTGCACGTACATAATAGAATCATTTTTCAGGGGTCGCACTGGCAAGTCAAACTGACTTGCTTTTGTTTTGACCAAAAGTTTGGTAGTGGAGATTCAGTAACATCACCAAATCAATACATTAACACTTATATTTTAAAAGAAGGATTTGGTCAAGACAGACCCTTTTACATTTTTACTTTGTCACCATTTATACCACTTAGATTATCTTCCTCTATTGTGTTTTGAGATTGAATTCTGAAGTCCTTGAATCTCTTCCATAGAGATTGCAGTAAATTGTTATTATACATTTGATTGTGAAATTGCTCACCTTATATTACAAGAAGACCTAGCATAGATGAGTAAAAAATGTTTATGAAAAAATAGAAATTATGTAATTTAGTCAGGCTTGTGAAACACAACTTGCAGTGCAACCTCTGAATTACTTTGCTAAATCTTCTCCAGTGATCTTTTACTCCATCTTTCTCATCATGCTGACTTGTCTCTCCTCTGTCTGTTCAGCAGTGGGAGACATTTAGTGAACGCTCTTCAAGCTCACAAACTCTGACCCAATTTGATTCTAACATTGCACCAGCTGATCCTGTAAGTCAATCACTTAGCTTGCTTGTTTGAAATTAATTTTATTAACCCAAAATTCCATTCATTATGGTTTTTAGCAGATATGCATGATTCGGTGGAGTGCTTAGAGGGAAATGGTGGCAGGCTTTTCAATATTTGTGTTTTTAATGGTGGAAAGAACATTTTTACCATTGTTTGTATTTTCTAATTATTTTGGTGAGTGAAAACTGTATGTTTTTAAAATCTGGTGTCTAAACAAGCATTCTGTGATAATAGGTTTAGTTGACCTTGTTTTCATTTGCTAATTGAGTGTATGTTTTATTAAACATATACTGTTTATTTCAGTGTAATGACAGTAAACACTATCTTATTTGTATGCTTACACATCATGTAATATGTACTATGTATGTAAATATGCAATGTCTTCTTTTATTTTAATAGTCCAGATGGTATGGCTTTGACAAATAGTATGTTGAATTCTGTTACAAGAGAGTCAAGTTCAGCAAAACAATACAGATTTGTTAGTCAGTGATTCCCATTGTGCAAAGGAGCCCTCTGTCTTGTCTTCCTGTGGTTGTGTTGCTTTGAAAATGCTACAAAGTTCACATCCTGATTTCAAAAATAAATTATATTCCCATAGATGTAATTTAATATGTGCCCCACCTGTCCCTCAAGTTGTTTAAAAACTTCAATACCTTAGCTATTAATCATTCTTACTATTCATTCCTCTTTTTTAAATATTTTTTCTTTTAAAGAGAAGACATGCTAATAAGCACTTTCCAAAAAAAAGAGGAAATAAGTAGGAAAGGAAGAAGTGTAAAGGTAGGATTTTAAAAATTGAATTCAGTGGAAAAATAAGGAGAAAGTGACACACAGCATTTTTTTGAGATGTTTCAGATCAAAGACAGCCAGCATTTATTAATTAAATGTAAAAATGGTCTTGTTATTTAATGTGGATTTGAGAGAAGTGACATTTAAGGATAATAGTACATCAGCAGTTTAAATTAATGGACCTTTGGTGTGTTTTACAATTTTAAAGAGTTTATATCTATTTTAAATAATAACAGTGCTATTACACTGAATCCAAGCAAATAATGTATAGAATTTTTAAAGTGTATTTTGTAATTTATTAATTACACAAGATTCAGTTAATATATAGATCATCTGTGCCTTTTGCTTCTGTTGTTACTTTGAGGGCATTCATAAATCATTGATTTTTGTGTGTGAAAATGAAGGAGAAATTAAAAGGCAACACAGTTTTTGCCTCTTATTAGCCACTGTAATTGAGGGCTTGGAAAGTGACATATGCTATAAACTAAAAGAAAGTTTTACCTGAGTTCTAAGTTTCATTTCTTCATATTATTTTTATCGCCTACTTACATAGTCAAGTTAGTTTTATATAAAGTACTCAATAAAAGTATTTTATTGGGGATGTAAGGTTTGATGTAGCAATAAAGAAACTCTATTCTCTAACCCTTTAGAGATAGTGAAAATAATAATTTATAGTATTATGATTCTTTGTCAGTCCAGAAAAGAACATTAAATATCAAAACCTAGAACTTAGAGACAAAATAAATTGACTCCTGACTGTCAGGAAATGCAGGGAAATATTTAGCTTAATAACCGTTATGTTCTTGTAACTTCTTGGAAATGTACAGATTTATGAATTCCATTCTAGTGTTTAAAATGATATGGATCAATACTTCTCTTTTGTTATCTCTAGTGTGGCAGGAGGCTCTAGAAAAATTAAAAATGGTTAATTGACCTTTTAAAAATGAATTTAGACTTCTAAATTTGATAAAGTTGCCAGTCTTAAGTATTTATAATCTGGTACATAGAAACATCTTTCTTTCTAACCTAAACTTTGTTCTCCAACTAGTAATTCCTTCAATTAGGAGAATGACCTGTTCTCACTGAATTTCTAACTTTCATGTAATATTATCTGACATACTGCCTGTCTACAGAGTACAGCCAGTAGCCACAATCCCAAATGATCCCTTCTAAAGTTTATGTAAATAAGGATTAGAAATAAAGTCCATTCAGATTAGAACAGAATCACCTGACTGGGGGTGGGGAAACACTACAGTTTAATATGAATTTGACATACATTACAGTGTTGGAAACATTTAATGTAATATATTTAAAAGCTACAATTTGGTAATTAGCTATTTGTTCAATAAAGTGAAAATCTATGAAAAGCTCAAAACTGCTGTGTAGCACTTAGAGACAAGCTATCTATCACATAGTGCAGTGACCTCAGTTGCAAACTGAGATGGTTAATTATTAGGCTCCCAGAATTGTGATGAAGTTGAGTTTCTGATATCTCATTTACAGAAATTTGATTACTTTTGTTGAACTGCTTATCAGTTAATAGACTCCGGCAGAATCTGCTTCTGCTAGGAAATTTTAGACTGATGAGAAGTATAATGTGTTAGTCTTTGCCATGCTTTATTTCTGATCTTGAGTGCTGTAGAACTCATGAGTAATTCAAGGTGTCAGAGGGAGTTAGTTTGATCACTGATTGTCAAAAACAAACTCCAGTCTTAGGTAAATCACAGTTTAATTATTAAAAGCTTGATTAGTGTCATATAGCTGATTGTGATGAGTATATATGGCTGTGAACAAAATTGTGGGCAGAGAACCGTGAGCCAACTCAGCCTAGTATTTTGGGAAGATGTCCATGAAAGAGCTTATGTTTATATGCTGAGTTTTGAATGAAACTTTGAAGTTGACCTGCACTCTCTCAAAGCAGAGAGAATGAACAGAATCCATTCAGTATGGTGAGAGTATAGGGTAGATATGTGTATGGGGGAATGATGGGACTAAAGAATGTGGTTGGAACTAGACTGGGAAGGTCTTTGTATGCTAGATAAGGATCTGAACTTAATTTCACAAACACTATTGGCCAACAAGAACTACCCTGATAAAATAGGGGCAAGGGAGATCACTTGGACAATAATGTGAAGAATTGATGGGATCAAAATGAGATAAAGAGCACCTGAACTAAGTTAGTGACATAGGAATAGAAAGTAGGCAGGCTTGGATTCAGACAGAAGATAATAGGATTTAAAACAAGTAGAAAGTATAGATATGTGAGCATAATATTTAATAGTGCTAAATTGTATAAAATCAGGTGCCCAAATATATGATGCAAATGTGCCATGAGTGATTAGGAATGGGTTTCCTAAATGCTTTGGGTGATTTAAATAGGTAGAAGAAAGTGAGCAGAGCCTGCCAGTCTTATACTTTTCTTTCTCTATTTTTAAATTTGGGGATGCTAGTTTGGAGCAGAGAAAGTGTTAATTTGGCATCTTGTAACTCAGGACTATAGGCATTCATGGCCCTTCATTTGGATATTGAAATACTTAAAGTCAAAGCTCTCTCCTGCTTTACATCATTCACAAATGGAAGCTTTCAATACTGGTCTGTAGTTAGGTTCGGTCTTTAAGGAATTACCTTGTCCTGTAGCAGTAGTATTCATTAGAGTAAAGCTGTTGCAGGCTTATAGCAACCATAGTTGTATGACTAAAGTTTGTAATACAAAATTGCTTTGCTAGTAATAATTGCTTAGGCTAATTATTTGGAGAATGAATAGAAAATTCATGATTTTCTTTTCTTGGAGTCATCATTGTACTTCCATTTATTGTACTGGAATTATATGAAAAGACTAATATTTCTGTTAACCAGTTTTATAAATTCAATTTTATACACATACACACAAAATATAAGATGAATAGAATGAGTTAAAGCTAATAAATTTTTATTATTATTAATCTAATAAATTTTTCTTGTTTTTTCATAGTGGGGTGGTAGAACAAAACTTATCATGTCACAAACTGTCATTTCTTCTTTAACTTTGTATAATATTAAAATTGATTCTCATAGCAGTTATTTCTGCTATTATAAGTGAAGAAAATAGTAGTTATTCCTAAAGCCATGTTTTTAATAACCATAACATCTTAAGTGTATTACTATATTTTTTTGAGAGAGACTCATTATGTGAGGAATCTAAACCTTTATCCATCTCTAATGTTCATCTTTATAACAATAATTTTAGAGTTGTAGGGGAAATGTTAGTTCACATTAATTGAATGATATACGAACCCTGCCCAGAATCTCACTGGTGTGGGGGACAGGAAATTACTATGAGTGGATTTACCAATATAATTGCAATAAAGACTTCATTTGTTATAAATTGTTTGAATTTAGAGATTGAGACTAAGCCAGGGAGAGCTATCAGATAAGAGATGGTGTACTAGAACTTTCTCCAGCAAAGGCTTGGTGTTAGTACTATCACCAAAATAGTGTCCGAATTAAAACTGAAAGACTGTTATCCTTCATGCTTAATTACAAATTTAACTCAATACTAGATATTCCAAATATGAGGATCTCGTGTTCAGTCTTTAGCAGCAGCACACACAGAGTACTAACTGAAGGAGCTGAGCCACATGAGCAGTGTTTTTCAGCTGGTCTTTTGCTATTAAGCAAATGCTTGACTCTCTGGTTCCTCCTCTGGGGGTCTCAGCTCCCCCAGGGTCAGGGTCAGGTTTACAGGGTGTACCCAGGAGTAACTTTCTCTTTTCCTCTCCTTTCTGGGAGATAGGCACATGTCTTCATCCTCTGTTCCTTGCTTTATTCTTTTCAAAAGTATTCTACCAGTTTCTTTACTCTAACCAAACTTGACACATGAAATTGAAAGATACCAGGTGTATTATAGTCTTGAGGGTTTAAGAGAAATATTAGAGTTTCAGAGTAGGAGTCTTATCCCTCTAGAAAATAGATTCCTTGTGGAAGTTTTATGCTAAATTTTAAAAAGCAGCTCTATCGAACCAATCTATAGAAAGTGTGGATTGTGCCTACTGTTACAATATAAGAGGACTCTCATTAACTTTGTTTTATGTATGAAAAAATAAGTCACATTTTCTTAAGTAGTTTCGTGAAAATGAGTTTAGTCTGTTACTTAGTTTTTAGATTCTCATGAAATAGTTCACTTTAACCTGAGAAGTTCAGATTTGTATAATTTCATCAGGTCCTTTTTCACTTTGCCTTTGAATACTGTGCATTTTAACAAGATCATTTTTTCACCCAAATCTTTACTCAAAAGTGAAAATGTACTTTCTATAAAATAAATCAGTTATTAGGAATATATAGTGAACTTGATTTTTTAAATAGAATTCTTGAATTTCACATTTAAAAATTAATTTTTATGCTTGCCTTAGTGTGAATGAGGATGTCTATCACTAGTTTTTAAAGTGTTAATTTTGATTATTTCATTGTATTAGCTTGGCATTTTTAATACAAATTCTGTATTTCCTCCCATTTGTCTCTAGGATACTGCTATTGTTCATCCAGTTCCCATTCGTATGACTCCCAGCAAAATCCACATGCAGGAAATGGAACTTAAAAGAACTGGCAGTGGTAAGCAAGCTGTGGCTGGGCTTTATTGTAATTTAGCAGGTTGTGTTTTAGATGAGTATCAAACTGAAATACATAAGTAATTATTCTGTCAGGGTTCAGATTTCTTTCATAATTGTTTATTTTTTAACATAGTACTTTGTATATATATATTTTTTTTAATTTGTTTTAAACAAATTATTGAATTTAAGTTATAAAGTTTTTAAATAAGAACATTTGAAAAATGTGACTTTTCTGATACCCTGTGGATTTTTGTGATCACTTTTTTTAATTTAAAGTGTGTTCATATTTTTAACTAAAGAGATTATATGTTAAAATAATTTGGTCTTTGAAATTAAGTTTTGCTTAAACTCTTGAATTTTCTTATTTAAGATTAAATGTTTTAGTTAGGGTTTCTCAAAGGTAGATTTATTATCTATATAAGCCAGCATCATAAATACTTAGTTTATAGCCATGTGCGTGAAATTTTAAGTAATTTCCCTACAGGCATAGAATCAAGTATGAACAGCCAAATTGACATTTTCATTGTAAAATATCTTCTATTATGGCAGAAAACAAAATTCTATATAAACAGGTTTATATTTATTTTAATTAAAAATATTATTTCATCAAAAAGATATATATTATTTTGTCTTATATTCCATGGATTTATCTGCTACTTCTTTCGAATATCTAAATGAAGTCTTGCCATATACACTGAAGTTTATAAACTTTTATTAATTCAAATACCTATGACTTGTATTTTTACCAATTAATTCTCTACTAGATCATACTAATCCCACAAGCCCATTGCTTGTGAAAACATCCGACCTGTCAGAAGAAAATAAGATAAACTCATCAGTAAAATTTGCTTCTGGAAATACTGTAGGTAAGTGAAAGATGGTATTACATCTTTCATTTGAAGTTTATTAAGTCTAGATTTAGAGTCTGAATAATGCAAGTGTATAACCAGTTGTTGATATTATCTTTACTGAATAAAGTAGAGAACAGTCAAACCCTTTTAAACACCTTGCCCTCTATATGAATAAATGGTTGCCCTTTGCTGCCTCATCCTGCTTCAGGGTAAACCTCCTGTTTGCCATCCCTCTCATTTGGCCAGGTTTAGTCCATTGGCTCTTTCCCACTAGTCCCTTTCTTTCTGTCAAGAAATTGTGTATATGTTCATTCATTTAGCCAATGTTAACTAACTACTATATGCCAGGCTCTGTTCTAGAAACGGATTCAGCAGTAAACAAAAGCTTTTAATGGAGTTTACAGTCTGTAAGGGGACATAAGGAGGAGGAGGGCAGTAATTCATATCCTAGGAGGTAATTAGTACCCTGGATCAAAACAAAGCTGAGAAAAAGGAAAGGGAATTTCCTTTTGAATTAAACCTTTAAGGGGAGTGGAGGGATTCAGCTGTGTGAATACCCAAAGGACATCGAAGGCACAAGAAAGCAAATGTGAAGCCCTGATTTAGGAACCATGGCTTACTTTTGCTGCAAACAGCAGACAAACACTTGGAAAAGAACTAGTTAGCAAATTTGACAGGCAGAAGTAGCAAGTGGTAGAATAGTAAGTAACCAGGGAGCAGGGTAAGACTGACTCTGAGTGAGGTGAAAAGCCATTAGAAGGTTTTGTATGGAGAAGTGACACAGTCTGACCTTCATTTTTTTTAAATAGGATCATTTCTGGCTGCTATCTTGGTAACAGGCCAGAAGGCAAGAGTCAAAACAGGGAAAGACCATTTAGGAGACAGTTACAGGCGAGAGAAGATGGCTTGAACTAGGATGGTAGCAGAAGTGCTAGGAAGTGGTCAGGTTCACTTTTTAGGAAAAGACCACAAGATTTGCTTACCTATGTGATATAGGATGTGAGAGAAAGAGAAGAGATGAGGGTAGTTCAAGGAATTTTGGCCTGAACAACTGGAAATTGAGCAAGACTGTGATAGGAGTATGTTTATGGGGGAAGGAGAGGAGTTCAGTTTTGGACATCCTAAGTTTCTAATGCCTGTTAGAACATCGAAATGGAAATATGTAGCTTAACATCTTGACCAATTAAATAATTCAGTGATTTGACAAGGAAAAGGAAAGGAATACATTTTGAAATGAAAATAAACCAAATAAACAATCTTTTCAATTTATAACTCTTGAAAGCATATAGTAGTATTCCTTCATTTTATCCCTAGTGTTACTACTTTAAAATTTTTGTATGTCACACTATTATTCTACTTCTGGCTCCTTCATAAGACTCTGAGGAAATTTAAAATGCTGTTTCTTCAGGTGAAAAATTGGGAACCTCTAGCTAATTTCATAAATTTTATTGTCTAAGGATGTTTTATTCCCTTGTGAAATTTTTAACTTTTTACATTAACAATTTTAAATAAGTTTTTTATTTGAAATATTTCTATTTTGTTCCTTAAAAATGACAGAACTGATTTTTATTACAAAAGTAATTAATACTTATTGTAGAAATATAATAAAAAATAAGAAAATTTTGCATAATCTCACTATTTCACAAATGACCGTGATTAACATTCATTGTCACCTTAATCCTACATGTGATTTATTTTTACATAAAATGAAATTGTAATGTATATACTTTTTTGTGACCTCCTTCCATATAACCAATTTTGGATATTTCTGTTATTAAATGTTAACTTTTCTAGATTTAAACTTATTATGTGTGCATAGTACTTTATTGTTTAAATTGGCCATAAATTATTCAATTTATATTTAATGTTTTATAGTTAATAACACTGGGATGAATTGTTAATCTTTTAGCCAATCTTTGAATATCTCTGATCTGTAAGAATAATTCAGTTATATTTGTTTGAGGCATATAAAGTAAAAGTGAAGAAATGATTATTAAGTAGGATATATTCCATTTATCAGCAGATGGTTACAGTAGTTCAGACTCTTTCACTTCAGACCCAGAACAGATCGGGAACAATGTAACTCGTCAAAGGTCAGTATTTCTGTCACTAAAAACCATATTACCATATTTTGTTACATTTTACTATTTTAAAAAATTAGGAACAAGTATAAATTAGTATTTTTCTCTATTTTTTAATTATTCCCTTCTCTGGAGGCTGTTAGGTTACCTACTGATTTATGTAAAAGGGAAGTGATTTTGATTCTTTCCAACTTTAATAGGAAAACAAATGGAATCCTTATTGTGCTCTGTGGTGTTCTGTGGAGGATTTAGGAAGGGCTGATAACTTCTTGGCAGTTGCAGTTTAATACAGTCCTTTTCCTAAGTAAACAAAAAGCGGCTGTTTAAGTCATAAAGTGCAGATTTCCTTTTATATATAGCCTTAGGGCAAGTACCAAAAGAATACTGTATTTTAAAATGCCATCCAGAAGCACTGCCCAGTGTTGGGCCACCTAGCCACCCTGAAGATCTATTACATATAACTCTTCAGGCACAAACAGAAAGGTGTGGGATAGGGTGAGGGTGGTGAGGGATTTGTCTGCAAGGACTTTATTATCCACAAAAACACGTGTACAGGACAGAAGCATCTTTCTCCTCTGGCTTGTTGTATGTGGTAAGTATCCTTGTGCCACAAGCCTGGGAGATAAAAAGAGACTATAGTATAGAACCTCCAAAGAGCTTACAGATACAAAGGCTGTTTCTTCATATGGTTCTTTCTGTGTTTCTTAGAATTCTCTGTCATCTTGGATTTTATTCTCCTTTTTATCACTGTGAGGATTAGATTGCCAGAGTCCATGAGACGCTTTTCAGAATATAGAAAATTTTGGTGGCAAATAAGTTCATCTGTAGGGTAGGTTGAGCATGAGTATAGTGACCTCTAAAGTGGAATGGCCTGTGGTAACACAGGAATGGGAACCTCAAATAGTTGCCAGATTCTACTGCAATTTACCAAACTCCAAACTTTAAATAAGTTGAAAGCTAATTAATTATATCTGAAAGTAGAGTTTCTCTTTTTGAAAATAAATATTTCAGAATACTATTACTTATAATCGAATTTGGGAAAACATTACACTAGTTTTACAGTCTACCTTGAATTCCTGTTAATAACTTCCTTTTCACCTTTTTTGAAATTTTGTTAAATGTATAATTACACTTTATAAACAAGATTATTTGCCATGTTAAATAGCCATTCGTTCAGTGCACATCATAATCAGTACTGTATTCATTGAAATACTTGTATACCTACTTGAGAAAATGTCACACAAATATCTTCTGCTCCTTAGTCAACTTTGAATGCTTAAAAGGGAAAAAGCTCCAATATCAGTAGCATGACCAGTAATAATGGGGTGAATTTTGCAGGTCTCATTCAGGAACATCACCAGATAATACTGCACCACCACCTCCTCCTCCAAGGCCACAGCCATCTCATTCTAGATCATCATCTTTAGATATGAATCGGACCTTTACAGTCACCACAGGTAAGGGTTAGAGAATGATTGTATATATTATGAGATTTTAAAGTTAATTAAAGACACAATATCTTACTTTCTTTTAATGTGTCTTTTTTAATATTTATGGGAAGAAAATTTTGAATTTAAAAGGTATCAGATAAGAGGAAATTCTTTTTCTTAATGACTGTTTAATATGTGTTTGAATTTAAATGGTAAAGATGGGGAACTGAGAGATGCCACAAGAGATTTTAATAGAATAGTGTGGAAATACCAAGGAAGCAGAAAGCCAGTAGGTCTTAAGTTAGTTAAGTTGACAAAGGAGAGAGGAATCAAAGCTTACTCTAAGGTTTTACTTTTTATGTAACTGATCATTGTTATTATGTGATCGAAATAAAAAAATTAGGACAGTAGGTGATGATGTCCTGTTTGTACATTATGAGTTTAGAATAACAAGGAAAAGGAGAAATAACAGGCCACTGGATTTGTAGACTAAGGAAGATTGATGTATTATTTGAGAATCATTTACATAGAAATGACAGAGTGAAATATTAATTAAAAGAGGAAATATGGGAAGAAAACCAAGAAGGTATGGTATTATTGAAATGGGGACGGGATATGAGAGGGGCATGTCAATAGTGCCTTGTGCAGCAGAACAAGAGAAACGAGGTCTGAGAAAAGGCCATGAGATTTGGCCAGTAGGTCACATCTAGACAGTTATACAAGGTAATATGTGCTTTCCAGTACTTACCAGACATTTTTGGAAATCTTTATCATTTGATCATTTAACCTGTTCTACTAGCAAAGTATTTATATATTTACTAAAAGGAAGACTTGTATATTCACACAGGACAACAACAGGCTGGAGTTGTTGCTCACCCTCCTGCAGTGCCTCCAAGACCACAGCCCTCACAGGTACTTCTTAGGCATACTCATTACTAAACACAGTTATTACAGTGTTTATGATCACTTTGTCTATTAGGTATTTGATTCTATTCTAGAATTATTTCAAAGATCGGGAATTAAATAATTATTCTTAACGATCATTTAATTCAGGGAAAAATAAGTCTGATTTTGGAAGGTAAGAAAGTGTTGGGTGACATCTGCATCCCTGCCAGCTTGAAATTGTTTTGATCTGCCCACAAAGCTGTTATTCCAGGATAGCCTAGATTATAGCTGTTAGTTTTATGTAACTAGACTACCTTTTACATGAATGAATTTAGTTGATTTTCTGAGTTATATTCTTAAAGTGAAGTTGGGTATTTGCAGTTTAAAATACAGTTTCTTAATCATGAAAGATACTAAAATTTGAATATTCCAGCACTTATTTTATCTAAAATATTTTTACTGCAATTAAGTTGTAAAACCCAGGGAGTTGGTTTCTTGACTCCAGAAATGGCTAGTGAGGAAGGCAGAACTACATACGACAATTATAATAGAAGTGCTACAGTAGATACATTTATGAAATACTTTAATACACTTTTACTATCTAGTAAAGTGAGGGATCACATTGAAAATGTGTAAGTAAAATGAAAGAAGTAAGACTTACACACAAACTTGAAAAATAAAGTGCTATTTCTTTGGAAGAGGGCATTCCAGCCAGACAGAATGGCATCTACAAAGCCATAGGGGTGTGAGATAAATCTGGTATAGTCTTCAAGGAGAAAACAAGTTAGTACAACTGAAGTGCTGGGAAAGGAAACTGAAGAGGTGGAAATCGGGCAAAGCATCTCTTGTATCATTCTAAGAAGGTTAGAATTTTTCTTAAAGAAGATAGAAAGTTTTTAAAGGGCAAACAGGGAAGAGACTCGATTTATTCTGTAGCATTCTGTATTTCCTTTATCATTAAACTTCTCACACTCTATTAATTCTTTGTTAACTTACCTCTCATCTTGCAATAGATGGTCAGCTTTATTAGGGCATGGTCGTTATGTATTTTGTTCACTGTTAATATCCATAGTACTTGACCAGAAGTAGATACTCAATAATTGTATTTTTTGATTGACGATTTTAGGATTGATCTGGTAAAGGAGCAGAGGACAAATTGAAGGAAAGTGCACTGAAGTATTGAGAGAATAGAGCACTGGTTTTTATACTTTAAAAATATCCTTTTTAAAACATAATGAAACATTTTTAAAAATAACTAACTTGTTTAAAGAACAAACTATTGTGCAGTAACCCAATTAAGAAAAAAATAGATGCAAGTGGAGAAGCAGAGAGCAGGGCCAGACCCTCCCCTCTCCTTATGCACTTTCTTTGCAATAAGAATTTTATAAAAGTATCTTTTTTGTTGGGGGTTGTCATCTTAATTTTTTTGTGTCTTATTCACTTTTTTTTTTTTTTTTAGAGCTAAGTGTTACTGTAGCTCACCTCCCTGAATTTACAGATAATAAAACAGAGTACCTTTATAATATTTTCAGAGAAAAAGAGGCTACTTTGTAATACTGATTCACCCAATGAAATGTTTGTTCCTTTGTTCTAAACCGTTGTATAGGCTCCTGGTCCCGTTGTGCATCGCCCAGTAGATGCCGATGGCCTGATAACTCACACTAGTACCTCACCTCAGCAGATACCAGAACAACCAAATTTTGCAGATTTCAGCCAATTTGAAGTATTTGCTGCATCAAATGTAAATGAAGAACAAGATGATGAAGCTGAGAAACATCCAGAGGTCTTGCCGGTCAGTTTTTAAGGGCTTACCTAATTTTCTGCTGTCTCATAGCCTGCATGCAAACAGAGGAACCCCTAAAAGAGCAGATATTAGCACATCAGTGAGCAAAATATTTGCTGCCACTTCTTTTAGAGGATATATATTCCCTAAGTCAGTGCTTCTCATTTTTTTTATTGGCCCCATATACCTGTTGATTGCAGTATAGAATCGGAATCTGGGTTGGAATAGCTGTTGTGTGAAAAGCACAGCCATGTGGTCCTGGCTACAACACTGCTCTGGAGGTTGTATCTTAATGTGAAGTAGCTGATTGTGTAGTTTGGTGAAGATTCCATGTAGCAAAGGCTGTGGTTACCAGAACTACACTCAAGTTTGTATGAGAATATGTCACCTTAGTTACATGGAGTTATAGACTATAGGATGCCAAAATTTAATCTCAGCAGACAGTGTCATATGAGACTCTGTTTAATCCTTGTGGCAAGAACTCTAGGGATCCCTAATCTCACTAAACGTAAACATGAAATTCGAGGGACCAGAGGAATTCTAGAATCTCAGTTTTGGTTGTCTGAGGCCATAATGAGCCTTCATGACAGATCCAGAAATCTACATATATTTGACATACTTTAGACAAAGGTTTCTTCTAGATCTGACCCATGAGAATTTTTCTACTAGGCATTTCTTTAAACCTATAACTTCCTGTTTCGCAGTGGGGCCACTGGGAAATACAGGTGTGCACAGCATTCTGGTATTCATGCCCCAGGGTGAATGCATCCCCTCCCCAACTACAAGAACTTTCCAAACAGTGGTAACGGCTGCATCCTCAGTCCTTCCCCAACCCTTAAGATCTGTTACCTTCTCTCTGCCCTTCAGTGGTAGAGAATGGTCATTTTACAGGGTTTTCTTAAATTCATTCTCATCTTCATTTCAGATTCCATATTGTCAGAATGAACATTTTGTTAACATTTTACCCATTTGTTACATATATATTTATGCATAATTATATGTTACTTACATGTAATTAGTAATATATTCATATCTAGGTTGAAAAAGCTTCTGATTCTGCAAGTTCTCTTCGAGTTGCCAAAACAGATAGTAAAATTGAAGAAAAGACAGCTGCTAATGCTCCCGCCAATGTGGTATGCAAAAATTGTCTTTTATAATATCATTTTGTACATATAAAAAGTTATAAGAGATCACTTATACTTTATAAGATTTTAAAGATGACAAAAATCTGCAAATAAGAGATCACCTAACCCATTCCACTGCCTTTAATATATTAATTTGTCTTAGAACAAGGTCTGCCTATTAAAAGTTCTAGGAGGCGATAGTCTATCTTATTGTATGCCACAGGTTCTCAAAATTTATGTGGTATTACAGTCTTCCAGGTACATAAAGTAGAACTTTCTTATTGGTCAAAGTTAATTTATTTTTAAGTAGAATAGGGGAAAATTATCAACCCTCTAACATTAATGTTATACACAGTGCTCTTACCTGAGGGGTAATTTTTTCTCCAACATTTTATGAAAATTTTAAACATACAGGAAAATTGAAAGAATTTTACATTGTACATCAATGTAAAATTGAGTGTACCATTAATATTTTACCATACTTTATCACATATCTCTTCATTCTAACATTTGTTTCAGTTTTTCTTATCTGTCATTTGCATTTCCAAGTAAATTATAGATATCAATACATTTTCCCCTTGAGAGAAAAATTTGGGTAATTTTTTTCTGTTTCATCCAGACAGTCCTAATAATTATTAAAATAGTGTGCGTTTCTAAAAGTGCTTAAATTCTACTTTCTGGAAACTTTATTTTGTACTGCATTAGTAGTCTGTGACTATTTTATTTTTGTCAGTTCATGGCAACAAATTAAAAATAGCACTTAACCAAAGAGATGGCAGTTAAATCTTCATTTATTAATGGGTCAAATCAGGTTATGGTAAATAGTAAAATACCATATTTGACTCTGTTGAAGACAGATTCACAGTTTTCCACAAAAACGTTCACTCATTTTTAAGAGTTGTAATTATTGTGCATCTTATTGAAGGGTTTTTAAGAATTCTCTAGCTTTTCACTTCTTTATAAATTGCTCTATTCATTACAATTATATATTCTCATATTTTGGGGTAGGAAATTCTGTGGTGATAATACATGCATATTTCTGGAGACTTTTATATCTATTGAACAGATACATATTGACTATGTATCATATTATGTTAAATCTGTTAATATTACAGTCTTGAGTCGGATTCAGGTCACAAGGAGCCAACGTTTATTTTACCCTTTTTAAAAAAATTGTCTAGTGAGGTACATTAATGATTGTGATGCCAACTAGGAACATCCTTTCCTATTGTAATTTTAGTTAGATGTTGATACAAATTATAAATTGTTTTAAAGTAGGACAAGTAACTTTTAATTTTTGGAGAATAAGTGCCTTAATGAAAGCAAATGATGTTGGCAAAATGCTAAGCAACCATGAATGTCTTCAAGAAATGCTCATTATCAATGGGATTTTTGTCTTCTAGAGCAAAGGTACAACACCTCTTGCTCCACCACCTAAACCTGTTCGAAGAAGATTAAAATCAGAAGATGAATTAAGGCCAGAAGTTGATGAACATACACAAAAGACAGGTGTCTTAGCTGCTCTTCTTGCATCACAGCCTTCTATTCCTAGGTAATCAAATCCATTTCTAAATACATTTAATTACTAGCAATAAAGAGCACAGCAATTAAAAATATCAAATGGAAAGAAGTTATGGTTAGACTAACTCTTTAGTTCAGCAAAGGTTCTTTACTGTTGCTCTTTAGGAATTTACTCATTTATGAGTTGCTAAAATATTCTTCCCAAGGTTTTTTCCCTTATTATTAAGTTCAATTCCAGTTCCATTTTAATACCATATTGCAAACCCAGGAGCAGACTTAAAAAATTAGTAGTGTAGAGTAACACTGATATTTTAACTATCATTGTTCTAGACCAGGAATTGGCAAGCTTGGGCTCATGGGCTAAATTCAGCGCATGGCCTGTTTTTGTAAATCCCTTGAGCTATGGCTTTAACATTTTTGTAAAAATAAATGAGAAAGAAGAGAAAGAAAAAAGAAACAAAAACAAGAATATGCCGCAGAAACCATATGGCCTTCAAAAAGTAAAGTATTTATTACCTGGTCATTTATAAGAAAAGTTTGCTGATAACATGTTCTAGACCACTTTAAACTCAGGTGGTTCTATAGAATAGTAATAATTAAAACAATTATAATTAAACTTCTGAAGCTTAAATTGAACAAGTGAGGTTAAGCTATGCTAACAAGGCACAAAAGATGCTTCCTCTGCCTTGTAATTTAAAGATGGATCGGGGAAGAATGGAGAGGATTTAAAGAAATGAAGATAATTTTTGCCCTCTTTATCTTCCCAGGTCTGTTGGGAAAGATAAGAAAGCTATTCAGGCATCAATTAGACGCAATAAAGAAACCAACACAGTTTTGGCCAGATTGAATAGTGAATTGCAGCAACAATTAAAGGTAATGTAGTTTCTGAATATTTGGGAAGTTCCATGGACTTAGCACCTCAGAGTTGAACTGGGACTTTGCAGTAATCCAGCAATTCTTATGTAGCAAGACACATGTATATCTAAATTGTTTAATATACATTTGAATTTTTTCATATTAACAGGAAGTTTTTTATACCCAATTCTGATATGATTGTCTTACCCTACATATATTAAGGGCATCACTAATCCTATAATGTTCCTTAGCCTTCATAATGAAACCCAAGAGAAGAAACATTAGTACCTCCAAGATCACGTACATGGCTATCCAGACTCTCTTTAATTCTAAGATGATTTGAGTATTGTTGATTTATCTTTTTATCAAGATAACTCAGATTCTATTAAAGAGACTTAAACAGTTCTAAAGAAGAAAAGGATGGGGGGAAATTAGATCTTCTTGCATGTGAAAAGATAAGCCTGAAATAGAAGTGCTTGTTGCCAGTGTGTACTCCTCTGTCATCTATACTTGAGAGGAATGGATTTATTTTTCTCTAGCCATATTTCTTTTAATTCCTGTGAATAAAAATTAACAGAATCATTTATGGTTCAACATTATTAAGCATTTATGTCTTATAAACCAGTGGTTCTCAAACAATGTGTATTCCGGTAATCTGGGGTCATATTAAATGTAAATTCTGATTCGTATTAGGTATGGAGTGGAACCTGAGAGTTTGCATTTCTAATAAGCTCCCAGGTGTTGGAGATGCTGCTGGACTTTTGGCCCCACTTTGGGTGCAACGTTGTAAACCACAAAGATTAGGAGAAAAGAGTCTGTGGAAATGTAAAATGAATGCAGAGTTAGGTCATTCCCATAACATTTTGTTCATAGCCTTCATCCAGCATTTATCACACAGTCCTGGAATTATTATCTCTGGCACATCAGTCTCTGTCCTAACTAAGCTGAACTCAAATCATAATTATTTCTGTTTAGGGTGACCAGGTAACTTATTGTCTAAACCAAGATACTTTCGAGGAGAAAAGAGGGGGCGATGTGTTAATACTTAGACCAGGACATTAGTGGTAAATTGGAATTATCCTAGAAACTTGTAAATTTTTGTCTCTGTCCCCCAAACCTAGCACATGTTAGGTCTCTAGAGTTCCCAGACCCAATTCCAATGTTGGGAGGTGGTCTCCACACACCAACAAACAATTCTCAGACACCAACACTATTCAACTCAATTCTGACATTATTCAGAAATAGCATTGAATTCCACTGGTTAAGAATTCAGTCTATGAGAGTGCCCCTCACACACACTTCAGATCCTATCCACAAGCCCAGGCTCTTAACCTGTGCTTCTGACCAACCAGCTATAGATTGGAGAGTGTAGTGATACCCTCCAGCTGAGAATGCCAACCACAAATCCAAGTTGTTACCTGTACTACTAACCAACTGCTATAAATCAGGTTCCTACAGCCCCCCTCCTTGAGTGTGAGTAGTTTTCTAGAAAAGCTCACAGAAGTCAGAGAAATGTGTTACTACATGACTGGTTTGTAAAAGGTTATAACTCAGGAACAGTCAGATGGAACAGATGTATAGGGCAAGGTATGTGGGAAGTAGGCACAGAGCTTCCATGCCCTCTCCAGGGTATCACTCTCCCTGCATCTATACCACTTCCCCAGTTGCAAGCTAAGTCCTGTCCTTTGGAGTTTTTAAGGAAAGTTTCATTACGTAGGCATGAGTGATCACATCATCTGCCACTGGTTATTGATTCAACCTCCAGCCCCTCTCCCCTCCCTGAGGTAGGGAGTGGGACTGAAAGTTCCAATCCTCTGATTGCTTGGTTGGTTTTCTTGGCAACCAGTCCCCAATTCTTGGGTGCTTTCCAAAAGTCACTTCTTTAACATTATAAAAGACTCCCCTCACTTGGGAAATTCCTAGGGTTTTGGAAGCTGGAGCTGTGGAGGAAGACCAGAGATATGTGAGAAATATAGTTTGGTCATTTGAATGACCAAATATATGTTTATTATAAATCACAATATTACATTAGACATTTGATAAATGTCTGTTGAACGGATGATATTCTTATATAACTCTGATCAAAGAAGATACTTTGTAGCTGTTCCATAATTATAAATTTAGTCCATTGAAAAGGAAGAATATAAAACTAAAGAAAAGCTTTTTAATACCATTCTGAAAATGAAAATTTTATTAATATGTTTTTCTGAAGAACTAAAACCAAAGAAACATGGATATAGGAGCTATTTTAAAAATCACTTTTCCCATCACTGAGAACAAAAATAGGAAGTATGGTAGCCAATAGTTGTGGTTAAAGCATGATTGAGAAAAAAGAGAAAAAGGAAAGATAAATTAGAATTTTCTGGCTGTATGAAAAGACTGCTCACAGTCAACAGTGATTAGAAATTCTGATTGCAAAATAAATTCTTTTTTGAAACTGAAACTCAAAATGAGGTTCAGGTGTTACTGTGACCAGATGTGATCACCAGGGAAAGAATCTATGTTAACTGACTCATCTACAGTTACTGCAGGGAGTATGCTTCATGCAAGATTCATGCATTAATATCCATCATTTGCAGATATTGGCTTTTCTAATAGTTAAACAAAATATTTTATTACACTAATATAATAAGAAAAACATTTGAGTTTCTAAATATTTTAATATGACATACACATAAACTACATTTCTAAAGTAAAATATCTTAAAATCTGAACAGCTGTCCCTTTGTCGTCTTAACAAATTTGTTTTCTTAATGCAAAATTGTTAGATGTGCCATCATTTTTATATACATTGAAACTTAACTTGGGTTTTCATCTTTTTCAGGATGTTCTTGAAGAGAGAATTTCCCTGGAAGTTCAACTGGAACAACTTCGACCATTCTCTCACCTATAAGCCAATTGCCGTTAACTGTGAACATACCCATTTTTAAGCAGTTTTTGGGTTGAAGCCAATTTGGAGACCCAAACATTCAGCTCACTGCTTAATTCAACATTAAATTTTATGATTCTGTTTTACCCTATATGTTCATCATTGTATTTAAGTATCTTTTATTTTTTAATTTCAACAATAAATGGGTCAGGATGACTTTTTCTGGAGGGTATATTGTGTTTGTTGGCATAACCCACCCATGTGATTTCATAGCATCAGGAATACAAGACATTGGTTCATTAGACTTATGTGATCAAAACTTAACAAGATTTGATTTACAGAATGGGCTCCTCTATCATCTCAAGCACAGACTCAAATAATTTGTAAAAGGAGACAAAATTGAGTAAACTCAATTTGTCTTTTAGGTTAAATGTTTCACATAAAGCACCTATATTTTGTGAAAATCTTTAAAATGAGTTTCCTATTTTTTAATTTGAACGAACTATATTGGATGAGTGTTCTTTACTCATAAGCTCTGCAGTAATCATCATTCTTGCATCACGTGGTACTTTATCGGACTTTTCCATGTCAACATGGGGGGGCAGATTCTATATTTTCTTTATGAAAATTTGATCAGTTTCACCAGTGACTTAAAATTTTTAAGTGTGAGATTTTAACTCAGCAGCAAACTTATGAAATAGCTCTGAAGACAGACCTTTCTTAATCGTACCCTAAAAGTGAAGGGAAAGTTTTCAAACGACAACAGAAGTACCATCCACTTGCTGCAAACATCATTACTTCTTGCATGATTTATGCACTTAACTCTCAACTTAAAGCTTACACTCATCAGTTTCTGCAGAGATCATTTTTCAAATAATATGTTTTAAACTTCTGAGGACATTAATCTGAAAATAAATGGAAATTCCTTATGATTTTTAGTTTATCTTTAACTATCTTGTCACTCGTTCTTTCCCAGATAGACGGGTTTCTCCTATGAACAAAGTGTGTGATGTGTAGCCTAGTCAGGATGATAGTCTTAGGATTTATTTTATACCATTTTGGTCATATTTGTAAATTTTCATTCATTGCTGACTAACTTTAATGGTTTATTTTGTCTATAGGACCATAAATGTAAAACTGCATGGATGTATCATACAGAATCAAGAGAGTGATTTTACATTAGAATTAGAAGAAATTTATAGTTTCATTGTTGAAAAAAGAAAATGTTTAAAATGTTCACAATCCTAGACTGTACAAATAGATTTTATTACCTTAAAGGAGAATATGAAGCAAAAAGGAAACTGATGACAGAAAACTTCCAAGGTTAATATAATTTTTATCTACCATTAACTAAAAATATTATTACTACATATATCAGCTAAAGTTTCCAAGTGGCTAACAGGTTATAGCTTCAGTTTCTTAAATAATTAAAAGAAGGCTTTAAAGGTTCAGAAAATTACTCCACCTATTTTGCTGTTTCTCTGTTTTGAAACAGATTTGTCTTAATTTTTTCATTTTTATGCATCTAAATTCCATTACAGGCCAGTTTTGCAACACTTCCATTCATTTTGTTTTTTGGATGTTTCAGGGTTTTTCTGACAGCTTTCTAATTTTAACAATGTCACAAATTTTTAAAGTTTCTGATTTGGATGGTCTAAGAATTTAATTTTGCAACCAAAGAACACTTAAAAATTACAGAAAACTTTTTTCTACTTGATAGTGCTATATATTTTTAATGCTCTCTGGAAGAGTACATTTATATTAAGGATATATGTGACAAGTTTTTGAGTAAATTGCCATTCATGTTTATACATTTTTAAATCAATATTTCATGAAAATGTTAAAAATTGGAAAATCAACAAATTAAAATGTTTCTAGATCAATCATTTAAGAAACTTTTCATTCTGATTTTTTTTATTAGATCATGAAACAAAATTTTAAATGTATAATATCCTTGTTATGTCATAGGTTTTGTCATTCAAGTAGCTCTATATAAATACTGTCCATAAAAAGTAACTACTAAGAGGGTGGTTCAGCCTCACTTCTCTATAGCACTTCTGATTGCACTTTGGAGTACTGACAACCAAACGAACTTCTCATCCTCAACTTCTGTAGCACAAATCCATTCATGGTTTGGACCTTGAAGAATGAATGCATTCTTGACATCTGTAAAAATATTTGAGGTACACTGATTAATATTTGCAGGTATTTAAAAGAGAAAATGTTTAAAAATTTAAGATTGACCAAATCATCTTTAAAATTTTTTTTAAATGAATTCAAACAGATACAAAATTTTTTTAAAGCAATTTGGATACGATTCCAGTTTAAACTAGAGCTCCCCAAAATTACTGATTAATTCAAATTTATAACCTAAAGCCATTATGTTTAAAGAATAAGTGATAGATAATGTAATATTCTTCTTGAATTCTTTGTCTTAGCCACTCAAGAAGGAACTAGAATCAGTAAAGGTATTTACTGAGAGTTGTAGAATAAAGATGCTGAGAGCTAGACCTAGAAAACCTTGGTATGAGGGCCAGTGATAGAATTAAGCCATCTACTTGGCTGATTGCCCGCTGTCAGGTTACATAATGATGTTTTAACATAGGGCAGAGTTGATTAAGGGGAGATGAAAGGAGACACTTTTTAAACATATCCAATGGTTATTAACTGACACCCATTTTATTTGTCTTCTAGGTGGAAATATTTATTCCCACATATTTGGTGTTCATTTTTTCTCAGGCCCAGATTTAAAATGGGGCTGAAGCTGATTATAAGCAGTCATTTTTAGATTAATACATTCTCTGAGATCTTGGTCCCAGCTTTAAATCTTGCCTTTATATGCAGTGAAACAATATTGGAATGAGTGCTACATTTAAGTTGTCTAGCCTAACAAATATAGGAAATATACATAGATCCTCAGAAAGCAGAGTGTAAGAATAACTAAAAATAGGCACAGTACATTTAGGTTTAAGTAGAAATTTCTTTGTAACATTTCTAGTAAGATTAAGAATGAAATTATTACTAAACATCCTTTACTCTCAAATATAAAACTAAGAAAAAGTACAGTCAAATCTGTAATACTTAACCGTAGTAGAATGGAAATAGATAAAAATCTTAAATCATCAAATTAACAGCAAAGAGTAGTATTTAAGGACTCCAGCTCTTCCTGTCAAACTGCTTCAAAGAATCCCTTAGGATGATAAGGGTACATGCCTCCCTTCATGAATTTTGAAAACTTTTATTACTGTCTAGGGTGTATGTTTGACAATGCTAGCATTCCTTTCTTTAGTTATTTCAGGTAGATGAAAATTTAATGAAATCTTAAAAATATTTGGGGAATTATTTGCAAACAAATTATAATTCCCGTTCTTTTCTTACTTTTTTATTTTAATAGTTAATGAGCTTTACATATTAGAGCTTTCAAAAGGTATTTAACTCTTGGAAGGAAAAGAATACATACATTTGGAATCTGGAATATCTTCTATGAGTAACCTATGAAGGGCCACTGATGCAATAAACTGGTAGGTTGATTTTGAAGTCCTTTCAAATGGAGTATGAGACGTGCCCCGACTAGAAACAAGCAGAGCATCATTGAAGAGGAAAAGACTGAGATCATGGGTATGTTCGTAGAACCTGTGTTAAAATAGAGAAGGAGCAGTTTTAGAAGTGTTACATATGCATATATGTGAGCTTTGTTACACAATTCACTTTTTTTATGTTGACAAGCCAATAGTCAAGACTGTGGCTACACTAAAACCTTTTTGAATGGCTTATTGAAGTTTTTGCTGTAGTTTCCCTCCTGATTTGAGTAGTCCCTTACCTGTCTCTCAGACCAATACTGTGGATGTGGTAGGCCTAGGTTCCTGGTAGTGATTTGAGTTTGCCCATTGGACAGTATTCATTCAACGTGAGGAAATTTAACATTGAACTTTCCCTCCTTTATGACATGAATCATGCTAAAGCTGTATTTTTTAAACTTCTGTCAAGTTTAGTATTTTGTGTTTAATGTATTTGAACAATCTTGGGAAAAAGTGTTTTGGTTTCATCTTTAAAGGGTAACAAGTTGGGGTGAAAAAAAGTAGGAGAACCAGTGTGGCCCTAGGTATCTTAAGTAGAAAGCAGGGCCTAGGAAAGCACTTAACTTATGTAGGAAATAGAAATGTCTCATTTTGATTGGGTGGAAATTGGCATGTGACTTAGTATACCTCTTCAGTATGAAAGGCTAGAATTAAGTAGCGATTTATTCTCACCGAAGTTGCTACCATGGTCAAACATAGGCATATTTACCAGTAGGCAAAATGTGGTGTCCTCAGCCTCCAACTGTTATCCTCTGTTCTGTTGCCGGAGTCAGGTCAGCGTGTTTGGTGGTTTCACTGCACTTTAGTATGGGTTTATGTTGTGTGAGTAAACAAGAGCATCAAGTTGCGTGCTATGGAGGAACTTGGGGGATCCCCACCCCACCCGGAGTGGCTAAGTGAAGCAAGCTCTATGTATTGATGGAGGATAACCAAAAATATTATTTTCCCTTAGAAGCATCAAGCAACCCTTAATTACCCTAAGAAAGGGTGTCAATTTACTGGTTTGTTCAGAGGAATCCTCTATTTTTTTATCTTCACCAATTTTAATTTTTAAATTGTCAATTTAGATCCACACAGTTTTAATAAATGCTAAAATGACATCAGTCCATACTATTCAGCAAAATGGAACAAGTCTGCCATAATTTAAATTATTATCATTCTAGAAGAGTTTTTAGTTGTTTACCTATTGCACCAGCCAGTCAGAGAGACGAGGTATCCAACTTCTATAAATATGTAAAACTTTAAAAAGAACTTTCAGAACCTGACCTTTGTCATGAGTACACAACAGTAGACTATTGGTTCTGTGAGCTAACATGAGCCAAAACTCCGGCTCCCATCATCCACACTCTGACTTGTAGCTCATGGTGGCTTTTGGGTTTCCCAGGATAAGAGTCAATTCAGAGCTGGAGTCCAGCATCCCTGAGAAGTCTGGGTTTTTCCCATTTTCCAAATGGTAGTTGCTGTGGTAAATGATTGTAGGTCCCTTTGGATAAAACTAAAAGGAAAGTTAACTGCATTTATGGCATTGTGGTAGGGTTTTTTCCTCAAGAGGACTCTAGGTCTAAGAGGTAGATGGCTCCATTTGGTGATTCAAGGCTCTGTTCACCAACCCTAGTGGGCTCCACTTTTGTATCTTTGGGGACCCCCATTGGAAGGGAAAAAAAGCATACTAAAAATCATCAAGCTTAGTCACACCTGCTGGTCTAATCAGTAGTTAGAGTACTGAGACCTGGTTTTGAATAATTCTAGACCAGCACTTGTTCTGTGACCTTAAACAACTTAAGTACGGGTTCCCCATCTATAACATGGCTGCAGTCCTCCCTCAACAAATGACTATAAACATATCAAATGAGAGAAGTTAAAATGTGGTAAACTGTAAGGCCTTATACTCATGTGAGTCGGTATTGTATGTATAAATATAAGCAGAGTTTCCTCTAACTAGAAATCCCTAATGAAAATCATGGGAATGGCATTTCTTGGATTTTGTGTGATTTTCTAAAATGACAAATCAAGGTTGCAGGCTACATCTGGTGATACCTTTTAGAATATAAACTGGTTTTGCATTTACTTAATTTCAAATACTAATGTAAAATTGTTTATATTTTTTCTTGGTAAATGACTGATATAGTACCTGTTTAAATAAACACCTCATAATTATAGTGTAAATAATTAGTATTCTCCCATTATCCTCAAATTCTCAAATGTACTCTGTGTTGTTAAAACATGGAAGGCAAATGTGTAAATCCTAGTAATTGTGACTTCTAGTTTCTGGTTGGACAAATAAAGAGCTCGGAAGTAAGTCATCATTTCCATCCTCACAACAAAAAAGCTAAAAAACTCAGAATCAATAACTCTCCTTAGATCTGTAAACAAAAATCTAGAGATACTTTTTTAAAAAAATTTAAAGAGCTTGTTTATTCAGGTAATGATGTGAAAACCAGGTAACACAGTCCTTGGTATGAACTGAGAAAATATTCCAAAATGGAGGGGATAGATTAGGGTTTATAAAGGCAAAAGTTGTAAGGAGCTGATGATCAACGTGGTGGGTTGCTAGGGGAAACAAAATCCATAAACCTACATCACTTGTTTTCTGATTGGTGGGGGCAGCTAGACTTTCAATGGTTGGCTGACTCTGATCAAGCAAGTGGAGTTGTGAAGTGAGAACAATGGGTAATAGATGATTAAACATTTATCAAGTCCTAGTGTCAACCCAGGCCTGTAGAACAAAAAGGCCGTTTTGGATCACACAGTTATAGTACAGGGAGTATTATTTAACAATGATGCAAGGAGTACAATCTATCAAATAGTGCAATCAGCATGGGGGAAGGGAGTCTGCTGGCTCGGCAAAACGGCAAAGTTATGCTCTGCAAGCAGCTTCAGAGCTCAAGCTGCAAAAATCAAAAATTTGGGCCACAAGTAAGTAAAGATCTTCTAAGTCCTCAGATCCAGCAGAAAATCGAGGTCACAAGGTTGACCACTACCCTAAAAGCTGGAGAAACAGGTGGACAGAGAATCACAGCTTACTGGAAGCAGAAACTGCACAGGAGCCAGTATCAGGTAAGAATATTTAAAGGATAATTGACTAATTGCTAGAGACTGTGAACTAGTTAAGCAGTTAAAAGCTCTGGAGGCTTAGCCTTAGAGGGATCCTCTTCCTACTTGCATGAGTTTTACTTCCAGGAGGCCCATCAAGTTCTTACTGTGAAGATCTAAGAAAAATCCTCATTCTTTCCCATGAAGAGGGGAAAAGTAACCATTCTGAAATATGTCCAGAGAGTTCTATTCCTAAAAACTGCCTGCTCTCAAAGGAAACTGTTTACCAGAACTTAGACAAATGAAGGGAAATACCCAACTCCAGCTCCCTCTAGCCTGCCTCACTTGTCTGAGAGGTAAAAAACAAAAAATGAGAAGCATTTGAGAAGGTCATAGGCCAGGGACACAGGGTCACCAAAAAACTGAGACCAAATCATAGGACTGTAGAACTCTTACCTCTCGCATCATGTCTTACTACCACATCAACAGGATTCCTTATAGTGACAAGGGATTACAGCTGAAAAGAATTGCAAGGCTCAGGCCCTATTTAAGGGATCTCTAGAAAACCCAGTTACAACAGAGGAGACAAAAATAAGGACGCCAGAGAAAACAAGCCTCTGATGTCACAGCTACAATGAACAGCTGCCTGGAATGGAAGAAAGGTGATAAAGCATCTTATCTTGGGAAGTGGGGGCGTGTAATTTTTCAGTTCAACACATGGATTTATTGCAAACATAATATGTCAGACATTGTACTGGATTGGGTACAAGATGAGTGAGACAGTCAATCCATAGGATAGTTAAATGTTTACCTTAAAGAGAAACTTATTTCCTCATCACAGCAGTGAAGTTGGGCTACATCTTGGACCCTAATCAGATATCTGTTTACTTCTGATAGAGTCTATGAAATGAAAAAAAAAAAATAGAAACATATAAATTTTTAGAAAATATAAACCATTTAGAACCATTTTGTAACCCAGAATATATGTGTTGATTAGAACTCAGTTCAGTTATGTAAAACAAATGTTTTTATTGTTTATAAAATAGGCTTTCTTTGGAAAGACCAAAGAATTGATAATGAAAATTATACATTAGGGTGTTGTCTATTTTTTAAACTATTAAAATTGTTTTAGTTATTAACGCTTTCCTAGTATCAAAAATAAAGTGGAGATGGGGTGAGTAAGAAGCAAGCTATTTAAAAAAGGAAGTGAATTAATTGTTACAAATTAAGAAGTTAGGCCCTGTACTGATGTGGCCATGAAGATGATCCCTTCAGGTGAATAGGGATCCAGAGACTGAATTTCAAGATTTTGAACTTCTTGTAATCCAATCAACTCCCCTTTCCCTTGCTTCCCCAGTTTAACCAAATAAAAATAACATCTTAAATCAATTTATACTTTAATTCAATGTAATTTACATATTGCATTCCTATCATATGCCAAACACTAGAAGACAAGTAAATCACAGCTTATACTTGATAGGATTCCCAGTCTTGTGAATAAAGGATTCCAATAAAATGTGACAGATATTTGGGGTGCTGCAGAATACCAAGGCAGCGGGTAGCTCAGAGCTGGAGATGTTGGGGGAAACCACAAGGAAGATGATGGTTGGGCAAAGTACAAACATGTGAGGAAAGGGTAACACTAGTGGAGAATTGTGAGTGGATCTGTGTGGTTTGCAAGGCAGTAAGAGAGAAGGTAGGATGAAACTAGATTATGTTCTGTAGGTAACAGATAGCCAACAGAGAACATCTAGAGATTTTTCCAGGTATCCTCTAAGCAGAATCCTATTCCAGGTACCATGCACAGGGAGATATGAAACAATAGAAGACATGGCCCCTTTCTTCAAAGGGGGTCATGATCAGTGCCAAACAGGGAGCTGAGACTACAGAAACATGGGATAGGGTCAAGCCCTCTTGTGCCTCTCCTTATATAGCAGCATCCTTGCAGATAAGAAGGATGTAAAATGTGAGAGCTTGTCAGCACCAGGCACACAGCAGGCATTCAACAGATGTTAGTTGATTTAAAATCTGTGTGTCTCCTTTTGCCAGTGATATGAAATTTTATTCATGAGCATGACATGTAGCAAGTACATCAGAATACATACAGGGCACCCCCAGATGGTTCTCTGTATGTCTGACAGCTGATCTCTCATGCTGATGTTTTGCTTCATCTAGAAAACAAAGTGATTTGAGGCAAAATAAAACTGTAACATTTTTATACATAAAAATAGATTTAAATATTTTATGGCACTTGAAATAGGGCTCGGCGTTTTCAAAAACTATAGTAAGAATCTCAATTTCATGTACCCAATGTTTTAAAACAAAGAGACAAGTGATAAGACTATTCAAAATGAATCTCTGAGCAAATGTTATCAATTTACATTAAGCCTGGACACATGTGCAGCATGCACATCGCAATGATATTTTCAGAATGATAGTGCTGTAGTCCAAGAATGCTAAGCTCTTTCAGAGAATAATTTTGATCACAGTACTTAGCAGTAAATCTAATACATTAAGAAGTACTTTCAGAAACAGAAGATTTTACTTATTTTCTTTTAGTTATCTAGAAAACCCAATCCAAATACCCCATTCCCTAAACTTTCATATCAATAAAGGTTTTATTCTACTTGTACAGTTATCTGGAAACATTCTGTCTCATCTGGTTTGGCTTAGAAGAGATGCCATTGGTGCTCAAAGTCTGAATACAATGATTTCATATTAAAAGGCTGAAAGACTTTGAAGAACACAGCAAGAGGATAAGGTATTTCAGGATCTTTGAGTTCGAGTACCACAAAAGCATTTCTAAAGGACATAGACTCTTACCAGCAACCAACCTTATCTATATAACCTTTATGTTTTTTGATTTGGTCAATTGCAGTGGTCAAGTCCCCACGGTCAACATGTTCTGCAGGAGTATGAAGTCTCAGGGCATAGAGAAGATTAATATATTCTTCAGACCTTCGGGATGGGTACAAGAGCAGCTCCTGCAGGCTGTGTGAGGCGTAGAGAAGGGAACTCCAGTCTCTTTGTGAAGGTCAAAGAATGATGCCCTGTCCTCGGGGTGCCCCAGCTGTGCTCTCCCTCAGAACTTACCTCAGCATTTTGGTAACAATTGTGTTATCATGCCTCTTCAAGAAAGCTCGGAAGGCTGGTATCGTTTCTTTGCACTAAAGGTGAGCATTATATTGTCAAAACTTTGCTCTATAAGATAATCATAAAGCATTCTCTTCTACCAGCAAACATGATCTATGAAGCACTCAAAGCAAGAGGACATCTACATCTAATCAAAATAGTATTAGTACTATTGGTGCTTACTAATATAGGAAGTATAGTATATTAGTTGTTATACCACAGACCTCACCCTATGCATTAAATTTAATCAGCACAGACAAAACAAATTTTGCAACCAGGTAGGCTTGGATTCGAATTAGAATTCTAATCTAATTCTACCTAATTCTATGTGATCTTGTCTAATTACTTAACTTCTTGGAGCCTCAGTTTTCTCATGGATAGCAAACCTAACTCTTATGGTGGAGGGAAAAGAAAAATTCTGTCCATACAGTGCCTATGACACAGTAAATGTTATTGTCTTGTAGTAAGAGACTATTCATGGCATTTACTTGTAATAGTACTGCTGATCATGTGTAACATTATAAAGATGCCCCACTGTATTGAACATCTGTTTTAAAATGTATTCATTCACCACCATTAGAGTACCCAGGAAGAGACCTCATTTTCCTCAGTGGGTACATGCCTAAAAGATGCCAGTAATACTAATTTCTAGAAAGCAAATATTCATTGATTTCAATAATATTAAGATAAGAATGAGTATACACAACCTATGCTAGTGAAACATCATTATTACCCATAACTAAAAAAATTTTGGTGCCAATTTGCTTCTGATAATGTGTGACACTTTGCTATAATTCTTGTCCTCATGGTCAGTTCTTTGACATTGTCTTAGTCATGCAATTTTCATATAATTGAGTTGTCCAGCAGTGTTAAACTCTCTGGGTGGGCTGGGAGTTGCACAACAAAGAGGATGTCTGAGGTCAGCAATCGTTGTCCAGAGGCCACCCAGCCCTCACGCCTTCCCTTCAGGGTCTCGGTATAGAGAGGGAGACACAACCAAAATGGACAGAGTGGACACTAGCAGAACTGTGCCACCATGTCACAGGTAGCCTCTTCTGCTGCACTTTTGATACAAATTGAGAAGGGAAGAAAGTGGGATCCTACTGTCATCAGAAGAGATCCCAACAAGAGCAGCAAATGATTCAGAGAGAACCCAATTTTCTCACTTAGACTACATGTGGCATAAGTCACAGCAAGGAAAGTTGTTTACAATGAACTCTCTACAAAACATAAGACAAAGAAATGCCTTATTCAATGTTAGATTTAACAAGCTGAGTATCCTTATTCCAAGAAACATATGGATCAATTCCTTTTCCTTATAAGAGCTGAACTTGTTAAGGTCACACAGGACTGTAGTGGCAGAATGGATTCGGAGTTCACAGTCTTGCTTCTACCTAATCATTAACATTCCCCTGTAACTGAGTCACAGGGTATCTGCAGCAGATGGAAGTCTTAGTTTAGCCCAACAATCACTTCCCAGGCCCTGCTATATCAAGCACTGAGCTGGCCCCCCGTGATACAAAACTTAATAAGTCAGGGTCTCCATCCTCAAAGAGTCTGCAGTAAACTGGAGGAGATCTGGAAACTAAGAGTAGGGAAGAAGTCTTTCATATTAATTCTAGTCCTTTGGATTGCACACAAAGCTTTCTTTCAACCTCAGAGTTCTAATACATGTCTGGATGGTAACCGAATCATTTACCTTCTCAATAGTTTTCAGAACAACAGGGTAATTGTTGAAGAAATTGGTATAGATGTCCAACTGGCTTCCAAACTTTATGAATATTTCTCCCACACAGTGAGCTGGGCTCCATTCCTGAAGTCTGTCTCTCAGGTTATCTAGAAACTGCCTGTAATTGGAGAAAAGCATGATCGTGATATATTAGCCAGTGATAGCCTATACACTTAAAAAATAAATAAGCAGTCACTAGTACAGCCTGTTTCAGCTAATCATTTACGGCAGGGCTTTTGCCAGATACTTTTGTTTTGACACAGAACAGTACAGATTCGGCAGGAAGGGAGGAGCTAGGAAATGGGGAGGTAGGTTGACTGTGGTGGAATCCCACCTATTCACCTTAAGTCCTTGAGTCAGAACCCCAGGCTGGCCTCTACAGGCTGCCCATGCTGCTCCAGTCTCACAGGGCCAGGCAGGCAGGCAGGGGAAGGTTTCTTCTAGTCCTCAGAGCAGAGTGGTCAATCACTTCAAATGCCATTACCTTCCCTCGGCCCATTTCCCTGTGGATCTGAGGTTATCCTTCATTCAGCCATTATAGGCCTTGAAAACTGGGGGAGGCCTAGTTCAAACTCTTCATTTTGTAAGGGTTGGGGCCCACCAAGGATAAGTAACTTGTTCCAAGTTATTTAGAGAGTTGCTGGCAGAGAAACACAAGCTCGGTTTGTCTTAATTAACCACCGGTGTAAATAATCACTTTTCTGTGTACTACTATGTACTGTTATTAAACTGATCCCCAGCCTTGGGTTCTCTAAACAAAGTATCCCAGTGGCTTAATCCCATTAAATCCTTTCCTTCCTTTCCCATTTCTCAACTAAACACTGTTGCTTTGTCTTTTGTATGATCGATATATCACATACAGAATCCCCAGGCACTGAACTCCAGTCCTTGTACCATGGTTTTGAACTGAGTCAGGAAATAAGCCCTTAAGAATCATCACCACGAGTCACTGCCCAGTGTCAAGAATCTCTTCTCTTCTGTGAGATGATCAGGGTCCCCAAGAAAGGCAGAGAATGACTGAGCCTTTGCACATCTTTTGAAACATATAAATGTGGATTACCCCCACCACATAATGAGAATTTCAGAAAATACCTATTCAGTGATTACCTGTTGAGACTTAAAATGCGCAGAATATCAGAGAAAATGATCTGGATATTTGCGGGGCTCAAAATTGCTCTGTTTGATGACAGCGCTGCTTTTAGTGGGGTTACATAAACATCTCTCACAATTTCCATCATCTGCACATATTTTCTCTCACTCTGCAAGAGTTCCCTGACAACTCTGGTTCGTTTCGCAGCCGAGTCCATCTGGAGCTTTCTTTCCTGTAAGAAAGCACCAAGAACTCATAGGGAAATCATGATGACTTTCCAGGCTAACAGCCTCAGAAAGCCTGAAAGTTAAAGGAGATAGAGAAATGGAAGTATGAAGTAGCCAGGCAGTTACTCTAAGACCCCCTTTCTGGCTTGTGACATGCAGGGTTGAAGAGAAACTTGATAGGGGACTATGGAGGACCCCACTCACCAGTGTCCCCAGTATCACCAAATAGCCCTTCACATCAGACCAGTGTGACGTAGTAGAAATGGGACTTTGATCTTGGGTCCTGAGCAGCAGACTGAGACTACGTTCATCTATCTGCCCATTCAAGTGTATGCTCAGTGTCATGTGCTAGTTATTGGCTGTACAATGACAAAAACAGAGTCCTGCCCTCAGGGAGGTGGCACTGTGGTGAGGAAGCCCTCGGCCTGTCCACTCTCATTCGTTTCCCTATTTCTTTTTCCCAGTAGTGTTTTACTGATTATCCTGCAGACAGAAGAACTGAGATGAGCTAGCCCTCTTACTATCAACTAACTTGCTTCCCACGGGAATATTATGAAATATGATAACTCATGCTTTTTTTTTTTTCAGTATTTAGGAAAAAGTACCTAACTTGGGAACTGTGATTTCATCTTTCCTGGGCGACTAGGTTGCCAGATGTTCTATGCTATCTATATTTCAGAGTCTTATTTTATTTCTTAAGGCAGAGAGAAAAATCATATACTGATGTATAGAAATTTCATGTTCTGTTATTATGTGTGCTATGTTTATATTTGGAGAAATTAATTCTCATTACTGGGACTAGGTAATTTTTTTATCTGTACTTTCCAAAGTTGTAAAGAGCATCTTTACAATATAAAATAATTAAAATATTTAAATATCTAAAATTTAATGGCCTTGTACTTAAGCCTAGAACTATTTATTACTCTTAGAACACGGTTTCCTCTTTTCTCTCCAACCCTAAGTCGTGCCCCAGACTACCCCAAATAAAATATGACCGTAGTAAAGCATAATGCCATGTGATCTTCACCCAAAGTAAGCCAACCAGAAGTTCATGAACTAAAATTAAAATGTAAACGTAATTTAAGAGAAGAAACTGAAAACTCACTCTGCTTGAAATACTTTAAACACACTGTTCTTGGTTAAGTTTTTATCTTTAAAATACATGCCACTTAGATATATCTAATGAGTTAAAAAAAAAAAAAAACAGATCTGTTGGCAGTTGGCTTGCAGCCCTTATTGCATTTTATATGTATTTATGTATTTTTTAAATATTGGAATTAACCAACTTTTAACTTCTAGTTGTCAAACCTTTTGTTGCTTAAAACTGTTGTCAGATATTATTACCCACAGTTAGATTATGATAGGATACTATCATATTCACTGCACTTTGTATATACCCTCCTCCTTGATTATTCCTGGGCATGGGTGAATGACATCCATGCCAGCAAGGTCCACGGTCTGCACTGTCTGCAGTAGGTAGATTCCCCCAAGGTATGGGCAGGCCGAGCAAGAACCTCAGGGCTGAGGTCAAGGGCACAAGATTCCAGTTCCTTTATGACACTTGTCTTACCTTAGAGAAGTCACTTAAGTTTCTAACTTGACTTCCTCATCTACATAATGTGATTACTAAATCTACTTTACAGGATTCTGCAAATGAAATATGATAATAAATGTGGACATAAGTTGAAGAAATGCAAAACAGCATGCTCATGCTGTGCGTTAAGGCAGATGGGACCAAGCCTCTGCTCATACCACAGCCTCTCCCATGCGCTGCCCTTTCTAAACAAAAAGACAGAGCGCTAAAAGTTATATTGATTATACTCAACATTTGAAGCTGCTCTGTAAGTTGGTGGGCTGGTTAGAAACTGTGAACCTTTATGTGCAAGTGCCATTTCTTTAAATGCCACCTTAGCGTCATATTAGAAAATATGGAGTAGCAGCAACGGCTTTCTCACAAGAAATCACATGTCCATCCTCTTGGCTCAACTATTTTCAGACAAAGACTTAAACAAAAGAAAAATCTACTGATTGGATTCCCCCCAATTACATTTGGGAGGCTTTTTTCCCCCTACAAAGAGAAACTTTCAAGAAAAAAAAAAGAACTGGAATGAATCCTGATGTGTTTGTTGTTTGTTGTTGTTGTTGTTGTTGTTGTTGTTGTTGTTGTTTGGTCAGGAGCAAAACAAACAGAAAATTCATATTAGGTAATCCTTTTCTTACCAGCTGAACCAGCCGCTCAAACTTTAGGTCATTTGTGCTGAGACTTGATTTTTCGACCCGAGGATTGTCTTCTAAAACGTTTCTTTCCTGAGAATTCAATGCAGATTTGGTTATTTGGAGGCAGGCCTGGGGGTGTCTGAATGCCCAGTCCAAGCTGTGTTCACAGGGGGCCTCTCAGCCCCAGCCCACCACAGTGCTCCCTAGATACAGTGATTAAGCACTTGACAAACTTGATGCCTCTCTGAAATTAAATTTTATGGTTTTTTTACAAAAGATTCTCTCACTTCCTTTGAACTACATGATACTTGAGAAACTAAAGTCAGGGCAGCTCCCTTTCCTCTGGGAGTCAGGGGAGGGACACTCCTTTAGAAGCTCCTCATGGGCTTAAGGAATCTCACGTAGTCCTGGTCACCTGCCTTGGCCTCTGCTCTGCTCTGTCTTCTGTCAGCAGAGGGCAAACAGGTTATCTTACTTTTAAGATGCCAGAAGAAAAAGTTCAAAGCACATTATAAAATTCACCCCTTTTTTTCATCTAGTGAAAATGTGTCAGAAACAATTCATATGCTCTTTTTAGACCTGTTTCTATATGTAAAGATGGCTTACTTTTTTTTCCACCTTACCTGTTAATTATTCTTGGGGCTTCCATATAATTCAGCACATTAAAAAACTAGCTCTCCCCACCCCAAACCCATTGCAGTCCTCTCTAGCAATGGAACAAGGTCCCATGTTTGCAGTTGGGATCTGATGAGGAGCAAAGGTCAGGCCTGCTGCCCTTCCTAGTCAAAGATAAAACTATCCATGGTAAGTAACCCTTTAATATCCAGGGGTGAGACTGGAAAAAGAAATCATCAATTTGTAACCAGGACTCCTTTTGGCTTACTCATGCAAAAACAAAATTTTGTGTCTGCAGCCATCTTTTATGGCTGCCCATAGGCTCTATATAAGAGCCCTGGTCCTGGACTGCAGCCAGTGGGCTTTTCCCTGGCCTGTGGGAGGCCTCACCTGGGCCCGAGTGCTTTGTGTCTGCTCTAGAGTCTTTCCGTCGTTCCTTGTGTCTTCCCCATTTGTGGCCGTCCCATATCAGCCTGCCATAGATTTATATTTATGCTAGGGTGAAAAATCTACTTTGAATTTTGACAGCATAATTCAAAATTTCTATGCGTGGAATACTTTCTTCTTGCAAGATAAATAATAGTGCTGATTATTTAGATACAGAAATGATAACTTTAGTCAATGGAGACATGAATAGTTGTATAGGTAGAAGTGGTTGCAGACACAGAATGGAAATTAAACTCAAACTGTCTGGCCCAAGATAAATAGAAAACCGAAGCAAAATGGAATCATACTGTGGCTCTTGCAGATAAGAGAGTCACCCTTATCTGCGACATCACCCTGTTGTAAAGGCTCACATGAGTGCTTCTGCATTAAACATGGGGCATCGGCATGGACCCCCATACATTTATTTTAGAAGTATTTGCTCACACTGGAGCTTTGTTTCATCTCTGGCTTAGCAGCATCTATTCTTACTAACTATAAAGTTTTCTTTGTGGCTAGGAAATTGATTTGGCATCGTAATTGTGTTTGAACCTAAAAACAGCAAATTCTCACATTTTATATTATATATATAATTATTAGGATTTTTAGAGAATATTTTTAGATTAAGATGCCATTCTTTATGTTGTTTTTAGGAACGAATTCAGAGGAGGTAACAGGAACAACAAACTTTGCATGTTTATAAGAGAACAATTATTTGAGGTTGGTGGGCCTTTGCCTTGGCTTTCTCCATGACACATAAGGGAGACCTTTGATCACAGCAGGAATTTTCTTCTAGGCTGGAGCACAGGCAGACAGTGCATTTTTCAGAGACATCCTACTTTTACTGGTGTTTCTTCTAGAAAACACTTGAATGCGTGGATTAGGGGCCAAGAATAGTTGTAAAAATGACAGGTAGAGCTCAGAAACAATCATGATTCTGGCTGTGACCCATTGCCATTGTTGTATGGTATCAGCATAAACACTATAGGCACACAAAACTATTGGTTGGGTAGCAAGATGGTGAATAGATAGATGATATAGGTGATGGCAGATAGATAGATAGATAGATAGATAGATAGATAGATAGATAGATGATAGATAGATAGATAGATAGATGATTGATAGATAGATAGATGATAGATAGATAGATAGATAGATAGATAGATAGATGATAGATAGATAGATAGATGATGATAGATGATAGATAGATGATAGATAGATAGATAGATAGATAGATAGATAGATAGATAGATAGATAGATGATAGATGGATGGATGGATGGATGGATGGATGGATGGATGGATGGATGGATGATGGATGGATGATGGATGGATGATGGATGGATGGATGGGTGGATGGATGGATGGATGGATGGATGATGGATGGATGGATGGCAGAGATGATAGATGGATAGATGTATCTATCTCTACATATGCGTGTGTGCATGCATGCATGTGTGTGTGTGCACGTGTCTCTGGTCCTGGATTTGGCAGACAAGCCCTCTTGCATAAGCCCCTATGGAAGGCTCTTTAAAACAATTATCTCAGCAGAAGCCATTACTTTCCACTCCTAATACTATGAGGTTTGTGTGCTCTTCTGGACAAATATCTACAGTTTTATAAATAAACCATAATGTGTAGAGTAGTAACTCAGCTTCTCTATTTTATCCTAACTCAGTGCCTACATTTAAGCTGTGGTTTTTCTTCCTGGGGGTCCCTAACTTTGTTTTATGGACTTTGTGCACAAGCTCTTAAGTGTTAAATAATAGAAAACGAAATAAGAATCGAACTCATATTTTTTTCTAATTCGATTTTTTAAATAACGTCAACTGAAAAATGAAAAAATATTAAATTTCTAGGAATTAAGGAGTTTCACATTTCTGTAACTTTATTACAGGTGGGTGGTATAATACTAGCAGACCTGATTTCCAGCACTGAGGTAACTTTAAGCTCAAACTTTCTGCATTATTTCTCTTGATCTTGGCCAAAAGGCCAAGAAGCAATATGCATTATTTTATTTAAGTGATTAGATGTTTAGGTTGAAAAGATTTGATTCAGTGTGGATTTTATTTGGCAGAGAGAAGAATGAGAATATCTGAGAGAAAATGCTCCAAGTGACCATTCTCTTACATGTCAGAGATTGCAGAAGTGGTTTTTTCACCATAGGAAGTTCTTTCACATGTAAAATTAACACTTCAAGGAGGAAGCATTTGTAGTTTTGTCTCTACGTTTTTTTTCCAGTTTTTCTGCTCCAAAGAGAGGCATTTCTAGAGTATGTATGTCTGGAGTTGGGGATGACAGCTTCACCTTTGGAATAAAGGTGGACAGAAGAACTCCAATAAGATTTCCAGGGAGTCAGGAATGACCCAGATGTTGTAAGGACTTTACAAAAATGTGACACCTGTGTAATGTGTTTACATGTTGATTATTCCTTTTAGTAAACTAAGTGAAAGCGAGTAGTACTGGAGTCCTGGATGCTATTTTTCGAAGGTTTCCATAGGCTAAAGGATGGATGGAGATGACATCTACCTTTTGAGAGAATAATCCCCAAGAATCTTAGAGATTTGGGGTGGCTTAACAGAGAGGATGCTGCCACCAGTGGTCCTTCTTGTCTGTCCTTTCAAGCACTTCACTATCTTCTAAAGAAGTGTTGACAAAGACGTCTAGAATATCAGGTTAATAGAACAACAACTGATTTGCCTGCTAAAGGAACTCACAAGTCTATTCTTTTTAAATTAAATTTGTTGAGGAGACATTGGTTAATAAGATTATATAAATGTCACATGTACAATTCTATAATACATTGTATATTGCACTGTATGCTAACCACCTAAAGTTTAGTCTCCTTACATTCCCATATTATTTGACCCCCTTTACTCTCACAAGCCTATTCTCATTAACAGTCTCCATGGTAAGTGAGTGTTGGGGATGGTATCTGAAGCCTATGATCATCATAGGCAGGTAAGTGATTTTTCTATGGGCATAAAATGGTTCTAAAATAACATTTTCAAAGAGATCAGCTCTTTGGATGACAACGCAATTTTCAGTGTTTCCTGAATCCTGATTATTTCACTTAAGAATGTATGGATTCTGAATATGTTACTGACAAAACAATTATATTTTGACTGAAGAACTAGCTTCAATCCCACTTTTTTTTTTCATGAACTTGAACTCAACTAAGAACCACCTTCTTAGTTTCATGAAAAAAATAAAATAGTTTCCTAGGCTGTAAATGGGAAAAAATATATATTTTTAGATAATCTCAGGGCTCAAGTGAAAAAGAGGCAAAATGCAAATGTCTGACTTTTCCTCCATAACTCAGTCACTCCAGGCAACACAATGTAGCTTATGCTTGTGGATTAAATGTTACTTATGATACCACAAAACACCTTTTTCAATAATAACCCAAGAAAACAAAGTTCTTAGGAGGATGACCAGTTGGAAGCTTTCTAGGTATAATTACCGTTATTGTTTATGAATTTCTTAAGCATATGTGTCTAACTCTACAGTGAAGCAATGGCATAAAAATGCAGCAACAACTTTACCTTCATGAATAAATCAAATGTTGCCTTTGGGTCATATTTTGTCAGAATAATATTTCCTTCAAGATCTTTGCTCTTTTCATTATGTTTCTTCAGCAGAAAATCTGACAAAAATTCCAGAGGTTTGTCCTGAAAAATTCACACCCCGCCCCCCAGAAAAAATAATCCTATTTAAAACATTTATCTGAAATATATGTCAATGGAAGCACAGTAGCAATACAACATATTTTTAGTAGAGTTATCAGCTTTCTACCTAATTAATTTATAAGTCCAGCAAACAAAGTAATGATTGATTTTTCAATTAGAGTCAGTAAATGAGACTTTCTACTTAATTGCACATTTCATTTGCCATATATACTCTTGGTTCTCAATTAATTGTCACCATTCAGCTAGGATGCCAAGGTCTTAAGGAAGGGTCTCAAGATCTTTGGAACCAAAATGGCTCTCTCCGCCCCCTTGGCCAGTTGAGGAAAGGGATAGAGGGATTTTGTTTTAAAGGGGAAAGAAGGCTTGAGAGAGGCTAAGCAGCCGAATGATTGGGTAAAACACCCTATGAAGCTCCCAAATTTCATTTCCTCTCAGATAGTTTTGGGCACTACAGAAATTACCTTGTATTAAGGGTATTTTTAAATAATTAGGTGGCAATAAGTACACTGAACTCACGCCAAACAGGTTTAGTAAATCTTTGGTGTTTCATGAGACAGTACAGGATCTTCCAAGGGCCCAGCATTGTCCCTGTGAACATCTCTGATCACTTCATCAGCAAAGCTCACCAGGGCCTTCATTCCTGGGCTACCCCCCAGTGACCGGGTGGCTAGGGTGCTCGGAGCTGAGTCTTCAGAGGAGGCAATCATGGCTAAGCGTAGCTTCTCAGACTTCACATCACATAGCTAACCCCAGAAATGCCTGGTGCTTACCCAGGAGGCCAAGTAGAAACCAAAGCAGACACTCATCTATCTCCTATGACAGATAAGGAGAATGTATGCAAAGTAGAATGTATGCAAAAACAATGTTAAATCCACCCACAAAGAAGAATTACTACAAAGGAGGAGAAGGATTTGAGAATCTCTCTTTGGAAAACTAAAGACCTTAAATAGCATTGGGTATGTTAGTATCATCCCTGTTCCCACCCTATTCTCTACTTCCCCAGACCAAGAGCTCAGATTAAATTTCCTTACAGCCTTGCTATGGTCTTGGGGCAAGGGTGTGTTCTATATGCTGCTTCTCTTCAATCTGTCCTGATGAGTAGACTGACTTTTCTGGGAAAGTATCCAAGATTTGTTTCTAATGAAAATGCTTCTTCAGGCTTCCCCTATGTTTGTCCCCAACCAAATTACTGATTTGCTTATTTCTGTTCTTTAGTGTTTTTTTTTCCTTTCCTTCTCTTCTAGCCTTCTTTGCCATCTATCATTTTATATCTGCTTTCACACTTTCTCAGTTTTTCTGTCATACTATTAATTATTTTAACGGTTGTATAATGGTTATATGAGATATGAAGCCACTAACATGCTTCTTAAAGATTCACTTCTTACTGAAATTAATCATAAGACAGAAAACAGTGCACAATGTAGTCAACTTTTAAATAACCTCGAAGATTTTCCTATTTGTCTATTTTGTGTACCTAATAGATCTCGGGTCCAGAATCATTCAGTGGCTTTTTTTATAAACTAATGTAATTTTTCAGAGAAATTGTGCCCTCAAAGGGATAAATTGGTTAAGAAAAAAAAACATACAATAAATACAAACTAAACATTTATTTAAGTGTTGCTCTCTTCAAAAAAAAAAAATACTTACAGAATTTTCTTTTGAAAGCTCCATCAATGCATCTGCTAGAGCTTGTGCAATTTCTTGGTTATTCAGAATGTTAGTCATACTCATTGTGTCAAACATAAACTGTCCTGTAAATATAAGGTCATGTGCCTTGTAATTAATTTACATAAGAGATGTGATCAAAAAGAAGACAGCTCAGTTCTCATAGTTGCTTTTTAGTGGAATAAAATACACATAGTAAGAATTAACATTCTATTATGCCTTGAGCATTATCTACCATGATAAAATATAAAATGAGCAAAAGCAACTAATGTGTAACATACAAAAAAACACCCACTTTGGTATTGAATAAAATCTATAAATTGGACAAAAAGGAGAAAACATCTGAAAATAAACCTTATATGTTTAAATTTTAGATACTCAATCCCACCAAAGATTCCTACACACTCCCTTTTATCTTTATACTCAAATACATAAAAAATTTAAGCCCACTGAAAAATAACATATGAATATACATATACAGACATCTTTTATATTTAAAAGTTATTTTGGACAACATGCATTTATATGAAAAGAATTTTCTTCAATTCCACTTCTCTTAGCTTACATACATCATCAAAAAATACTCCTATCCTTAAAAAGCTAATTTTCCTCCATTCTCTTTAGCTCTTAACAGCGAAGAATAAATCAGAAAAAAAATAATTTCTCCCTGTTTATATCTTCATAGCTATTCTTAAGTATTGGTTGAATATCTACTAAATGTAGTTAAAACCAAAAAGACAAACACTTGTTTTGGATGCATTTATGTAAAGAGATGTAGGATATATATTGACATAAAATATCTGCATGCATACTTGTAGTTATGGCTCTTTTGTAGAAAGAAACTATAAACAGATGTTAAACAAGGAGCAGGGTAGGGGGATGGAAGAAAGGAAGTAAGGCATTTATAAGGTGTTTTATTTAGTCAGATGGGAATAGTTAAGGAAAAAATTAAATAGACAGTTAAGGTAGAGGAAAAACTCATTTACCCAGATGGTTAAAAAAAAAAAAAAGAAAACTGTACTTTAAAGAATGGAATGGCTTAGGTGATGTTCCAGTTGACACAGGAAATTGTTTCCCAATAGGTTCGCTAGCTCAGCAGATGACCATAAAGGCCATTGCCAAATTATGGATTGTAGGTAGAGGTAGCACACAACCATAGAATAACTTAAGTAATGGGTGCTGCAGTTAAGAGGCACTTAACTTTTAGAGTAAATTGTGGGAAAAGGACAGAGCTCTCTGGCTTAGCAAACTTCGCAAATTTTGTCTAGGTAAGTAACTGACTGACATAGTATTAATAAGATATTAAAATCTGAAGCCAGAAACTAGCTTCAGCATTTTGGAGATAATCATATTTATTCATCTTTATATGTATTTAATATGTATTCTTTGTGGATATCCATGAAATTTGAAAAGAGATATGAAAGACAAAGGGGATTGTTTTACTGAAGATGTTTAAGAGTCAACTTTTACTTGCCATTCCTAAACTTGTATTCACTCAGGATATGAAAAAGACTTCTTAACTAGTCTGCAACAGAAGCAACAGGAGTTCTTACCTATCATCCTGCCACTGATATTCCTCTGCAGCCCCTTGAAGACAGGACGTAGCTGTTTCCTTACTGCTTTCAAGGTGTCTTCCAGGGGGTCCGTGAAGCTGGACCACGTCTGCAGCTTTGATTCGCTGAAGTAGATGAACGGGGGAGCCCTTTCCTGCGGTTGTCCCAGCCAGTCACTAAGAACTGACATTATTTTCTCCTTTTATTTTTGTAGTTGAAAGCTCAAATGAAAGATTTCTATCTCTTGTTGATAGCACAAAAAAAACTTAGTTGTATTTATATCAGGCTTATTATCCTTCCTCATCAGAAGACTAAGATAAACACCTTAGTCTGCTTTCAAAGATAAAATTAGAAATTCAAAAAAGATATATGAATAATTTCAAATGCCTATTTATCCTTTGATAGATAAGGTTGACATATTTGAAATAAAAAATTAAATAGCTGCTGGATTTATGCATCAGGAAGCAGAGCAGACATCTAAGTAAGAATATACTGTTTTATGTTTATAGCCTCAAAATGAAATATAAGAAGACCCTACGCTGCCTGGTTTCCCCATCATGCCATCCAAAGGGATCCCTGTCATAGTTAACCCGTATCTTTCTTACATTATGCCAAGCTGCTCTCTCTCCCTGCAAATATCTCTACATGACTCCAGCGGGTGCTTACATAAGTTTCCTTCCTCGAAAACATTGCTGAATGATACCGTGCCATGTTAAATTTTATTCTGTCCTGAACAGATAAGATAGACGTTGATTCTCCTCCTCCTATGTTTGTTGCTAAACATGTGAAAATATTTATAACTGTTCTTCTAGCAGCAGCAGCAGAAGAAGAATAGGGAAAGGAAAATGTACCGAAGGAAGAGGAGACAAAGGAGTAGAAAAAGAAAACCTGTTCCATGAACAGCAGTGTCTGTGCCCTGCTATCCTCTGCCAGGCTGATTCCTCTTTCCATAGGGCAAAAAAAATGTTATCATTTGGTGATGCTGCTACATGAACTAAAATTAACAAGTGACTTCTGTCACAAACTATATTGTCAATGTGCCTTTTGTTAAATCATTTTCCTTACAAGTTTCCCAATCATGCCAGCTTTCTCCAGTCTTGAAAAGTCCTTGGCATTTGGGATTAGAAAAGTAATGTTTTATATAGTTTCTACATCACCCCAAGCCCTGTTTGATAAGAGGCGAGGGAGTTTTAAAGGGGAAAATGATTAGCGTTACTGTCACAAAGCACTTTGGTTCTCTCGTTAGTCAGCCAATGTTACGTTTTGATCCAGCATCTTCAGCTTTAGAATCTAAATGAAACTTTGCTTTCAGGTGTATTTTATCATTGACTGGTTTTCCTCTCAGGTAATGCTACTAAAATAGAACCTGATCCAGCCTTTTCACCATCTCTTCATAGCTGCTGTTGATTTTTCCAAATGAAATCATATTGATTATATTTACTAAGAAAAATTATTTTTGGACTTATTATTTCTCTAGATCAGCAACTATACATCTTTGCTTAACTGCTAAAGATGACGTTTTCAACTGAGTTTTTGCAAACAATGGTTTGAAGCAAATGTTTTGCAATAATCAATCTCCTTCTAAGTAAACGACTAAGTGATGAGAAATGACACAGTTTAAGAGAAAGAAGGAAAGACAGTAATTGACATCAGCCAGAACCAGTATTATTAGCTGGGCTTTGTCTTCTGGTGATCTAGGAGTTAGTGGGCGTTACTGGGGAGGATGGTCAGCCCCTATATACACTTACTGTGTTGGTAAGAGCCAGTTGCAATCCCAGTGGGGGCAGTAAAGAATGTGCCGGTTAGCTGAGACAGCTGAGAAAGAACTTCTAGTCCTGCCTCTGCACAATCAAATATACTTTTATTAGTTTACCCACAGGTTTTGCCATGAAACAGTTAAGTATTACTTAGGAGCAGTAATAAGCTGGCCCAGAAAGGCCCCCAGCACTTCTTCAATTTAAATCCCTCATGGAACAGTCCCTCAATGCTTTATAGTTCACCCCTAGGAGCTGAAGTCATGACACTTAATTTATAAAGACTGGACAAAAGGGTGGAGAGAGAGGGCATAGAGTTTGACCTGGTGCTTATTTTCAAATTTGGATACTAAGACCAAAGACAGATAAAACTCTACATATATTTTCTAAAAATAGTCTGACTCGATGGAGAAGTCTCCTTTTAAAAGGAAAGATTTAAAACTGTTAAACAGAGAATGAAATAAAGTGGTCAAAATTTAGCATGGCATTAATTTCTCTCCTTCAGTCACATATTATATAGATTGAAGTATGTTCATTATCTTGATTGTTTTATGGTTTCTCAGGGTATTATACATATGCACACTTTAAATATGTACAGTTTATTGTATGTCGACTATACTTTAATGAAGCTGTTTAAAAGTTTTATCACGAGGCCCTGAAAAGATCAATTTTAGGTTTTCAGCTTATGAAGTAACCGGGTGAATGACTATATCTTAAAAGGAATCCTGGGGAGAAGTAGGTTTGGTGCTGGGGAGACAATCAAGAGTTTGTCTTAGGCGTGTTAACTCTGAGATGCTATTAGATATGCAAACTGAACAGTCATATGAAGATGTGGAGTAGGAACTAGATATGAGTCCGCAGCTCAGAGCTGTCAGAGTCAGAAGCATAAATTTAAGAGTGTCCCACACACGGACTGAATTTAGAGTTTCAGGAATTGATGAGACTGCTTCAGGGAAAGTCATGAAAAAGAAAAAAGCCCAGGCTCAACCCCTGGGTATGTTTTAGGGTCTTGCTGAGGAGGAAGAAGAGACAGCAAAGGAGATGAGAAGTGGCCTACGAGGTCAGAGGAAAACAAGACGACTGTGGTATTATGGACAACAATGGAAGAAGAGGTTTTCTAGGAGTGTTCATCTGCATCCAATGCTGCTGAAGTTAAAGCAACATGAGGTTGGAGAAGGGACCAGTGGATCTGGGCACAGGTAGGAGTCACTTATGGTCTTCCAAAAGCAGTTTCAGTAGAGATAAACCACCTGCACGAGCTTGAGGAGCGAGTGACAGGTGAGGAAGGTAAAGGCAGTTAGCACAGACCAATGTGGTGCCTGGATCAGCAGCATCAGCTTCACCTGGGAACTTGTTAGAAATGAAAATTCTCAGGCCCCATCTCAGGACTCTAGAATCAGCCAGCCTAGGTTGGGGCCCAGCAATGGGTATTTTAACCAGCCCTCTAGGGGACTCAAATTCACAATAAATTTAAGAACCACGGGTAGAATCAAGTCAAAATGTGAGGGATACTTTATGGTCTCTCTTCTTTTTTAGGACAGAAGCTACTACAGGTGTCCCTGATTTGATATGAATGATCCAATAGAGAGAGAATTAAGGCTACAGGAGAGGATTTGAGCGTAGGCGTGAAGTCGAGAAGATGAGGGTGATGGAATACAGAGTCCAAGGGGAGAAGTTGATCTTTGATTTGAGCAGGGGTGCTTCTTCCATTGTAACAGAAAGGAAGACAGAGAATGAAGGTAAGAGGTGGGGTAGGTGTTAGATTTAGTGGTGGGAGGGAAGTTAGGGGTTTTCTTAAGGAAGTAAAAGGTGAGTTCAACAGCTGAGAGAGACAGGGTTACTGAAAGGCTGACTAAAGAGAAGGGATGAAATAGTCATCTCAAAGAGTGGGAAAAGGAACTTTTCAAGGAAATGTGGTAGGATCACTTATCAGTGCTTCAATCCCACTTGATACTTGTCATTAAAGTTAGATCAGTAAGACAGTCGTATTACGTTTCCAACAGTCTTCAGCTGCTTTAGTGCAGGTAGGCATTGATTATGAAGATGGTTGTGTTTTGACCTCTGGCACTTACCCAAAAGGAGTTGGGATTTAGCCAGGAGAAAGAGGAACAAAGTAGTTCAGACTCTTTGCAAAATAGTAATGATAATGATGAACTATTAAATCCAAGTTTAACAAGGACAGAACCAAGGATGAAGCATGGTGATAGCAGAAAAGTGGGAGTGTGTGGATTGGAGGTCCTCAGGCAAAGAACTGCTAGAGTGGGAACATTGAGTACATGATTTGGAAGTGGTACTCATGGAGAAAAACGCTTGAGATCAAGATTTTAGAGGTGATACAGGTACTGAGGATGACAAGCTCAGGAGTGATGCCTGAAGTAGTGGAAAAGAGGTTTTTGGACTGAGAAGCCAGGGTCTTCTGACTGAACCAGGGTCTCAGTGGTTCATCCAGGGGGAAATTACACTTGACACGAAGTCCAGGGATACTTTTAAAGCCCAGAATGGTGGTGGGAAATCTATTGTTTGAATGCCATCAAGTATCGCTTGAGACAATTTTTATGTCACCAAATCTATTACTGTTCCTTTCCCCCTTTGCCCTCATTCTCTGCCTTTCAATACTTTACTTTCCCATCTTTTCTTTTTCTTCTACTCCAATTAAAAATGTGCTTGCTCATAAAAACACTACTACTTTATTACAGAAAATAGAGGCAAATAAGATAAAAGAAATAAATAAAAGAGGAAATATCACTTGTCATCTTATCCAACTATTGTTAACACCTTGGTAGACATCCTTCTCAACCCTTCTCTCTTTACACATCACCACCACTTTCCCTACACATATGCATGTTTTAAACATTGGGGTCACACTATCCATATTTTCTGTAATCTACTTTTTAAAAACTGATTTCAAAACTAGAAAATTTTAAAAATATGTCTAGAGAGATTCTGTTATTATTTTTGCTGTTTTTCCTCATAGATTTTTACGGATACTTTCTACATAGTTGAGATTATGTAAATGTAAAAACTAAAAAAAAATGCGATAATTTGTATTTCACTTTCTTTTAAACTCCTTCCCATCTCTTTCCCTGTTTGAAGCTTGCCAGGGGCACGGTTTGCATGTATTGGATAGTTCAGTGAATTTGAAAATTAAGAACTTTAAAACTCATAGTTTCCTAAGGAATGGGTAATAAAAAACAACTTGAGAAAATTTAATTTCACACTCCCTCTCCCTTGTTCTGCTTGGTAACAAACAAATAAACCAAGAGCCCATGAATGTAGAGCTTTTATTTAACAGGTATCTAAAAGGTGAGTCTGATTTCATTTTTCTGAAGTTTCCCTTAGATTACTGAAATCAACTTTAAATTATAGGTAGGCACTTAAAATTGTATCAGCATCCTCAGTGATCAGCAACCACATTGGTCTTTACAAAGCACTTCACCTTTTAGTGTTCTAATATTATGTATATTATTATTGTACTTTTTAATTTTATCTTGATGGTCACAAGTTCTACAGGGCAATGTACTATTATCTTTACTTTCATATGAGAAAACAGAGGTCCACACACTTGCCTAAGGCCACACAGCTCAAGTGGCATAAGCAAGATTCAAGTCTAGGTCCTTACTCACCAAGTTCATGCTCACCCACTCCAGGTCCAGAGCACAGCAAGGAGTTTCTCAGACTGACCTATTTATGGTTCCTAGGATGATCAGGCGCTTGCCTCTCTCTTATGAAGGCTGACTTTACCGTATTTTCCAGAAGAAATAGCAATAATCTTCCTTGCTGGTTCTTGCCATTAGTGACCTTATTTCTGCAGGGACAGGTTATTCTGACTACTAACCCTGATGCCCTGTCCCCCCTAAACACCTGAGTACATAAAGTACAAAGCAAAAAAGAATAAAGAGGAGCAAATGTGACTGAAACATTTGAATAGAGGGCATTTCACAAATTCACAGAATAGCTTCATAAAGAAGGTATGACCACTAACTTTCAAAGCTGACCTGATGCTCCAAGTGGCACAAAGACGTCCACATGACCCCCTTCTTCTTCAGGGGCCACGTAGCTTCCCAATTTCTCCCAGAAGTCTCTCACTTCAGGCCTCAGTAAATTTTTAATACCAATTTTATAGCCTGAGGAAAAAACCAAAATGTCATATTAATTTGTAACGTTATCAGGAACAGAAAGTCTTAGCAGTTTGTGAAAATAGAACCACATTTCAAAAAGCCAACATTTGCTCCTAAGACCAAGTTTCGTAGGGCCCCTCTGTGTCGATGCTGTCCCATGTTAGGGTCACGAAGGTACCCGTGGACTCCACCATGGCCACAATCTCCTTCACATCCCGGATTTTTTGGGCACTGCACACTTAGTTTAGGACACTGTGTTTCCGCCGTGCGATTTACCAGGCCACAGCAGTGTTGACGGTGGAGGGCCAGTCAAGTCCTGGAACTTTGCAACTAAGTTCCAAGTAGAAGGTTTCCCACAATTGCCAATCAAAAAACAAGCTGTGGAGAGCAGAAGTGAGGCTCCCAGAGGTGGTAAACATCACTGTAACGTTCACTTCCCAGGAATTGTGTGCAGTGATTCGGCTAACCCACACGTGTCTGGACCCATTTCTGAAGGAGGCCTGACTCTGAGCTCCTAAGCCCCAGAAATGAAAAGAAAACAGCCAGGCGTGAGAATCCCAATGGGCCACTCTTTTGCATCAATAGGTCTAGTTAAATAATGGAAGGACTTCAGGTGACTGGAGTAAGAGATTTCATTTTGTTGTTTTTAAAGCTAAAGTTCTGGGGGAAACACTAAAATTATAGAAAAGGAAACTTTACTTTTCTGAGGTATTTTTGTTCTTGTTACTATTGCTTTAAAGAAGGAAACAAGGAAAAGGCAGTTTGGAAACCTTTCTCACCTGGAGAACACAAAAAGCTGGAATCAGGAAACCCTAACAGGCTCTTCTACTCCATTTGAGGTGAACCTATAACCACAGTATAAACCTGCACCATTTAGAGAAGGGCCACCATGTAATTAATCATAAATTTAAACCTCAAACAAATAGCTGTGCTTTACTTTCGGAAGGATATATAAATTGAATGTGGAACACAACTTGCTTCAGGCACAGGTAAACTAAACAAGAAAAGCCTAAAGTAAGGCAAAGCTGAACCAAAAGCAATTAGTTCTTGCTAATAATAAAATTCACTGAAACTATACCAAATGTGCTGAGTTCCAGCCACAGAAATGGCAGTTTGATGGGTGACTCAGGTACGCACTCTACCATCTTGTAAGTTCCCTGTCAGCTGGATCCTTGACCATCTATTCCCTCTCTTCTCTCATCCCACAAGAAAGGAAGGTTTCATGGTAGTAAATCTTAAAATAATTCTATTTTAGGTATTAGCAAGGAAAGATGCAAATTATAGTAGGAGGAAAAATAGAAACTGAAAGTTTATTTCTAAACCATTCATTATCTCTTTTGCCCCCAAAAGGGTAACTATGGAAATTTTTAAAAGATGGCCATAATAAGTTAATGTTATCAGCCAATCCTTTCCTTTGTGGTATAGTCATTTGGAAGTTTGACGAATGTTGCTCCAATTTATAAATCTTGGTATTCGCTACTATTAAAATTGCTTCATTTTCATCAAACTTCAACAGAATGAAAGGCAACCTACAGAATGGGAGAAAATATTTACAGATCATATATCTGAAGGGTTAATATCCAGACTATACAAAAAATGTCTACAACTCAATAACAAAAAAACAAATAACTCAATTAAAAATAAATGAAGGACTTGAATAGATATTTCTCTAAAGAAGACATACACATGGTCAACAAGCATCCAAGAAGATGTTCAACATCACTAATCACCAGAGAAATACAAATCAAAGCCATTATAGGTATCACCTCATATGCATTAGAATAGCTACCATTAAAAAAAAATGACCTAGAAAACAAATGTCAGTGAAGATATGAAAAAATTGGAACCCTCATGTTGGTGGGATTGTAAAATGGTGGAACCACTATGGAAAATACTATGGTGTTGCTTCAAAAACTTAAAAACAGAATTACCATATGATCCAGCAATTCCATTTCTGGGTATATATCCAAAGAAATTAAAAGTAGGACCTCAAAGATAGATTTGTTATGTTCATAACAGCACTATTAAAAATAAACGAGAGGTAGAAGTAACCCAAATGTCCATCAGTGAATTAATAAAATACAGCATATACATACAAAAGACTATTAGCCTTAAAAAAATAAAAAGAAAATCTTGTTACATGCTACAGCATGGATGAACCTGGAGGACATTACATTAAATGAAATAAGCCAGTCACAAAAAGTCAAATACTCTATGATTATAATGATATGAGGTATCTAAAGTAGTCAAATTCATAGGAACAGAAAGTAGGATAGTAGTTACTAGGGGCTTTGAAGAGCGGGGAAAGAGGAGTCATTAATTAGTGGCGTGGTGATTAATTTTATGTGTCAACTTTAGTAGACTGGGATGCCCAGAAATTTGGTTAAACATGTTTCTGGGTGTGTGTGTGAGGGCTGACATTAACATCTGAATAGGTAGACTGAGTAGAGCACATTGCCCTCCTTAATATGGGTGGGCCTCGTTAAATCAGTGGAAGGCCTGCATAGAACAAAAAGGCTGGCCCTCCTGCCTGACTGCTTTGAATTGGGATATCAACCTTCTTAAAAAATTGGAACTTAAATAGTACTCTGAAGGTCATACAGGTGAACAAATACTACAGCAGTGCTAAATTCAGTTGTTTTTTCCAATCCCATCTTACCTTGAAGTAAATTGATTTCTCTGCTGTCTCCATCACTAAATATTCCCACACTCTGTGCCTTCTGCCCATCCAGAGCTTTTTCTATGAGATAAAGCAGGCTCTCCAAGGTTATGCCACTGTGTTCATATACCACAGAAATAATACCTGCCTTAACACTGTCCACCACCATCTAGAAAATGAATGCAAAACTGTAGAAACCAAAACCCATTATTTTAGACTATTTAGTAATAAAAGAAATTTAATGACTATGTAATCTGTGATTTTTAAAGACTATTATTTATTCCAGAAATTATAAAAAGAGGAACAATTCTCCTTTGTTGGCCTTTTGAAAAAGTATTTCTTTTCTAATTATAAGAGGAGAAAATTAAATATATTTGTAATTCCATCACTCAGAGATAAGAAGTTAGGTTACTTTCTTCCAATCTTTTTATCTTTTATTCACTTACTCACAGAGACATATATGCAACTTTAAAAAAATAATAAAATTGAGATCATTTGATTTTGTAACAGACTTCTTAAATAGAGTTAGTTTTCTTAAGATTTTTGAAGTATAAATATTGATTGATAAATATTTCCCATTTAAATAACAATTAAAACCACTTTTCTTTTAATTCAACAACAAAATAAACGTTTTCATTGTGATAATCCATTAGCAGCAGATAGGTAAGAAAGTCATTGAAGTCACTGATTTTCCCCAAAACTTCATGACACTTTCTGGAGACCACTGTATACAACTGAATACCACATGGTTACACCCCACTTTTCACCTCAACTCCCAACACATTCATGATCAAGTAAGTAATTACGATATAGACTTATATAAAGAAGACAAATAGGAGAATGGAGTTATTTTATACCAGTTTATTCAACCATATACTCTGTCACCAATTATTCTGTGTCTAGCACGATGCATTTTTAAACATTAGGGAAACTATCTGTGGCCCATGTGGAGATCAAAACTCTGATCTTGCTTTCATGTGGACCCGCCAAGCTAGACATTGTCAGTGATCAAGGTCAATTCCTAGGTATCCAGAAAGAGGAGAGATTTCACATCTTTAAAGCAATCATTTTGCAACAAATAGAAATTTGGGGGGAAAACTTTTAAGTAAGTCAATGAATATAGCCTACTAAATGCTATCCCTTATATATGTCCCTAGGTATGTATTAATGTATATATGTTCATGTATACATATATGCACACATATAAAAACATGCTTCCCATGTCTTCTTTGTATTTCCTTTATTTTTATTATCAAAATTTTAATAATAAATTAAAATTAAAATATAAGTTCATTATACAAAGAGCAAATTTTAATTTAATGACATCCTCATTTAATAGATCACAAAGTAGGGTTTCTGACATTCTTCTTTTGAGAGAAGGTGGTTACATGATATTAAATTGATAGGCATTCCAAAGAAGCTTTAAAATAATCTGTAATCACTTGCTCGTTTGTGGATTAAGTGCAACAAATTCAATAAGAATTTATTGGAAATCTAACAGCAAGGCAGTTTGGGCCTTTAATGCTTCTTTAAAAATAATTTTGATTTATGGTTATCTTTACTGCTTCTCATCTTTAAAACTGTTTGGGGTCTGTAAACTTCCACTTAGATCAACTAGTTTTCTGCTGGGAGATGAGTCATTTTCATACATGGTAGTCAAAAGACTGCCATACATCCTCTAGTGTAGGTGAAAAAAACTGATTCGGAAAAGGCCTGGCCTCTTAACACACACTGTACCTCATATGCAGGAATCCGAGATGATATTAATATGAAGTGTGGCTGGAAAGCACACGAAGGGCTGTTATCATTTTTATAAACTCCACACTGATTTTTCTTTGATATTAAAGGGTAGGAATGGCTTCCAGAAATATTGCTTCTATAGGAAAAATAAAAGGGGGGAATAAGTGAAGTTTTCTCTTAATTTGACTTTGATAAGTGAGCTCCAACATGTTCCCTGGGCATCACGTATCCAAGGCAGGTGGCGTCTGTACTTCAGTCTCTCCCTGTGGTTTGAGGACAAGATATGGGGCTCCTGGGTGGGGAAGGACCAGAGCTGCCCTGGGCCTCTCCTCCCCCACTCATGGGATATCAGAAAGGTCTCTAAGTAAGGAATTTACTTAGCTCTTGTGGGGCACTTAAAACAAATGTGACAAACTTAGGGGTTCCAGATGACATTTCAAAAGGAGCAGCTGAGAGATTTTAAAATTCTTAATCATCCAGGCCTCACAGTTTTCTATTCTCTCTGGGGCCACTCCCGACCCCCGCCAATATTACCATTTGGATATGCTTACTCCATAAAAGTCATTTCTGGGAAAACAACTTTGCTTAATAACTTAAAGCAGAAAATAGACTACATCTTCAGTATAGCCTCTTCACAGGGTTAAAAATATTTAAAAGGTAAATTTTGAATGTTACATACTTCCCTCTTCAGAAAGCACATAAGGACCGTTGTTCTTGCTATTTTATAGACTAAGAGCCATGTGATTATGCGAGATCCCTGGATGTTAGCTAAATTCTAGAATGAATTCCTGGTATCAGGGGACGGTCTGAGCTTTCAGTAGATGGAGCTTTGCTTACCGCTTGGGCAAAGCTTCTAAGGATGCCAGAACAAGCTGTTTCTCCAAAGCCTCGTGTAATCCCACTCGATCCCTCAGAGTCTGGGAGAGACGTGGCTGGCCTTTGGATTTGAACAATCTAGAGCAGCATGTTCCGCTCACCCAAGGGGGTCGGACTCTGAATAACTCCTCTGAAAAACAAACAGCAGCCAGCTCGGCTGTTTACTTCATGCTTCTCCCAGCCAAGTCTCCATAGATAAAGGCATCAAAAATAAAGCTGCAGCAGGGCAGATATTCCAAAAGGCAATCGTTCTAGCCGTTTTTACAGACTCTGTTTAGATTTCCTATCCTCTCAGCACTGTGGCTGCAACTTCCCTGTCATTTCAGGTCAAGAAACAAAGCTCAGAGAACAAGCAACTAACTCTCTTCTTGTAGAAACTTAATCATTTAGTAGACTTCATATCTATTTCTGCCCTTCTTCTTGGCTTCAAATTATTTCCCATTTGGTAAGCTCTCACAGAGGGTGAGTTAGTGGGGAAAAAAAAAAGATAGAAGAACTCAGATTAGTTTTATTGATTATTTTTACACACTGTGCTTAGCTGAAAGCATTTCTTGTCCCTACTCGCTTTCTGCTTAAAAAAACAATAATAATAACACTTTTTTTCTGCTTTTGTTCTCATTTTATTTCTTCTTTTTTACCAATCTCAATTCCCCTGAGTTGTCCTGATTTATTTGATTTTGCCTGTGTTTGTACTTCTTTCTTCTCTTTATTTTTGGTCTTAATAACCTGAGAGGACTGAGGTCAGCAATGGAGGCACAGATATTTCATCTGAAATCTTTTTTTTCTTATTAACTTGAAATATACAGTGAAGAAAAGAAGACCGTGTCCTGAACATACTTCAGAAATTCTTCCCACCATTCGCTATTCCAAAAAGGCAGCATTATTTTCCTCTGTGCAAATTTGTATGTAAATTCATTGCTTTCTACACCAATTGGTTAAGATATAAAGTTTTAAAATGCCACTCACTCTTACGTAGCGCAATTTTCTCCCAAATTATTTTCCTTAGGCATTTTTCTCTTTGTCTCTCCTGTAGCTCCTCATCTGCTGTTTTGGGTTCGTTCAGGGTTCCATACATAGCAGCGGCTTCCCTAGGTGTCAGCCAGTCTAAGTTGGACACACATGCCACATAATGCTGCTTCCAAGCTCCATATTCACGCTCTGTCGGCGTGTAGGGCAGAAACCATCCAACCTTGATGCATTTAGGCATCCATAAGCAATCCTGCAGAAAAAGAAATGAAAAAGTTGAGTTGCAGATCTTTTTAAAGGGCAGTTTCCTACTAACAATGTTTTTAGATACACAGAGAATTTTTTTTATTACTTTGAGATTTTTAGTGCAGTTGCTCTGCCATCTAAACTTGACTATGAGAAATAGGAAGCACACCTTGCTCCATAGGAAAAATATTCTTTGATGACATATATGTTACATATGAGTAAATGTACTACTCATCTTTAAATACTATCCAGTGCTCCCATAGCATTTGGTTTCTTTAACCCTAGATTCTCAGAATTCTTCTAGCAATGGTGTAGTAGTTTCTTTCAGACCAACCTTTCCACTGAGAACAACTTTGATTGAACCATATGATGTTGTCAATATGCAACCAGTTTTGACATATGAAAACAGCAAATTTCCTGTGGTTTAATTAAATGTCTAGACAAAATATTATAAAACAATTACTTGAAGTCATTATGGAGCTACCAATGCAATCAGGAACTGTGCAACCAGGACCCAGGGAGAAGCGAAAGCAGAGAGCTAAGCTGGACAGTTGGCATCACTCTCACTTCAGGGAATTGGACAGTTCTACAGTAGAGCTTAGGCTGAGCAGCAGAGCAGAAAGTTATGGCTGAAGGACTTAGAAGCTGTAAAGACTTCTAGGCATTCTCACAGGGAAGAGAGGAAACAAATTTAAACTCAAGAGCTAAGGGAAAAAGCCCTGGAAACAACGTCAGGCTTTCAGCTGAGATCCTTTGCAGTAAGGATGATGAGAAACTAGATAAACTATCACAAGAACTGAGGGTAGTTTTGAGATATCCCATTCTCTGATTGGATGTAAGGGACCTGTTTCTAGTCTAACCAAATGCCAGAAGCAAAGGCAATTCCTTTCTGGAAGAAGATAATATCATCCAAAGTCTCAAATTATCAAATTAATTTCTTAAACTCAGGATCTGGTACTCATTCAAAAGTACCAGGCACACAAAAAGACAATCATTGTTTGTTTCTTCTTGTGTCTTTTAGTAAATGAAGAGAGATCCTTAGGAGATCCAGACGTTGAAATTATAAGAGATGAACTTAAATGGCTAGGTAGAAAATTTTGGCAAAATAATCAAATCAACATTCTAAAACTGAAAAATATGATGTTGAAGTTTAGAACTCAAACCATTTAAGAGCAAATTAGAATCCAGCTAAAGAGATAATTAGTAAACTGAAAGACAGGACAGAAGTCCAGACTGAAACACTGAAAGCTAAAAGGTTAGAAAAGATACATAAGAGAAGACAAAATGTATGGTGTATGGGGAACCACTCTAAAATGTAAGTGTTGGAATCCCAGAAGAAAAAGAGAGAAAATGAGGCAAAAGCAATATATAAATAGATAGCATCTCAGAACTTTTCAAGATGGATAAAGAACATTAAATTTCAGATTCAAAAAGCACTGCAAAACATAAATCAGGATACACACACACACACACCTTGGTATGTCATGATAAAATTGCAGAAAACAAAAAAGAGAGAAAAATATCCTAATAGCAGCTAGAGAAAACAGAAGCACTACCTTTAAAAGAACAACAATAAACTTTCTGCTTCTCAAAAAAAAAAGTTGTGAAAGCCAGAAAACAATGAAAAAATTTCAAAGTTCTATAAAAACTTAACTGCCAACCTAGAATTCAAATTTCCAGTGACACAGCCTTCAAATATGAAGGTGAAATAAAGACATTTTTAGATTAAAAACTAAGAGAAATTGTCAGCAGCAAGCCTCTTTAAAAGAAATATTAAAGAGAATTCAAAAGGAAAATGATCTCAAATGGAAACTCAGAGAGGCAGAAAGGTATAAAGAGCAAGGAAAAAAGTAAATATGTGGTTACTTACAAATAAATATCGACTCTCTAAAGTGATACTAATATCTATGTACACATTTAAATGTGTTTGTATATAATATATAATTAAATACGTATAATTAAAATATTTGACAACAAAAGCATAGAAATGGGGGTGGTGAGGTGACAGAGTTAAAGGGTTCTAGTTCCTTGCATTTTCTCAGAAGTGGTAAAATAACCCTGGGATGAATGTTGTAATTTCTATGGTGACCATGAAATAACTGCTAGATAATTTACAGTTTGAACAACCTAAAAAATATTTAAGTACTCCAAAAGAAGACAAGGAGAGAAACAGAATATAAAGCACATGGAACAAAAAGGAAACAAACAGTAACTACTAACATGGTGGACTTAAACCCAAATATATCCATGTTTACATACATGTAAACAGACTAAGTCACCCCAGCTGAAACTCAAGGATTGCCCAATGTTAACAAACCACCTCCATCAGCATGTTGTTTACAAGACATATTCCTTAAATATGACATCGAAAATTTGGAAGTAAAAAGACAGAAAATGATATACCAGGCCAACACTAAACTTGAATTCTTAAATACTGTAAGTTAAGGGCTCACAGTTGGCTTTTGCATATGGCCCAGCCAAAGGCAGGGAGGTGTTCTCTGAGATCAGAATCCCAGCACAAGGCCACCCAGGAAAGTGTGTGCAAGTTAAAGAAGTTATTGACTTGTACTTAAAGTATGTCTACCATTACATTTTATTAAATCTTTTAAAAGAAAATGAAGAGGTAAATAAGCCAGAGGCAGAATTAATGGCAGAGGATATTGAGGATCTAGATTTATGTTCTTCAGCTGATGCTAGCCAAGGAGAAATCAATTGAAGTTGTGGTTGTATAGCAATTTTTGAGGTGAGTTATCATGGATAAGATATATCATATAAAAACCAGAGTGTAAATAATTTTTCATGGAAAAAAATGGACTTCTTTAGCCAAAATAAAATGTTTTCTAAAAAAATGAGTATTTAAAGATTATTAAAATTACAAGAATTATTAGAATACTGCATATCTCCTTACTGATTAAATAATTAGTGTTTAAATTATCTTCATATTTTTTTCTCTTAAGGGTTCAGATCACCTCAGTTATTGTCCTCAGGGAAGAAAGCTACCCTAATTGCCTCATTACAGATTATAGTTGTACTTGAACTCTATTACTAGGAAGTGACAAGCAGTAAACCTGTTCAGTTAAAAACTTCCAGGGCCAGCTGACTTGTGCAGCTGCACACAAATCTTTCGGATTCAGAAAAGAAAAGATATAGAGAGAAATGAAGCGTGGTAACACTGTAGAGAAATCCACTTTGTCCACTTGCATCCTTTCTGAAAACTGGTCTCGGACAAATCTAAAAAGAAAGATAGAGAAATTTAGTTTCGAACACTAGTATCTAAAAGTGACTAAAAATCCAGTATAAATATTAGCCATTGTTCTTTCTCTAATGTTCTACCTGTAAAAAACACTTAAATCCCAAATAACGTTAAGACTAGATTTTTAAAAATACTGTATTTACTTTCAGTGATCTGTTCTAAAGAATATCTAAAATCTAAAATATCTAAAATCCACAGGAAAAAAATCTGAAATCTAGTTCTTTAAGCTATAGCTTTTTTTTTTCCTTTTTGCTTTACCCTAAATTCAATAAATCAGCAAGTCCTATCAGCTCTACCTACAAAATACAGCCCCAAATCCTGTCCTCACCCTCATCTCCACTGCTATGGCTCTGGTCCAAAGCACTTCCATCTCTCTGCTTTACTATTGCAAAAGCTCCTGATGGTCGTCCCCTGCTTCCACTTTAGTTTCCTAGAGCCCATTCTCCTTAGAGCAGCCCTAGTGGTTCTTTTAAAATGCAGATTAGGTAATGTCACTCAGGTAAGAAAAAACTTACAATGGCTTCCCAGTGCAATTAGAATAAACACCTCTGGCCAAATCACACTTAGCGGTAAAATATTAAATGCCTTCTCGCTAACATCAGGAATAAAGTAAGAATGTCCACTCTCACTACTTCAATGTGACGTGTACTGGACATTGTAGCCAGTTCAACAAGACAAGAAAAAAATAAAAGGCATACATGTTAGGAAGGAAGCAGTATCACTGTCTCAGTTTGTGTTCCATGTATGTAGACTCTACAAAATAATTACAAACAACTATGGAATCTACAAAACAACTGAATTGTTAAATTTATTAGTATATAAATTATTGATTTTCTTTTATTCACTTATTAATGTTTGTAAGATCTATAGTTTACTTAGATTTTCTCTATTATTTGTCCATTTTCTATTTTATTGATTTCCACTATTATTTTTTTTCCTTCTGCTTACTTTGGGTGTAGTTTGCTATTTTGTTTTCTAGTTTCTTAAGGTGAAAATTTAAATAATTTTAAATCCTCTTTCTTCTCTACTATAAGCATTTAAATGACATACTTCCCTCCACACAGTGCTTTAGCTGCATCCCACACACTTGGTCACGTTGCGTTTTCATTATCATTCAATCAGAAATATTTTCTAATTTCTCTTGTGACTTCTTTTTTGACTATAGGTGGTTTATAAGTAAGTTAATTTTCAAATATTTGGGGATTTTTAAGATATTTTAATTATTCTCAAATTTACTAGATTATTGCTAAAGAATATACTTAAGATTTCAACAATTTTGAAATATACTGAGTCTGATTTTATGGACCATTAAATGATGTATCTTGGTGAATGTTATTTTGTTCCTAAATTGAACATTTATTTGTAAGTTGTTGGTTTTCTGTAAATACTAGGTAAAGGAGGTTGAGAAATTCTCAGTTCTTCTATATTTTTTGTTGAGTTGTTCTATTAATTAATTCTGTCAGTTTTGTTTCACTTTTGAAACTACAATTCGGTACATGAATGTTTATAAGTGTTGTGACTTCTTGATGAATTGATCCTTTTCTCATTATAAAATGTCCCTCTCTGTCTCTCTGGTAATATCCCTTTGTCTTGAAGCCCATTCTACCTGATATTGATATTGCCGCCCTACTTTTATATGCTTACTATTTGCATGTGATGTCTTTTCCTGTCTTCTTACTTTTAGCCAATCAGTATCTTTATATTGAAAGTGTATTCCCCAGCTCCCGTTGTCAGGATACAGTAAGATCTTGTTTTTGTTGTTTAGTATTCCATTTTAAGTTTTGTTTGTATTCCATTTTAATTCCTTTATTGGCTTTTTAGAATACCTCTTGCATTGCTCTTTTAAATGGCTGCTAGGAAGTACAATATGCATCTTGAATTTTTAATAGTCTATTTAGAGTTGATATTCATGTAAAATTAAAGGACAGTGCAACAGTATAGTTTTCACTATCCTTTGTGATTTTGTTTCACATATACTGTGTCTACTTAAGTTATAAACCCCACAATATATTGTTTTCGCTTTAAAGTCCTGTGTCTTTAAAGTGACTTAAACTTTTTATATTTTCCCACACATGTACCATTTCCTGTGCTCTTCATTCCTGCTTATAAATCCAAGTTTCCATCTGGTATTAATTTCCTTAGCCTGAAAGACTTCCTTAGCATTTCTGTACTGCAGGTCTTCTGACAACTTTCGTCAGTTTCCTTTTCTCTGTAAATGTCTTTGTTTCACCTTAATATCAGTGGTATATTATGACCCCATCAATTAAAATAATTATCATCTTCTAGTCAATCTGGTTTCTGCTATTTCATCCTCTTCTCCTCTCCAGAGCACCAACTAATATATATAGAAGGAATTAAGAAATTAGAAAATCACCACTAGGCATAGTATTAATTGCTTCAGATAAGAATCATCAATGAATGCTAAATGAGTGAAAGTTTGATAAGAAACAGAATATTTGCAGATTCAAGTATTTTTTAATTAATTTAAAACTAATAACTCAAATACTTTTAGTTATTTATTAATAAGTACAAAAATAATTAGCTATCTTAACCAAGTCAATATCATAAGAAACGTGACAAATTGACATGGTAGGTTCCCCATATGATTCACTGAGAAGAACACAGCACTACTTGTGTGTTCTTCCTGCCAAGAATGTAAAACCTGAATGTAATCTTGAGGAAAAATCAGTCAACCACTAGCTGAAGGTCATTCAACAAAGTAGCAGATTGTACTCTTCAAAAGTGTCAAGTGAGAAAAGACAAGAAAAAACAGAGTGATCGCTCCACATTAAAGGTGGATATAGAAACATGAACACTATAAAAGTGACCCTGGACTGGATTCTGGACTGAGAAGGAAAAGACAGTTACAAAGAACATTGCTGGAACAATCAGTAATAATGAACGGACTCTAGGGGTTACATGGTGGTGCCGTACAAATGCTGATCTCCTGATACTGGAGAATGTACTTTCATTTTTCAACATAGTGTCCTTGTATTTTAGGACATCCTGAAATGTCCTTGTTTTTTAGGACATACTGAAACACTCATGTTTAACTTACTGTCAAATGATTCAGAATAATAAGCAAAAATGGTAAAATGTTAACAACTGAGGAAATCAGGTGAGAACTATAAAGGAATTATTTGTACTATCTGCAACTTTTTTGTAAGTTAAAATTATTGCAAAATTAAAAGTTTTTTGTTTTTTTTTTTTAAGAAATGCCTATCAGCTTCAGTTCCAAGGTGAAATGATTGATTATGTCATACAGTTCTAGTCCCGGGCTTTATTTTAAGTCCTTGCTCTTTCTTGATCCCTGTCCTTGCAGCTTTGTCACAGCCTGAGACAAAACAGAGTGGCTTCACATGAACCTGTTAGCATGCCAGTCTGGGGAAAGAGTGTGTGTGTGTGTGTGTGTGTGTGTGTGTGTGTGTGTGGTGTGTGTGTGTGTGTGTGTGTGTGTGTGTGTGTGTGAGAGAGAGAGATATGTTAGAGAGAGGGTAACGAATAAAGTTGTGCATGCAGTACATTGTATCCTCAGACAAAAGTGTCACTTGGGGACTTTCTCAGTATTGATAGAGATTAACATTCAAGCTGAATGAGACTGTCATAACATCAAGAACAGTTAATCCCAATGGATCACTGACCTAACTCCTCACTGTCTAAGGTGGGCGATCATTTCATTAACCTTTGAGAGAAAATTTGCTCTCATTTAGAGTTATAAGCAGATTAATAAAATAAGATGCAAAATAGAAATGTTTTCAGGCTCCCTATCAAAGACAGGTGTCAGTCTCTTTAAAATTTTTGTCCCCATCCCCATTTCCATACCACAGCATCTACTGATCTATCCCAGTGGAACAAAAGACACGAATTGAGTCTGAATTCCTTTTTAAATATTTGTTCCTAATCTGTGCAGCTCCAAGGACACATTCAAGTATAATGAATCTTAAGCAAGAAGGAAAGAAAATGCTTGTCACATAAAAAAAAAAATCAGTTCATGAGGAGCAGAAGAACTAGGGTGGTTTGCGGTAATGACTGCGACTCATTGCATTTTAGTTAAGGTTGCAAAGTAAGAAGTCTGTGAAGAGAAATAACACGTAAGGAGACAATGAACAAAATGTGCTTTGCTCATTCATTGTGACAAGGATAGCTTTATTTAAATAATTCATGATAATGCTTTGCAGTGTGCTACTGAATGTACAATGTGTACTTTGCAAAAATAACAAGATTTAGTAATATGGAACTTGAATCTAATTCTCTACTCTTAAACTTCAGATAAGAAGTGAAAAGAAGCTGCCAAAATTGTGAGAAAATGACTGGGAGAACAGCTTGGAGAGGTGGCCTGGAGAGGGACGAGTGGCTTTGGCAGAGGTCCCTGTTTTTCTAGTTGCCTAGATAGCATCTCTTAGTCTCGTCTGGTGGCTTTGCAAATACTCTATGGCATGGTAAGGGTCTGTCTTAGGTAGGTTTCCACATGGATGCCAATGTCACACAGAATAACGACTGGGATTGGGGCTTATAAACCAGTGGAGGAGACAGACATTAAATGGTGAGGGAGTCTACATGCTAAAGTCTGCAGTGAATAAGGCAGTCAAGATAGGTGTAGGTAAAGCCATAAGAAGGGGCAACTGAAGAGTTTTATTAAAAGGTTTTAAATGATTTATATATTCTTATTCATAGTTAAATAGATGTACATGTACAAAAAAAATTAGAAGATCAAATCTGGGTGGTGGAATTATGAGTGATTGTTTTTTTCCTCTTTTCTGTTTATCCTCATTTTCCAACGCTTCTACAAAAGCCTGTTATTATTGTTAAATAGACAAAAAGGGCCCAAGGCTTTCATACATGTCCCCTACAGGTAGAACATACATCGTCCAAGTCTTTGCTTGTCTCACTTCTACTCTACCTTCAAACTCCAGCATAAATGTCAGATCCTCAGAGAAGGCTTCCCTGATGTCCTGGACGAGGTGAGGTGCCATTACCTCTTCTTTGTCAATTAGAAGAGTTGTAGCTATTTATTTGATATCTATTGAGCTGGCTAGGCCTGTCTTAAATTGTAAAACATAAAGAATAATGTATGCCCACAGACTGGTTATTGTTGTATAATTGCAGAATGACTTTCCCAGTTATTACTACATAACTGTGGCTGATGAAGCAACTCAGTGCTGGGGAAGGAGCAAGAAATTTTATATGGAACCAGCATAGTAGATACAAGTCATGTGGCTAATAAAAGGCTGTTCTTGCAACAGTATAGGTAACCATATAGGGTGATGATAGTGGATTTTTAGGGTGATGTTCCTGGGGTACTGCTAGAACCCCCCACCTTCCTATCAGGCTGACCATTCCTGCTACCCGAACATTCCCCTGTGGGAAGGCCACTGTCACTCACTGAGCACTCCCTACTGAATGCCACTCATATCCTTTGCTGAAAACTGTATCCTTTATACTTGATGTGCATAAAAGTGTAATCTAAGCACTATTTTTATGTTTCTATCCTTGCTGATCCCCAAACTTAGTCCTTTTTTGGACTCACCATTTAATGTCTGTCTCCTCACTGGGCTATAAACCCATAAAAGAAAGCATGGTGGCTATCTTATTTGCTGCTCTGTCCCAGCACCTAATATGGTGCTTGTACCTTGGCAAGGTTAGGTGCTTGTACCTTGGCAAGGGTTAAATAAATGTGCATAAAGTAGAAAAAGAATGAAAAAAATAATAAAAGTTAAAAATATAAAGAGAAAATCACTGCTGGTATAAATTTCCTGTTGTCACTATAACAAATTACCACCAACTTAGTGGCTTAAAGCAATATGAATTTATTCTCTCAAAGTTTTGGAGGCCAGAAGTCTGAAATCAGTTGCGCTGGGCTATGGTCAAGGTGTTGGCAGGGTTGGTTCCTTCTGGAGGCTCTGAGAGGAGAATCTGTTTCCTAGCCTTTTTCAGTTTCTAGCAGCTGCCTGCACTCCTTGGCTCATGGCCCCTTCCTCCATCTTCAAAGCCAGCAGCATAACATCTTCAGATCTTTCCCACTGCTTCATCATCATTGTCATCATCTCTTCTGACTCTCACATTTTTTGCATCCCTTGTAAGAACCACTGTGATTATGTTGAGTCCCAAAAACAAAAGAAAATCTCCCCATCTCATAATCCTTAATCATGTCTGTACAGTCCCTTTGTCATATGAAGTAACCTTTGCAGGTTCCAGGGGTTGGGGCATGGGGATATACGAAGGCCATTATTTAGTCTACCACATTACTCTAACTTCTGCGACATGGAAAACACCCCAAAGTATTTACGGTGGTGCTAAGTTGTACTGTCAACTACGCAAAGAGGGGTAAAGAATTCCCCTTTTATATTTTGCTACAAATTTTAGTCTACTAAAATATGAACTTGAAAGAGCAGGAACTATTTACATTCTGTTTAATGTTGAATCTCATGCACCTAGAACTGTGCTTGGTATACAGTAGGCACTCAATAAATACTCGTAGAATGATAAATAAAGAGACTTTAGCTTTTGCCACTAATCATTTACTTACCCTTCTTTAGTTAAAATAATCTCAATTTCTAGTTGGTGGTCCATGTGGTTCTATGGAAGCTGACTCCATCCCTAGCTCCACAAAGCACATGGTCAAGGCTAAGTCAATTCCTGTGAGTCAATCCCTTGGCCACAGTAATTAGTCAGATGTGAACATGGACCTAAACTAGTCTAATCAGAGTGAAGCTCAAACAAAGGTTGTCTTTTTTCTTCTAGACACAATGGGGGAAATGTAATAATGAAGCCATGATCGCCAAAGGCAGAACAGAGGGACAGAAAGAAACAAGTTTTATTACTGAACCTCTGGATTTTTCAGTTATATGTGTTAAATATTTCTATATTATGTGTGTCAAGTTTTTTATTTACAATGAAACACATTCTAAAACCCTTCAATAGTATCACAAGGGAAAGATGAAAAATGCACCTGTAGAACCTGAACCAAAAATTGTGTTTCATTGCATTGAGAATGGAAGTGATGAGACACTCACGTAGTCTGTGTTTCTGCCTCTAAGGAGAGTGAAGTAGAATTAAGAGGTGGAAGAAGCCTTGGACCTTCTTTTAACCCAGGCTTTGTGCCTTGCACTTGGCTGTGTACCACATCTCCCTGGGAGCTTGGTAAAAACAGCTTCCTCAGCCACATCCCAGGTATGTGGAGCCAAAATATCTATGGAGTGAAACTCGCAGTCTGTTTTTAAGAACTCCGAGTAATTCTGATGGGCCTACCCCTTCTCTATATTGGTGGAAGAGGCAGACTAGCAGATTCTGATGCTGATTCCAAAGTCAAGTACAAAGGGTTGAATGCATGTACGGTAGCCTTAAGAGTATGCAGAAGTCCTTTTGAAGCTCTGAATTAAACACAGACTCTACACAAGGATCTGAAGGGCTCTCTCCTATGTGTACAGGACATCAGTTTGACTGCTAAATGCTTTTTTATTTTTCCAAATCTAGCTGGTTCTCAGTCAGATTCTGGAGAGCGATATGACCAGAGAAGTGACGAGTAGGTAAATGGACTATTACAGACAATTTTTGAAAACTTATTTATCTTCCTTTCATTTTTCTTAAACAATAAGAAAAAAACGATGGCTGCTCCAGGACCAGTGAATGCACAGGTTCAATGATGTAGGTCATCGAGGATCACAGATTTTCCATATTTCACTTTGTCTATTCAATAGCTTGCTTTGGTCCTCAGGCTTATCCCCTGAGGTAGTTCCCAAAGAACTAGCTACTGTGAACACAGACCCTCACACTACAGAGACCACAGTCTAGGAGGTTGGAAGGGGGCATGTCCCTTCTTCATGTCCCTATTTAAGTCCCTTTGTGAGTGAAGAAAATGCTCCCAGAAGCTCTCTAGCAGCCACTCTCCTGAGTCTCCTTGGGCAGAATGAATGTCCTCACACCCTTTACTAAACCAGGAACCACCAAAGGGGATGGCATTATTAAGGTCTGTCCAACCCTGAGTCACACTTGGTGGGCCAGGGTGACCAGCCAACCAGAAAGCACATAATACTGGGGATAAACAAGCCTTCTGTCAGGAAGAAAAGAAAATGAAGAGTGGTGTGAGCGGGCTGTTAATCAATAGTGTCCAGCCCACTAAATAGGCACCGAAGAAAGAAGAGGAAAGATGAGTCCAGCCACCTAAGTATTTGATCAACTTGACCTTCGCAGATGCTGGCCCCTTTCCTTCAGAACTTATCTCAGTTCTTGCTCTTCTTTACATTTAGGATAATACTTGGGAGTATTTTTTTTTTTTACTTGTTATTTTAACTTATTTTATAGTAAGTCCTAATATATATAGCCTTAATTTTTTATTAAAGTATAATTGCCATAAAACATTGTATTAGCTTGAGGTGTATGACATAGTGATTCAACATTTATATACCCTACGATGTGGTCAGTACGACAAGTCTATTAATCATCTGTCACCATGTAAAGTTATTACTATATCATTGACTATATTCCCTGTGTTGTATACTACATCCCCTGGCTTGCTTACTTTATAACTTGAAGTTTGTACCTCTTCTTCTCCTTCATCTTTTTCACCCGTCCCTCTACCCACTCCTCTGGCAATCATAAGCTTGTTCTCTGTATCTATGTCTGTTTTGTTTTGTTAGTTTATTTTAGATTTTTCATGTAAGTGAAATCATATGGTATTTGTCTTCCTCTGTCTGAACTATTTCAATTCATTCAATACCCTCTATCTCCATCCATGTTGTCACAAATGACAAAATTCATTCTTCCATATTGGTCATATTTCATTAAATATATGTATCTCATCACTTTTATCCATGCATCTATTGATGGACACCTCGATTGTTGCCATATCTTGGCTATTTTAAATAATCCTGCAATGATATAGGGGTGCCTATGTCTTTTCAAATCAGTGTTTTTGTTTTCTTCAGATAAATACCCAGAAGTAGAATTGCTGGGTTGTAGAGGCATTTTTTTTTTTAATGAATAAAAGTGATTTTATTATCTGGCAATGCAATCTTACTCATTTTTTTCCTTTATATTTAAATTTTTCTTAGTCATTGTTGTCCATTTTCTTTTCCACATTAGCTTTAAAATCAGTTTCTCAAGGTACATAATAAAATCCCGTTTGGAGATTTGTACTGAGATTGAACTGAACTCGAAGATTAATTTGGAGGGAATTAGCGTCTTTAAACATGGCACACTGATCTGTTTATCCAGGGTTTTATTTCTAACTATTCTTTAAATTTATAATTTCTTTATTAATAATCTTATACTTATCTTTTTAGTTTTATGTAACACATACAGGGAAGCAAAGCTGAGAGACTGGGGGCGGGGGAGGGGGCAGGGGAGAGGATAAGCCAAGTGCGCGTGAGCGCGCGATCCCTGGCATTATGGTTTGAATCCAAGGATTTAGCCCAGCCAGAAGCTAGACAAATCTTAATAAATTCCCATTTCTTCCTAAATCGGTCTGAATTCCATTTCTGTTACTTGCACTTGAAAGCTATCTGACCATGAAATCAAAAGAATACATAGAGTAGGAGAAAAGATGACAAAGGTTCACTGAATGCCTATTGTGTACCATGGGCATTCTGCTTCTGCTTCTGAGACTTACTAGGCCACTGAGGTCTCTTGGGCAGCCACTTCTGCACTTATTCTGCCGTAACCTTCTTGGGTATCTGAAGACATTCTCAAATACAGAATACAGACAAAGAGACCTTTCAAACCTTGTCTCCATTCTCCCCTGAATTACCTGTGAATTTGACTCTTCCTACACAGAAGGTAAAAGGACACTGAGCATACCTGGAAGGTGCTGTCATATACTTTATAAATGGCTGGTACCGTTATTCGTGCCGCTGTGTTTGGGAAGTTGTGCAGTGAACTTCAAGCGGTGCCATTCACACAGATGACACCACTGGAGTTGTGTGACATGGCACGCAACATTACTGGGGCATGATTCCTTTTGGATTGCTTTACAGAGGTCTTGAATTAATTAGATAATGAAAAGTCTTAAATGAAGCAAAATATTAGTAATCTCTATTCAAAACTTGTAGTATCTTGAAAAGTTTTTTCCTCCTGAGAACTATCAAATGAAATTGTTTTTTTCTGGTTATCTTTTTGTTATTGTTGTATTAAAGAGTGTTTTAGACACCTTCCTTCACTCAATAAGCATTTATGAGTGGCTACTATGTACCTGGTATTGCTGCAAGTGCTAAGGACAGAGTGAGTCACTAGAAAAAGTTCTTGCCCTGTTGGGGCTCCATTCTAGTGGAGTAGAGAGACCGTAGTAAACAAACAAAAGATACCTTATATAACAATGTCATGTGGTGCTAAATTCTACAAAGATAACTTAAATGTTATTAAGGGACAGTGAAACCATTTACAAAATGGGAAAGGAGAACTTCAAGTTCACGGGTTTGCCTAGTACAGGCAATGGCCTTCCCAACATCCACTCTCCCCCCGTCCCCATGCCACCCAAGAAAACAGCTTTGGGTTTTCATTTTCTCCTTTTCTTTTAAACTCAAGGATTTTCTTTCTTAGTTTCATCCATCCCTAAAAACCAACAACAAATGCTAATACATCATACGATTGACTGTGACCATCTGATTTATGTGAAAGGATAGGAACATGTCTAGAATATGGCTAAGGGGAGGGAAGACTCAGGGTGACTCAAAATTCAAGCCTGTATTAGATATTTAGGACCCCACTGTGTCCTTGAATATCCCCTCTCCTTTCCACTGCCTCCTCACTCACAGAAATATTCTTTCAAATGGATGTTCATTCAGTAACTCACAGTGATATAGCTGTTCTATATTTAAAATCAACATAGCAGTATGTTGTATCTCAAAAATTTGTAAAAAGATTTCTTCACAGTTCACAACTCAACTAAACCCTCCCAGGGGTTGCTTGGAAAGAGTGGTGGGTGTACCGAAGTGGAAGCTGGGGGGTGTGCTCTCTTAATTGTGAGTTGATCAGTCCATTTTTTCTGCCCTCTAACCCCACTTCCAGGAGCTCTGAGGAAGACAAATAACAAGATCCGTCACTGTTCATTATCTCCCACTCTTCTGAGACAGACAGACACACACACACAGACGCAGATAATCCATCCATCCATCTCTTCGGAATGAATTTGTGTGCATGTTGCCCCACCCACCAGGGAAAGCTACAAGTTTTAACAGCTCCAGCCCTGAATGAAAGGCCTTTGTGAAGGGCGTTACCTGGTCCTGGCAGAGGCAGTTTGAAACCAGTTCCACCAGTGTGGCTACTGATGCAAACTTCTCAGGTTTCTCCAAGTGTGACAGACACAAACAGTCTAGTTTCCTTTAAGGAGTCACAAGAAAGCTCAGCCTAGTCAAGTGGCAGGGGGACGACAACACCAGAAACCATTAGACGTGTGGCCATATAAGCATAATGTATTGGGGGAAGTGCCATGGTAGAGGTTTGTAAAAATTGCTGAGGGTGAAAGTTGAGCAAGGAAGGGTTCTCAGGAGAGGTGACATTTAAGTTGAGGTCAGAGGCAAAATTTGCAAGAGGAGTGGTTAAAGAAGCTGTACTTTTGAAAAATGTCTTAAATATCATAAAACTCCATTTAATAAATCTTATTAAATCTTAACAATATGGAATATTTCTCAGGACAGAAAAGAAAAATCTTAGATACTTGAATATATCTCACAGAGATTAAGAAGAAACTTTTAAAGAAAATGTGACAACATATTTCTGATCAATACTACAAATATCTTGGCTAAGTTTTACAGTCGTAACTGCCTGAATTAAAACAGTATTATTCATAAATTATAAAATAAAACATCTAATACAATGGCTTCTCTGCCTTAAAAACAATGTATTTTGCTCAAATATAGCCTAACCTACATATAAAAATTTCAGACATTCAAACAATGATAAATTCTCTCATTTATTCACAGGTTATTCACAGTTAATCGGGAACAGGGACCATATGAATAATATGGTTCAAAATTAAAGGTTGATTGCCCTGTCACCATTTGACCCAGCAATTCCATTCCTAGGTATATACCTAAATGAAATAAAGACATCCATGTAGAAAAACTTGTACACAGATGTTCCTAGCGGCATTATTCACAACAGCCAAAATGTGAAAACACCTAACTGTCCATCACCTAATGCATGGATAAATAAAATATGACATATCCATGCAATGAAATATTATTTGGTTATAAAAAGAAAATAAGTGCTAATACACACTTCAAAAAAAAAAGGGATGAACCTTGAGAACATTATAATACGTGAAAGTAGCCAGTCACATAAGAACACATTCTGTATGATTCCATTTATGTGAAAAGTCCATAAAAGGCATATTAATAGAAACAAAAAGTAGATGAGTGGTTGCCCAGTACAGGGAGATGGAGATGGAGTGTGACTGCTAATGGGTAGGAGGAGTTTCTTTTGGGGGTGATGAAATGTTTTAAACTTAGATTGTGGTGATGTACAACTCTGTGAATCTACAAAAACCACTGAATTGTACCCTTTAAGTGAACGAATTTATTATCTGTGAATTACATCCCAATAAAGATGTTTAAAAGAAAGTTGATTGCACTGCCTTTAAAAATAAAATAAGTTGGGTTTTTAGATTTAATTATAATAGCCAGTTCAAATTAGATTAGACTATCAGCACACAGTATCTGTAAATGTTGGTTAGGAGAGAAATGACTGACAGAAAGTAATGGGGAGGAAATAGTGTAAGAAAGACTGAATCTAGACTTTTGGGAGTAAACTGATTGGTGTTGAACAACAAAAACCACTGCTACAAATTGGAGATGAGTTCAGGATGCCAAATTTAGAGACCAGAACATCTTCCCCTGAAATCCGCAGCCCAGAATATGTAATAACAACTTTGTGGAACTAGGAAATACATACAGCTCTTTGCAGAAACACAGCTGCAATGAAAAAGCAAAGTAATTTCACTGAACAGATTAGTTCCATATCCTGGTTACACAGAAAGAAGAATTCAGGTCCCGGACAAAGAATGCAACTGACAATGACAAAATGTCAGGCCTAATGTTAAAAAGCCTCAAAATATACCACCAGCTCTCTGGTGACCTCTAGTGGCCACAACTAAGATTGCTTGGTGTACGATACAGGAGACTGTACCACAAAGCAATTCGGACATGGAGTCTGGTCTACTATTTTCTTATCTTGCACGCTGTAAAGCTGGAGTAAAAGGAAACCTAGCTAATGACTGCAGTAAAAAGTTACCTTCCCTAGTTTTCAAGCATTGACTAAAGAGTCTATTTTTCTGTGGCTTGTCTTTGCAGCTTCTTTCAACACAGCCAGGAACGTGTCCATCTTCCCCCAGTGACTTGGTGACTTCATCAGGGACAGTTGGTTAATAATCCACTAGGTGCCCACAGAAGCAGGAGAAAGCTGACAACAGAGAAGGTGAGTGAGGAGGTAGAAAAGATGAAATGGCTGGTCAAAGGAGACGGGCAGGAAAAAGTACAAGAAAAAGTGGGAGGCAGTGTTGCAAACTAAAATAAGCCAATTTGGTCTTGCACAACACTCAAGTATGTTCTGGTAGCTACCTAAGAAGTTCAAAGGTTAACCTCTTCCCCTAGCCTCACCAGCATGTTATGGTGAAAACTACTAAAACCTAATGATGCCACACCTTGACTTTCACTAAGCCAACCTTAGTAAATAAGCCCAAATCACCGCACACAATCTCTTCTGTGAGCTTGATGAAATCCCAGCTCTCTGTCCTTTCGGTAAAAGTTTCACTCAATTGAAAAGGGACAAGAAACAGGCAAATTCCTAAAACAAGATTCTAGCATTGCCTTCATTGTTGGTCTCAGTCTATCAGATCTCCAGATTGACAAGGCCATTTGTTTGGGGATGAAGCCGGGGAAACCATCCTTACAGGCACCTGCTATCAGCTTGTTTGGCTGGATTCTTCACTCAAGTCCAGGCATGCTGGAGGGCTCTCTGGAATATTTTTGTCTGCCCCACAGCTGAATATCTTTAGTTTCACCAAAGAGAGTCCATTTCTAACATTCATCTGCCAAGTGAACAAGACACTAGTTGCTCTGATAATAACGAATGGCCGATATTTGCTATGCCATTTAGCAAAGTATCTGGTCATAACTGAGACTGTGACCTTTCTAATACAATGCTAGCTAACTATGCCTAGAGTATTGATTCCTGATCAGAACGTTATCTATCTCTGATATTTCAACTAATACCTTTAAATATCACACTGTCTCTGCTGAAGTATTTCAAAGAAAATAACAGACATAACAGGAGAGAAGGATAAGAATAAGAACAAGGACCCTTTGGCAATCAGTGACCACTGCTGTACAAGTGCATGCACCAGATATCTACTTGAAATATCTTTTCTGTCCTGTAGTTCCAAGGAGAAGTTAAGATGCTAAGAGAATGTTAAAAATTTACTGGCTGAAGCTATTTACAAATTTTTTTAAAAAATAAACCTCCCACCCTGCTATGAGGATATGAAAGCTCCCAACTTTTCATTTCAGCTTCAGGAGGAAGCAGAACTAGAAGGGTCTGTTTATAAATCTTAAAATATCAATTGCTTTATTTGTTTGTGTTTGTTTCCTTATGAGAAAAATAAAAAAACCTTAAAGGTTATATAAACATTTTACTATATTTTGTTTTCCTTAAGAATGAATGATAATTGCCTTGTTAGGCTACATTTACCTTAATTGTGATTTAGTGCATCGTAAAAATATCGTGAATAAGAATTCTTGACGTTGCTTGTTAGTCCAGAGGTCGAACCAGTGACTTATAAGGGCAACTCTTTCCTGAAAGAGCTATAAAGGGGGGAAAAGGGTATTTTCCTGTATATTTAACATAGTCTTAGTTGCTAAGCAATCCTTAGGCAATCTAACAGCTTCACAGCTAATATTTGCATAGCACATTACAGTTCACAAAACTCTTTCACATATGTAGCAGGGGTCTCTCTCATCAGCTTTGACTGATCTTATTCAGGGATACAGACAAGCTCAGGCTGGTTAGGTGGGCTGGTGGAAAAGGCTGGGGTGACATAATTATAGAGGGGCCCAAGAAGGCCTCTTACAAAACAAAAAGAATCCTGGCTCTTGTTCCCACCTAAGTTAACGTGACCTGGGGAAACAGATTCCAAACATTTTATCTTAAAAACACAAAGAGGCTACACTTGTTTAATTATGAAAGTAAGCTGCTTGAAGTAGGTTTGATTTTGTTAACCCACAGTCCTATATCTTCATAACCAAAATGAAGGTTAATAAATATAGCTAAATAGCTGTTGTTAGGTGTGTCTCTTGGGAAGACATACCAAGAAACAGTGTCCCCTTCTCCCCCCAAAACCTGGGTTTCAGTCCCGCTTTGCTCAGATGACATATACAAACTCACTGGCTTTATTACTGAAAGGGGCTTTGGCCCTGGTCTGGCTGGTTTCCTTCCCTTGTGAATGGGCCTGAGCCAGGCATGAACTGTGAGAACTCAGCCGGCCTTCTGCATGAAGATCTGACAGAGCCATTCAGTGACTACTTCCTGTGCTACCCTTCAAAGGGCCGTGGACTGTACCGTTGGCACAGGAGGGAAGAGAGGATTAAAGAAATACACAGAATTACACATTAACACTCTCCACACCAAAATACCACCCAAAGCACTTCCTCTTCCTCTTTCCCCATTACAACTAATAGTGTGTGTTCTGGAGGTTTCTATTTTGACCCTGGAGGTACAGAGGAAAGAGGAAACAGATCTTGAGCCCCCCATAATTTAAGAGTTGGAGACTGGGGTGAAAAGAGACCATCTTTGGTGCAGACAAATGTAGGTTTATTTTTGATTAAAGTAATTCAAAAACTACATTCTTTAGAAGGTTTTAAAAATATATATATGGCAACACAAAACCCAATATTTCATAGTAAATTTAGCCTTCAAACTAAACTTGTTTTATTCTACAGTATGTAACTCACCTGTCTATTTAATGACTTGTTGGTAAATGGTGTCCAGGCACTGAATCTCCGGTGGAAGCTCTCCATCTCCAGCATTTTCCTGGAAGAATCCTGAGCTGACATCTCAGCAAATTATTTTCTTCCAATCCTAGAAACCATAGGTTAATTCCAATAGATACCGAGTTACGATCACTAGAAACATCCAGCATCTTGATGTTGTCCTTATAGGAATTATATAATTATAGCAATTTGTTTAAATACATATATTTATATACATATAATTACAGCAATTCATTCATATATGTACATATATACACACATATACAATTCATTCATGTGTGTGTGTGCGTATGTGTGCATGTGCATATGTGTGTGTGTGTGTGTGTGTGTGTGTCTCCATGGAAAATCATCCATACAAAGATAGGTAATTCATGCTTTCCAACTCATATTTATTCTATCCTCATCTACTTGCACCCAAATCTGAATCTAAACCAGAGTCATTTTTCACTTTGCTGGAAAAATGACTAGAAATTAGAATGTTTATCAACCAGGAATCCTGACTGTTTCTTTCCCTGGAAAGCAAGAATCTGAAGCACTCAAAGAGGGCACTCCACCTGCCTATCTTCTGAGGACACAAGTCAAAGAGGATGTAGAGGGAAAAAAATTGGGCTAATGTGTTAGTCATCCATTGCTGCATAACAAATTATCCCCAAATTTAACAGCTAAAAACAATAAACCCTACTACCTCAAAGTTTCTGTGGGTGAGAAACCTAAGCACAACTTGGTGAAGTACAGTGTTAGTCTACTAGAGCTGCCACAACAAAATACCACAGACTGGGTGGTGTGAACAACACAAATTTATTTTCTCATGGTTCTGGGAGCTGCAAGTTCAAGATCAAGGTGCTGTCAAGGATGGCTTCTGGTGAGACCTCTCTTTCTGTATACCTTCTTTCTGTATATGTGAGCATGTGCGTGCACACACACACACACACACACACACACACAGGGAGACAGGCAGGGGAGGGGAGGAGGATGGAGAGATTTGGTGTCTCCTCTTCCCCTTATTAGTCCTCTTGGATTAAGCCCCACCCTTACAACCTCACTATCTCTTTACAGGTTCTGTCTCCAAATATAGTCCTGTTGGGGGTTAGGGCTTGCAACATATGAGTTTTGGGGGACCCAGTTAAGTCCATAATAGGTACCTCTGATTCAAGGTCTCTCATAAGCCTGTAGTCAAGATGTTGGCCAGGGCTCCAGTCTCATCTGAAGGATTCGAAGCTCCTTTGTGTGGCTGTTGGCAGGATTCAGTTGTCATGGGCCACTGAACTGAAGGCCTCTGTTCTCATTGGCTGTTGGCTGGAGGCCACCCTTGCCTTCCTTGCCATATGGGCCTCTCCAGAGGACAGTTCATATGGCAACTGGCTTCCACCAGAGTGAGCAAATAAAAAAGCAAGAGGGCACACAAGAGAAAAACCACAGTCTCTTTGTAACCTAACTTCAGAAGTGATATTGCATCATGTTTGCTCTATTCTATTAGTTAAAGGCAAGTCACTAGCTCCAGCCCACACTCAAGAGCAGACAATTAGACAAGAGCATGAACAGTAATACAATCTATCAGAGTTGACCGTTTAGGTCACCTCTTTTCCCATAGCAGAACACATTTATTCATTTCTTGAGGGACACAACCCAAATTTTTACCTTATCAATAGTTTTAGCTTAGATCCCAGGAGATGTGAATGATTCGTAATAGTCTCTACAAATCTAGCTATAGGTCTTTTTGATCTAGAGATCTCTAAACTAAAAAGCTAAGTTTCTGGCCCTAGCTTCTATATACAATATATAAAATGGTAAAACAGGAAAAGAATAACTTCAATAAATATCCCCATTTGTAAAGGAGAACGACATATTAAAAGAGTTAATCATTGAAATTCAGTGATTCTTTTGATTGTACCACTCTCAAAATCTATCTCAAGTTATTTATCTGATTCTAGGCAGTGCTGTATGTTGCAATGGTTTAGAGGCCTCACCTCATTGTCTCTGTCTCTCCCTTTGTCTGTCTCTGAGTCTGTCTCTCCCTCTCCTTCTCCTTCTCCCTCTCCCTCCCCTCTTCTCACCCCCTCCCCCTCCCCACTTTCCTTCTCTCTCTCTCTCTCTCTCTCTCTCTCTCTCTCTCTCTCTCTCTCTCATTGCAACTATTTGGGGCCTATGAATTATCCTTATAAAAAGTCAAACCCAAGTCTCTCTTCCCTAACATATTTTCTCAACTGAAAATATTTTCTGAGTACCGTTTTGTTCCATTCCGAGATCCTAATAATAATGTGATAGCCATACCCTTAAGTTGGTCTTTGCTATTAGGCAAAGTTCTATATAGCATTTGTTACTGAAAGACCTTCTCAAGTGATTCTTTACTAGTTGAAGAGGTGAATCAACTGCACTTCCAATTTTGTTAGTAACTGAGTTTTTTGGCTATCTCTGAATTCCTTTATATTCCTCCTTGTAAACCAGCCAAAAATTTTCTGAGCTCCTCTATTTCTTGTAGTACCTTGGCAAATGCAGTAATTAGTAATTAACTCATTCTAATAACATGAATTTTCTATCTCTTTGCATAAAATACAAAGCTCATTAGGTATATTACATGCCCTTTACACTACTTAAGACCATAGTTTTACAAAATCCCTTCCAGTGCATAACATGAATTGCCATCTTCCCAAGTGTCCAATAACAATTTCATGCTGCCAGACTGGATGTTAATGCCACATAATTAGAAATTTGTTGCTATTATTAATGCAGCACCTTACTCTTGGAACCAAAATTTGTATCCACAGGACATTTAAGGAAGAAACAACAGTAAACTTGTACAAAATCATCAAGAGAACAGAAAAAGTAAGAATTATTCCCAAATCCCTTGTTAAAGTCTGAAAATCCTTGATATCAAACCCAACATGGACCTTACAAGAAAAGAATGTTATAGGTTTATTATCATAAACAAAAATGTAAAAATTCTGGTCAAAATATTAGAACACAGCAATGTATAAAAAAGATACTGTATCACCACCAAGCTGGATTTATTCTTAGAATGTATATTTGGTTTGATATTACAAAATCAATGTACTTATTAACAAAACAAAGAAGAAAAGTGATATGACAATCTTGGTAGATACAAAAAAAAGTGCAGTTGATCAGCTTCAACACCCTTTCATAGCAACAAAACATCTTAGCGAGCTACGACTTGAAGGGAACTTCCTTATCTAAATAAAGACATAGCAAACATTAAATTCAATAGGGGAATGTTGAAACTTCCCCTCTCATAGTTACTACCTTCTTTATTCAACTTTGTTCTATCAAAGTAATAAAGCAATAAAATAAAAAGTAAAGTAATTGAAGAGGAAAAAATTTTTCATTATGTATTAATGTCATAATTGCACGTGAAAAATACTAAAGCATCTACAGATTTAATGCATAAACTCAACAAGTTTGCTGCCCACAAGGGCAACGTTTCAAAATCTGTATTTCTGTATACTAACAAGAAACTTTTATTAAACAACAATGTATCACTAGTAAAAAAAAAAAAAATAATTCAATTTAAATCAAATAGAAACAAGTATTCCACATAGAATACTAAAAATTTTATCAAAAAAATTTAAATATTTCAATAAAAAAAGAATACACATCTGCATAGATATTGGTTCTACCCAACTAACCCATTACTCAGTATAACCTCAGTTTATGTGTTTGACAAACTGAAATTGTATGGAAATGCAAAGCATCCAGAATAGCAAAGTTAACTTCAAAAAGGATAAAGTGGTAAAACTTATTTTATATGATATCAGCACTTAATATAAAGGGAATGTAAATATGAGCATGAGCTATTGGAACAAGAATAGACAAATAAACCACAGAATGGATCAGTGAGTCCATAAACAGCCTCATGTATATGAATAGTTGACTTATGACAAAGGTGGGCCCTGCAGAGCAGTGGGAAAAGGAAGCTTCCAGTGAGCGATGCATGAAGTACAATTACTATCCAGTTAAGCCCTGTTGGCCCTCAGAATCTTGAGAAATAAGTGATTATTGCTTTAATCCACTAAATTTGAGCAATAATAACTGATGCAAAAAATGGCACCTGGAAGTAGAGTGGAGTTATGCCATAGCATGACTTAAAACCCATGGCATTGACTTTGGAAACGGGCAGCAAGTGGGAATTGAAAGGGTGCTGAGGAGACTATAACTCAAGACTAGAAGAACAGTGAAGTTGCTGTGTAAGGCTAGAAAGAGGGTAACCTGTGTCATGTAGCACTGGAATGTTTAGTAACACCTTTGCCTGCATTAATACGGACAATAAAAAATGTACCAGGGTATATGTACACATGGCTAAAAAGATTCCAAGCAGGATACAGGACATGCTGATTGGCTTCTTAGGCTGCATCTGATACGGTAAGAGAGATATGAAATTACCTGAAAGATCTATTTAATTTTTGAGTAGAATTTAGTGGAAATAAAAAACATTGGGTACAGAATCTTCAGCCAGCAAAAAGTCTCAAAGTCATAAATGACCTTATTACTTTGCTAAGGTCTTTGAAAAGTTTAGATATCTCAGAAACCCTCTCTTTAGAAAAGAAAACTTTCTGAGAATCTTTAAGATTTTTGTCCCACAGCACAGGTAGAGAGGGGCCTATTTCAAAGAAATTTGTGGATATAGTTTTGTCCAATAGAATAGATTATAATTAGATACTTAGAAAGCCCATAAAATGGTCAAGAAGACTATTCTGGCCAGCTTGAAATAAAAGGAGCCAAGAAGGTCTGAAATAATCTCTGAACCTCTAACTCTCCATACGTAAGAAACAAGCTAAGAAAGCTATGCAACTGCAACCACAAATCATTTCTTACTGATAAGGATGAGTGACTCAGAGAACAGAACCAAGAGTCAGTAGGGCAGAGCCAAGAGAAACTGAGAACAATAGATTAGGACCACAGTCAAGGAATAATCAGTGCAACTGGCCTGGCTGGATTTCAGAATTGCTATATACCAGCAGCTGCCACATGCCTTCTGTTTCCTGTCTTTGTAAAGAGGAAAGACTGTCGCAGTTATCTATTTGTATTTCACCAGTGTAAGCTGGGCATCCGGGAGACAGCTAGGTTCAGAGGTCTCCAGATCAAGAGGAGCCACCAGCAAGGAGCCTCCTTTGCCACTGGAGCTTGTGCAGAGCACAAGAGATTGAACTTCGAGCCTGATACCATAATTGGATGAGACTGTGAGTGTCTTGGGATCCGGTAAATGTATTCTGCATGTGAAAGGCATTGAATTGTTGTGGCCAAAGAACAGAGCACAATATATTATCTATACATATTGCCACAAACAAGGGCTCTCATCCCTATACCTACACACCAGTTCTCCCATCACAAGATGGAGTTTACTGCTGTCCTTCCCTTTGAATCTGCACTAGAGCTGCCTTGTTTTAACCAGTAAGATGTTGTGGAAGTGAAGATGTGTGACTTCTGGGTCTAGGCCTTAAGATTTGCAGTTTCTATTTTTGTACTCCAGAGATCTTGTTGTCATGTAAATAAGATTGGGCTCGATTACTGCATGATGAGAGACCACATGGGGAGACAGAGGTCAAGCTAGCCCCCAGCTGATTTAGCCACCCAAGCCAAAGCACCAGCTGTGTAAATGAAGCCATCTTGTGTATTGCATTGCAATTGAGCTCCCAGGTGGATGCAACATCAATGAGCAAAGACGATAACAGGAAGCAGAAGAACTGTCCGGGTGAGGCCAGCCAACCCACAAAACTGTGATAAATACTTATTCCTGTTTCAAGCTACTAAACTTTGGGATAGTTTGTTATTGAGCACGGACTGACAAAGGCATGTGTTGGTGTGCATCTACAGTTCTCACTGCAGCTAGTGAAAGTGTAAATTGGTTTAAGCACTTTGAAAGACCGTCTGGCATTATTTCCTAAAGGTAAATCAACAGAAAACATAAGCACGTGGACCAAATACATTCATAGAAATATTCAAAGCTGCATCAGATAGCTCCAAACTGGGGACAACCCAAGTATCCATCTGAAGTCAAAAAATAACTATATCATCATATAGGCATGTAATAAAATGCTATACATCAATGAACAATCTGACGCAACGCACAACAATGGGTAGAAATCACACACATAAGACATTAAACAAAACAAGTTGAAAACAAAATAATACATTTTGCATGGTTTAATTTACACAAAGTTCTATACTATAATGTTAGAAGTTAGGATAGTGGTTACCTTTGGGGAGGAAAGAGAGGGTAATGATATGAGGGACATGAGAGGTGATTCATGATCTGGTGGTAGGAGCCCAGGTAACTTGACTATAATTCTCTGAGTTCTACACTCATGATTTGCATATTTTCTATGTCTTCTATCTCAATCAAGATGTTTTAAAACAAGATATCATTTATAATAATACCAAACATTATTGAGTACCTAGAAAAAAGTATAAACTTTATGAATATTATAAAACTTTAATGAAAAACATTTTCAAAGACCTAAAGAGATATGCTTTATTCATGATTTAGAGACTCAGAAGACTAAAGAAATTCTCTCAAACTGATCTAGAGTCAATGCAATCTCAATTCTAAAAATCCCTAGATAATGTGCTATGTGTGTGTGTGTACACACACATGTGTGTAACTTAAAAAGTTGACTGTAAAATATTTATGAAAGTTTAAAGGGGCCAAAAATACTCAGACAGTCTAAAAGAACAAGAGAGGGATATGTGTTTTTAGATATCAAGATTCACTATAAAGCTGGAGTAATAGGGTGACAGGTAATAATGTGGAGACAGACATCTAAACAAGAACAAAAGAGAAAGTACAAATGGACTTATGTAGACGCGAGCACTGGTTCGGTGATGAATCAAAGAGAGAAAGATGGATTTTTCCATTTATAGAAACCAGAATATCTGTTCTAAAAAAAGAGAGAGAAAAAAAATAGGACCCCTTTCTCACACTACACACAAACACACACACACACACACACACACACACACACACACACACAATCTGAAGGCCTTTTTATATATGAAATCAATTACACATGGTTTGTGAATCCCTAGAAGACAAAATTAAGAACAACGGATGATGTCATAGATACAGATTTTGGATCCATCTAAGTGAGAAAACAACTACTTTATCAGCTTTAGTTGTCTCAGGAGGTTATGTCCATTACTGGAGATATTAAAACACAAATTCACTGACCACTTGTCAATGAAATTCTAGCTGGGATTCAAGCATCAGAAATGTCTAAGTTTCTAAGCAACCATCTGTTGCTATAAATTCCAAGAAGAGAACATGGCCTAAAGTAGCGGAAGAAACTGTGTTGGTGAGCCAGAACATTTTGAGAATAAGACAAATATTTGCACTGCCTCTACTCTTATTACACTTCAATAAGCTAGAAGCACATTTAAAAATGAATATGTTGGAAAGGCATGTACCATATTAGAAACAATTTTAGAAATACTACAAAGGCAGCATGACAGTACCAAATTTGGATCCCTGCTCTGAAATACCCCCACCGCACAAATTGAAGTTTTATAGGTAACTTAGTCTCTGAGCCTCTGTTTCTTTATGTGTAAAACCAGGCAGTGATGTGTCTTTGCGAACTATAGTATAATAATGTGTTGTCTAGATAAAAACCTCATGGCAGTGTGGAAAAGTAAATACCGTCTTCTGAATCAACTTTAAATCAAAGCAAATAAATCCTTAATTTCATAAGATGCCCAGCTGTTGCTATGTGAAATTCCTCCAAGAGCCAACATAAGGGATTTGTATTTAGCAAGTTCTCAAAATTGTTATGATCCTCTGTATTAAGGGATTACTGAGTTACATAATGAGTGGAATGTTACAGAAGGAATAGTCACTCTGTCTGCTGGTGGTCTTACATATGTGAGTAGAGTACATCAGATTAGATAGACAGACAGACAGACAGACAGACTTAGATAGAGATAAGTATAAACATAAATATGGATAGAGATATAACTTTCCACAGAATTATGTTATTCTCTGAGAGGTCAACTTTGCTGATTATTCAACCTAGGGAAAGATGGCATGCTGGTGGTCACTACTTCTTTAAGTGGAATGATTTCATATTTCAGCATTTTATATTTCTCAAAATAATAATTCCATGATATTAATAGCTATTTCCCAGAAAATTAAGATCCATGGTTAAATGTGCTTGGGAAATTCTTAATTGAACAGAATTAAATGTTTTTGTCGGATGTCTTAGTAACTTTAACCTGCTGATGTTCACAGTGACTCTCCAAGAGGAGGAAATAGTACGCAGCATTTCCCTTGTTCACTGTTATAGGAGCCTTTTGTAGTGTGTGTTGGTTGTCTACTGTGGTTATTTAATGCTGTGTAACAAACAGTCCCAAAACTTGGTGGCTTAAAAAAGCAAACATAATCGTCTCACAGTTACAGTCAGGAATCAAGGCATGGCTTCTCCGGGTCCTCCGGCTCAGAGTCTCTCACAATCCAAGTGTCAGCTGGGACTGTAGTTATCTCAAAGCTGGACTGGGGAATGATCCACTTCCAAGCTCTTGTAAGTGGTTGTTGGCAAGATTCAGTTCCTCACAGACTGTTGGAACAAAAGCCTCAGTTCCTTGCTGGCTGTTGGCTGGGGGCTCCCCTCCCTTGTGGGCTTGTCTGTAGCTTAGCTCATAAAATGGCATTTGGCCAAGTGAGCAAGCAAGAGAGCAAGAGAGGGCAGGCAAAATAGAAGCCACAGTCTTTGTGCAGCGTAATCAGAAATGACATACCACCACTTTATGATTAGTCATAATAGGGGTCAGCAAACATGGTCAGCAGGCCATAATTGCATGCCACTGATTTTTGTCAATAGTTTTGTTGAGATACAGCTAATCACATGTATTTACATATTATCTATGGTCACTTTTATACTGCAACAGCAGAACTGAGTGAGTGAGAGCCCATATGGCCCACAAAACCAAAAATATTTACTACCGGGCCTTCTACAGAAAAAGTTTGGTGCCCCTGCCTTAGAAGCAAGCCTAGCCCACACTTTATGGGATGGATTCACAAGGACATGAGTACCAGGAACCTGGATCACTGGAAGCCATTTTAGAAATTACCTACCCATTTGTGTCTTCCAACAAGTAGTTATTTGACATATATTTGCTGAGCGAGTAAATGAATACTTGCTCCCATGTACAAAATTTCCAAATTCTAGGGCAGAAAAGCAAGTTACTAGCTAAGAAAAAGCCAAGTTCCTTCACTGATTATTAGAATTTGACAACTGTGTCACAACTGTGATAATTTATCAACTTATGTGAGTGATCCTATCAGTAATTTCCATCATTATGTTAAATAAGTTACATGTAAAATAAGCTTAGAATTGAATTAATAGGTAGATCTGACAGATTTTTCTTTCATGACGTGAGCAAATCCGAAGAAAGAGAAGTATTTTAGGGTATTTATTTGAGATGAGAATTCACTCAGGGGCAAGAACACTTATTGTGAACTATGTTTACAATATGGCAGTCACCAACATCTTCTAATATCTTTAGAAAGATGCACCTGGCATTTCTTCCTTGAGAAACTTTTAGATTCTACGCATTGGAACAAATTTATAGCAAATCTTCCTCCTAAAGCATGAATAAGGAATGAATTACTAGGAGTGAAGGGGAAAAAATTCAGTCCCTGAAATATGCCTCCCAAAAGTATTTTGGGTTCCAAAGATCATAGAAAACAGAGTGCGAGAAAAGTATGTGCGATTAGTGAAAACAAAAAATAAAACAAAACAAACAAACAAAAAAAAAATGAAAGGCTATTCCAATTAAATTAAAAGTCCTATATTGAGGGTATGTAAAAACATGACTTATTTTTAATATAAACAGGCATATAATTTTTATTAAGTGCACAAATAATGGATAATGAAAGTGATGGCAAACTTTGAGAAAACCTGTGCTGCTAATAGCACAGGAGGTGATAGGAAATGCCAGAATTGGGAGCCAACACTGGACATAATCAAATGTGGGATTTGCTCAGGATTAAGCTATAAAATTAAGGCTATAACAAGAAGCAACTGTACGTTTTAAATTCATTCAGGAAAAATAATTAGTTATGTTGCTCTAAAACTTTCGAGTCCCTAACACCTACTTTCTCCCACTGAAATAATAGAGCATGATTTTTTGAGGCTCCTGTGGTGCACAAATGTCAAGGAGGGCCTGAGTTGTGCTGAACTTTAGTACAGATGATGTCAAGATATTCGGTTCTGATGTTATGGCAAGATTAATTCATAAGCACAGCATAAGCACTTCTAAAAAGGTAAATATTATAAGTACCAAGGTTTAATTATTTGTCCTATTCATCAAAACCTAGCCTGTTAACTCAGAGCTATACAATCATAACCGGGAACAGTGTTTGCAGTAGATTCTTCGCATTTTCCCTTCACAATCCTCCCAGGCAGGGCACTGGGCACGTCCCCAGCCCATGACCTTGGAGAACCTGAGCAGCTTCATAGTTACCTGAAAGACTGAAGTAGCCTGGGGAGAAACAAAACAATCCCTGTGTAGGGTCAGGTTGGAGTCAGGCTGTGGCAAGTAAAGGCCTATCTCCTCTAGGGCACTCATTTGGAATAGAAAGGAAGTCACTTTGGGGGGCACTGAGGAAAACGCTGATTTTCATAGCACTCCGCACTGGCTTACATCATCAAACTCTCCATCGGCCAGTTCTCACCCTCTTTCCCATCATGAAGTCCAAAACGTGGGGAGTTGGGTGGGGGAGGGAAGGGTACCTCCCTACCTCTATCCCAAAAGAGTGCTCGGAAGAGATAAGATTCGTGTCACAGCCCAAATCAAGCCTGACCCTACGCAGAGATCGTTTCTTTTCTCCCCAAGCCACTTCAGCCTTTTGGATAATTACGAAGTTGCTCAGGTTCTCCAAGGAGGAGCCCAGCGGCCAGCCACAGCGCTGTTTAGGGTCGCCCCAAGGCTGCCTGGGGAAGCTACACCGGCCCGGGCGCTGTTCCCGTGGGGTCCCAAGCAAGGGATGCGCGACGCCAAAGCCAAGGGCTTTACCTCCAAACGGTGGCCGAGACCCGCCTCCAAGCGGCTGCCTCCTCTTTGGACCTTGTAGAAAAGCGGGAGCAAGATTTGTGGCCGCAACCCCGGGTGGAGGAGGTGGAGGGCAGCAGTGCGCCAGCTCCATGGCGACCCCACAACAGGGCCCAGCGCCCCGCCCTCCCGGGACGCAGTTCACCGACCTCAAGGCCAGGGCCTGGGTACCCAGAAGCTGGACTCAGACGCCAGGGCTGCAGGACCCCAGGAGGAGACCTGGACACCAAAGCCAACATTTGCTTGGCCTCAAAGAAAGTCAGCAATTTTTAAGAGCATGAGAGGTGGGAAAAGGTGGGATTTCTTATCTTCAGCAAATGCTCAGAATATTTTAATACTAATTATTGTCAATTTTAGGTACCAAAATCAAACCAAAGCAAACCAAAAAACAAAAACGCTCTTCCTAATTGATTTCATAATGGTTTTGGTTAAAATGCCTTCAAGTAGTTATTGTAAAGCCTTTAAGCTTTTTTTCTTTTCTATGTAGATGAACAATTATCGCCAATGGAAAGATGTTCACAATATGAAGTTAGAAAACTGAATGGTATGATCTAATTTTTGTAAATAAACAAGTTTAAGAAGTTTGGAAGTATGAACGCCCAAAAAAAAATGTTAAATAGTTTTGCTATGGTAGTATTTTTAAAAATCATCTGCAATGAAGTTTTGTCCACAAGGAATATGCATCTATGTAATAAATTTATTGTAAACCAGGCATCATTTTTTTTCTTTTGCCTTTAAGTGTTTAAGCTATAAGAAAGGATACAAATTAGATAAGCTAATACTTTGTTGCCTGGGACCCACATGGGGTCCCTTGACACAAAGGACAAATGAATAAACAAAGTCAACCTGCTGCTGTCACTAATCCACAGGAAACAGCTTTTGCTTTACTGTCTCTGGACCCATCCAAGAAAAACATGTCACATGGCAGTGTCCTTTTATTTTGTCAGAGCCTAGAGTGCTATTTTTCCCCCTTGAATCTCAGTTCTCTCCACCCAACAGAAACATTTCCCAGGTAGCATTTAATGTTCTAATGATTTCCTCATTTTTAAGAGGGAGAGTATTAAAAAGACCGTTTAAATAAACTGGTACACATTTGCAAGAAAGTTACAGAACCTCAAATTTTGTGAATGGCTTCCTCTCGAGAACTGAAAACTCATATTACCAGATTGAAGATCACAGGTTTCTTAAAAACAGACGATAAGAAACTAATTTAAAACAATCACTTTATTAAAAATAGCAAATTTCACAAATACTCATTTAACATTTTGTTGTCACTGGCCATTGGAAAACACACCAGCATGTGTACTGATCGTCTAACGTAAACTGAAGCTGAGCTGCCACAAAAAGCCTGTGCATCATCAACTTAGGATCCGAAGAGAATAAGTTTGGTGAGCTCAGGAAGGATAAATCCTTCAGCCCTATCAACAACATTTAGCACAATTCATTTCAAGTATAACCCCATAAGGCAACAATATAAAGCATAGCAGCACAATCTCTATATCACATTTCTTGATTAAGCCTTCAACAAGGCCTAGACCTCCAGTGATAGTGAATGATGGCAAATCAAATATACTCAAAGCAGGAGGTGAAAACAATCATTGCACTTGCACTTTAATTAAATTCCTTATTGTGGAAGATGCTTCTGCTACTGGATTCAGCTGGAAAAGTAAAGACTGCTGCTTTTCTTCAAACCGCAAGAAAGCAACTGCGTTTCATTTTAGCTGGCAGAAGTATTTGGAACATCTTGTGCATCTGCCAAATGGAGTTTTTGTCTGAATTCATCAGTTAAGAAGACTTTCATTCTATAATAAGTACATCTTTTAAATTTCTAGAAATTACACCCAGGAGCTAAGAGACAGCGGTATCAAAAAAAAAAAAAAAAAGAAAAGAAAAGAAAAAAAAAGAAAAAAGAAATATGTTTAAAGGGAAAGTGCCTATATTGCTATTAAGAAATTTAAAAGTGGTACAATTTTTAATTGTGAAGTAATTATTCTGTGCCTAGAATTTAAAGACTTTAGAAAATCACTGAATCAAGCCCATGTTCCAGGTTCTAATAGACCACAGAATTATTTAAATGCAGTAAGAATCATTTTCATGGGTAAGGAACTGATTAGAAGCAAATAAAAAAATTTACTAGATTAAAAAAATTGATTTGAAAAGACAATAGCATTTTATCATCCTTGGGAAAACAATTTCTTAGTAAAAGTCAAAAACAAAAAATTGGCATAGCTCTTAAACTTTTCCTGTAATTCTCTAAATTACTCTTTAAGAAGATTAGAAATAGGTTGGATTCCTGTACTTATTAGTCTCATCATCATTGCCTTTCATTTACCTCTTTCATCTATACGACCTACCTGCTACCTATTTTTCAAGACCCCAAACAATGATATACATTGAAAACTAAATGCTAGCAATGCATATATGGAAGAGGTTGCAAAAATGTATACACATGAGCATGCCACTCTTGTCCAGTTAGGAAGGCTGAGTCTAACATATCTACAAATGAACAGATAATGAAAAAAGGCAGATAGATAGTCTGAGATACAAAGTGCTTCAGGGAGGTTGTCAGCTTCAGCATTATTTGATAAGGAGAAGGGGTAGATCAACTCTAGTAGGAAGTACAACCTGGATAAAGGCATAAGGTGAACATGAACACGATATACTCCTGGACTGCGAGAGAACTTGGTGGAATTATAAAATGTAACAGGATGTACAGTTTATGATCAAATTATTGAGACCTTTTACAAAATCTGACATGGTTAAAAATAAATAAATAAACAAAAATAGGAATGGCAAGATGAAAGTGATATTTTAGGAAGAATAACTTAGTGGCAATATCTAAAGTCTATAGCAGCACTGTCCAATAGAAATATAATGCAAGCCACAGACATCATTTTAAAAAATATTTATTTACATTAATGTGTCAAAAATTATTTCAACATGTAATGATTATGACAAACTAAGATACTTTATATTCTTTTTTTCATATTAAATCTTTGAAATCAGGTGTGCATATTATACTTACAGTACTTTTTAATCCAGATTATTCACATTTCATGTGCTTAGTAGCTACATGGCTAGTGGCTACCACATTGGAAGGTACAGCTCTAGAGTTGGAACAGAAATTTGAAGGTTATTGAATCAGATGAGGAGGGTAGAGAATAAAGGGAAAATAAAAGGCAGAACTAATGATGCCTACAACTAACAGTAATTGGCAAATAACTTCATGTCCATGTCCAGGCTCAATGGCAGAAGTTGCCATGAGTGATTAGCAATATCTGCTATGGTCATAAAGAGATTTTTAAATAATCTTGGAGTCTGAAATAACTGAGGCACTGATGATAGGGAAGTTAGGAGGGGAAAGTTTGAGTACAGTGAGAACAGTTATTACAGATGAGGAAACTAGGGCAACCAGGCTTTGCTTAAGGTTACACAACTGCTTACCAAGATCTGAAACCAAGCAATCCAAAGCCCATGCTCCTATATGCTGCCACGTTGTCTTATTTAACTGTGGTCGCTGGATCGAGGACAGTGAGACAAAGATTCTAAATGTTTTAACAAAAACACTCAGATAAGAGGATAGGAGATCCATAAGTGTCATATGTTTAGAAAGAATATAAAGCTTGGAACAAATATAAAGAAAAACCAGGAACTTCTTCCAAAAAAAAAAACCCTAATTAACTCTTATCTTACCTCTGTATTTAGGTCTTTCTTAAATGATGATGACAATGATACCTTTCATTAATATCTTCCCACAGTTTATGTGGCTTCTCAAAATCTTCTGTAATATGGGTATATAATATTGCCTACTTCCAAGGGTAGGCCCAAATGAGATAGTGTGTGTTAAATCCTTCATTTAATACTTGGCAAACTATAAGCATTCAATAAAGATTAGCTATTGCTATTATTAGATTTGTATATATCTCCCTATTCATTGTTGTTACTGCATAATTCAGCAATTAATTACTTATAGTAATAACAGTAATTTATATATAATGTAGTTTCAAAATTTCACATACACATCATTACATGTAGCAATTATTCCATATTACAGAGGATAGTGAGATATTAATCAATTTGCCCAAGATTACATTATCAAAATGTGGAACCAATTTTTGGAAATCAAATCTCTTGACTCCACAACCAGTATCCTTTCTAGCATCTCATTATTTGGTCCAAAGGGGATTGTCTTACCTCTTAAAAGAAATTATCTTACAGGCACAATCACTTCTTATTGTTCTTATGTACTTCACGTGGTACATATCGTTATATAAAAAAATAAATTTTGAAGTTTCTAAAATAATTGCTCTAAACTGAAATGTCAGAATCGGAATACTTTACATATGTCTTGATTTCCTTAATCTAATCCTATATTATATTCTGTACACTGAATTATGAAAATGGCATTTCACAAGCTATGTAAGCATCCTTTGAAGACTAAATTTTAGTGGTCTAATTTTCAATTTTATACATTTAAAACATCCTATGTAATAATATTAAATGAAGCATAGTATGTCTGGATATTCAACTGCCATTTAGCCTCAGAATCTAAGATTCAAAGTAATTTATATAACAATTGGCCTAATCCTCAATTCTTTTGATTAAAAATTTTTTTTAATGTTTTAACAATATAAAACCAATACAAAGCAAAGCAGAACAAACTAGAAACAAACAGAATTTCAGCATACAAAACAATCAGAAAATTCCATTTGGAAACCAAAGGGGAAGAGATATGGCCCCAGCCATAAAACTAGGTGTCTGCTCACTACATCTAAGGCTGGAACTATTCACCAGAAATTATAATTTGCAGACTTTTCACTGCTGATATTAGGCAAAGGATACATTGAAGAATTTAATTCTTCTAACTGTAACACAAAGAAACAGTTAATTTTTATAAGATAAAAATCAAAAGTAAGTGTTAACTATACATTTTTAAATAATTTTTCAGTTAAGCTTTCTTTAAATAAAAAAGCAAAATAGTAAAAAAGTAACTTTTCAAAAATTTACAGGTTGAGATATTCACTTATGAAAAATAATTATAAAGTACTTTTAGCATTTATTAAACAAGAATATTAAAAGAGAATTAAAGCAGATGACAAAAACTGGAGTTTTATATGTATTCTTAAGATCACATTATTATAATAATCTATAATAGTTTTTAAAAGAAAGAAGTTAGTATTTTAATGATTAAAATCTTTAAAACCTTTATAGATTACAAAAAGATTTCATGTAACATTCAGTTTTCAGTATGAGGCAGAAATAATCACCCCTATAAGGAAAAATCTGAGTGACAGAAATGATAAATTGCTCAAAGTTACAAATGCAGATCCTGGACTAAACAAATTTCGTGTTATTTTCAAATTTGGTGTTATTTTTACCATTTTACAGTCACTCTCCTAAATGTATTACAAAGTAAGCTTATATTTGTTAAGAGAAACTAGTAAAAGCAAATAGTTGCAACACTAAACACAGTACACCTGAAATAAAAAGTATATACTTGAAAATTTTAAAGTACAGGCATATAATTCCCCTCATATTTACTTACTCAAAAGAGAGAGAAAAAGCAATGTAATGTCATTGGTGAATATGGAAAATTCTAAACTAAAGTAAATTGAATTCAATTTTTATTTACTTTTGTTCCAAAAAAGATTTTAAAGGGGAAAATTTAATTAACACTTCTCAGTATAAAAATCATAGGGTGTTATGGGCTGAATTATGTCCTCCTAAAATTCATGTTTTAACCCCTAGCACCTCAGAATGTGAACATATTTGGAGACAGGGTCTTTAAAGAGGTAATTAAGTTAAAATGAGGTTATTAGGATAGGCCCTAATCCAATACGACTTGGTGTCCTTATAAGGAGAAATTTGGACACAAGACGCACATACAGAGGGAGAATGCCATGTGAACATGGAGATGGCCATCTGCAAGCCAAGGAGAGAGGCCTCAGAAAAACCCAACCCTGCCAACACCTTATCTTCCACTTTGAACCTCCAGAACTGTGTGAAAATAAGTTTCTGCTGCTTAAGCCATCCAGTCTATGGTACTTTGTTATGGCAGCTCTAGCAAGCTAGTACACATGGAGATATGTTAAATTACCATAAACACCAAACACAGTTCTGTATTTTAAAAAAATAGCCACCTGAGTAAATAATGCAATTATATGTCAAGGTTTTCTGACATATTATCTTCTACATCTTAAATCTTATATATGTACAGAAGATAATATTTTGCTTTAAGATTTGCCAGCATTCTCAGAATATATACACAATTTCTTTTGGAATCTATATCTTTAAAAAAAAAAAAAAGTCAAGTACATGGGTGAAATCTAAAGACATTACACTAAGTGAAAGAATCCAGACAAAAAGCAACATATTATACAATTCCACTTATATGAAATGTCCAGAATAGGCAAATTCACAGAGACAAAAAGTAGATAAATGGTTGCTAGGGGACGGGAAGAGGAGAGGACTGAGTTGTAAGGTTTCCTTTGGAGTGACAAAAATGTTGAGTCATTAGACAGTGGTGATATCTGCACAACACTGTGAATACACAAAAAAACCACTGAACTGTATATTTTTAAAAAGTTAAAATAGTAAATTTTATCTCAATAAAAACATTTATTAAGAAAAGAATGAAGTAAAAGAACTATACTCACATCAGACAGAAGCCTATCCAGATTAGCGTCACTAGCTGTTTTTCTCTTATCCTCCGGAAGTTCTTCTAACTCCCCATAAAGCTCCAAATTCAAGCGAGCTAATTTCTCCTGCATTCCCCGAACATGTTCCATCTGTTCGATGGAACATTCATTTCCTAGGGGAACATTCCAAACATTAATAAAGGTTAGGACAGTTAAAACTGTCTCTAGAAAATACTCTTAAACTCTAAGGTGCTACAAAAGAAATTACTTATCTTCTTTTATAAATTACTTTGTTAATGATTGCATATTTTCTGGATATAATTACAAATCAAATTTCTAACCAGGAAAACAATGATGATCTAAGAAAAGACTGTGGGCACTACAAAAATAAGATAGGAAAGATTTTTCAAAAAATTATCATTTAGATAAAGATATATTTTTTCAATACTAATATCATATATAAAAGCAATAGCATCATCAAATCATCTCCAATTTGGCAACTGCCATTTAAATCAACTGATTCAACATTCTATGATAATGTGTGAGTAAAATTAAGAGTCATATTAAGGGCTTAAACCATGAATCATTCTGCCAACCAATTATGTATTCATCCTTTAAGAAATATACATGAAAATATTTATGAAACATGTAGAGTATTATAAAGCATGAGAAACACAATGTAATATTTTCAATTGTATATACAATAGTACAAAACAACTTACTTGCTAAATGAAGTCTAAGATGATTGTATTTTATGCCTCTTGACTTTTTTTAAAAAGAAAATGACACTTTTAAAAGGAATAGCAAAATACACGCAGAAAATAAGATATAAACATCTTGAAAAGAAAAACAGTAAATACAAACATCTATTGCTTACCGAATGCTTGAAGTTTTCCAGAGTGGAAATCATTCAAAAGGCTGAGAAGCCCCCTCTCCATCTCCTGAACGTCTGAGACATCAGTGAGAAAGGAATGTTGAATTGGAGTTGACTGAGCACCTTTTCCTTCTCCACCCTGAGGTTTTGTCTTTTCTTTCATCACTCTGCAAAGAAGATGCAATTAAAAAATTAATTGCACATAACTCTCTAAAAATAGATGATTACTTTTAGGCTCTTTTAGGCTAAGCAAAATTTGTGAATGAAACTAAATTTCCCTTAAAACAAGAAATCAGAACAAATTTAATACTAAATAAAATCAGTAATTTCAACCAGAAACCAAAAGAACAGGTTATGAAGTCTCAAACAAATATATAAAATATAACTACTAAGGTATATAAAAAGTTGGGTTAATGTATTTATATAATACATTATTTCTTTGATTTACAGAAACATAATACTATCATGTTTCACATTTCATTTCTCTGTAAAATATATATTCTCCTTCTAAACTTTATCCTATTTGTTTCTTGAACTATCAGGTATTCAACAAGTTATGGGGCCTCTACTCTGCAGTTGACACTATGCCAGATACTAGGTATAGAAAAATGCACACAGCATCTGTCATTGCATAGAAAAACATCCAGTCTAAGGAGAAGGAAGATGTATAAAGTCATAATCACCATATGAAAGAGTGCTGAAAACCTGTTATTAACCATGACTCTTCCAACTTCCTAAGGCCCCCTCATGCAGTCAGGAAGTCCTATTGATTATACTCATAAATACATCTCTATTTCTCTTCTCCACTGCCACTACCCTATTTCTTGACCAAAACTACTCCAACACCTTTGCAACTGGTCTTGTCTCTATGTCTTGTCTCTGATCCCCCTTCCCTCCCCACAGAGCAGCCAAATCAATTTTTTAAAAGTAAAATCAGATCATGTAATTTACTTAATTCAAACCCTTCAGTACTTTGCACTATCTGCTGGATAAAGCCCAATACCCTTAAAAACCCTATCTTCCCTTGTCTATGCTCTAGACATTCTGAATCTTTCACTTCTTAGAAATCCATTCTCTTATCAACTTACATGCTAATCCTCGGCTTACATTAGCATTCTTCTCCCTCATTACCATCTTTGCCAGGCTACCTCCCACACATCCTTCAAGTCTCCATTTACTTGCTATTTCCTCAGGAAGGCCTTTTTAGAACTCCTAGACTGGTTCTTATTACACATATCTGGCATATACCTGGCCCTCAAACACTTGAGCGATGATGTTATACACACCGTGGTATGGGAACAACGAAAGAGGAATTTACTCAACCTAGGGGCAGCCAGAGAAAACTTTGTAAAGGTGATATGTGAGTGAAGCCTTAAAGAATAAGTAGGAGTTCACCAGACAAAAAAGGGAGAAAGGGTTGTGTCACTGTATAACTCCAATGTGTACTACATATATTGGGTACTCATTTAATTCATTACGTTGCATGAAGGCATCTTTCCCATAAGCGTACTCACCACAATAAGGATAAGAGGAATAGGGTATATGGTGGGTGCAGGGGAGGGGTCAGCAAGAAAGAAAATCATAGCCTTAACAAGAAATCAACTTAGAACACATAAACTGTTGAAAATAGGTCAGTAACAGTTTTTCACAAAGTAATATCTATATCTTATATACATATTAAATTTGACATCACTCTTTAGTACCTTGCTACTCGAAGTGCTGTCCAACATCTATAGCATCAAAGTCACCTGTAAGCTTATTAGAAATGCTTATCTGAAGCCCTACCCTAAACTAACTGATTTGGAACTACATTTTAAAAAGATCCCCAAGAGATCCATATTCATATTAAAATCTGAGATAAATTTCTATAGACTACAAGGTTTTACTATAGCAAATGTATATCTTTTCTTTCAAATTAGAAGTTTTATCCAAGTGTTTTGCATCAGTTCATTAAGCAACCCTCTCAAAAAAGAACACAAAAATCTTTTTATTCCCACTTCAATGTTTTTGATCATGTCGCACTGTCTCACTTTGTATTAAAATGATTCAACAATAAAAAATCACTCATCAAAATTATACTAGGTATAAAGCCCCACTTAAGTACTGTGTGACACATAAGAATGATCAATGTAGTCCTAGACCTCAGGAAGTCTACATTTTAGAAGAGGGTAGAGAAATAAAAGTACAAGGTGGAAGGTGACAATGAGATATAAATAAACTGCTATAAAAATTTTAAAAAATTATCTTGGTTTTCTTTTTTTTACCAACCATAACTATATTAAAAATTTGACTCTAAGTTAAACACTGCCCTTTCCAATCCAATAATTTATTCAAAGAAAACCATAACTCTTACAGTTTATCATTTAGTCCTTATTGGAAATTTGTTTGCCAAGTGTCTTTGACTATGTCTCTTTTATTTCCTCAAAGAGAATGTGAGATCATCATCAAGGCAGGAATTTCATCTTTTCTTTTGTGTAAATCCAATGGGTACAGAGTGCTATAGCATTACTTCTTTTAAGGACTCTCTATGATGAACTTGCAAGTGGAAGTAAATTTATTTGATAATTAGAAGATTAAGATCACGAAAGGTTTTTTCCTCTAAAGACGTCATCTTTCTTTCCAAATATCTAATACTATGAAATACTCACATATATGTAGCAGAAATATGTAACATATTTAAACTTGTCTATACTGTTTCCTTCAACATCTGAACACAAATGATGTTCACCAAATATTAATTATTACTTCAAGGTAGTGAGATTTTAGTGTTTTAAATTTTTGCTTTGACTTCTTCCTGTGTTTAAATTTTTACAATATATACAAATCATTCCTACAAAAACAATGAAACCACTCTTTTTTAAAAATAAAAACTAACAAAGCACAAATACTCAGCTTAGTTGAAAAAAATACTCGTGTATCTTTTATTCCATTTCTGGCTAGCTCACCAATTTTATTTACAAGTTTTCATGCTCTGTATATTTCAATATGGGACAAAGTAAGGGCCTTCAAACCAATCATTCATTTCCCATTTTCTAATCTCTATACATACAACTTCCAGAATTTTTTTTCTAAGTCATATATAACATGTGCCTCAACTGTTTTAAAAGTCAGGCAGAGAGAAAAAAATGTTGTAAGAACTACAGGATTTAGTATTTAACAGCATTTTGCTGTGATAATATCAAAGAAAAAATTCACCTTTTTAACTTTGGTCGCTGTGAAGTTGACTGTGATGCAGGATTTGAAAACCCTGTGCTTTTACTAACTGGAATGGCATTTTTTTTGGCATTAACAACCTGAGTAGAGTGGGCACTAAAAGACTTAGGACTCCTCCTCTTCACTTTCCGCTCTTCCATTGTTTTAAGGTCCTTATTGCAGTAAGGCCAGCTTCTTATGATCTATGGAAAGAGAGCAAAATTATACATGCATGCTTTGATAGGCCAAAATAAAAGAGGTTCAAGATTTTCAGAGGTCTTTAGAGAAAGCTAGATAGAATAAGGATGCCTTAAATTTAATCTACCGTGCTATGTGCACATAAGCCCTAAGCAAAATTGTCTGCTGAACAAATTTTTTTTCACCATTTTCTTTATTCACTCCTCCCACGGATGTTAACAATATTCCACTTGCCAAGCACTATTCTGGCCACTGGGATGATGGTACTGAACAAGACTAGGTCCCTACCTTCAAGAAGCCTACATCATTGAAGGGGAACAATACATAAAAAATAAAGAAAACAGCCAGGTGATCTTCCCAGCTTGACTCAAGCTTCAGGTGGCATTTAGGTCTTCCTTCTAAAATGTATTCTTCGAAGAACCAACTAGATTCAAATAGATGTATAACTGACAGGAGTATCTGCATTTTAGCTAGTGACCTGAAACCTTATTTCAACTGCCAAGCAGAAACTCCAAGTCTGCCTAGGAATAATACTGATTCGAGTTCCTTGATCAAGTGAAGTTCTGTAAAATTAAACTTGTTTTATGACTATTTTTAAAATACTTTCTCTACCTGTCTCCACAGAAACATGAAACTTTATTATACATGTTTAGTTTTGTTAATATAAAAAAAAGTTATGCTATGGAGTTCCATAAAGAATACATGTAAGGTCTTCCATTTATCCAATATTTTTCCCTTACTTTATTAACCAGCTTTATTTCCCTAATAGTCATCCACCTAAAAATATCCTCTTACATGTCCTTTTTATTTATGTATAATACTAATTATACTGTTTCATTTATAATGAGAAATTTGTATGACTATATACCTCATATTATAAAGTGCCTTAGAAGCATTAGGCCCTTTTCAGTGTGCTGGATTAGATTTAATCATGGTATGACTATTCAAAAAAATTCAAAATCACTGATGTCACTCCTAAAATAATTACCTAACAATTTTAATGAAAACAGATGTTTTGTCGTCGTCTGGAATTGGTGCCACGAAGCACTGGAATTTAAAGCATTAAGCTGAGTTGGCTCCAGGTGACTCTAGGCAATTATAACTGGAGCTATGCTACCTCCAAAGCAGCAAAGGTTTTTAAGGGAAAGACTCTAACACCCAGTCTCTAATCGCAGACACCAAGTGTATCCCTTTATACCCTGGCTAAAAATTTTTCCTTTAAGAATCACTTTTAGTAACAGAACGGACATTTGGGGATTGTTTCAGCGTACAACACAAATTAAACAGAACCTTAAAAAAATCTGAATAGAGACAATGGGCTGACAGTTCGCCAAAGAGGCACGGATCTGTATAAATGTCTGATGCACAGACACACTGGCCTTCGATTTAATGCTAATGCACAGTTGGTGATACAAAAAGAAGAAAGCAACTAAGTAAGTAAAGCAATGGAAATAAACCAACAGTGGTCTAACCTAAGATATTCTGAGGGGCTCGAAATTCATGTTTTGGGAAGGTAACCACTGTGTCACAAGAGCCCTGAAATCCTGTATATACCAAACAGCAAGGGGCCATTTAGAGGCCTTCGCACACAGCTCGTAGTTTACTCACACACTGGTTTTGAGAGCCAGGAACCCACGGCCTCCACGCGGGACCCCTCGGCGTCTCTCTACTCTTCATCTCACTTCCCTTCTCCAACCTGCGTGCCCTTCACCGCCCAGAGCCCAGCAGTGGCCAGAGTGGGCGGTGGGAGGGGCCTCAAGGGGGGGAGCATGGCGGGGGCGCCTCGGCTTACACTTCATACCTGAGGAAGGACGGGATCGGGGTCCTCGACCTGCAAACCCCTGGAGGCCTCCGACGTGCCTGCCGCAGCTGCAGCCGCCGACGCTACTGCGGCAGCGGGAGCCGGGGTCACATCCTGGACTCCGCGCCGCCACAGCTCCCTCTGTTTACGGATGTGACGTAAGGACGTGGCGCCTCCGGGCTCCAGGCCCGAGCGCAGCCCGTTCCGGCCCCGCGAGTGCCGCGCGGGTCTCCGCCCTCGACACCGCATGATTCCCCCTGCCCCCCGGCCTGCCTTCAGCCGTACTTTTGGGAGGTGCAGAAAGGAGGACCCCCCGGCTGGGTGTTTGTTTGGGGTAATGTGGCCCCAAAGCAGGGAAGGATAAAGGGTGGCATTGATAGCAGGAACGAGAACGACGGTACCCCTTCCGGAAGCTGCCCCGCCCCTCGGTGAGCGTCAGCGCCTACGCACTACAAGTCCCAGCATGCTATTCGAGCAGGCCCGGAGGCGGGACCGGAGTGTCGCCATAGCAACCATTCTGGATTGTTTCCCGTACATCATCACCGCGCCAGGTAATGCAATTTTGGCTTTGGAGGCGGCATGGAAAACGGGGATTCGGTTCACGGCCTGGATGCTGCTCCTCATTAGAACCTAGATGCGATGCTATTGTTACTTCTAGTACTAGCCACTCCGTGTAGGCATTAGACATATGTCATCTCTTCACTTCACTACAAAATATTGTTAGCGTTGGAATCTCCGTTTCTGTAAAGAGGATTCTAAATCATGTCTCTCTGTCTCCAAGACAGTTCTTGCACTATACGTACTGCCTCTGGAGAAGGGATCGCGGATTGAGAGAGATGGAACTATCCTAAAGGAGGGGAGAAATCTGTTTCAATCCCTAGTTTGGATAGGCTTCCCTGTGCGGGGTTGGGAGGGGGAAGGTTTTAGGCCCGTAGACCCTTCATTGAAAACATTCTGGAAAGTACCACACACACTTTTCCCGCTTTTGCGGGAATTGTGAGGAAACGGGAAACCGAATTCAGAGATTATACCACTGCCAAAGAGGCCGAACACAGACCAGCCCAATTATCCTGTCTTCTAGTATGGGATGTTTGTCCTCCACCACCACCCTCCTCCATATTTTAAAATTCTAAAATGTTTTTTTTTTTTAAGAGTAAACACTCATATACCCATATCCAAACTGAATGGACATTATGTTTTGTTATTTTATGTTTTTGAATGAAAGAAATAGAACATTACAAATAAAGCAGGTGCCACCAATTCCCAGTGCAACTCCCTTAATTTGAGGCAATTATTAATTTGCATCTTGGTTATCTAGGTTTACTATACTTTCACTATTACTTTGTTTTAACTATATCATATATTATCAAATCAGTTTGCCACAAATCATTTGGGACTTCCCGTAGTGATGGATATTTAGATGTTTCCCATTTTTCAACACCAAAAACAATGCAATAAGGTACAATCTTCCCAGCATCTTTTCTCAGAGTCTCTTAACTAATCTCTGAATGGTCTTATCTGTATGAGGAGAGCTTGGAAACTGGTGATTCACATGCTATTTTAATTTTTCAAATCGGTTGCTAACAGTTACAATTGAGGGAATTAAAAAAAAAAATGGATGTCATCTCATCCATTTGCCATCCCAGTAATAATGACCATGCTAGATCCACACTGTACCCTGGTGACAGTACTTAAAGCTGAAGAACAGCTGCCTCCTTTAGATCAGTTCAAGTGATGTCTAGTTTTTCTGTAAGTTTTTCTGTAAGTTTTTCTGTTGCCATCTGAGCCATGTAGTATTTGCATTTGCAAATATAATGTAGAGACACATTCCAAATGTACATATGTACAGTATGTACGCCTTCTAAATGTGCATATTTCAGTATTCAAAGTTTTTTATTGAGTTCCTGTTTTGGTTAGGCGTTGTCATAGGAGGTCAGGTGGTATCCATGAACGAGATGGATAAGAGCTCTATAGTCAGAGATCTTATATTCTTGATAAAAGAGATGGGCAATAAATTAGTAAACAAAACAGTTTCATTTGCTTACAAGTGCTCTGAGGTCATAAGGAGTCACTGTAAGGCATGGGGTACGGAAGAGTATCAGGGAAAGCCTTCCTCAAACAGCAACTTTGAGTGTTGAGGTATGAATGAAAGGCGCCAGGCATGGAATTATCTGAGGGAAGAGCGTCTTTGAACAAAACATGTGGCTAAGCCACAGGTCTTTAAGTATAAATGAGTTTGGCATGTTTGAGGAAGGAAGGGGTTAGTGTGGCTAGACTGTTCTGACTTAGGGACAGAGTGACATGAGATAGATTCACAGAGGCACATTTTGAACGTGATTTATTTTATTTGAAATTTAGAGTTTCTTCCTCAAAGAAACTTTGTTCTTTGAGATTTACTCGATTTTCCTTTAACTTAAAAACCTCTCCTTTGGACTGACTGTTAATTGTACAGCTTGTGAAATAAGCCAGACAGAAAAAATTGAAAATCACATGATATCACTTATATGTGGGATATAAACCTAAAAGCAACAAATGAATAGGACAAACAGAGACTCATGGACATGGACTATATAGACTAGTGGTTACCAGAGGGTAGGGAGTAGGGGAGGAGGGGGGAGGTAAATGGGGGTAAATGGGGTCGAATATAGAGGAATAGGGGAAGGGTGAAGTGGGTAAAGGGAATCAAATATATGGTAGCTGAAGGAAACTGGACTTTGGGTGGTAAACACACAATAGAATATGCAGATATGAAATTATAATGTACACCTGAAAATTATATAATCATATCAACCAATGTTACCCCAATAAACTTAATTTAAAAAATTTTTAAATATACAACTTATATAAATTAATCAGATATTTCCTTCCTAAGGATGATATTTAGAGGATAAGAGCTTTGATCAACAAAATGCCTACCCCCAACACTAATGTATTCTATAACAACAGGTAGGCAAGGAGGAGTACTGGTGGTGAATTTCCAGGTAGTGCAAATGTTCACATTCATAGGCTTTAGACCTACTAAGACAGAATCTGCTGGGGACCCAAGAATCTCTATTTAAAAAAAATAGTTTTTCTTATGGATAATTTCAAACATATGCCAAAGAAAACAGAATAGTATAATGAACCCCATGTACCCATCATCCACCTATTGACTCATGACACACTTATTTCACTTAAACCCTTACACCCACATGCCCTCCTCCCTGTCTGGTATTGTACTGAGGCAAATCCCAGACATTATTCAACTATAATGTTTCAGTGTAGATCTCTAGGGATGAAAAGAACTTAACCACAATATCACTATTGTTCCTGAAACAGTAATAATTGCTTAATATTATTAGATATCCAGTCAGTGTTTAAATTTCCAATAGTATCATGTCATGATTTTTTTCACATTTCATTCAAATCAGAAATATTTTTCCATAAGGTCCTCAGATGATGAATGGGGTTGAAAGCCACTTTGTACGTCCTCATTTGTTTATCCAGAGACGTGTATTGTTCTTCCCCTTCAGAAGGTTACACTCCAAAGGAGAAGGCAGATATCTGCCTTCAAATGGCTACTCTAACTTAGTGCCTAGAAAAGAAACATCCCCTAGTTGTCTTTTGTGGTTATTATAGAGAAGAGGTTTTTAGTTTTCATTTCTTTAACTTGGAAGCCTATATCTCACTTGCTAAGTGTTTCTCCACCTCCTTTTCCTCCAAGATCAGAATACCTAGGCCAAGATAGGTCAGGTTCAATGCTCCTTTGCATGCCTAACTCAAATAACTGCTAGGAAAAAAGCCCTAGAGCATAACTGAGCTTGGCATATTCATGGAACTGACAGAACGTCACTGTACTGGTCTAGATTTTTGGTTTACTCTAAGATGTACATCTTAAGCATTAGTGAATGGCCTCAAAATAAACACAGAGACCATTATAATTGTTATTTATTGCTAACTACTTTGGAAAAACAAACAAGGGGTAAACAACAGGCCTGAAAAGTTACAAAGACCTTTAAAAAATTCTTACAAGGTTTTTGATAAATTTGTCATCTTCAGTAGGCTGTATGTTCCCTAAGAGCAGGTATCATCTTTTCTTTGATTTTGTATATTAAACACATTGTATAGAACAAGACATAAATTAATAAATTTTTTATTATGAATGAATGTTCTCTGATTTTATTTCTGAAACTGAAATTCACACAATCCCTCTTTGAAGCCCAAAGTTTAAAGATATAGGCCCACTCACAGTGCCAATCAGATGGCATCATTAATACCCAGGCAAGTCCTCTTTCATTTGGCTGAACAATTTATGTTTTGGTATATCTACCTTCATAACAGGATCTAGTGAAGGAATTAATCCTAAAGCTAAGAGGAATTGTCGACTGAATGATTCTTTTCAAACTCAACATTTGTAATAGTTTCAGTTTATGATTCTACAAAATTGACATTTGAATCTAATTTCACCTTCACACTTCCTTTTTAAGGCTAAGAGTAGTTAACAGGGTTAAGGAATGATTATTAGCAAGAGGTGAGGGTGATTCATCCTTCCAATATCCTTTCTCCAGCTCTTGTCGTAGGAACATTCCAGCTTAAGAAGAAGGCTTGTGTTGTAGGCTTAACCAGAAAACAAAGAATAGCATGGGCCAACAAATTAGCTATACAGCATTATAACCTTTAAATTTTAGTTCAAGTTTAGCAGTATGACCATGAAGTACTGCAAGACTGCAAAGAAATAATGTCAGGATAGCTTATAGTATAGCAGAGAAAGAAGGAGGGAGGGTTTGGAGGGTATGAAGGGCTCCCATAATACTCTGTTTATATTTCTATCTAAAAAAGAAATTTAAAAATGTTCAAAACTTAAACGGTTACCACTGTCTTTTAAGGGGTTGCCATTATTCCTGTCCGTAGAGAAATAAATCTTTATACATAGGCAAGAAAAGGGATGAGACACATCTCTAGATTGATGGCCTGTTGTGTGTCACAATACGACAAGAGTTGTACGTACCTAGTGGGCAGGAGGTTGAATGTAGGGATATGAGATTGAGAAAGTTTAATCGTTTTGTATAATAAGTGGGAAAAATTGTTCACTCTCGTAGAGGGTGAGAGTGGGGAAAAAAGACAGCAAAAAAAGGGGAGCAGAGGGAGAAAGAGGCAAAATGATAGGAAAGGCTTTAAAAAGAGCAATGGCATCTATTATTCAATTTGTGTAATTGTTAGCATTGCTCTTAGCACACACACACACACCCTCTATACTTTCAAACATCAAGATGAATCCCCTATGAACTCAGAGTTGTGTATGAATGATTCACGGAAATTAAGGGAAAAAACATATTCTGCAAGTGTGGGAGATTTAGTGGCAAACAAGTGGTCTGTAAAAGGCACTATGACGATGAAGCAGGACCTTAGAGTCCAAGTTGAACGAGAACATTATGAACCATAGTCTTCCCTATAGTCTTACAGAGATATAATTTTTTTCACATTATGACTATTGGGGTGATATTTAACTTCACTTCACTCTTAAAGAGTAAGGGTACGTTGGGTGACATCTGCTAATCTGCTAGTCTCTGCCACTAGCTTGTCAGGAAAGGAAGGAACTGAGTTTTATACATCTTTATATTTCCATTGTGTCTGGAAACAATAGAATCTTAGAAAATGTTCATTAAATGAATGAATAAATGAGCAAAAATTAAACTCATATGATGGCAACTGGCAGAATGGCGTTAGTTAAACCAAGTGACACCATAACTCATGTTTTTTTCAGGAATTAGAAATTGGGTTGATTCTTAGCCATTCCTGCCTCTGATCTCCAGGTGGCAGTATTATGTCATGTTAAACTGGGTTGAGACCAGATTCCATTTAACTTTCGGCAACATAAATGAGTTAAAATAAAAACTCAATTCCGTAGTTTATTTCTGTAATTGTACAGAGCAACTAAGAAATAAAATATGACATGGAATTATGAATTTCTAACTCAATTTCAACATAAATGGTAATTGCTGGTAATTCTCTAAACCAAGCACTTTGTAGACCTTGAAGGTAAATACACATTGGTGTACTTTGTATACAAAACACATGTATTTCTTCAGAGTATGAAAGCCTGTGTGTGTGTGTGGGAGAGAGACAGAGAGAGAACACATGAGTGTGAGCAGGAAAGCAGTAATATGTCTAGAAATAAATCATCTCCCAATAAATAGGGTGACCCAGTTAAATACAGGATGGTCAATTAAATTAGAATTTCAGATACACAAAGAATACTTTATTCATATAAGTTCCATGCAATATTTAAGACATACTTATTAAAAAAGTATTCATCATGTATCTGAAAATCAAATTTAACTGGCCTCCAGTTTGTTGTTGTTCTTGAGCTTGGGTTTTGGATTTCTTGTTTTTTTATTTTGTTAAATCTGGCAGTCTTACCAACATGTTTTGTTGTTAATTCCAAAATAAAGAGAACTTCGCCAGGTCTTCAGAGCACAGTGGTGTTTCCTTATTTGGAGAGAGAAAAATGTAGCTAGTAGGGTCGGCTTCCTCCTTCTAAGTCTTAACTTTACTGCTCTTTGTTATTTTCTTCCCCTGCAGATCAGGAGTTCCTCAGCTGAGTATCTCATCCTCAGGAAACTGACCACTCGGACAAGTGCAGATGGGATAGCCTAAAGCAGTTATTTTATACAAACACAGTGTTTTATAGCACTTGTGGATTTGATTGCAAAAGCCCAGCTCTGTGAGTAAGTGAGGAGATCTTGGATCCCTTCACCTTTGATTTGTATATTTCACAGGTACCTGATCCATACCAGCTATGTCAACAGAAATAGATGAATTGCTTAATAAGTCCTATTTCGAAAAAGTAAAGAATTTTCTGGTAAATCATACATCATAATTTTATATACATTTTCATTTTTAATATAAGCATTTTCTATCTTTCAGATAAAATGCACTTCAAAATTTTATTTGTAAATATTTCTGAATTCAAAATAACCTTTCCATTGAAACAATATTATGAGTGGTAGTCAGATCTTCAAGATACTTAATAAGGGTATAGTTAATTGATCCTATGAATGAAACACTGTATTTGTAATTTAAAATTGTCTTTTTTTTTAAAGGTTATTGCAATAATAGAATTTTAAAGAGTAAGAAATAGAGAAAAAAATAAATATTTACATTTGAGGAAATATTAATAACACATGTTTATTTTGAATTTGCTCTGCACTACAAGCCATTCTAAGCGCTTTAAATGAATCGACCCGTTTGATCATCATAATAACCTTAGGAGGTAGATTCCATTATGATCCCACTTCACATATGAAGAAACTGGAAGGAAAGTTAAATAGCTGCCCAAAGTCAGACAGCTTCTAAGTAGCAGTCCCGGGGTTTGAAACTGCCCACAGCTACGTAAACCACTGTCTGCCACAGCTACCTTCGTTTAGAATAGAGGGAAGTGAACCATCCGAGGAAATTCTGAAGGGACATCTGATTGCTGTCTGGGGCACTAGACTGTATTGTTCACTGAAGCTAGAACAGTTCAAGGTGAACAGTTGTCTTTTCCCTAATTTAACTTTATTATGAATGCTACTTTTGTGCTTCCAGGTCAGAATGGAGCTAGCTATTTTGGAGTTTATAAGTGGAACAAAGGATGTCGGAAAGAGGGAGAGAGATTTACGAGAGGCAACTAGACAAGAATTAGTGAAAGATGGCAGTGGATTGAAGACTACACGCATGAGGGGTGAAAAGAACTACTGGGCTGAGACCTGAAAAGAAAAATCAAAGATGGGAGAATTTGACTTTCATAATTACCTACATGCATAGGAAAGGAGAAATGGGAGGGACATTGCCCCTATTATTGTTAATTCCGTCTAATCCTTTCCTGTTTGTGATGACCTGAGGTGGTTTATGGACCACCCAGTTGAGGCATGAGTGTTTTTCCCAAAGACCGTTGCTCAAGGCGATAGTCTTTTATATGCTAAAGGGAGAGTCCAACTTCAGTCCCCAACTTGTTTTCTTTAGACACTCTGTCCACCCTTTACCCTCTTCCAAAGAGATAAGAGGTATTGAGCGTGGAGGGAAAAGAATCCTGGACTCATTGTTTGGGGAGCAGAGTTCTGTCCCTGCCACCTAATTAATCCTCCAACCTTTGGCTCCTGTTTCCTAAGCTGTGAAAACAGAGATAGTATTACCCACGCCGTGATATAAGCACCCAGCAAATAATAGCTCCGATTCCATTTAAACTTTACTACTTTATGAGGTGCCATTCCCATTTTACAGATGTGAAAAAGGAGGCTCAGGGAGGTGAAGGTACCCACTTGAAAGCACATAAGGGCTCCAGTACTGGTGGAGATAAGCACCCCGATCATCTAGCCCTAAATCTGTTGATCTTTCCTCTGCAGTGCTACCTGCAGTGAAAAATGTGATCACTGAAATAAAATGGCTTACATTTGTTTTCCAGAGAGAACATTTTAAAAAGCTCTTTGCTACTCCAGCCCTGGTAAATAGGAAAAAAATAAGTAAAACCCAGAAATATATTTTCCTAAGATAACAAAAATGGAAGGTTTTTTTTAAAGTCAAATATTATATTTGTAAACATTCAAAATCCTTCAAATTATGGATAAGTAGACACTTGTAGCACTCATTAATTATAGTGATTTTTTTATTTAAAAATTATTTTTTATTACATGAATACTACAAGCTTATCCAATCAATATGTGTTTATTGAGCATCTGCTATATTTTCTAGGCTAGCATGTGATACAGACAAAAATGCCTGTTCTGCTGTATTCAAATGTGAGCATAGCACATTATAAAAAATAATTACAATAATTAAATAATTTCTACAGAATAGAAAGGAATAGTATTATGGGAAGAAATGTTAAGAGCAATGGGGTTGTGGGTTGGTAGCTGTAATTTTAGATAGGATGGTAGGGGAAGACCTAACTAAGCAGGTGAATTTTAAGCAAAGGCTTTAAGGAAGGGCAGGGATGAATCATGAGAATTAAGAGCAGAAGAAAGACCTACACAATGGCCTAAGGTGAGAGTAGGCCTGGGGTGTAAAGACCAGTAAGGAAGCCAGACTAGCTTGAGAGAGATGAGTATGGGAAAGGGCAAGAAGTGATGAGGTAAGAGAAGTAAGGCTGTGTGGGAGGGCAGGAGGGAACGTGTGGACGGATTAGGTGGGGCCTTGCAGGCCAAAGGGTTTGGGGTTTTTTCTTTGAGAAATGGAAGCATTGGAGAGTTTTGAACAAAGGAGTGACATGATCAGGCCTGCGTTTTGATAGATCACTACCTCTTGCTGCTTTTGGGAATAGACAGTAGAGGGTAAAGGGGGGAAGCAGGGAGATCAATTTGGAGACCATGGAGGTAATCCACATGAGAGATGATGGTGCCTCCACCAAATGGCAGCTGTGAAGGAGATGAGAAATGGTCAAAGCTTAGATCCATTTGAAGGTCAAACTAACAGGGTTTACTGAGAGACTGGCTGTGGGGTGTGAGAAAAAGAGCCAAGAATCACTCCCAAATTTTAGACTGAGCAAATGCAAGGAAGAATTTTCTATTGACTAAGATGGGACTCTTGTGTTGGAAGGGAGTGCATATCACTTTCGGATATGTTATGCTTGAGATGATGTTTAGATGTCCCAGTGGAGATGTTGAATAAACAGTTGGATGTCTGGAGCTCAGATCTAATCTGGATGTATACATTTATTTAACATATAGTTGATATTTAAAGCCACGAGACATGATTAGATCACCAAAAGAATATGAAGAAAGGAAACTAAGGACTGAGCCATGGGAAAAGAGGAGGAACCAGCAAAATTAGAAAATTGAGACCAACAAAAAAAAGCTAGAAAAGGAGAAAATAAAAAATACCCACAAACAATGGCTATACCATTTACATTTTGGTATATATCATTCCAGACTTTTTTCCTTGTGTATATGTATATATAGAGCTTCCTTTTTAATTTTAGAAAAGTAACCTTAAATTTCACTTCATAGATCTTAAAAATAAATTTTGAGTAGATTAATACATATAGGTATCATTAAGTAAGAGATACTAAAAGTTTTGTAATGAAAAGAAGCAAACTCTTCCAGAGAGAACCCTTGTTACTGGTTTCATCTCATGCATGTACAATATATAAAGGTTTGTGTATTTGCCTATATACACACATGTACTTCCCACACACTCTTAAGATATGCACATTGTTCTGCAATTTCTCTTTTCAGTTAACAGTATGTTTTAGATTTTGTTCCATATCGTCATTTACAGAGCTAACACTAAATATAGTAGCATTTTAAGAGTTGATTCATATTAAATCTGCCCAGATTATTCTAGTCAAAACCACAAAGTGAGTTGTCCTGAGAGGCCCTTAACACTGCTTCTGCCAGAGCTTTTTGTCTGTCTCACTTTCATCCTGTTTCTCCTTCCTTCTGATCATTCTGTCCTTGGTTTCTTCTTTTACTTCTTGTAGAATATTATCTACCATGGAATGCATCCTCTCACAGTTCCTTTTTTTTTTTCCACCCTGCAAAATTTTAGCTGTTCATTCACTGAATATTTATTAAGGAATTTTTTTTTAAGGATTTTCTAACCTCTGAAATATAGTGTGAGATAAGGGACAGAGTCTACATGAGCTCATGTCTAACTGGAGAGACAGGCTTGTAAACAATGAGTGATTACAATGTCACATTACAACTGCAGTGACAGAGGTATGAATGGAATGCTTTGGAAGCATGTGGAGGGGGAAGGGCAAAGAGGGAGACTGACCTGGCATAAAAGGTGAAGTTACTATAGGAGAGACACTAGAAGTAATACACACACACACACAAACGCACGCACGCACATACACACACACACACGTGTGTCTATATATGTATACGGAGAGATATAATATGCATAATACAAACAAAAGTCTATGTGGTATATATATTACAAACAAAACAGTTTCTGTCCTAGGGCCTAAGAATAAGGAACAAAGTCCCTGGCCTGGGTGAGCAGGTCCTTCGTGACGTGGCTCTAGAATATCCACATCACTTTCCCTGTGTCCCTACTTACCATTCTCTGTCCTTGGAGACACTAAGTCTGCTCTCACGCTGTTCCCTTGGCCTAGTATGTCCTTCCATGCTGAACACCTCCCAAGAATTCAATAATGATAGTGATAATATCGTGAGAATGAGGATAGCCAAAGAAACAATGCAAAAAATTTTAGTAGCTAAAATCTATCATGCACACATTTACAGGCACTCTCATCCAATCCTGTTAACAACCACATGAGACAGGAGCTATTTTAATCCTATTTTTGAGATGAGGATATTGAGAGTAAAAGATATTCAATAGCTGAGCCAAAGTCACATAACTAGTTAGTAGCATAGGTAGGCGTTTTACCCAGCTCTGGCTAATCCTAGAACCCACCCCTTAATTTCTGTTGCCTTTCAAAACTAACTTGTTAGTAAAATAATTCTAAAACTTAAATATCTTAAACAAAAATGTCTTCATATGTACTCCAATAGTTTTATTTCCTTATTTATTAATATAATACCCATTACAATTACTTTTTATTTTACTTTTTCTAAATTACAAAAGTTGTTATAGAAAATTCAAATATAGAGATAAGCAAGATAATAAGAATAAGGAAATGATTACCCATTGTCTTACATGTTGAGAAAAAAAAATTTTAATCAACAGAGCACATCTTGTATGATTCCATTTATATAGCATGCTGGAAAAGGCAAAAACTATAAGAAAACAGTGTCTGTCAGAGGCTGGGCTACAAAGGCCATTAGGGCTGATGGAGTGATCTAGATCTTGATTGTGGTGGGATTTACACAACTAAATATATTTATCAAAACTAATAGAACTTTACCCTAAAAAAGTACATTTTACTGTATATAAATTATACTTCAATAAACCCTGACTTAAAAAAAAAAATTAACACCTTGCTGTATATCCTTCCACTCTTTTTCCTATGCATATATATTTTAAATATATATCTTTAAAATAATTTATGCTATTCTTTAGAATATTTCTAGATTTACAGGAAAATTGCAGTTACTAGAGTTTTCAATCCACCTTCCCCCACATTAGCATGTTACATTAGTATGATACATTTATTGTAATTAGTGACAATAATAATGTATTGATACATTATTATTAACTAAAGCCCATAGATCATTCAGATTTGCTTAGTTTTTATCTAGTGTCCTTTTTGTCTTGAGGGATCCCATCCAGGATGCCACGTTACTTTCGTTATAGTGCCTCAGGCTCCTCTTGGTTGACTGTTTCTAAGACTTTCCTGTTTTGATGACCTTGACAGTTTTGAAGGGTATTGTAGGATGCCTCAGTATTAGGATTTGTCTGATACTTTTTTCTTATGATTAGGGTTATAAATTTACAGGTTTGAGCGAGAAAGAGTATAGAGTTTAAGTGCCATTTTACATCACCTCCATATTATGCTTTTTAGCCTGTTTTCATTCAAAAGTGTATCAAAAACATGTTTTCTATTGATTATATTTAAATCTATGGCCTTCTTAATGGTGATAATAATATTCTGTTGTATGGATGTAGCAAAATTAGCTTAATCAATCACTTATTCTGGGACATTGTTACAACAAATGCTACAATATATACATTTGTGCAAACAACTTTGCAAATCTGTCTAATGATTTGTTTAGGATAAATCCTGAGCTATAGAGCTTCTGAGGCACACGGTGTTCATTTTTGTTGCTGCTGTGTGCATGTGTGTGTTTTTCTTAAGGCTGTAGTATATAATACAAAGTACCCTCCAGAGAACTTGTTACCAATTTGAGCTTCTAGCAATAGTGTTTAGTGTTCTGTTTCCTCACATTCTAGCTAATGCTGACTATTATTCTTTTCAGCATTTGCCAATTATAGTAGAAAAATGTATCCTGTTACAATGTATTTGTTTTTCTATTGATATCTCCTGCCAGACAGTGAGCTCCCAAAGGAAAAAGACTATATCCTATTTATTTTCCGACACCCAAAGTCTAAGTTACTGCCTGAAAGAAATGTGCACTCTGAAGGGGAGGGAGGGCCTGAAACCATGCGTCAGTGATCGTGTGATCCAACAAGGGAATCCATGCTAGGGAGAGGAAGGGCTTCACCATCACTGGGTGCAACTATATCCTCTGGGCCAATGCCCCATATGCATTATGTAATCTGCAGGTGTGGCTCTAACAGTGTGAGCTTCAGACCAAGTAGGAGAGAAATCTACACTAGACCAAAAGAGGGTAAACAGGATCTTGCTGTTTTCCTCAAGTAACAAGCACAGTGGGTGGGGATTTATTTTACTAACTCTGAAAAAGAGGAGGAGGATCACCTGATAGTTTAAGATGTAATGTCATTACTGTATTGCCATATCACTCCTTGAAACAATTAGGTGTATTTGTGATTTCCAGACCTTTTTCTTTCAGCCAATACCATCTTATATTTGAAACTTTACTTATCAGTCATAGCTGCCAAACTTTTTATTTTCTTTTCTGCATACTTCTCCAATATTTTATTTACATCCTTTCTTATAAAACCTTGACTTTCTTCCTTTTTCCATACTTGTCTCTTCCTAAATCATTTATAAATGTATTATATATCCATAATGATAAATGTTATTGGTTCAATTTGTTGCTGGAAGAGGACACTACAGAAAAAGAAAAAAATATGTATTTTCATTTTGAATATGTTTAATTTTGTCTTGTTTTGCAAGGTTGACTCATTTAATAGGGTCTGAAGAAAAGAAAAATTGTTTTTGAGGCCTAATGGCAATTCAGCAGACCTCTAAGCTTATTAAAATTTTCAATTTTTCCTGGGAGACTTTCGTGAAGTGATACCTTTTATCTAAGAATTTCCATATATTCTTCACGGAGAATTCCTTATCCCTTCCAGTTCACTTAACCTCTCTCTGGGTACATTCTTACAATCTAGGCTGACAAAGACTGGACCCAACTTGTAAGATAGAATAAGAGAGAGTAGTAGGGTGTGTGTATGGGGAGCGGGCAGATATCATAATATTTGTTAGAACATGATGAAGAGAAATTTAAAGATCCAGACAAGTTCCTAGAGTAAGAATTGCGTTGCTGCAGTATTAAAAGTAACTTTATGATTTGGATCTTTTTATGATCTGTAATGAATCTCTTAGTAGCTAAATCTATCAATCAGCAGAGGAAAATAATGCTATTTTATTACATAAAAAGGAGGGGTTTACAAGGCGGTGATAAAATATTAAAACAAGTATTTTATAGTGAGACAAACCAGATCACTGCTTTTGTTTATTAGTTAATTTATCATAAAATTATATTTTCTTTATATACACGTGGAGCTATAGGCACGTAAGTTGAATGCTTTAAAATTATGCCTTTAGTTTTATCTCATGTTCTTAATAATTTCTCATATTTATTGTTTTGGTTTGATTGCTTAGAAATTATTCAGTAAGTCCTTTCATTAAAATATTGTCAAAATGATGATATTTAAAAAGATAGTATTCTCTAAGTTACATTCATTTGTTTTAATAACATTTTTTGTTACTATAAGCTACATTTATTATTCATCTAACAATGCCTAGACAACCTTAATAACTCTATTAATCTAGAATTGTGTTAAGCTAAATAGAAGTCAAAAGAATAGAAGGTGGGAAACAATGAGGAAATTAAACATCATTTAAATTATCAGCATTATCTCCCTGAGACTGTAACTGAGAAAGAAGGAAGAGGATCAGAATTGAGTTACAAGACAGAGCCTCTTCCTATTTCTGTCTTTCGAGGATCAAACTTGACTCTAGAATGTTTCCTTGACAATCTGAGGAAAGGAACTTTGGGCTCAAAGTCTCCTCTGTCATACTAGGGTTTAGTCATTTAACAATCAATTGATAATTATTAGGCACTTATGTAAACTGAAATTAATATGTGACTAGATCCCGTCACTTCAATTTCAGAATGTTAAATCTTTTAGAATAACTAGAATATTACAACAGCAGCAAACCTTTCATATAAGAAATTTGGCGTATAGAATTCCAAATGATGTATTTCGGAAAAGAAGTTTTCCAGGCTTCTTGGCAGAGAAGCATGCAGAATGTCAGCCTGGTCAAATGTTACGGGAAAAGAAAACCTTCAATTGATATGATAGATTTAGCCATTGGATAAATTAGTCAAGATATTTTGAACAACTCTATAAACTTAAGATGGCAGACACAAACTTTCCCACAAAAAACAATAAGAGAACAATAAGTAGTATTTATTCTCTGTTCCTATGCTCTTTTGTTATCATGTCTCTACCTTGCACAAAGCCCCCTGTCCTTCCCTATTTCTTAGAGAAGCATCTTCCCAAATTTGTGCCGTGGAACACTGGTATTCTATAAGACAATAATAGATCTTGCTGAAAAATAGATGCCTGTGGAAGAAAACTTTTTTTTCAAAAATGTATTTTTGTATCTACATAGTATGAAAAATTCTAAGCTTCTTTAAGAACTTAATATGGGATAATTGGCCTTTAAAAAATGGAGTGTCAACTTCTGTACATGAAAATCACTTGTAAAATGTTAAAAGACATGAGAAACTGGAGGGGGTGCATTCTATACATATAATTGACAAAAAAAATTAGTATTTTAGAGTAGTTAAAAAATGGGGGCAAAAGATATGAGTAGGTAATTCAAGAGGAGAAAATCAAAATGGTCAATAAACACATGAAAAGATGTCCAAATTCACTATTAATCAGGTGGATGCAAATTAAATCTAAAATAAAAGCATTTCATACTCAAATTGTTAAAAAATTAAAAGGTCTAACGATATGGATCGCTATTAAGAATGTGAAACAAGAGTCTCATTCACTGAAGATGAGATGAGAATATGGATAAGTGCCACTTTGGAGAGTTGATTGGCAATATCTAGTAAGTTGAAAATGTGCTTTAACTCATGATCCAGTAGTTCTACTTCTAGGCACACTCAAATGTACAGTAGGAAATAGACACAAAAATGTTTATTATAGCATTATAACAGCAAGAATTGCAAGTGATGTACATGTCTAAATGTGCCTAAATAGGAGAATGGATATATTAGGAAATAGTCGTTCATTGATTCATTGAAAATTTATTGAGTGCCGGCAGTGTGCCAGTGCCATTCTGGGTATCAGGCCTACATCAGTGAGTAAAACAAAAATATCTGCTTTTACAGAGCTTACATTTGAGAGGGAGGGTGTGGGGTGAGGATAGAAAACACACACACACAGAAAATGTGACCTATAAGAGATGGTGAGATTATGGAGAAGAACAAAGCCGAGAAGGAGTGGGGAGAGGCAAGTCCCTGGGTGGTCAGGAAGACCCCCTTGTGTGGTGCCATTGAGCAAGCCCTGGAGCGGTGAGGGAGCAGCCGCACAGACATCTGGGGAGGAGCATTGGAGGCATGTGAGGCTCTAAGCAAGAACACCTTGATGTCAAATTCCCCTCCTGTCTAAGAAACTACTTTGGTGGAGGTGGGAGTAGGAGTGAGGCAAGGGGCTGCAGGTGCCGAAAGTCAGGTAGGCCAGAGCCCACTTTGAAAACTACTGCTCTAAACCGTGAGAGCAAACATTTGTCATGCTCTCCCAATTATGCCTGGTGCCATTTTAAGCTTTATACATATTTTGTTACCTAATGTCATCATCTTAGGCCTTCCTAAGTTATTTAGCCCCATTTCATTAATGAGGAAACTGAGTCACAAAGAGGCTAACTCAAGCTGGGTCAGTAAATTGTGGTGGGTTAATGCAAACCCAGGGCTCCTGGCAGACTCTTAGCTACTAGTTCGGCTGCCTCCTGCCTTTGTTCTCTCAGTTTTCCTTCTAGTGCTGTGGGTCTTTTCCACCATCTGAGGCTTCGCCTTGTGTCACCTCTGGCCTCATCACTCTTACAACCTTGATTTTTGGATAGCCTTCTCCTCTGGAATCTCGTAAGAAATGAGATTGGACAGTTCTTCTTTGCGTCCATCTCCTTATCCTTTTTGTCTCTCCAGGATGATCACACCAGGCTATGCATATCTGTGCAAATTTCCTTAGTGAAGGGTTTGGGCAACTTCACAAGAGAATTTCACAAGTTGGACTTTCTCTTGAGTCTCAAATGAGAAAGAAAATTAACAAGATCGAGGCGCCTTATAAAAAGAGGGTCCCCCTTAACATTTTCTGTTTTTGTAACCTGGGTCCTCTACACTCTTCCTTTTGAGTGGAGTCTGGGTTATTCTCTCTTTACTGTCTGGTGAAAGCTTCAAACTTGATTACATACAAATCACTAGTTTTCTTCTGGTTTATTAGTGGTGGTGGTGCTGGTGTCGGTTTCCTCTCCCGTCTACCACACATATTTATGATGTCATTCTATTTCTATTATAAATTATAGGATGCACCTTATGAAATGTAATTTTTATATTATACAAGAGTGAAAACAAAATGAAGGAGTGGACTCGAGGCAGTGCCTGACGGGAGGATCTAACTTGCAACATGACTCTTAACAGCAAGTTGCCACATTATGGCTGAAAAAGAGGCCCTTCTTATTTAAAAGGGTTTTTACCTGTTATTTTGTATAATAAAAATATAAGACCTGAAACCACCATTAAATTACCTTGAATGTCCACTCTAATTGAAAAATTAAGAACTGAAAAATAAATTTAAAATGCAAAAATACTTTGGAGCTAAATACACATATAAAATGAGAGCTATTTAACATTAATGTTTTCATTTTTCTATGGGTAGGTCTGTTAAAAATGGGAGGAAATTCAATTTTGATCATTTCTGGCTGTTTGTTCATCTGACTAGACATTTTTGGCTGCCTGCTTTAATTTAGGCAGACACCATATCTGCTGATCTTCTGATGCTGTTTCATCACGATGTTATATTAAAAAGTATTTAACTCCTAATGGTCATCTGTGAAAGCATTATAATATTGAAAAGCACTGTGGGGTCATTTGGCTTGAGGAAAGTATAAAGATGAAACTCCTCAGCGCCCCTTGTTCTGGTTCCCACTCCTAAAGCTTTGCTTTAGCCAAAATATTTCACCCTCTATCCCTTGGTTCCACTTCATTTCTTTCATTTTCCATACCTCATTCTTTTTATCTCTTCTCTCACACCCAACCTCCACTTTTAAAACTATACTGTAAGGGCCAGAATAAATTTACCTCTTCCTTTGAGCTTTCCCTGACTATACCCAGCTGCAGTGACATTAAACTCCACCAAATACCATTTCCTTTCCTCACTTGGTCATTATCATTTACTAGGTACAGTACGCAGAGTGATGATGACCCCACAAAGATGTCCGTGTCCTATTCCCAAGAACCTAGGAATATGTTTAGGTTATGTGGTAAGAAGAAATTAAGGTTGCAAATGGAATTAAAGTTGTAAATCAGGTGATCTTAAAGTAGGCAGGTTATACAGATGGGCCCAATGTGATCGTAAGAGCCCTTAACAATGAAAGAGCGAGGCAGAAGAGAGAACCAGAAAGATGCAGCGTGAGGACTCAATCTGACATTGCTGGCTTTGAAGGGTGCCTGAGCCAGGGGATGTGGGTGACCTCTAGAAGCTGGAAAGTCAAGGAAACAGATACTCCCACTAGAGCCTCCAGAGAGAACCAGCTTTGCTGACATCTTGACTTCAGCCCAGTGAGATTCGCTTCAGACTTCTGACCTCCAAACAGTAAGATAATAAACCTGTATTGTTTAAGCCACTAAATTTGCTGTCATTTGTTACAGTATCCATAGAAAACTAATATACTAGGATTACTTTGTTATTTTTTTTTTAGGTATTTTGACATCATCCTCTTAAGGGATTTTGAGTTCTAAGAAGATGGGTACCAAGCTTTGTATATCTTTATAGGCCAACTTCATAATAGTGTATTGAACATAGAAAATGTTATAACCTGATTCTAAAATTTCAGGAAGGAGAGAGAGAAGAGTTAACCCACTAAGAAACTATATTCTGATTTTTAGAATTCTTATCTACATATATAGGCTTAATCCAGAAAGGCAGTCATTTTCAGCCTTAATAGTTCCGATAGGGGCCGTAAGTACACACTGTCATGCATCACATACGGATGTTTCAGTCAGTGACAAACCGCATACACGATAGTGGTGCCACAAAATTTTAATGGAGCTGAAAAATTCCTATTGCTTAGTGAGGTAGCTGTCTTAGCATCATAGCACAATGCATTGTTTACATGTTTGTGGTGATGCTGGTGTAAACAAACCTGTGCTGCCAGTTGTATGAAAGTAGAGCACATGCAGTTATGTACACGGTATATAATACTCGATAATAGTACACAACCGTGTTGTCGGTTTATCTATTTACTATACTTTTTATTGTTATTCTAAAGCATACTCTTTCTACTTATATTAAAAAAATGTCCCATTGGACCTCTAAAAGTTTCACTGAAGTAGCTGGCCTTTGAGTCTTTGTAGTGCGTGTCTCCCATCCTCTAGCTTACAGGGTTCTTACTGGGGCATCCAGAGTATTTGTCACTTTCTTGTTGCGAAGTCTGTTTAGCATGATGGCCTCGTAGGTCAGCTTGGTCTTCTGGAGAATGTCAAGATGGTCAAGAATTTTGCAGGCAATATTATGAAGAAAGCTGGAGGTTATATAGCCCTGAGTCAAGACAGTAAAATGTCCTGCTGTCCTTCTCATGTAAAGTTTTCTTATCCTCTTTATTTTTGGGTATGGAAAAGAATGCGTTGGTAAGATCAAGAGCTATATACCTTACACCAGGGCTTGTGTTGGTGATTTCCATTAAAGATATTGCATTCAGCCCCTTAACTGCAGTTGGAGTGACCAAATGGTTAACCAACACGATTCATCTGGTTTTTGCAGGGATCATACAGGTAAATTAAACGGGGATAGGATAGAAACTAACACCTCTGCATCCTTTAAATATTTGAGAGTTGTGTGAATTTTTGAAATTCCTCTTGGGGTGTGTTTGACTGACTAACTTGGCTCTTTGACTGCGTTTTGATGGAGGTGGGACATCGTCAAGGATTTCTTCATAGCCCTTCTTACTATGATAACTTTTACACAGTAGGCCAGAGAGTGTGAAAATCTGCAAAATGATAAGTTTGTCCACTCAAATTTCATGCTTGGGAACTGGGGAAATAACCTCAGAATAGGTTATTTCCTATCTTCTGGATTCTGTTCCTCAAAACATGTAGCAAGGAGTAGGACCAGCACTGCTTTTATCACCTGGCCTCCATAAGTCCTTACTCTACCCAGTGATCTATGGTCGTATTTTGGGTTTTCTCTTTTCAGTGTCAACTCAGACCCTGACATATAACAAAGAAGTCTGCAAAGACTCCTTTCTTCAATGTACAGTTTCTATAGTAAATAGAGCTTTCAAGAGCTTCTGGGGAATGATGATGGGAATGTTTATTGTGCATACCTAAGGACTATTATATAGTTCTTCCTCAAGAACACTCATGATCCTCTTTAATCCTGGGCCCTGGTCTATGAACTGGCTTAAAACCAGATGAAAGACCACAATATTTTAAAAAATTTTAGCTCTTGTCTGTCTTTTCAGCAGTTTGCTTGTTTTTGTTTGTTTGTTTATAAGCCAACTAAGTCAAGTAACACCTTGATTGTGTGTCCATCTGTTTTCATCTTGAGAACGTTGTAATCTGTTAACCAGCACCACTGTTTCCATGGGTCAAGACGCTCTGGCTGCCATTCTGGTCTTGCTGTCTATTATGGTAGTTATGTCCAGAGAGACTCTGTCATTTAAGTGCCACTCCCTGGCTTCTGCCTTTCTAGAATCCTGTTCTCTCTTTTGATAATAGAAAGCCAGTTTCAAGGCCTCATCTCTTCAACATATAGAGGAAATGTGTCATTGAGTTTCTCAAAGATCCCTGTGCAAACTTCTTGTGCATTTTTTATTCCCTTGGTGAAGCCAATGTCCTCTAGGTCTATAGTTGGATAGCAGGTTCTTGGAACCATATGTAATAAGTGTAATAAATCTGTTTTAACATTTTCACCTTCCTGAGCCTTATAGTCCCTTCCTTGATATTCTAGCAATGTAGTTCTGGCACCTCAACCTCATTTATAAAAGGACATCTACATGGCTGAGCTTTAAGAGCACAGCTCGGCAGCATGCTATGATGATTCCAGATTTTCTTTCCAGGGGGCTAAACTCCAAGTCACAGGAGAGAGCTCCAAGGTCAGCAAGTCCTCTGCTATGCAGACTTATATTCTGTCCTCTCACTACCACACTGGTTGGACTCTTAAGATACACTTCCACACATATTCTTCCAGTTCTTTCCAGCACTTATTATTCTGGTCCTGCAATTGTTTTGATTCTATAAGCTATTTGCTCCTAGAGTAGGAAAAGTATTTTCCCAGTAGTCCCTTGTTATTCCTTAGGCAATGAAGAATGCGATGTCAGATTGTGGACAGGAAAAGTCATGTCTCATACGATGCCTGACTCAGGTGAGGTTTTTGCAAACCTCCCAGCCATTGTGAAATTTTTTTTCTAGCTAGAGAAAGGGCTATTGCTTCTGGCAGAAGATTCATGGGAACCTGGGGATTCAACATATTTCAGTTTATCCACACAAACATCACCCTCCCAGATGTCAGGATACAGATTTTCCTATCAGGACCTTGACTTTGGCACAGGAGACTTTTTGAGATTATGTACTCATTCTCCTTTGCAGTTTTGCCACCTATATGATTAAATCTTGGGCCTGATTTCTCAGCATACATTGCCCTACAATTATAGGAAATGGGGGTCATTTTATTTTTCATTTCTCTCCTCTTTTTATTTACTTTTTTTTATCAAGGCATAACTTACATATTTTTTTAAACACATATATATTAAGTGTAGAGCTCAATATATGTTTGCATGTACATCCACCCTTATAACTACCATCTGATCAAGATACAGGCTATTTACAGCACTCCAGAAAGCTTCTTAATGCCCCTTCCCCAATTGACATTTCCCCCACTATTGTATGACTATTTGACCTCTTTCATCATAAATGTATTTTTCATAATCTTTAATTTCACATAAATGGATCCATGGTCTGTATTCTCATTCTTCATTATATCAGTGAGATGCATTCGCGTTGTGTGAAGTAGTAGTTCTTGTTCATTGCTGTTCAGGCTTCCATAATATCTCATAATTCACTTATCCATTCTCCTACTGATGGACATTTCGGTTATTTTCAGTTGGTGCTATTATTATAAAACTGCTACTCACATTCTTATATGACTTTTGGTGGGCATAAACACACATTTATTTTTGGAGTAGAATTTTCCAGGAGTAGATTTGTTTAGTTATTGGGCAATACCTTAGTGAAATATTGCTTAGTGAAATATTGTTTTTCAAGGTGGTTGTCCTAATTTAAAAGGTCCCAGGTTTTAATTGTGCCGCATCTTTGCCAGGTACTTACTTTGTATTGATAGCCCTTCTCATTTAAGCCATTCTTGTGGTAGTGTAGTATTATCAAATTGTAATTTTAATGTGCATTTCATTAATGAATCACATTAGTCATTTTTTCACATGCATTTTGCCGTTTATTCTTCTGATGAAAAGAATTTGGGAGGCAGTTTTCAAAACTTAGGCTATATGAGTTTTTTTTTCTCCTTATATATTTGTAAGAATTTGTAAGAATTCTTTATATATTCTGGATCTAAGCACTTTACTGAATACATGCTCCATGTCCTTGGCTTGCCTTTTACCTCTCAATAGTGTCTTTCGATGAACAGAATTTCTTAATTTTAATGAATTAATGAAGTCCAATTATCAATTTTTTCTAATAGTTTATGTTCTGCTAATCCCCAAATCATGAATACATTCTCTTGTATTTTCTCCTAGAAGCTTTATTATTTAACTATTTATTTTTAGGTCCATGATCCATCTAGAATTAGTTTGAGAGTGTGGTATAAGCATAGGTCAAAGTTCACTTCTCCCCATGGATATCCTGTGGACCCAGCACCAATTACTGAAGACACTGCCATGGAGGGCATTTTCTTTTTATAGCGAGCCTTGAATTGATAGTTGGATGACACGAGAATGTCATGTTTTTTTGTCAAGACTTAAAAGCAGTTGACAAAAGCCAAACCATTCTATAATTCTTATAATTACTATTGCCATCTATTGCAGCACCAAATTACCACATAACCCATGCTTTGCTTTCTTCTTTCACCACATCCCAGTCTACTATGGATGATTGATATTTGTGAAGCCACTGCTCCCAGAGATTAAAACCACTCACATGCTACCAAAATGGGGCTCTTTTAGCTGCATAACCAGTAAGAGATCCAGGTTTAGAATCCTGTTGTGAGGGTTTTCTTTCAATGGTCACTTCTGATAGCAATTTGCTTATTCTGGGTTTCCCCAGAAGCAGAGCCTGGGTCTGGGGTTGCAGGCAGGCAGTTTGTTTGGAATGTTATTTCAGGAAGCAGAAATGAGGAATCAAGGAAAGTGAACTAGGGAGGAAGAGAAAGGCAACACTAGACTGTATTATTAGGCTGGTGCTTGTTCCCGCTGTGACCATCTGCAGACTTCTGTCAAAGCGACAAAATGAGAAGCCTTTCCCCCAACTGCTGGTGTGCACTTCTGGGAGCGTCGTGTTGGTACCAGCAGGTTCTGAAATCGAGTACTCGAAATCCCATTAGGTACTCTCTCTGGATCTGCTTTTCACTCCACATCTGCCTCATTTCCAGCTCCGGGCAGTCCAGTTTTCTTTGCTTTACAGATACGGGATGGGAAGTGACCATCTATTTTTTTGTTTTCACATGTTTCCTGTTCACTATAGCAGCCAGCCTGAATCAGAACTGATGGTTCCAAGTCCAATTTCCCTGAAAAGGAAATTTGACTGGTTTGGCTTGGATGAGGTATTTGGTGCTAATCCGAAGAATTTGAGCAAGTGGAGCAGGATTATGAGGTTCCAACATAGGTGCTGAGAATGAAGCCCTGTGGGTTTGGTACGGGGCAGGGTTGTTGGCTTATGAGTTCAGTAGACCTCCCTTTGGAGGGAACCACATTTTAAGGTGTCTGCTACATCACTCAAATCTATCAAAACCTTATTTTTATCTTTGGTGTAATGCTGAGAAAGTCTTTCACCAGCCTCACAATCATATACACACATGTTTTACATTTTCTTCCAATATATTTATGATTTTTTAATACAAACATTTAATCCACCTGGAATCTATTTAGGTATAAGTCATGCAATAAGGACCTGACTTTAAAAAATTGGTTAGTCAGTTGTCTTATCACCAGTTATTTAGTAATTCGTCCTCTTCCTACTAATTTACAATACCAATTTTTTTATTTATCAAATTCTTATACATATACATGTGTGTATCTGTATATGTGTGTGTGTGTGTGTGTGTGTGGGCGGGCATAGTACTGTTTCTAGAGTTTTCCATTGGTTAGTTCATCTATTGCTCTTTTAATGATATATTTAATGCTTCAAAACAAAAGTACGCTATGAAAGCAAGTACTCCTATTGGTTTTAAGTTCATTTAGAGGAACACCTGAATATGTGTGTGTGTGTGTGTGTGTGTGTGTATCTTCATATTATCTAGTTCAGTTTCTTATGCATGCTGGATAATGATGATAATTATAGTTTATACGTAAGAATACATATGCATGATTCAATATTAAAATGCATATTATTTTATAGTTTTCAATGTGCTTTCGTAAAGCATTGTACATCATCTGGCAAAGAGCATATTGATATGTTGATACATTTCTCTGTTTGATACAGTTTATATGGTAAACTCGTAGATTTTATTATTGTTCTAAATAGTTTCCCTTCTTGCAAGAGGATTATGTATCCCTGCCCATTACAATTTGCAGTGCCTCCTGTGGCAGGAGTACACACCCTTGCTCCTTTGATGTTGATCTTAACTGTATGGCTTGTTTGGACTAGTGGCATGTGAGCAGATATGTCTTACAATATGTCTAAACAGGAGTGTTGATTATCATTATTGTATTTGCCACCCTCTCTCTCTCTCTGTCCCCTCTGCTGCAAGAATAGCATGTCTCAGATATTGAAGGCACATGTAGCAGGAGAGGAGCTGCCATCAACCCATGGCTGATGAGCAACGTGAGTGAGAAATTTTGTTTTAAGCCACTGTGATTTGGGGGTTGTTACTGCAGCCTTACCAATAAAAGCTGATTAATATACCTGACTGTTGGTAATCGATTTTGACTGCAGTTATCAGTTGGGTAGATCTAGTTCAGATAGATATCTTTTTATAATAACCTGAATAGTTCTTTAACTCAGGAGTCTTCATAAATAGAGCAAAAAGGTTAATTAAACTAACTGGGCCCTCACTATGGATGTGTACCGCATCAATTTTACTCAGCAATTATCTTATATACAGTCAAGATATAAAGCTTTTAAGACATCTTTCAGCAAGGTCTAATAATGATGATAATTATAAAGATATCTTTGGCAAAAAGAGAGATAGACACTCAAGACCAACAGATATCTTAAGGTCCGACACAAATCCGAGGCAATACAGGAACAGTTACGCGTGGTCACTCAGTGCTCTGATATTAACAAGACTGTGATACTTTTGTCCTGTTTCTTTGAATGTCTTTCCACTGCTCTTTCTGCCACCATCTGGCTTCCTTAAAGTCTATTCTGTACGTTTTCTCTTCTTCATTTTATTCTGCATCTATGATCTCTGGTTTTTCATGCCTTCATTTTGCTCACAAGCTTGGTTTGTTCCTGGTTCCTTCTGGGATACCTTTTAAACCTCAGCTCCCAATATTAGTTGCCTCATCTATACTGTCCCATTGCAAATTCCTGAAAGGATAATTTTGTTTGACCCAGCTTAGTAAGTAAAATAGTGTCCCCCCAAATCCACATCCACTCAGTACCTCAGAATGTGACCTTATTTGGAATAAACGTTTTTGCAGGTGTAATTAAGGTATAGATAGCGAGATGAGATCATCTTAGAGTGAGGTGAGCCCTAAATTCAATGATGACTGTCCTTATAAGAGACAAAAAAAGGAGAAGACATAGAGACACAGGGAAGTAAAGGTCATGTGAAGATGGGCATAGAAATTAGAGGACAGCTACAAGCCAAGGAATGCCAAGGATTGTCAGCCACCAGAAGCTAGGAGAGAGGCACGGAATAGACTCCCCCTTCACAGCCTCCAGAGGGAACCAAGCCTGCCAGCACCTTGTTTCAGACTTCTGGTTTCCAGAACTGTGAGAAAATAAATTTCTGTTGTTTTAAGTCATTCAGTTTGTAGAAATTTGTTACGGCAGCTGTAGTAGCTCTCCTCCTCATCTGTAATTTCACTTTCTGCGGCTTCAGTTACCTGCAGGCAACCACGGTCTGAAAATATTAAGTGGAAAACTCCAGAAATAAACAATTCATAAGTTTCAAATTGGGCGCCGTTCTGAGAAGGATGATGAAATCTCATGCTGTCCTTTTTCATCCCGCCCAAGAAATGAATCACCCCTTTGTCCAGCATCTCCAATACTATACATGCTCCCCACATGTTTGTCACTGAATAGCCACCTTGGTTATCAGATCAAACACCACCATATAGCAGTGTTTGTGTTCAAGTAACCCTTATTTTACTTAAGAATGACCCCAAAACACAAGTGTAGTGATGCTGGCAATTCAAATATACTAAAGAGAAGCTATACAGGGCTTCCTTTAAATAAAAAACTATGTGGAAGAAGAACATAGTACTTACAGAGTTTGGTACCAGTCTCAGTTTCAAGTATCCTCTGGGGATCTTGGGGACCCTGCACATAAGGGGCACTACTGTATAGGAAACTAATACTTTCAACTCATCTCTGATGGTGTTTAATGTTCCTAGGCCATTTGTTAGGCTATAGATTGCCTACCCTTTGGTGATGTGCTTAGAGCTGGATCATCAGCAGGGCTGTGGACAGGGTGGATTTCCTTTGGAAAGACAGTAAACATGAGAGACATGTAACTTGATATGTCAAAAACAATTTAATACTTGGATGCCAGGCATCCATAATTCTTCTTCCTTTATGGATCAAAATATCTCACCTAATGTCATTCAGCTCTTCTACATAGAACTGCCTATGTCCAATAAGATGAATATCTGGAGATGTCACATAGGCATTTCAAAATCTATTTGTCATCAGAACCCACATTTTTCTGGGCAATGTCCATTTCTTCTTTCTTTAATTGAAATCCAGCTTGGTGCTACATCTTTAGTATTCAATACCCTATAGATGAAATGGAAGTTTTCAAATTGGAGTGTGATCTACTTTAAAAAGACAAACACTGCTGGAGACCCTAAATCTTGGCTTACATCATTTTAACAATGCTACTTTACATATAAAAATAAAACTGTAGGTATAAACCTATAAAGCAGAGTTGGCAAAGTTTTTCTCAACGGATCAGATAGCAAATATTTTAGGCTTTGTGGGCCGTATTCTCTGTTATAACTATTATAGCATGAAAGCGGCTATAGACAGAATATAAATGAATACATGCATGTGGCTCTTCCTCAAATTGATTTATTGGGAATGCTGAAATTTGAATCTTTATAACTCTGACATCATGAAATATTCTCTTTTTAATTCCTCCTTATTTAAAAATATAAAAAATATTCTTTGCTAATGGGCTACATAAAAACAGGCAGTGGAACATATTTGGCTCATGGGCCATAGTTTGCAGATCCCTGCCATAGAAAATGCTTGATGACCGTTGTTCACTCAAAGTCACCCATTGTTTTGGTAATTGGACCCTAATTTTATTTTGGGAACCTTTTCTCCACCCCCTCCTCTCACTGGAAACTGTCAGTGTATGCTTCAAGTTGTACTGTAGGAACATGTGGCCTTGGTTACAGTGACTGGTTCAGTCAGACTGAATACTACAGTTGTATGGCGGTCTCCATTCTTTCCTCTTTCCATAGGCCTTTATAGCAATTAGGAAGATGTGAGCCTGGAGACGCCGGAGACTACCACATGAATCTTAAGAATGAAGCTGACACAGCAGGAGGCCGAGCCAAGAAACTAAGAGAAACTGAATTTTGATTACATTTTTGGATCTTCTGGATCAAGCCACTCATGACACTAAACAACCCCAAGCTTTTCCACTCCATAAATAAATAAATTTCCTTATTAGTGAGTTTGAGTTTGGGTTCTCTGTCACAACAGGATACTGAGGTGAAACCTCTTACCTCTAAAGTTTATTATAATTATAAAACAAAAAATTTAAAATTAAATGCCAGTATAACTACTAAACCAGAAAAGTTCAAATCAACAATGTTATTTTTTGTTTTACTGAAACTGAATTTCTTCTGCTAATGTGACTATGGCATTGGCTAACATGTTGTGGGTTCTGAGTTTTGCATACCTGCGTGCCCTACATGTATGGAGTGCACTGTGCATTGAATTATGTCTTTACTGCTTTTCTCCTTTTGAATTATTGCAAAATCTTCTTTCATAGAACTTGCTGTGAGAACTTTCAGCCTTCTCTTGGCATAAATATTTAATTTACATAAGTCTGCCTCTTACTTTCATTAGTCACTAAAATAAAGATCATCGTTGTGCTTGCCTTTCAAATTATATTGATACCAAATCTCAGTCTCATTTTATTAAATTACTTAAGCCAAAGACTTTGATCTATGAAAATATATTTCAATTATTAATTGAAAAGAGAAGTTTTGTGTTTTTAATAGGACATGAATTCAGCTGTGGTGATTATGTCAATTTGCTCTTGGGACATAACAACTTTCTGTAATTAGGCAAGCCTGTGATGTCTACACCTACATTATTCATTTTTGGCCCTGACTCTACACCTTTCATTGACTCCCACCTGTGTCTCATAATTCCTCTTACTGGTGTGGTCTGTTACTTCTGTTGGGGATTTTTAATTAATTGCATAATTTTTTAGAGTCTTGTCTACAATTGTGCATAAAGTCTTCATACTGTTTTTTATTTTGAATACTGTAATCTGTACATGTACTGCTTATTTTAAGTAGGAATGGCGAATTAGTCACCTATTGGTTCAAAAATCTGGTAAGGAGATCTCAAAAACACCATGGCTTATAACATGAACCATTTATATTCTTGTTCACAGGTCTGAGGGTTAGCAGACTGCAGGTCAGTTTGGCTTGGTTCTTGGAGGACAGCCCATGGCCTGGACTGAAGGGAGAGGAAGTAGCTGGCGCATGCCCCCTTAATGGCAGCCACAGGAGTGCTAATGACTGAGCCAAAGGATGTAAGAACATTTAAGTCGCTTGTGCATGTCATGTTCACTGCCATCCCATTGACCAGAATAAGCCACATGGTGCAACATCAATAGAATGGAGGAATACACCCACCCACTCTAGCATGCTATAGCTTTACATGGCTGAGGGATGGAGGGAAGGATTGTGAGCAATCCAATCTAGTACATATGGCTTCACTTTGTATGAACTCTGTCTCTGCTCCTCCAAACTTCTGATCTCAATTTCTATTGCTAATATGCCCCATGGGAGTGAGAGGGCTTTCTATAGCTAGTTTGCATTTGAAAGAAAGAATGGTTTCCAGATAGCTTATTGGCCACAAATCCAGTAGCTGTTGCAGCTGAGTTACCTTTTTGGCTCAACCTTCTTACTTCTTTGTTGATTTATTTTCATGACAAAATATGTTATATATAGTAAGCTTTAATTTTGTGTTTTAATGCAGTAAAAATGTACATAATTCTATCATATGATGTATACTTTATACAAAGTAACTAGTAAGAGGTAAGGGGTCTCATTCTCTAACATAGTACTGGACATATAGCATATTCTTAATGAATATCTGTTGATTGAAATACATCATTTTCTTATTCACTCAACTAATGATTATTACTGATCCACAGAAAGTAACTTGTGCCTGAATAGACATTTTTTTTAAATATAATGATGTGTGTGTATTTAATATTCTCCAACTTTATTAGTGTCTGTTATCCACATCAAAAAGATTATTTTTATAATCTGATGCATAAACAAGTGATAAGTTAAGTTGCTGTTTGCTCTTTTCAGGAAAAATACAGATTGTTGGTTGCTGTTTTTTTCAGGTTTGTTCTTAAAATTATTGCTTTCCATATGCTTTTAATGTGCTAAGGGTCCTTGGAAGAACATCTAGTTAGAAATGTGTATCAACATAGGCAAAATCTAATTTTCAAGTTTATAAATATCAGTCAGTGAAAATGCCATTTAAATTTACTTTTAAAAGCATTTAAAATTAAAATTATGTATGATATAGATAAAAAATTATTATAATGCATGAGAAAGATAGTAAAAAAGAGTAAGTGCTCTTACTCTTTTATGAAAGATTATTTCCTTCTTAGAAGGAAGTAAGTTAATTCCTAGAGTTGATGTTATGAAAACTAGAGTTTGGTCTATTTCCTTTGCTTTCTTATGGGAAACATTTATTATAGCTTAAACATGTACTAATGTCTTAAGTTATAATCATCTTGCCAGAGATACTTAAGAAAGGAAGGAAACTAATATTCATGAAGTCTCTACACTATGCCTGGTAAGGTGCTAGAAGCAAAGACTTGTTGAGAGGAGAAATATTCTCATTTCAGGAACTAGGCTTAGAAAGTTTAAGTGACAGTTTTTTGGCTCTAAAATCATGTTCATTGGCAAGAGCCAACCCCTTCCCCCTCAAAAAATAACCCTGTTCATTTGATAGTGTAGTAAACTGACATGAACTCCACTTGCGAGTTCAATAATTACAGTGTAGTAAACCCAAGTTTTATTTAGAGTGAAATAAACAACTATGTACATGTGTTTTGCAATAGGCAAATCACTGTGGTCCAAAGTTCTATAGTGGGTATTCCCCAATGCCACAGAAGAGGCCCCCAGGAATGGTTCAAGTACACTCTACCAACTAGATGCTCCCCAGTCTCAGGCTTTCATTTACACATTGACTCCTCCTGGCTGGAATTTCTCCTTGTGGCCATTCCTGCAATGTCTGCAGCACTGACCTATCCCTAGCCTCTAAATCCACTTCCTCTTCTGGTGGTATCCTGTTTTTCTCATGCTTCTAAACCCACTTTCCTGAGTCTGCTGACACCTCCAGACATTATTCTTTGACATTTTATCTTCTATTCTTTTTTTTTCAATAAACAACTTTATTTGGAATTTATTTTTCATTATTGTATTATTGATTTTTCCTTTCATAGGAGCATGTGAAAGGAAGCATTTCATACAGATTTCAAGTTCTAAAATAATGTAAGGAATTGTAATAAACAACTTATATACTATACAATTATAAATTGTACAGATTGCAGGAAAGTTATTTTCCTAAAACTTCATATTTTATAATTTCAGAATGATACATTCTTTAAAAAAATTTTATTATGGATATTGTCAAATAATCCATAATCCATAAAGTCAGAAAGAATAATGTAACAAACCCACATGTACTTATCCTTCACCTTCAACAATTAATAGTGCTTAGGCATGAAGAACACTTGACAGTGTCAGGTAACTAAGAGATAAAGGAACTCCAATAAAGACATTCTTATTATTAAATGACATACAAATAATACAAGGCTGTGTAAAGTACAAATGGAATACCCATATTCCCAATAATTTGTTAGTAATCCTTTTAGTAATGATGCTGTATCAGTCAGGGCTTATAAAGTCACACAGTGCCAACTGAATGAACGATGGAAAAAATTCTAGTCATTTGCTCACTGGACATGGTTCTGACCTATCAGTTACACAGAAAATCCCATCTTTTCCAAGTAAAGCTCTTTAGCTGTTATTCTATTTTAGATGATCATAATTTACTTTTTTTTTTTTGATAGAAACGAATTACAAATTTTACAAGTTTTTGTAATTGTTTTCATAGCCACAGAGGGAAATAGAAACATGCATAAGTAGCTAATAAACGACTATGCCTGTGTTATGGGAGGTTTGTATTCTAATGATGCTTTGGGTGAGGGATTACTAATGTGAGAAAAAGAAACCTCATTATCTCCTGGTTAGATTCAAAGACACCATCTTTCTGGATGAAAGGTGATTCGGATATACACATTTAGTACCTTTCTTGATTTATAAGAAGACATCCAAATTCTTTCTAAATTAGGCAGGAGTTATCTCTTTCACCAAATACTTGTGCTTTCTGTCTTCTTTAGCCCAACTCATAGAGTAGGAATAAGTGTCGGGTGGAAACACTGGTCATAGGAATAACAAATGTGCTAGAGATCCTCACACTATGCTGAGGCAGTATGTATAGTAATTTAAAAAGATAGCTAAGGAATGACATTTGGGGATAAAAAAATGTTGTCTCTATAATAACTGTTCCAAGTATGGCAGTAAGATTTGGGAGAGGTTCAGAAGACTTCAGCAGAGCTAAACGCACAATTTGAAAAAATATCAGCTTTCTCCAGGATTAAGTTGACAGCGCTTGGTGCTCAGAATACCTGAGATCAGAGGTTTCTGTGCTTCAGGTGCTTCACACATGTTCATGGGAACGAACACCTGATGTTCGTTCAGGTGATGTGGTAGCTTCATTATAACAAACTAGAGAAGTTAATTTGCTCACATTTATGAAACTATTAAACACTTGTCAGGATGTGAACATATGTTCATGGTTTGCACTAACTTTTTTTAATGCAATTGAAGAATAACAACCTGAGAGTCAAATGAATAGTTCCAGACTGCTCCACTGCTCCAGTTTACTCACTTAGCTAAATTTGAATGTATACAGGAATGCAGATGAATAAATGTTACCTCTATAGTAATATATTTGCATTTATAATTGGAATTAGGATATGTCTCAATCCAGTTATTTTTTAAAAAACAACATAAACTTTCATTTAAAGCCACAATTGAAAACTTACTCCAAAGTTTCTATTTTTTTAAGGTGAGGCAACCCTTGGCTGACCTCACAGATTGCAAGGACCTTGTCAGCTTAAGATCCCTTATCTATCTATTTATTTATTTATTTATCTATTTATTTATTTATTTATTAAACGATATTTTTTTTTGCACCTACAGCACCTGGTCTTCTTAGGTGGTCTCCCATTAGCTTCTGAGATCAGACGGGATTGAGCTTGTTCAGGGTGGCATGGCCATAGATCAAAGTTTCTTTAATGAAGTTCCTAAAGGATAGATGCTCTGGCTCAAATGTGTTGGGGTGGGGGAGGTGGTAGACTTATAAGGTCTTTGCTTCCTCCACTTCTGCCCCCAAGGTACACCCTAAGCAACCCCAGTAAAACCCTATGTTCTAAATTATACATATGATGACTGACCATTAACTTAATCCCAGGGGGATGAGAAATCTGAACTGGAAGATCTGAAGAGGTCTTCAAGTAACACCCACAGGTAGACACCAAACCCTTTCATGGCAGCTAACCCTTGACTATACCTCAGAAGTTTCCTTTCTTTTGAAGAGATTGACCTAATCTAAATAGCAGGAATTTTCCTTCAGTTTAAGATCCAATTATGTCATTTTGATTATAAAAATTAGAAATAACTAAGACATGTCTCTAAAATTCACATCATCTCATGGGTAGGGGATTGGGGAAGGGAGTGGTCAAGCTTAGATAATGTATTTGTTTTTGAGAGTTGCCCATATTTACTTCATCTACCCCACCCCACTCCCAAAATGAAAAACATTATGTAATTGTTTTGTTGTGACCTCAACTTAGTAATGAAAAATGTTTTTAAACATTTTCAGAAAAAGAGAATTGAAAAGACGACTCTACTATATATCCACAAGTTAGAATTTCATTGGTATTCTTTAAATTATACATTTATTCTCTTTGAAAATACAACTTTAAAAATGTTAACTTTTTTTTTTCATTAAGTTGATCCCAGTAATAATCACAGGGAAGTGAAATTCACATTGTACATCATGTAAATCAATTTCTCAGGTATTCCTAATGCAATTTGATAAAACGTCTTTTCTTAGGTGCTTTCCATCTCTAGGAAAATATATTACTAATATCAGAGCAACCTATTCTCCTCAGCATATTACGTTTGTAAGTCGGAAATGTATTTGCCTACAAGCAACTGAAAGCCTAAGGAGGAGAGGCTTAAACGAGTAAGGAATTTACTTGCTTTGAACAATAGGCTATCCGTAACTTAACATCTTCATGGGGCTCTCATTTTTGTGGTTGAAAGATAGCTTCACTTGGGCATCATGTTAGTGTTAATCTTAGGGAAGGAGGAGGAGGAGGAAAGGCAAAGTATAAAGGAAGTTGGCAGCTATGTATGTATGTATGTATGTATGTGTGTATGTATGTATGTGTGTATGTATGTATTTAAGTGAGGCAACCTTTGGTTGACCTTACAGATTGCAAGGACCTTGTCAGCGTACAATTTTTTATTTATTTATTTTATATTTTATGCCTACAGCACCTGATCTTCCTAAGCAGTCCTTCATCCAAGTGCTAACTAGGCCCAACCCTGCTTAGCTTCCGAGATCAGACAAGGTCTTTTGGGCAACCAGGTCTTTTAAAAAACTTTTCTAGAAGCCTCAAGCAGGTACTTCTGTTGACACTATATTGGCCAGAACTAGTCATAAAGGCGTCCCAATTTCATCCAACGAGCCTAGGAAAGCAAGTATCTCATTTTCCATCCTGCCTAGTAGTAGAGGAGGCTGGTTGGTGAGGTGAGATGGGTGGTGAGGAAGCCAGTGTATACTAACTGGGAATCTTTCTGAGAATTCCTTGTCATGTGGAATTATTTTCAACGAACAAAAATTGTTCAGTTCAGAAGTTCTAGTTTAAGAATACAATGTCCTCACCACTTATTTCCTCTTTAAAATGATAGATTTGGGCTGTCCTGTCTCTAAATAGCTACTTATTGTAGCTTGTGTTTTGAGAACAGCATATCTAAGATCAAATGTCAAAATGAAGGGAAACATCTTGTGACCTTTTTGGTTTTAGTCATTTGGGATGTATTTATTGCCAGGACAGACGGTTCAGTATTTTAAAATATTTTGGTGTTTATTTGTTCAAGACCAAGACAGAACCATCATGAATAATGAATGTGTAAAAAGAGAGCCAAACAATGAGATATACACTTTTGAAACTTACTTGAGTCTACTGAACTAAGGCAGTTCTCATTAAAAAACTAATATCGTTTTCTTTGGCAGCGAAAATTTTGTTAATTTACATGGGTGAAAATCTTAAACTCTATTAAAGACAGCTAAACATTATTGATCATTAAAATATCTCATCTGAGTAGCAGATCCTTCTATAATTCTAGTCATCAGATTATTGCAACTCAGAGCTTTAAAAATACTTTTTACAATTAGAATAAAATACTCTCAGAGAAACTGTAAAGCTAGAGAAAATCTCTTTATACATTTACTATAACAAATAATTAACATTTGATATATTTGTTTATTAATAGTAAATAATAGCCAATATTAATGGCATACATAGTTTATGCCAATAATTTTAGGTGTGTTATGTAACTTAATACTCTCAAAAACTCTAGGAGCTAGGTACAGTTTTTTCCCTTGTTGACAGATTAAGATAGCTATGGTTAATTAACTCGCCCAAAGTCACATAGTAAGTAAGTAGCACAGTTGGAATATGAACTCTGAACGTCTTCAAAACTTCACAACTCTCAGGACCGGAACAAGCAGGGTCCAGTATCTAGGAGGCCAGAAAAAGATTCCAGGTCTTGCCAGTGCTTTTCTGTCCTTTTATCACATGATTCAAGATTCTGACTTCCAGGAAAGAACTGATGGCTCAGCTGTCTATCCCTAGCCTAGACCCAAGATCCACCTTGGTCCTTGTTCTTCCTGCGGGCTGAAATTTCATGTCTCCTTAGATTCTGTGAGCCCCTCTGTAGCATTCAATAACTTTTTGCCTAATTTCCAGAGTATTTCTGACACTTCTTAACAAAGAACACTGATACAACAGAGTTTTGTCTTAACTAGGAAATCTTAACACTTTTTTACCATGGGAAAATGCAGTGGGTTTCCAACAAGAAACCTCTAGACAAACTTAAAAACGATCCTAGAAAGTCAGATATTATGTTCCTTCTATCCTAATCAACTTTTTTTTAAAAAGGTCTTTTTCTTAGTACTACTTGGTCATTTTGTTATTGTAAATTATGTACATAGGCCTCTAATATGTTGACCCTAAAATTGTGTACATTTAGCCATTGCTATTTGGCAGGGACCTTACCTCTTTTACGTAATAGCTAATACATTGTTTATGCTCAGTAAAAATTCTTCATACGCTTTCATTTGTTTTAGATAAACAATTTCTAGTAAGTTTCTTCATGTGTAAAAACTTCAAGCAAAACCAAGTGAAAGTCTCCTTTTAACTCTTCCCAGTCCTCACCCCCTCTCTGGAAATGAACTCAATTATCAGTTGGAAGTGGAACCTTCCAGTTTTTTTCTATTCATTCACTTATATCATGTCCACATATAGAAATATAGAGGTTTGTGTTGTGTGTTTTATTTTTAAAAACTTAAATATGCTCATGAATGAAAGTGATTTGCTTGTTTCACATAACAATATGTCTGAGAGTTCTTTTCCATGTCAGTAAGAACAAATCCATCTTATTCTTTTAAACTACTGCCAGTTATTCCATGCTATGCTATGGATCTACAATGGACTATTTAACTATTCCTCCTCTGATGGACAATTAAGTTGTTTGTAATTGGTTATTATTACAATGAAGCTGTGGTGGATATTCTTTTAAATAAAAGAATATTTTTAATATTTTTATTTATCTTCGTGGTGGATATTCTTATACATTTCTTCTTGTGCACATGTGCCAGTATTTCTCTAGGGTAGATGTTTAGCAGTCAATTTCTTGAGTTAAAGTATTTGTGTTTTAAAATTTTAATAATAAAATGTGAACCTATAGCCAAATACATGATTGTATACCACTAGTTCCTTGTGATCACACCCATCTTTTGTTTCTCAATAGTTACTCTTACAATCATCTTTACATCCCCGCTTTTGATTTCTCTCTCACACACTTCTTTTCCTTTAAATGACTCATATTAAAGATGTATTTTTGGTTGCAAGTAATAGAAAACCTAATCGAATCAGCTTAGACAGAAAAGGTAACTAATTGGTTCGTGTAACCAAACTATGAAGAAGGGTCCAGTCTAGCTGTATCTCAGAACAACCAGCACTTGACGCCAGAACGCTGCTGGGGCTCATTTTACTTCTCAATTTCACTCTTTTACTGCAGAACTTCTATCTTTAAGAGTTCTCTATATTTTGGTGGAAGTCTTTTGTTCGATATATGCTTTGCAAATATTTCAACCCATCCTTGTCTTATCTTTTAATTCTATTATCAATATCCTTCAAAGAGCAGAAGAGACTATGAAGTAATAAAAATTGATAACAAAGTCGGTTCTTTGATTTTAAATAATATCCTTTAGAATCTTAGAAATTTCATTTGAAAGGAGAATCTATGTATTTTCTTTGAAAAACCCTCATTTAGTGCCCGGGTATGAACTACAGATGAACTCACTAATCTTTCCAACAATACTAAGAAGTATTATTATTGCTATATGTTTTAAGCAAAAAAAAAAAAAAAAAAAAAAAAAAGGTGGAGAATGCTACTACTGTTAAAGAGTACGATACAGATATAACGTTGTATGTGTTCCAAAAGGAAAATTCTGTCTGTCTCTCTAATCCTCTCTCTCTCTCTCACACACACACACACACACACACACACACGCACGCACACGCACACGCATACGCACCTGCCTCTAGATAAGGGAACTGGGGTTCAAGATGAGTTTAATACTTTGAGGTATAGGCAAGGGTTAGCTGCCATGAAAGAGTTTGGTGTCTACCTGTGGGTGTTACTTTTTTTTGTGTTATGTAATTAAAAAAAAAAAAACATTCACATGACAGAAGATAGGTGAAACCACATACTTGAGCAATGTTGTAAGGTTCAAATAACAGTTAAAGATGCAGACAATGAAACTAACAGGTAGATAATGAAACAGATTAGGACGAAATAAGAAGTTTTAATTAAATGACAAGTCAAAAATCAGAAAGGAGAACAATTTCTAGGCAAATGCTATATCAGACTTGTAACCCCTGGGTGGTCAGACCTAAAGATGGTTAGGAATTCCACAACCACCAAAAGAGCAGTGTCAAAAGGGCTGGAAGTCAATATCTGTAGAGCGTTTCATTTAAAAGCAGCAAATCTTCAGTCCTTAGATTGGATCCTGATGGAGACCCAGGAAACCTTTTCTCTATTCTTATTGAGAGGCAAATGGCCATCCTCACTTGGCAGACACAGGCCTTGCCAAGTCTCAAAGTATGTTCACAAGGAACACCCTTCATCATCCATCCACTCCCCGGATGTGTACTGAGCACCTACTGTGGACCAGCAACATTTTAACAGGCAAGAGCTAGCATATTTCAAAATGTAGGAAAAAGGGTGCTAGTCTGTCTAACTCGTTTTATAAGCAGTCTGATCCTTGGGTTTCTAGGTAGATATGATAACAGTACCATTTGGCTTACCTGTCATTTGTGGCCTAGCAAACATCATGGATAAATGTGTTAGTTTCCTGTTGCCACTGTAGCAAAGTGCTGCAAACTTAGTGACTTAAAAAAACATAAATTTATTCTTTTGTGATTTTGGAGGTCAGAAGTCCAAAGTCAGTTTCAAAGTCTGAAGGCAAGGTGTGAGTGACCCTTGGAAGCCTCTAGGGCAGAGTCCATTCCCCTGCCTTTTCTCCTCCTAGACACTGCCCACCTTCCATGGCTTGTGGCTGCATCACAGTGACCTCTGCTTCTGTTCTCATATCTCCTCTCTCTTTTCTCATATAAGGATCCTTGTGATTCCACTATGTCCATTCAGCTAATAAGGATAATCTCTCCAGTTTAAATTCAAGTGATTAGGGACTTTAGTCACATCTACAAAATACCTTCACAGAAACACCCAGATTAGAGTTTGATGGCATAAGGATGGACGACAGCCTAGCCTTAAAGCTGATCATCACATTTACTTAACATGTTTCTTTAAATGTACTCGCTACTTAAGTATGTATACTGAAAAAGAAAAAACTGTTTTATGACATAATGAAAAACCCAGAAACAAATATATGAAAATAAATACCCTGAAGATATTGTTAAATTCCAGCTAGATTCCACAGCCTGCCCCCAGCTGAGCTTGCCCTTGGTCTCACTGTTTACACAAGGGGACCAGCCAGGGTTAGAGAGCTGCTGACAATTTAGCACCAAGCCGAGTCTTTCTCCTTGACAGGGAAAGGATTGAAAGACCTTCAAAAGAGCATGTCTTTCTCAATACTTAATGAAGCATCTGTGCACCCAATAAAATTCTATTTGCCAGAGATCCTGTTTCAAACTCTGGGAAACACTGGCATAATGTTTCCAAAGGCAAGCTCTTGAGTCACGCAGGCTGCGTTTAAAGCCAGAGTCTCTCCTGCCCTCACTAGTTCTTCACTGCTACGGCAACTGTTTCCCTACATGTCAAACAGCAGTGGTAATAAGACATCATTCACAGGCGTGTTTGTAAATGCTTAAATGAGATAATTCGTGTACAGGCCTCGGCATCATGCCCAGCACATGATATCTACCTTGAAAATGTCAGTCACTTTTCAAGCAGGAAGTTATGATTGTAACTCCAACATCAGGACACAGTCTGCTGTTGTCAGCTCTTGGTTCCCCCCTCCCCCTCCCTACCCTGAACTTGAGACACTCTGCCTAGACTTAATCTCTTCAATCTCGTAATGCAGAAACAAACCACTGAAACTTTTATTTCAACTACGGAATCAGTAGCCACAATTCAAGTCTAAGTGACTTTGTGGAAGGGGCACAGAAGTAGATCCAGGTGGGGATTGTGGGCAAGGTCACCTGAGCAAGAGATAGTACTGGTTTGCCGTAATCATCATGGTGCCTTCCCAGCAGATATTTAGGGGTGAGCACCTACTGTGCGGTAAAACTCCATGACAACTTCAGGTGTATGATGCTAGGCGGCCTTGTGAGTTTTAGGTGTTCCCCTCTGTAACACACTCTGAGGGGCCACCTGGAAGGCACACATCATGCATAGTCAAGCCCCTTTACAGCCAAAAGGCACAAGCCCCAAGGAATAAAATGATAGCTTTTTCAGAATTGTACTATACATTTCCCTTTGGCTGCTTGTTTGGTTCTCAGTATAATTTGAGGTGTTGACTATGGACCACAAAAATCTAGGTGGTTTTGGATACCAAGCCCTTTTATGAATTACCTTTCTTTCTGGTAGCCAAGATTAGCAAGCATCATTTAGAGTTATAAATCCTGAATTTAAACTAAAGAAAGAATGCTCTTTGATGAAAGATGCTCACATTTAGTAAATGTTCCGACTTGATAAAACTATAGTCTCCTTAATGGATATGTAATTTTTTATGGTTGTAATAGTTTGTTTTTGTTTTTAAATATACTTTGGCTAGAAGGAGAAATGCTAGGGGAGACACTATTTTGACTTTTTATGGACACAGATTCTTAAAAATCTGGTCATGTCTATGAAACCTTATTTGAATGTTGATTTATTGCCAAGTTCTCCAGTTTATTAGGAAATGTGTTATGATTACATTATGAATAGACATTAAAAGCAAATAATTGAAATTATAGTTGGATTTATTTGAATATTTAAAAAGCCATTTTTTCCCAATTGTATTTCCATTTTACTTTTAAAACAGCCTAATATAAATGACCTATACAGACATACATTCTTTCTCAGTCTTATGCAGTTAAAACAGTATCTTACAGAAGAGCTGGCTTGCTGTGGTTAGTCTTACTTTAAAGAAAAATAAGCTGCTGAATTGCTTTTCATTGAGATGAGGCTTAGGTCCAAGTTTTATGCTGCCCACTGCGTATGCAATTTTGGAGTCCATCTTTGAGACAAAAGAATATAGAACAATTGACTTTTGCAAAACTTTACAAAAATACGTGATCCTATGAACATGTTGGTAAGGTCTCCTTACAGGACCTAGCTAAAATCTCTTGAGGGGCCCCAAGGCATCAGCTTTATTACCTTTACAGTAAATTCACCTCTGACTAAGACATATTATTGTGGAAATTTCTGAGAATGCTTTAGTTTCCAAAGTTAATGAAAAAGCTCTTTGGTTTTGAACTTTAGAGATGGGCAATATTACAAATAATCAATTACTTGCATGTGATGATGAACTATTCTGTTATTGACAGTGTTCTCTTATCAGGTGTATTTATTGAAGCATGGTACAACAATGAAGAATTCTAACACTCTACATTTTTCTAAAGAAATAGCCAGGATCACAAGTATCCCCTTTAAGAGATGTGAAAAACATGGCAATGAAGGAGTATACATATCTGAAAGCATTTTTTCTCTATGTAGATTTTTCTCCTAGAGACTTAATAAGAAAATTATACCTTGCTTGTATTCACATAATTATTTTTTGAATAATATTATATACATAGACTTAACTAGTGGTTGAAAAATGAAGAAATTAGAAGTAAATCAAGGAGCCTAATTTAAAATAACTTCTTCATAACCAAGAAAGAACAATTTTACTGACCATGCCTTTCTTAGATCTCCACGATCAAAAAGAAGTAGACAATTTAGACACTGTACAAAATACAATCTCTATAGATACTTCTAGAAAAAAAAATTTTCTCTGCAGAGCTTCCTGAAATAAGAAAAGAATGTTCTTAGTTTTCTATTTATACTATAGAGAATTGGTCTTTGAATTATTTCTCATCGATCTCAGGTAGTACAATTTTAAAATAGCCTCATATTTGACGTGTTTTCCCCATTTCTTCTTTTTGAAGACAAAGAATTAAATAAATGGCCAGCAGAGGGAGGAAGGAGAGGAAAGAGGCATAGAATTAAGATACTTAATTGGAAATTGGAGAAGGAAAATAATATGAATTTATTGAAAATTCATCTGACCCACCTCATCATCTCATGAAACTATATTTAGAGCATGGACACTGGAAAAGAGAAAGGCCTACTGTTTGACAAGGTGATGTGGCACATCTGGGTGGGGCAGGACTTGCTTGGTCCACCCAGTCTGGGCAGGAGGGTGGTCACTGTAATTGTCCAGTTGGGCTCACTGCATTCAGGTGCCTCCTCTTGATTATGTGTAAACTATGTGTGACCTTAGAACATAAAAAATAATAAGAGGAGTTAATTGGGAATGATGGCATCAGTGTTAAATAATTAATTCACTAATAATTTAAATTTAAAACATATCTCACCTTTTTTTTTCCACCAAGGATTTGAGGCAGCTCACAAAATGTAAAAACATTTACATGTAAAAAAATACATTAAAAAAAATTATGGCCATGGAAAATAGAGTAGAAGTTTAATCATCGTAGCAGTCATACTGGGTGGATATAGAACACGTACATCCTGGCCAGGAGGCCAGCACAACACTGCAATAGGACAACAAATTTGTCTTTAAGCTTCATAGAAACCAAAGTGAAAAGGGAACTATAGTCAGGTAAAAGTTTTTGATTTGTCATGAGAGAAAAAAACGCACTCTTCTCGGAAACAAAGCTTTCCCTAACATAAGTTTTAAAAGGAATTTCTCAAGTGAAGCTGAAGTTACCAATCTTCACAGCAAACCAATTAATGGGTTTCCAAGCTATTTCTTATATTGTCAGTTGATGGAGGTCAACTGGGTTTTCAAAAAGCTGCTGGGTAAAAACAGCTCTGCAGAGAATAGTCCATGGAAAGAACCAGATACAGTTTACTCAGTAGTAAACCAAAGTGTAAATATGCAAGCAACAAGGTAAAAATAATATGTAGGAGTGTTTCTGATTCAGGTTTTCTCTTATCTTTGCCTCTGTTCTTTGCAAACTTCATATGTTATAGTTGAATAACTATAAAGAATTCGTACCTGATCTGGTTGAGATTTTAATAGATATTTATTTCCTGCATTTTATTCTCAATAGCTATTTTCTCTTTCTGAAACACAGGTCCCTTTTTTTTTTTTTTCTTTTTTGAGATGGTTACTTGTAGAATGGAAGAATGGCAGCGTGATTTCAGTAAGGCATTTGCTAGACTCCCCTGATATCCTTATAGAAAAGATGAAGGAATATAATTTGGGTGGTGGATTTATAGCCAAATGAATAATTATGTCCCAAGGATGTTGACAGATAGATGGCTGACATTCTAGAGAGAGCACTCTGTGTCATGCCTTACAGCCAGGTAGATTAGTCCAGGTATAAGAAATAAGTATGAATACAGGTAAATTTGTGGGTAAAGAAGAAGCCTCTATACTTTTCTCACGAAAAAGAGAGGCCCAGATGAGCCAAGCGATTGATACAGGGGCTCACAGCCAATTTGTAGTATGTTTGGCTCTAGAATCCACTGTTTTCCATGACATCATATGGTCTCCTGATGAAAAACCCTACCCTTCCTTGACTTCCAAAACACTAGGTTCATTTTGGATCTTCTCGAGCTTATTTGAGAAACTGTTTTTTATTTCATTTTCTGGATCTTGTTTCTTCTCTTACCATTTAAACGTATTTGGGCCCCCTTGTAATGTGAAATGGTTAAATAATTAGGGACGTTGGTACCTGACCTGGGTTCAAACTGTGATTCTATTGCTTCCTAGCTTTGTGATCATAGGTGAGGTACTTTCCTGAGCCTCCCAGTTAGCTCATCTATGGAATGGGTACAATAAAACTTAACTTCAGATTACATGAGGATTGAGGTAACATGCACAACATGCCTAGCACAATCCCTAGTGCATAAGAGATTCTCAGAAATGAAGTTCCCGTCTCTTCTCTCTCCCTCGGTAAGATCCCTGGAGACCCAGGCTCCTTGCCTCTATGCAATTTTAAGAAAGTCACTTATTCTTTCTGAATCTGTTTGTTCCTTCCAAAAATGGAGACAGCGCCACTCTCTACCCAACATGGTTCTGAAGATGAAGATGACTGTATGGAAATCTCCTGGAGAGTGGTCAGTAAATCTCTGTTGAATCTAAGATTCACCTGCTTCCTGAGTTTTACTTGTCACCCTATGAACATTTCTCTCCAACTGTATTTTCCAGCCTATTCATCTCACTTGAGTAGGAGTCTCCTCCCTTCTTTCCAACTACATGTTGGAGATAGCCACCTGGATTATCTGCCAGGTGATATAATTATTTTATTTTTAACTCGACATATTCACAACTCATCCATGATGTCTTCCACATCTTAGATCATTGGCAAGCCCCTCCTCCTGTGCCCCACTTTCCCTGGTGGCAGTCACTCCTTTTCCTCCTCACCGTGCTGGTTATCTTCTATTTGCTCTGTATCTCTCCCCCGCATCCTTCATGCCCCAGAAGGCCAATTCCTATGCAGCATCTTTCAGTCTCCCTTGTCAGCTGAATTGTCAGTGGAAGTTCTTGTCCACAAGGGAGGAAAGAGTCATCTGCCAGAGAACACAGCCGTGGTTTCATTAACTTGGGAGCTAAGACTACCCTCTTGGTTATTTGGGGTTCCTCTTGCCACTGTGTGTATTGGCTGATTACTAAGGGGAATTTTGTTGCTACACAAAACAGTCAATAGAAAATTGTTGTCCTCAGGACTCAGGTCTTGGAGGAATGAAGGCTTGTTTCACCCCAAAAGGTTCTGACTGAAGGTGAAGAGAATGTGGAGTAGGTGGCAGGAGAAGGGAACTGTGATTATGAGCTTTGACTAGTTATAGAGGTGGGTGCATAACTTATGCTAATTGATTTTTTTCTTTATCCTTCCACTTTCCTGCTATCTTATATGAAGTTCCAAAGGTAGTTAACATTATAATTTAGGTCCTGCTCAGAATATGACTGAATTGACATTACCTCGTGGCCAACAGTAGCTGGCATGTTGGGGACCAGAGTTTCTTTATCTGCGGTAAGAGCAAAATAGATGCTAGGGGGCGAAATGTGTGGACTACTCTGAGCAATCTCCACTTGTCTCTAGTCCCCTCTCCTCACCACATCTATTCTCTGATCTGTTCTACCCAGGATGCTGTGGATCACATCACCCAGTGGCTTTTACCAATGGGAAGTATGGGCAGGGGATTAAAAGGTGGGAGAAGGAGGTTTGGGTATTTCTTCTCCACTCCCTCCCTGCTCAAGTGCTGCCTACATATTTGGCAGTCAATGTACTTCTTTGTGCTTACAAGTAACCTCCTTCTCCACTGGCTCCAGCTCTTGTGGTGCTTAGGTAAAACTTTCTTCCCCTTGGCCCTTTTTCCAGGTCAGGTTCAGTGGGAACAGACTATATATATTGTGCCTAGAGGAGCTCTGGGGAGTTCTCCAGGGTCACTACTTGGGGCAAGGAGGTGAGTGAAGCAGGACTGAGCAGAGAGAGAGCTGGGACTGCAGTTAGCTGGTCCTTGGGGAAGGAGTTTTGGACCTTTATATCTACTAGACCAGTTACAGGATTCAGTTGCTACTGGGAAGAGGATGTCTTTGGTGAGGAAATTCCCTTCAGTGGAGGACAAGAGGGATTTGGTTACTACCTGTTGGCCACCAGCACCCCCAACTGCTGGTGGCTGAGTTCAGTTCTGGAGGAAATTGACATGCTGTTCCCTTTACACCCTTCACACTGAGGAGTCCTAAAAGCTTCCCACTGCTGCCAGTGTGTCTCAGCATCCAAGAGCAGGTTCTCTTAACCTGTTCACACCTCTGTATACAGCTGACCCTTGAACTGCACGGTCTGAATTACACAGATCTAATTATATATGATTTTTTTTCAACGAACACCTGTATTGTTTTTGATCTGCAACTGGGAGTCCATGTGTGTATGAAGGACCGACTCTGTGCATTGATCTACACCATTTTATATGAGACTTGAGCATCTGCAGATTTTGGTATCTGCGGGGGTCCTGAAACCAATCAACCACAGATACCAGTGAGAACTTAAGTTTTTTGGGGGGTCAAAAGTTAGATGTGGATTTTTCAGCTGCATGGGGAGGTGATCAGTATCAGTGCCCCTAGCCCACTGTGTTATTCAAGGGTTGGGTGTGTTTTCTCTTTGTTAAATTCTCTTAATGGAACCATTTGAGTGGATTTGTTTCTTTCCAGGGCCCTGACTCTTATATTATTAATTTAAAAATTATATAAACATATAAATGCAAACTCACACTCTCATATGTTCAAGAAGGAGAAGTACAGTCAGTGTTTAATAACAGGGAGTCCCAATCTGGCTGGGGAGGTAAGGGCAGGATTTGTCAAGGAAGTGACATTTGAATCAAAACCTGAAGGGGGAGCCAAATTAATTATGAAGGGTGGGGCGGCGTGTGTGTGTGTGTGTGTGTGTGTGTGTGAGAGAGAGAGAGAAGGGGAGGGGAGGAGAGGGGAAAGAGATGGTTTCAGAAAATATCAAGTTTAGTCGGTTTGGCCTGGATGTCCAGTGTAGGGGAGGGAGGAGGCAGGAAATGGACTGGAGAGAAAGGCAGGGACCACACCCTCTGAGTTTATGGACCGTCAGTTAAAGGTAATGGAAAAGCCTTAAGGTTATTGACCTGAGGAGGGACACAATGGGATTTGCATTTGAAGAAGATCTCCCTGGCTAATCAAAGACCAGTGTCATTTTTAATTTGGGGGAAAGTTACCACTTGCCTGTTTGTTTATTAGAAGCCAAAAAGACTTAGTTTACAGAAATCTCCAGTCCAGCTAGACACAGGTTTCTATCACTTAGCAAATTCCACATGCAAGCTCTAGTGTGTCATGCGCAGAAGTGTTATGCTGCACCCCACAGTACCTGTTGCATCTTTTCCGAGTCATGATAATTTGCTGCCCCCCCTTCACCGCCCCCCGTATTGGGTAGAATAATAACAATGCATCAACCTTTAATACAATGAAAATATGTAATATATCCAAAAGTTGGAGATGCTATACTCTATTAAGACTTATTTTACTTCCTACTCGTTTTTGGATCTTTACAAAATACATAGACTTCTACAACTGAGGTCTTGGAACTGATTTACTAGATTTACTGATTTTCTCTTTATTGTCTCTTCAGGTTAAATTCATGAATAAGTGGGAATAGGAAGTGCTGGTCATCATTCACATGCAGATGTAGTCTAGGTTTCCTTTCTTGCTTTCTCAATTTGTGGTAATTTGTTAGGGCAGCCTGAGGAATATAGTTGACTTCAATTTTTATCATAAGCCCTTGAGGCGAAGGCCCATGTCTATTATCATTCAAAGTTATAGTGGTTTTTTTTTTTAATGATGAGAACTATAAGAAAAAAAAAGGTGTATTGAACACTAAAGAAAGTGTTTTGTTTCAAATGGAATGAAATATTTTATTTCTTTTAAAGATAGATTTTAATTTTTACCTTTTGGATAATTATCAAGAATACATCAACTATACATCTCCTGGCTGGCTGATATAGTTTGCTTTCCTTTCTCATTAAGAATATTTCTTTTTTCAACTCACATAACCATAAGTCATTGTTCTACCTCTGAGATTTCAGATTTGGTGCCCCCTTTTCTAATCACTACAGTTTTGCCAATATTTTCTTTTATTTCTCTACAGCTGCTAAATGTCCTCTTGGGCCTTCTCCGGACTTGTAGGCTTGAAACCCTCCCACTCTACTCATGCCATTGATTTGCTTTTGTTCTGTGCATTCTTTAATCCACCTCATACTCCCTAGTTAGCCTTTTAAAGTCGGTCTTAATCATGACCTTGATCCACCCTGAAGTTCCCACTGTGTTAATCTGCAACCATCTGCCTCCTCTATTCTGGGGCTTTTAGGGTACAAGAAAAGTTAGATAAATAGACATCTGTCCCCCTCCTTACTCAAGTTGTCCAAGTTATTTGAACCCTTCTCATTCAGTAATTCTTTTATTCACCAGTTGTTGAGTAGCTAAGAAATTCCAAACCATTTTCTTTTTCTTACATTCACTCCAAACAGATTTTGCTCTTGCTGCAGCCAGGGCCACCTGGCAGCTTCAGTTGTGTTCTCTGTCTCTTCCTTCCACATCCATTTAATTTTCTCCAGACTCTCCCAATCCCTCAATTACTTACTACTTCTTATCCTCATAAATTCCTATGTGTTTAACTATAAATAACAGAAACGCTCAAACAACAGTTTAAACTAGTGCTTTTCACACTGTAAAATAAGTAAGAATTAGCTGGGGAGCTTTTTAGACTAGTGGTCCCCAACCTTTTTGGCACGAGGCACAGGTGCTCCTATGAAAATCTAATGCCTGATGATCTGAGGTGGAGCTGAGGCAGCGCTGGGGAACAACTGCAAATACAGATGAAGCCTCACCTGCTCTCCTGCTGTGTGGCCCCGTTCCTAACAAGCCGTGAACCTGTACTGTCCACAGCCTAGGGTTTGGGGACCCCTGTTATAGAATATAGATCCTCATTCAGTAGGTGTGGGTGGGGGAGGAGCTGAGATTCTGCATTTTTAACAAGCTCTCAGGTGATGCTAACATTTCTGGTCCCAGATCACAGGATTTACCTATCCCTTAAGTACACGTGGAGTCATCCTTATGGAGTAAGTTTAGCGTTTGCTTGGTGCTTTAATTCTCCTGGTCTGACCCTCTTGGTCTTAAGATCTTGGCATAGCTCCAGATGTCCCATCCTCCCCCCCAAGTGTATTCAAAGGCAGGAGGAAGGAGTCTGACCAGAGAAATGAGAATGAGAGAGCCTTCTCATCAGAGAGGTGAACATTTCTTAGAAGCCTCCTGTGTCCCTTTACAATTTTATTGGCTTAGAACTGGGTTACAACAGACCCAACACTGTTAGAACAGAGTGAGATAGAGGAATGGTGATATATCTCAAGAGGCTGGACATACTGCTAAACAAATTGAATTCTGTTAGCAGAAAGAGAGAGGATGGCCCAATAGGGTAGGCAGTTTCAACCATCCCTGGTTTTCAAGCACTCTCTTGAAGAAAAAAAAATGTTTATAATATTGCTTCACCTAACCAGTCTTTTCATGGCAATTTTTCTATGAATGTTCCAGTTATCTGTATTTCCTCTTTGTTCATTTCACTGAAATTCGGCTTCTGCCCCCACTGTCATAATGCAGTTGCTCTTTTGAAGGTTGCCAGTAACCCCTTCGTTGCTTCTGTCTGCTTCTATTGGCCACTTTCTCCATCTTGAGCCTCTCTACTCCAGGAAATGATGAAAGTCACCACTCTGATTTCCTCCTCCTCTGATCTCTTCAATGCTCCTTTCTTCTCTTGCCCCCTGGCTGGGGGCTTTCCCTTACTTGAGCCTTAGCTGTGTGCTCATCCATCCTTATGCTCATCTATGAGCTGTTAGGACATCCGTTCTCATGGCTTTAAGCATCACATCTATGGCTCCCAATGCCTACCTGAATACCACTCCTAGATCTTTACCTGCCCATCAGACACTTCCAATTGCATGTCACACCAAACCTCTTCTCTCCCAAGCTAGTTTCTTTTCCCACTCCCTTTAACTAAGTAGGAGGCGTTAAATTTCTCCTTGGAATCTTAACATGTTTAGTTTTGTTTTATATATTATTCCACAAGATGTTAAATGGGAAGTTGTGTCTGATGCGCCAAGGACAGATACCAGATACCAAAATGAGTTGTGATGAAGACTACCGTGTGGAAGTTTCAAAGTAAATGGTCAAGGTTAGATACTCATTCAGGCAGATCATATAAAAGAGTCAGGTGACTGTCAAGAGGGTTTTGGGATTTTTAGATAGAGCTGCTCTGGGAGTCCTGCCCTCATCCCACAATGGGCAGAGGCACTTGGCATCTAATACCAAGCCGAGTAAGAGGGGCTCCTCAAGGACCTCTCAGAGACTTGGTGCATGCTCCTGTTGACAGTAAATGATGCCAGACTCCCACTTGAGGAAGGTATTGCAACCTATGACATCAGAGTAGAAGGCTATGCCTGGGAGGAAATTCTTCTCCCTTCCAACCATGAGCTTTTAAAAGATGTGTGAAATTCAGAGACCATATGTGAAAGTCTACAGTAGGCAAGTTGCCCCCCCGCCCTGCCCTGTTCATTTCAAAAGGGAATCTGCCTAAGAGGTCTCACCAGTAAAGTTGATGGGACCCCCAACAGCGAGTCTGTATGAAGTGGGCAGAAAGAAAACCAAAACTGAAGTAGAATAAGTGGTTAGAGAGTATTGTTCGTGTCTCACAAAGTATGATCAAACATCCCCAGTTAGGGGCTACAAGTGTTTCTGGGAGTCAGCTTCAAATATCCCCAGGCCCAGGGATATCAGGACACCAGTGCAGAACCTTCCTGCCATCTCGGTTCCTCCCTCCTCATAGTATGGTTAGCAGGCTGGTGGGGAGGGTGAGATGGAGTGGGACCAAAGTCCTTTGCCTTGACTTCTAACCACAGAAAGCCCTACTGAGAAAGGGGGCAAGGTTTATTTACAGATGGTCGCATACTTAGGATTTTTTCAACTTTACAATGATTTGAAAGCAATACACTTTCAGTAGAAACCATAATTCAAATTTTGAATTTTGATCTTTTCCTAGGCCAGCAATATGCAGGATACTCTCTCCTGATGCCGGGTAGTGGCAGTGAGCTGTGGCTCCCAGTAAGCCATGCAATCAGGAGGGTAAGCAATCCATACTCTACAGTGTAGTACGAAATGCATTTTTGACTTATGATATTTTCAATTTATGATGGGTTTATAGAGAGATGTTATCCCATTTAAGGTGGGGGGCATCTGTACTAAATTGAGAGCAAGTCTTACCTCTTAAAGTAGCAGTAGGGTTTCTACTACCTGAGAGAACAAAATAGTTATAAGGCTGCTTGAACTGTTATTCAGTGGAAGAGGAAGAACAGCCTCATTGAATAGGTTCTTAACAGGACAGTAGGCAACAAAAATTAAATTGCTTTTATAGGTATCCTCCATGAATCCTATTATCCAATGTTCTGGCTACACATAGAGTTTAAATTCAGCTTCTGGAACAGTGAAATCATTTTCTCAAAAAATTCTGTTTGTATTGCCCCAGAATTACAAACTTACAAAAAATCCTTGTTCTCCTTTTGCTGTATTTATTTTCAGAGCAGAAGAGTCTCAAGGGATGAGAAGGATGAATCCATAAAGTAAGGAACAATGCTTAACCACAGCAGACTGTTGAAGCAATTAGTAATTGTTATGCATGATAAAAGACATGCATGTAGTATAAAGACCTATTATTTTAATCAAAAGCCAACAATATAATTAGAAAAAGGGCAAAGGATCTGAACAGACATTTCTCCAAATGTATACCATATTCTTTCAAAAAAGTACACAAATAGCAAATAAGTACCTGAAAAGATGCTCAAAATCTTTGCTATCAGGGAAACATAAAACCACAATGAGTTATCACTTTACAACCATTGAGATAGCTGTAACTGAAAAGACAGATAACATGTATTGGTGAGGATATGGAGCAATTGGAACCCTCATACATTGCTGGTGGGAATATAAAATGTACAGCTGCTTTGGAAAACAGTATGGAAGTTTGTCAAAAAGTTAAACACAGTTGCAGTATGATACAGCAATTCTCCTAAGTGTATACTCAAGAGAAATGAAAATATGTCCACACAAAAACTTGTACATGAATGTTCATAGCAGCAGTATTCCTAATAACCCAGAAGTGTAAACCCAAATATCTATCAATGGATGGAGGAATGGATATACACAAGTGGTATACCCATACAATGTAATGTTATTCAGCCATAAAAAGGAATTGAAGTACTAATAATATATGGTGCAACATGGGTGAACCTTATGCTAAGTGAAAGAAAGCAGACACAAAAAGGTACAAATTGAATGATTTTCTTTATACAAATTTCTAGAAGAGGCAGATACATTGAAACAAAAAGATGAATGAGTACTAAACTTTTTTTTATTGGGGATTGTGGGGGGTGATTAAAACGTTCTAAAACTGATTATAGTGTTTATATAACACTGTGACTACTAAAAACCACCAAAATGTATCCTTTAAATAGGTGAATTGTATAGTATATGAATTAAAGATGTTTTATGTGGTCCTCGAGGCGCCTCATGCTAGCAGGGATGGAGCAGCTTTGCACGTTATCTTTGGCCCGTGCCTCACACACAGGCACTCAACAAATATTTGAGGGAGCAGCACCCTTTTCTACTGTACCGGATGTTTATACAGTGCTTCATTTATGTCAAAGCATTTTTCCATTGATAGCAGCAGGTCCCTTGTGCCTGGTAACAATCACTCTGAAGGTGGTCCTCGGAGTGATGATGAGAGAGATTTGCTCATATTGTGAACAATGATTGGCTGTAAAACAGGGGAAAGACCAAAAAACCATTTCTGGCTACTAAATTTTGTCTGGAGATGCTCACTCAGGTCTCTTTGTCTTGCATTTCTCCTGCCTCCCCGAGAGAGGGAATCCACCTTGTATAGCACAATCAGCCCAGCTTTGGGAGACCGAGTCCCAAACTGCAACCCAACAGTACAGCAGTTCGGGTCACTTGGGGGGCAGAGAGTAAGAACTGAGCGATTCCTTTTCTGACCAAACATAGCGATGAGGCCAGTGGGACTTTAGCTTCGGGATCCTGGACTCAGTCTCCTTAAATACCCCTAACCGGGTTTGAGTTGCTGGGGTGTCGTGACCGTGATCTCAATAGCATTTAGCTCAACAGTCTCCCCAGCACCGAATTCAGGGTTCTGGGTACAGGTTCCGCCCCCTCACCCCATCACAGGCTTGCAGTGGGGGTGGGGAGAAACAGATCCGGCACGTTTCGGCGGGGCGCTTTCCAGTCGGAGGGGAAGGGAGCCACTTCGCTAAGAAAGAAGTCCCCTCTCCCCTCCCCAAAAGAGGTACTTAAAGGTTTTGCCGAGTGGGACGAAGACTCCCGTCGGCTACAAAGCCCCTTGGCAACGGGACGGTTTCCTGTCCTCTCTGAGTCCCCCGAAGCGGCTCGCATGTCCTGGCCGCTTTCCAAAATGGCATTGGGAGAGACCTGGGGGAGAGGGGGACACACTGAGGTCCCCCCACCCACCCCCGCCGGGCGTTTCCCGTGGGGCGGGGCGCGCCTGACTCACGGCCCAGAGCGCAGGTGAGCGACTCCCGCCCCGGCCTGGGGGGCGGGCGAGGAGGGGGCTCGCCCCACCAGCGGGTGGGCTCGGAGCCTGGGGATGGGGAGGGAGGGAGGTGACGAGGGAGCCCCGAGCCCGCCCCGGCAGGGCGCGCCGAGGCGCGGGGCCGCCACCGCCACTCCCCCGCGGGCGCCGCAGGTGGCTCCCGGGGCCGGCCCTTTTCTCCTCCCCCTTTCCTTTCTTTCGCCTCCCCCTCCCCCTCCCTCCCGCCCGCCCGCTCGCCCGGTGTCGGCGGCACTTCCCCCCGCTTCCTCCTCCTCCCTCTCCAATCGGGAGGGAGGGAAGGCGCCGCCGGCTCTTTCCTGCCTCGCCGCAAACTTCGGCGGGACGCGCGCGGCTCCGCGCTCCCCGGCCCGCTCCCCACCTCCCCGCGCCCGCCCCCGGCGCCCTGCCCTGCCCTGCCCTGCCCCGCCGCGCCGCCCGGGACTGGCCTTTGTGTCGGATGCGGACTGGCGCCCCGCGCCGGCCCGGCCCTCGCCATGCCCTTCCCGCAGAGGACCGTGGGGCCCGCGCCGGCCGCCGCGGCGGGCGCGCGGCTCTTCCACTCGCTGGAGCAGGTCAGCGCGCACCGCCTGGTCCGCCTGCTGGCGCAGCTCGCCGACCTGGCGCGCGCCGCCGGCGACGTCTTCGCGCAGCTCGAGGGCCAGGCGGCCGCGCTGGGCCGCCGCGCCGCCGCGCTGCACCGCCGCCTGGACGCCCTGCGCGCCGCCGCCGCGCGCCTCGACCCCCGCCGCGTGCGCATCCGTGAGTGGCCGGCGGGTCCCGGACCGTGGCGGGTGCGGGGTGGCCGGGGAGCCGGGCGCGGGGACCTGCTCCCTCGCGCCGCCTGGCGGCCGCCGCGCGAGCGTCGGGCTCTCGGGTGGGGGGGGGTGGACACCCTGGTCCCCACCGCGCAGGTGGCGGGAGCAGGAGCAGGAGCGTGCGGATGCGGGCGCTTCTTGGCAGCGTTCATGGGGTGGGCGTGGAGGGTGGGAATGGGGCTGGCCCCGTCCCACGGCCCGATGTGTGTGTGTGTGTGTGTGTGTGTGTGTGTGTGTGTGTGTGTGTGTCTGAGTGTGAGTATGTGTGTGTCTGTCTGAGAGGAGACCCCGGGGCGCCGCAGACAGAGGAGGAGCTACAGTCCTGGGCAAAAGGTCGGCAGAAAGGTAGTAGCTTGTTTGAGGTCTGAGTCTTATCATGATCACGGTTCTTGAGACTTCGGGAGGATGTTTGTAACCATCTCTGGGCATCTATCGCAGCGAGTGGTGGGGCCGCTCGCCACCTCCGTGCCCGCTGGGTACCTGTGCTCTTAAACTGCAAACAGAAGTTGGCAGACTTTTAGTTCCCGGTGGGTTTTTTTTTTGTTTGTTTTTGGCGCTCATTTTTGTCTCTCTTTCCCCTGCTCCCCCGCTGACCCAGCTCTTTGTGATTCAGAGGGCCTTGACCTTGAGCCCCCTCAGACTCTTGAGTCCCATCCATCTTTGTCCGACCTCCTCCGACCCTGAAAATCAAGTCTGTGCCCTGACGTGCTATCTTCGCCAAGCACCCATTTCATTTCAGCAGCTTAACTAGCTCCAGTGAGTAAAGTGGAATTTCCTGCTGACCCAAAAGCAGAGGAACTTTCACTGTGATGTTCGTGTGTGTGGCTTCTTCCCCTTTTTAGTACGTGGACTTGGTCATAATCCTAAGTGTAAAGGGTGAATCGGAGGTGGTTAATGGATTGCAGGGTGGGAGGGAGGTGGTGTAACATACGCGGAGATTTCGGTAGCTCTGGATGAAATGCTCTCTTAGGATCACTTGAGATGTACTCGAATAGCTGGTTTTCCATGTTTTTCCTTTGCTAGAAAAACAGCTATACTTTACCTTACATCCGGAAGAGTTCAAGTTTTTCAGTGCTTTAATACCAGTGAGATTGCTTGCTATAATACCTTGTTCTTCAAGTTGCGAAGTTATCATGTGATGGTTTTACATTTTGCAGTTCATCTCTTTGATTGTGCTGTCAGCACTTCCTTGTAAGTGTGGACAGTTCCCAACCAGGGAGAATCTCCCTGCCCCCAACGCCAACCAAAAAAAAAAAAAAAGTCTGGAAAAAATCAAAGTGGTTTCATAAAGTTACTGGAAACAAACAAAATATAACTGATTAATGTGAATATTGACTTCATGCATCAGGATATTCTGTGCCCTAATCGAATGTCACGGTCATCTAGGTAATGGCAAGTTGCTTCTTTGCCTTTTCTATGGAGGGTATTTCTATGTGGGTGAAGGAGAATTTCACCCTTGAGGAATGATGTGATGAGGCTGATCTGCTGGGTGAACTGATTTATTGTAGGAATTAAGAAACAAGAAAAAAAAAAAATTCCTGAAGGTCAAGAACTCCTTTTGCTAGTTTAGTTTTACATTTAAATAAATCACTTTTTTCTCTTTGTATACATATGCACCAATAGGCTAATAATGTCCTTAGTCCAAATCCCCCAAATTCCCCAACTAAACTAAGGTTGTCTTAATGAGTGACTGCAATAACTTTTTAAACTTTTCACAAGTTGTAAAATCCTTTGAATCTTAAATGGCTTTGGTTTTGTACCAGAAAACCTGGCTCATCATTTTTTTTTTTTTATGATTGAGAAAGAAGGTTTTATTGAATATAATTATGTCTGAGTGTAGAAGTGCACATATAGAGAAGAAAGTTGAACTATAAAGACATTAGTTTTGTGGTTTTTCACCTTCACACACTTTTTCATATGCTAAGAAGCAAAAAACACTTCTGCTGCTAGGGTTCTTTTTTTAAAAAAAAATCAGATGTGTCCTTGTTCCTGTGTAAGAGCTACATTTTGAAGTCGTTTTGATACCTTTTCAGGCAGGTCTTCAGAATAACACTCTATTAGAATGGACATGTAGACTTTAAGTCTTGGAGTTGACTGTAAAGGCCATCTATTTCATTAACTCTTAACAAGAGGGAAAATCGTGTTGGAGAGTGGTAGTCTAGAGCCCAGACTTCTGATTGGCTTACCTGCTGTCCCACTGCATATATCCCTTTCTTTAGGATGGCTTGGAAATGGAAAACAAAGTTCAAATACATTCCATAAACAGTTCCAAGGATAACTATGTTAATTTCATCCTTCTTGTTAGATGAGTCTCCGGAGGAACAAGTAACAAAACTGAGCAGCTTACAGAAGCTGGAGTGCAGTGGCAGACTGCATATTTCATTGTCGTCTGATGGGTCTCTACCAGTAATAAAGGATGTGATGGGAGCTATTTTAAAAACCTAAAGACTTCTTTCTTTACACTACAGAAACAGCATTTTAGTCCTGTGGGACAGTCCTGCTGGTGTCGGTGATTCTAAGAAGTATCTCATTGTTTGCCATTCTTCCAAATCTCTTAGGTAGAAAATCACTCAAAATAATTTTTTGTCATAAGTTGGGGAGAATGCACATCACTATTTTTCTCCCACTCATCCTTAAATGCTTCTCTCCCTTATTGCTTTCCCTGATACTTTCAGGTTGGAGACAGTGCTCCAATGGCATCCAGGATGTGCGTCAGGTATGCCTCCATCACTGCACTTACCAGTGTAGACCATAGTTGTGTATTCACTTCTGCTCCCCTCTGCTAAATAGCAAGCTCCTTGAGGTCAGCGATGGCTGTATCTGTTTTTACCAAAGTTTACAACAGTGCCTAGAATGTGATAGCTCAATTAATATTTGAACCGAACTAATATGTAGTTTTTTTAGTGCTCAGTGTCAGGAAGAATAACTACAAAAATTTTGGGGGAAGGACTAGTATACTGACTGCTTGCTGCAAATCTAGATGAGCAAGACAATTACTTTAAAAATAAATGAAAAATAAAACCTTTAACTTTTTTAAGGTTTTGTGCCTAACCACCAGTCTGCTCCTTTCTGCAAGAGTCAAACTTCATTTATTTTATTGACACAATAAGTTCTCACTGAAAATAGTGAGAGTAGCCAGAAATGTGGATAATTACATCTCAGCTCTATAAACAGTCAAAACAGACTTTGCTTTGCGGAAATCAATAGACACCCGACCCAACAGCCCTGTTTGATTTTTAAGCACATGTTGATTTGTTTCTTTTTGTAATTAATAATAACACTATACTTATGTAGTACTTTTATGATTGATAAAATATTTTCCATGTTATCTGACACAAAAACCTTGTGAGGTAGTAAAGCCATTTGTATTATGTCCACTTTACTGACAAAGAAATGAAAGTTCTTGGACTAGTAAGAGGCACATAGACAGACACTGAGTCTTCTGATTTCCAGGCCAAAACTCTTTTCACTTTACCTTAAAAGTACTTCCTGGGTGAAAATGAAGTGTAATTGTTGAAACATTACATTTATAGGAGAAAAGATGACCTGCTGGCTTTTTTTCTTATGGTTCCAGAGAAGCAGACTTTTTCCCCCCTTAGATTCTTGAAGTGTTCCAAGTGTAGGAAGGTTTGTTGTGTTGCACAATTGTAGGGGCACCATTCCTAGTTTAGTGCGTGTTAACAGTGCTTGCATAGAGTTGATGTGGTGCTCAGCCCATGTATCTGTACACAATGGCCTTGTTTGAATGTGAACAGTCTTTATAGGTGAGATAAATGGTGTTCATGATAGCTGGTTGGCAGAAAGATTGTATGGGCACCATCTTTGCATAAATAAGGAATGAGTTTATAGTATCTGTTTAGGCAGAGAATATAGCCTCATACTTTCTGGGTCGTGCTCAAGCTTCATTGTTCTACCTCACAAGGGACTGTCTCTTGACCCATCCAGAGGGCTGGCTGGTCCTGCTGTCAGAGTGTTTTTACTTCCTCAGAATGAACGCTTTATGCAAGTGCTTGTCAGAGTTCTAAAGACAGAGTAGAGACTTCACTACACTTCTAAGAACAGGTTGTGTTTGTTTTCTGTGCCTGCCTGCCTGCTGATAAATGTTTGTATTTCTGGTGGAATTGGCATAAGACTTGCTTTCATTGAAACATACCACATACTAGGGAGCATGTTGGTGTGGGAATTTGGTCTCCACCCATCCCCAACCCCTGAAGGTCCCTGGATGTATTAACAGAAACTGACAGCTGAGGGGCCAGATCATACCTCACGTTAAGAGGCCAAGTGAGATGAAGCAGTGTTTCCCATACTCTCTTGACCTTAAGAATCACCTGGACCTCTGTTAAAGTTACAGATGCCCAGACCCTTCCTAAGCCTTGTTGAGCCAGAGTCTCCAGTCTGTTAAACCAGTGCCACCACCGTGTTCTTGGAGCACTCTGCAGAGCACTGGCACAGACAGGAAAGCTCACTGGATTCAGAGTGAGGAGCCTTGAGTCTGGTTTGACCTCTGCTATTTTCTAACACAGATTTTGAGTAATTTATTCAACACCTCCAGGCCTTAGTTTCCTTATCTGAGAGACTTGGACTAAATTAACCTCTATTGGCCTTTCCAGTTTGGGCATTTTGTAATTCTAATGAGGGGTTACTACTGTTTGATAATAGCAGTAGCTTGGATGACCTTGTAAATATAACTTTGATCAGTAATCCCTCTCTGATTATTATGATTAGGGATAAAAAAAAGTCTCGGGTCTGAAATAAACTCTTTATGACTGTATGGTCTCTTTCTACTCACTTTTTACTGACATGAAGTGTGTGGAGCTTCATGTCTTAGTCATTTTCCAAACAGATCAGGCAGGTACTTGTTTCAGATTTGTGTATATCCTGCCCACAGTCCATTCACGGCTTCCTCTTTATCTTTAAAAAAGTGCTAACATCTATGGAAAGAAAATTATTTAAATGTACTTGCTGTGTGTCAGATTTCCCAAAATTGAAAGTTATTGTTTTAAATTATGAGGGCGTATCTTTTAAGCCGAAACATCAATTCGCTCATTGACTCTTGGGTATTGAAAATATAATTACTTGGTTTATAAAGTTACAGTTAGGTTGAAATGACTTATCTAGCAATAATCTAGTTTTCCTCTATATTAGAGGAAAGTTTCATCTGTACGTATTGTTTTAGGGTTGAGACTAGCAAATGAAAACATTTAATGATAGAGAAATAGTTGAAATTATTAATATTTTGAAAGAAAATTCAGGATCAGTGCAATAGTTCAGTATTCTTCTCTGGCTATCATTTTAAATTCTTTAAAAATCAAGATTCAAGTATAAATAAAATGGTTTGCACCTAAGCAGGCACCTAATAGTTGATTTACTTACTTAATTCTGTGTCTCCTCAAATAGGTTCGTATCCTGAAATGAATGAATTCTATAGGATTTGACGTTCAAAATCAACAAGATGGTGTTGATAGCCATCTTCCTTTCACTGGTTACATTTGTTAGCAGCACTTGACACAAATGTGACAAAAGAGGTGGAGCTTCTGTTTTTGAATTAGGGCTCTTCTGAGAAAAGGCCCTGGAGGTCCCAGCCATAGTCCCTTGTCTTGTAGATTAAATGTCATATCTGTGAACGCATTTAGTGTCACTCAAACAATTACTGACATTACAGATATCGATATCTAGGCAGCAGATAATTCCTATTTCTGGTGTTGGGCTGTCTTTGGTGACTTTAATATGAACAGCTGATGTTGGCATGTTTGCCATAGGCTAGATACTTTAATACCTACAACAGCTACATGAGATGGATACTGTTATTATTTCTGTTTGACAGGTGATGCAACTGAGGCACAAATAATTTGTTTGCCCACATTCACAGCTAGTGAGTGATGGAGCTGGGATGTGAACCCAGGCAGGGTTATCTCCAGAGCATGTCTTACTGTTCTATGGTACTGTCTCTCTTCGAATTAACGTACTTAGAGGAGGAAAACCAATGCCAAGAAGACATGGTGAAAGCCTGCTAAATATCTGAGAGAGAAAAACCCTATGTCTTTTTCTTCTCTTTTTTTTGTTTTGAAACCTCTCAAACTAGCAGAGGGCCAAGAAATTTGAGACATGCATTTAAAGTACTTAGTATAGTGCCTGGCACCTAACTCATTCATTTAACAGTTACTGTTGTTGTTTAGTTGACAGAGAAGGCTGAGTTAACCTCTGTGTGTACATTGATTACCACAGATGGCCAGTCTGTGTAAGACTGCTCCGTCAAAGCCTGGGAAATGAAAGCTGACCAAGTGCAGAGGGAGAGCTTATGTCAGAGATAAACATTCTTATTTGAAAACCAGAGAGTCCTGTCCAGGGACCCTAAAGTATATTCATGAAGTGTGTGTAGTTCCTGACAGGGATGTGTGAAGGGTGGTTATTTCTTTCTGCCTCACAGGGGTTTGGCTTGTGGGGGTTGGGTGAGCCAGTCCTCCTAGGGCCTTGATGTAGATAGATGTCCCCTTTCACCTCCATTTCCTCCAGGAATTGCAGACCTGGCTCAGCTGCCACTTAGCTTTCTGGGATTCCCTTTTCCCTCAGGTTCCCAGGGGGCTGTCAGAGCCTAAACCCCGCTCCTGCCCTATTCCACGTTCCCACGCGGAACCTGAACGGCTCAGGTGAACCACGGCTTTCCTTGGGCATCTTGGAACGTTGTTCGCACGCTTTCATTCACCTTGTGTTTCCCACAGTTTCTGAATCATCAGATGCACCGGGGGCTCGGTTAAAAACAGATTCCCAGAGATTCTCGAGATTCTGAGTCAGCAAGTCTGGGGTGAGGCCAGGAACAGGCCTGGCTAACAGGTACCTGATTAACCGAGGTTTGGAAACACCAGGCCATTGTGTGTTTGGCATCTTGTCCACTCAGGGCGGTAGGATCTTCCTCTGTTCACGGGGTACGTTTTGTTATTCTGATGGTGCCGAGTTGTAGGGATGAGAAACCGAAAAAAGACAGGATCCTTTCTTCAGGTACTTTACAGTTTTGAGTGGATGATTAGATATGTAACTTAACATCAAGGAGTAGCATTAACCATTGTTCATAACATCATTTCTAGGAGGAATTCTGTTCTGAATTCCAAATTGTTAGTTTAAATTGCGTTTTTAGAAGATATCTAATTCTTAAATCCTGTCTCTGTATTTGTGGAACAGTCCCACACTGATTTCAAATGTTTATAGCATATTTTATCTAAAAATTGTGTTCTGAAAAATAAATAGAAAACTTCTGGAATAAGATCCCCCCCCCCCCCCCCGTGGGATGGTGGAAATTTCCTTCTGTTAGTACTGCTTTATTTTCACTTATTCTTCTGGCTTGTTTTATAAGAAATTCTTCCCATGTAGAAAAGCAGTGTCTTGCTTTGGGAGGACAGACAGCTGTTTCAGGTTGTTCCTGTAGGGAACCAATCCCCTATTAGTGCTTGCCTCTTGCTTCCCCGCTGCCTGCCACCTTCTGATTCAAAGCTGGTAAATGTATTCTCAGTAAAATGTAAAGAACTGTGTAGTAATTGGTTGATTTAAATTTCAGTGACACGTGGTAAAATATAATGGGAGCTTTCTCTCTGTATTAGATATCTGATGAAATGTTCTGAAGACTCAAAGACCATGATGTGGAGCAAAGGAAATTGAATTAAGCAGGGGTTCTGCTATCTGCATAATCAAATTATGCCTGACTGTGTTGGCATCTGAGAATTACCATGGAGATGCACTGTGGTTTTTTCCCACCAATGGTCTGGCTGCTGTGACCACCATGTAGACAAGAACCCTGTCTTCCATCTCAGAATATAACAGTCGTACTCCCTAGCTAGCTGGTGGCATCTCAGCACCAGGCAGCCTGACTAAACAGTCTGGGTTCTTTTACCTCTACATGGTGGTGCAGCCTAAACAATCTTATATAAATTTTCATTTAATTTATTGGCTATGCAGTACATTTGCATTGTTGGAAAAATATATATAAAAAGCTATGCAGCTATGTTTCACTTTTGCTTGTCCCTATATGTATTGCCCTCCCCTTGTCCCCAGAATAACCACTTTTGTTAGTTTCTCTTCATTCTTCCAAAGTTTCTTCATGCAAACATAAAAGTATTAATTTATGTTTTTTTCTCCTCCATTTGTTGGACACATAATTTCTGGATTGTCCTGTTTCTCTTTATTGGTATATATAGTCCAGAGTGGTTATTTTCATGATTTTTTTCTATATGTCTTATAGCTGATTTTTAAAAAATTATTATTTGTGAAATCCCAGTAAAATATGTGTGTGTGAGAGAGAGAATGCATTGATTTTGGAAAAATAATTAATTTTGTAGTGGATTGTTCATTTAAGTACCTTTCGTAATTTATTTTTACTGACCATGTTTTGATTTAGCTATATTTTTAATCATCTCTTGAGCTTCCCAAGAGATGATTAAACTTTTCCTGTATTAAGAAAGGAAAAGGGAGGAGGAACTTCTGTTAAATGTCTGTAACAACACTGTGTAAGTTGAGTTTATTTAAAAGCTGGCATTTTCTGCCTTTTATCTGAATATCCTGCATGCCGAATGTGAATTACTTCCTGACTTGGGAGGGGTCTATTATGGATACAGGGCTGCATTTGAATTTTAGTGTGGAATGTACTCAGTGACTCCATTAGCTGAATGAATGTATTTGATCATGAGGTCAGCTTGATATTTTAATTTCACTGGGTTGGTTACTACTACTTACTTTGTGGTACCAGGTATGGTTTGAGAGTGCAGTAACACTGACAGACATTTAAATGAAGCAACTGTTGTCATTTGAGTGATTTTTTTCCTGTTTGCTGCCTTGTATAAAAGTAAAGGTTGGTACTAAATTAGTATTGAAATGACTAATGAAAGCACTGTTCATGAGTGTAGACTCAAACATAATCATTGAATTACAAAGCCTACATTACTAGTTTTGTGTAAATAAAAGTATATTAAAAAGCTTTCAGCCTTACAAAGTATGTTATAAAATCGTTCTGATGATAAAATTAATGTACGTTCATCATAATTTTTGAACTCCTAAAGTGCATAAAAAAGAAAAAGTGCCATGACCTAGAGAATGTCCATTTCCTCTCTTTCTCTTGGTTGATATGTTGATATGTATGGATCTGTGTATATGTAACGATAGCAGTTGATAGAAATTTTAACAGAATGGGGGACATCACTTCTGTGTATAGTTTTGTTTCCTGATTTTTAAAACCTAGCTCATATCCAGAGTCTACTTTAAATAGGAGAGGATTTGGGTGCATTACCCGGACAAGCTTTTATTTTCCTTCAGCTCCCTAGTGAAGTCCTTTTGAGGTTCTCAGTAGCCTGTGTGTGCACGCAAGAGTTATTAAGTGGACAGAAATTTGTTAATTCTTCTGGAGCTTCCTAAGGTTCCTTCCCCGAGTTTAGTTATTTGTGAACCTTTCAGTTGTGCTTGTGAGGTAGCCTTGGAGAAGATGTGTTGGAGGTCTGCCAGTTCAGTAGATTGCTAAGGCTTTGATGTCATCTCCATCTTCTGGAAAAATGAACCATATTTTATATCTGAGATTGTTTACCCACAATGACAGTTCTCTGTATCTTTATAGCAAACTGATCATTGACTCAGGAGATAGTACTAGTCTTCCTTCCTTATTGGTTTGTTAGCTGAGTAATGTGTGTGTTTTACTAATTGTGTTGCTTTTTACCGTTCCCTTCCCCCTTCATCAAAATGGCAATCAGACATCTGTCTCAAGGTTTCTCACCTTGGCTGGCAACATATGGGGTTTGTTTAGATTTGAGCTCAACAAGATTTAAAAACAGAGGTGTGTTAACTATCTCTTGCTGCAACTTTTGTTCTTGTTTTGTGGAAAGATGAGGATTAAGCTTGTTCCTTTTATTCTGAATGTTGGATGGTTTAATTGAAAATATATAGTCCATAGAAAAATTGGGGGACTGGGCAAATTCATCCATGATAATGGTGGCAGGGATGAAGGTGTTAAACAGGAAGAGGGGGAATATCTTTGAATGCCATGAGTACTTTCTACATAACCTAAATATGTTTGCAAATTGCAAGGTCTGCTCAATAATAATCTTAATAATAATTTATATTAACATTTATGGGATATTTATAGCTAACATTTATAGAGTACTTACTATGTGCCAGTTTCATTTAATCCTCATAAAAACTGTATGGGAGAGACATATTATCACCCCATTTTACTGATTTTTACTGAGTGGCACAGAGAGGTAATTTACCCAAGGTCACACAACTGGTAAGTGGTAGAGCAAAATATGATACAGGGGAATGCTGTGTTTAAACGCTTTATTTGAATAATTGTAATTTTTGTGAACTTTGAAGTTTATTTTAATATTGAAAAATTTCTGAGTTTGGCTAGGGGTTGATAGGTATTTTCCATTTTATTCTGCTAGCCCAATGGAATGACGTTGTCTAGTTCTTCAAGATGCACTGATGAAAGGTACCTTACTCTCTAAATACAAAGTCTTTTTATTAGTGTTTCCCATCATTCTGGCCTCTTTTCAGTGTCATAAATTAGATGAGATATGAACAAATCGAACTTCTGGCTTATTTTTATTTGCTTTGTTAGAGGAAATTTTATTCTTCCCTTTCCTATTGCTCCCCAAGTTTGCGCTATTGAAATTCTGGGACAGTGCGAAATGCCATGTCAAGCCTGTACTTGCTGGACATTGCTTAGGTAGTGATGGAGGTGAGCCTTGCTGGCTGATATTCTACTCTCTGGTACATTTTTACCTTTATTGTTGGAAAATACCTTCCACTACTGGTGCTGGCTGGAGGCACTAGCCAAGGCAAGGGAATTGTGACTCATAACCAATAACTTATATTAGCAGTTCTCAGAGTGTGTGATTCCTGGGCGGGCAGCATCAGCATATCCTGGGAACTAGCTGGAAGTGCAGAATCTTGGCCCCACCCCAGACCTCCTAAATTGCAGACTGCTTGTTAATAGCCCCCCAAGGTGATTCTGATGCTGAAGTTTGAGAACCATTGTTGCAGTATCAGCTGACTGGGGGCCAGAGGAGTGAATCTGCTTAGGGACCTGGAGCCTGTGCTGTGCCTCAGGTGGTGGGTGTGACTGGGGGTTCTTTATAAAGCTTCTGCCTCTGGTCCAAGACAGTACAGGTTTAGGAACTAATGCTTTATTACCGAACAACGGGAGTCTGGCTGTAAGAGCGTCTGAGCCCCTACCAGATTGTGCTGCAGAAGCACACATGCTAGTGGGCCTTCTAGTGGGCCTTTGCTAGCTGGAGGTTAGTAACCTGGCCCCTGGAATGGTTCGTTGTCCTCAGGGCTAAGAACAGGCTCACTGATTTCTCTTTTCCCAGGAACTTTAAACAGCATCCAGAGAACAGAGAGGTGACTCACCACAATCATAGGGTAGGGACATACTTTCTAAACAAAGTTTGAAGAGAAAGGATTATTTTTTCTAAATACTGATTACATAAAACCCCCATTTCTATATTTTAGTGAGTGCCTCCTGAAAAACGTAACTAGGAAAACTTGAGGCAGACATGGGAAATTTTACTTGTGGATGGGACATAAACGTTTGAATAAACATGAGAAAAATGTGCTTAGCATGAACGTACTGAGTAGTTGGTGTTCTGTTGCTGGTAGTGGAATCCTACTCTGCTTTACCCAGTATAATTCAGTGTTTCAGTTGATTACTTTCTTATTTATGTAATCCGTCCATAAAGTAGCTGTTGGTACAGTATAATCCACTATAATTTGGAGAAGTCAAAGGCCATTGAAGTAGTTTGATAAAAGGAGCTGTATGACCTGGAATAAATTACTTAATCTCTCTGAGCTTAAGTTTTCTCTTCTGTAAAATAGGCACCGTAGTCATGGTTGTGCAGATAAAATGAGGTATACAGAACAGTGCCTGTCCCATAATGAACAATAAATTAGTTGATACATACTTTGGAATGGCCCTTACTAATTTTTATCATTGTTTTTACTTTGATTTTTCTGAGAATATTATAAACTCTAAATGTAAATGAAGTTAAGACATTGGAATAAAGGATTGGACTTAATCATTTGATTGGACTCTAACAGTATAAAGTTCCAAATGAGTATGCTTGCATTCTGGTTAATTGAGTTTTCTAGATAGCTGATGGTTAGATCTCATAATTGGGTTTATCATGGGACGTCATGCAGGTCATTGTTTTGAACATCGTTCTAATTCAGTTCTGAAGGGCTGGAATATTAGATTAATTCAGCATGTTCTCTAAAAACAGTGTTTTGATTACATCTCTGATAATGAGTTTGTTTTGATGTCATTTTCCTCTTTTAAGACTGAGGTCAGATAAAACCAAGTTAGTTATGGGTTTTAGTTTGTTGAGTTCCAATGAGTTGGTTTTCTCACACATGTAATTTCTAATTTAGAAATCTGTCAAGTTATAATAGTTAAATGTAAGTTGTTTTGACCTTGTAATACATTTTCTCTTCTAAATCATGCTTCAGAAGCATGACCAGGCACAGGGCAGCCCCCTAAAAGCCTGTTCAACCTGAAATAGAGATACCCAGACCTACAGGGCCACAGGGTCTAACCATCATATGAGAATTTTCTGTTGGAAAATGGTTGATACATGACAACCAGGGTATAGGATCACATTTTTCTGTTCTCTCAACTCCTTCCCTAAGTTGTGTGACCCTGGCTTTATCTGTAATGTGAATGATTTGGATCAGGCCTCCACATTCACTTTTTTTGGGAGGGAAGGGGCGTGGACAGTCTCCAGGGTGCTTGGGGTTATGAGATGGAGCACTTTTAGGCCCTGTGCTCAACAGAATCTTGGCTGAGGGCATTCATTACAAGTGAGAGTTCCAGGCCAGGTGAGGGGATGTGATCCACCGGCAGCCTGCAGGTCCATTTGGGGCAACTGGCAGCTTGTATGCAGAGTATTTATATCTGTTTGTAAGTAGGAGCCTACTTGTGGTGCATCTAAATTTTTTCTAGGAGAGGCTGAAGGTCTGTCGTTTTATCAGTTTTAAAAGCCCACTTAATTTTTTCTTTTTTACTTTTACTTACGTCTCTTTTATATGGGCATGTATTTGCATTTGATTTCTCTTTTGCAGTTTTTATTTAACAAACAATATGCAAAGCATTAAAGTTCCTTTCCACTTCCCTTGTGTATTCTCTGTAAAAGGATCTGAACTGTTTATAGAATCCAACAAGCTTTTGGTCAAGGACATGTTTTTAGATCGTGTTGAACATGTTAAGAAAAGACAGACTTGAGCTTGTTAAAAGTTGTTACTGTCAAGTTCCATGTAGCTTCCCTTGTCAAACGTGACTTGAAAATGTTTTCCCCAAGTGTCCATGTCTTAACAATTTATGTTCTTGAGGGAGTTCCTCAGAAGGCATTAAATTCTGGGAGGTCACATTTTTCTTGCAAGTTTGATTTTTAAAGTGAAAATGAACTTCTGTTTTTTAACTTCAGCCTTGAAAAAATATTCCGTGAAGAGCTTTTAGAACTGTGCAACGATTGTGTTATATGAAGCTGGGCTTCCCCATCTCTGTAGCCAGAAATGAATCTTGACAGTTTTCTTTGTAGCTATAAAAATGGAGAGAAAGGGAAGAGGAGGTAAAAATGCTGAGTGTGGGAAACTATTTTAGTCACTTAAATCTTAGCGACATATATGTTTGTTTATATTAATGGAGCAGGACCACGTAACAATAGTCTTTTTTTTGAGTGAAATATTTTCCCTCATAGGAAATCACTTTGCACATGCTTCAGACTTTCTCATGTGAATGGCAAAAATTTAATATTTAGCATAATTGGGAAATATACAGTTTTTAAAGTGGAATTCCAATGCAGTATACTTAGTTATTCATTTTCTTTCTTGATTATTCGGGCTAATGGAAAGAGGCAATAGGAGCAGTCTAGAAATATTTTTACTGTACTGAGTTTTTAAAGGGAATAAATTTCATGTTTTGAGATATAATGTAGTACTTTAAGTGGATCCATGGTGAATATCTGTTTTAAAATGGATTAGAAAGTGTGTTCTGAATGACCTAGTATGTCCCTTTTGTTAAGGTATATCTTGTACCCTGTTTCACATTAGAAGTAGACTATACCTCTTCAGGTGGCATTGTGGATCTAGACCAAGGTGAAGTATTCTTTTAATATACTGTGGGTTTTATTTTCCTGTGTTAGAGATAATAGTAAACACTTTAATTTTTAGGTTTTATTGTTGAGTGGTGGGTGGTCAGAAGAAAAACTATGAAGGGGGAAGAAAATCATTAGGAGGCAGCACTGATAAAATCCTTTATTGACTTATAGTCATTGCAGCACCTTGAAAAGTAATGTATTGTCTTTAGTATTCAAAGATGTAAGTACTAGGGGACTGTTAAACTACGTTTTTTGACTTTTCTTTAATATCTTTAGAGGATTTATGGTGATTCACATCATGCTGTATATATTTTCCTGGACGATGAGCTGGCTTGATGGCCATGGAAATGAGCCATAGGGATGAGCTCATGTGAAAAACCTATAGACATGGGTAGTCATTTAAAATTTTTAACTCATTTTTAAGAAATTTACTTTCACATTCTCTAAACATCATGCTGGTTTTGCTATTCTTATTTTTTTTTTATTTTTATTTCTTTTAGATTTAAGGTATTATCTATTGTCTTCTCAAGGTGAGGATTTAACTCTTTATCCTTATGCCCTTTGAACCCCCACAATCTGCAATCACCTCCCAACCCTCATTGTTTAGTTCAGCATTTACTTTTTACAATGACACTGGATCCCATTCAGAGCAGGCCCGTATCATCAAACATGATTATCTTTCCTTTACTACATATACTGTCAGTTTTCCCTGGCATTAACAGCCCTTTTTTGATATATGTATTTTAATGTGTTTGTTTTTATCTCAACTTCAAACTCTACCCTATCAGTATTTTCTTTTTACCTTAAGGATTATACCAATTTCATCTGGTTTTGAAGAGATTTCTCCCAGAGCTATCTGATCTAATCTCATCTAGGCTGTTTTTTCTTTGTGGCTAGTGTGAGGCTGTGCCTCTGTGATCTCCCTTGCCATCATCCTGGAAATTTCCTCTCTTCTGATGTCTGTCTCCCGTGACACCTTCTTGATTTACTCCATTTGGGTGGAGCTCTGCCTTTGGGCTGCTTTTAGGGTCAGCTCTTTAATCCCAGTGTTCCAAAATTTCACATTTCCAATGTTGTGTTTGGTGTCTCTGTGTGTTTTAATTAATATTGTTTGGTATTTGATGAACTGTTTGAATCTAGAAACTCTTTAGTTCTGAAAGAGTTTTGAATTCTTAACGTTGGATCTTCTGGACTGATCATTAAACTTTATCTTTTCTCTGTGCTTTTTCATGTCATTGTCTTGCGTTACTTTCTGGGATATTTCTTATTCTTTCTCGTTCTGGCCTTCTATAGAGCATTTCATTTCTTCCATCAGGTCTTTAGTTTCCAAAAGCTCTTTTGTTGTTGTTCTGAGTGCTTTTTTAATATAACACCCTGCTCCTAGTCCATCACTGTCTCCTCTCATCTCTTTGAGAATATTAGTTTTATACGTTTTCTTCACCTTAAATAGTGTTTCTTCCAAGTTTTTTTTTTTTTTTTTTTTTTTCTGTTTTGCTTTCTGTTTTAGTGATTTTTCTGAGGTGTCTGGTAGTCTTTGGTTGTCTACTATTTTCTAAGTGAGGGAACAAAAAGGCAGAAGGGAAGATCTGAGAGTTTGTGAGTTTGGAGGGAACCCTGCTGTTAGGTCATGGAGGGCTGGTCAGATTCTCTAGAGAAAGCTCTTGTAATCTCTTTGCTGGAGGATGTCCTGGCTGTCAGCTTTCCTGGGGCTGTGTGGAAAGGATGCTGGGGGTCTGAGCATTCCGAACGCATCTGTTTACTTAATCCTTCTATTTTTGATAGGTTCTCAACCATGCCTTGTAGTTTCAAGCCAGAAACCCTGTTTTAACCTTTTCTGAGAATTAACCTCCAGTCTCCTGCCAGGACAGGTGAGGGATGGTCACTGCGGGCTTGGAGAGTAGGGTGGGGGAATGCAGGGTTCAGACTGCTTAAGCAGTTTTCAGCCAGTGCTTATTTTATCTGTTCTCCCCTTTCTAAGACAGTTGGTTCACCTCCACAGCAGAAGTGTGTGTTAGCTCCGACACCTGAGCTTTGGGAACTCTGCAGTGGAAACGGTATCGGTTCTTAGCTGTCCTCCAAGCTGCTTTAGGATTGACTTCTCCAGTCTCCCGGCCCGTGTTGCTAAATTTTTTAACTATTCCAGCTTTTACAGATGTTTTCATTACCTTTTCTCCTGTTCTCCTCATCTTCTTAAAATTCCTTTGTTGTTGTAGTTTTAGTGGGACTTTGAGGGGGTTCTAGATTTGATGCTTGTGTTCAGTTCTCCCCCTTTGCCTAGAATTCCTGGACACTTTTTACGTGTATGTCTTTCTCAAACGGAACACCTTTCCCCTCATGCTTCCTCCCTGCCCTCTTAGGAATCCTTTTAGCCATCAGGACAGAATGTAAGGGTCAGCTTTGACTTTTCCTTTTCCCTTGTTTCCCGCCTTATATATCCAACCAGTGAACAATTTCCTCCTGAACATGATGGTCTTTCTTGTTCTGTAGTATGTGTCACAGGGCCACTGTGTTCCCAGAAAAACTATAAAACTAGCAACCTGGACAGGGGCTGAATTAACAGCCTGTCCTCGTGAGCCTCCATCCATTCTTAAATGAGATACCTTTTTTGGAGTGCCCTGTCTGGTCCCAGGAGAAGAAACAGAAGCTGGGTCTTCAGATTCTCTCATTTTTTTCTCTCAGGGCTGGATGAAATGGACTCCACTGAGGGCTGAGAGGAGAGAAAAACTCCTGTTTTTTTTTTTTTTTTAATGCCACCACCAAGACTAGCGTACCGCTCACATTTCTGAAACCAAATGTGTGAGTTAAGCAATTTTGCCACCGACTACCTGGAGATAGCAAAGACCCCACAGGATAAGGGCTCAGTCCCTCAAGGCTGCCTCCCCACTTCAGATGGCTGTTAAGTTGAGGCTTCTTACATCTCTCTCCTCAAGTCTGATAATTTGCTATAATCTCACGAAATTCAGGGAAACACTTAACATTTATCGATTTATTATAAAGGGTATAATAAGAAATACAGATAAAGAGGTGCACATGGTCCTGAATACCGGAGCCCCTGTCCCTGGGGAGTTAGGGTGAGCTATCCTCCCAGTGTGTGGATGCGTTCACCAACCAGAAGCTGTCCAAACTCCATCATTTAGGATTTTTAATGGAGGTGTCATTCCTTTAACACAGGTGATTAAATCATCGGCAATTGTTAATTGAACTCAAGCTCTGGCTTCTCTGTTTTCTCTGGAGGTTGGGGTAGAGGTGAGAAGAGTGTGGTGGGGCTGAAAGTTCCTCTCCTCTGGGAGCCAGTTACCGCTTTAATATAAATTCAGATATGATTGAAAGACGCTTGCTATGAATAACAAAAGATGCTCCTTTCACCTTTATCAGTCAGGAAGTTCCAAAGGTCCTGGAAGCTCTGTACCAGGAACCCAAACTTAATATATGGATATTCCTTACATCATAATATCAGAACCAGATACAGGCCTCAGTATCATACTTAGCCCAGGCTTTGTCATTTGGGGACCACACCCTTTCAGTAGTCTTTTAAGAGTTTTCTCTTTTCAAGCATGTCTTGCTTCATCAAATTGATCTTGCACTTTGCTTCCAGAATGTTCCTAAAACACTCTTCCTTATGTCACTTGGTGAGCTGAAAACTTATGACCTGCAAAATAAAATCTAAAGTCTTGACATACAAGGTACTTTCTAATCTGATATATGGCTATTCGTGCTCAGCAGCCAGGCTTCTCTGTCCCTTCCCTTTGCTGACTGTGTGACTGGGGCCAGGTCCCTCCCCTATCCTGATTTCCTGCTCTGCAACATGGGAGGGTTGTAATACCCAGCTTCCAGAGCTGGGTGATGATCAACTGAGATAAATCTTATGAAAAAATTTTATGAGCTGAAAGTCTTAGAGATCTAACTTATTTTTTATTCATATTAATAAACGTGTGAGTTTATCTCTTTTCTCTAGCATTACCCTTTTTCTCCCTACCTAGGCTAGTTTGTGACAGTTCTCTGACTATAACTTGCTCATTTTCGCACCCATACTTTCTCTTTATGCCGTATTTAGAATTGATGAACAGCTTGATCAGTGATCGATTATTTAAGGCTGACATTTGCTCTCAGCACAGACAGATCGGTTAGGGCTTCCAGCTTGGTGTCTGTGCTGAGAGTTTTATTGAATGTTAGCATGACGATCTTGCTTATATTCAATCTTAAAATGATCTGCCCTTTCTATGCTTTGTGTATAAAATGGTACCTGTATTTCTGGGCAGAGTTCAAAATCCCTTTATTTCCAAATGTCTTTTCTACTTGAGTAATAATAAAAATTAGAAAATGGTTTGCTTTTCATGATATCTATCAATGTTTCAATGTATGTATGTATGTATGTATGTATGTATGTATGTATCTATCTATCTATCTATCTATCTATCATCTATCTATCTATCTATCTATCTATCTATCTATCTATCTATCTATCTAAGTTCCAGCTAAAATAAAATACAAACTCCTCAAGAATGGGAGCTGCCTTATGCTTAAGATTCTTTATGTGCACACACCAGTGTTCAGAGAGGGATCCAAATGTAGTGACAGTGGGGGAAGTTGAAAAGTGTTAGAGTTTTGAAGATTTTACATTCTAGTGTTTGACACTACAACGCTTGGGTAAGTTATATCACCTCTCTAGGCCTCTGTTTCCTCATTGAAAAGAAGGTAAATGAAATAACATGATATGTAGAACCCAAAGTAAAAAAAAGAGGGTTTTTGTTTGTTTTTAAATTCTTAAGCAGCTACACAAGATCTGATAGTATGAACTGACCTCAGATAGACTGGATGAATAGGGTAGGAACTGAATTTCTGGTGATTTCATTCTATAGTTTGGTTTCATTATATATGACTTTGGTTATGGAACGCAGTCGACATTTCTTTATTTTGGGTAATAAAAGGGATTATATTTTCCTTGGAGTCCTGCTTAAAGTCTAGACTGTCCATGCGGTTTTAATATTTGCCATATATGTCCATTTAATGAGTTATTTCGGAGTGGTCCTAAGTTTTTAACACAGTCTATAACAAAAATATTAGAATATGTATTTTTTCTGGTTTCAGAGGAAGAGTTAAATATTAACAGTTAAAATTGTAGAACTAGAAGTAATGAACTTCAAAGTCCTATTTCACAGATAGAACTAGTTTTCACAGTTGGTGTATAACAAAGGGATTTGAAAATCATAGGTGCTTTCCAGTTATCAATACCTCATTTGGTATTTCCCTTTCTAAATAATTGTTAATGAGTGTGTGGAAAATATGTGAAAGTAGAGAAGATAATGAATAAAATAAAGATAACATTCCTTGTACAGACAATTGAAGGGTCTAAAAATCTTTCTGTTAGCTGTTCTGCATTTAGACTTACTTGGGATTTGGTGAGTGAATGAAATTCTAGACAAGAACTGAAAACATTGTGGTTGACCAAACACAGACATTTTATCTGCTTTTCCCCTCCTGTTCTTTAGACTAATGTCTCAAATATATGCATTTTCATTCAGTTCTTTCTAAGAGAAATTATGTTGTGTTGAGTGATGGTCATGCTATCCTCTTTAAATTTTTATGTATATTCACTTGGATGTTTTTTGCATATTTCAAACTATGATATAACATGAAAATCCAAAATTTTGGTGTAGACTAGAAAGAAATTCTTGGTGTTGAAGTTTTGTGTTATTTCAAGCTGTCTTTTAACAGTGCCAAAGCTTGTTTTATTGTGTTATTTGTTTTTCTTTTACCTCCTATGCACACTAGTAGAAAGGAATATTTTTAATTTCTGTGAAAAGGACATTGTTATATGGCAGAATATACCTTTTACTGTCCTAGAAAAAGCCTTCAACTAAAGCATTGATGTTCTAAATTGTTAATGGGCTTTGAACTTTGAAATAGCCCAGGAATAGGCATTTTAAAATTCTACTGTGGTTTTTCTTGTTATGCTTGTGCTATTAATTAAATTCAGAGATGGGACTCTGTTTGCCTGATCCTGCATATTACCTCTGACTGGGGTTTAACTTCTAGTTCTTTGCCTTTGCTAAGGAACTGTATTAAAGGGATGTTGACAGCAGTAGTAATGAGGGCCCCAGCGTTTCCCATGGGACTCAGCTTGGAACGCTAATGGTTACAAATAGAAAGACGCATTTAATATTTAAAAAACACAACAAAAAACCTGACATAAATATAATTCTATACATTTCAGTGAAAGCAATATTTTGAAATAGCCATATTGAGAGAGTATGTGTTTAATCCAGTGTTGCTGGTGTTGCTAAAAACATTGCTGAATTTTTACAAAACTGAATCTGGATTCTGTTAGCACATTTATGTTTTTGGTTTGTATTCGTTGTATTAGTTGTGTGATTAAATTCCCCTTGAAAAGATTCCAATGTTACAGAGTTTTATTCTACACAGTCACTAGACCTACTCCCCTCTTCAGAGTTAATCACAGTCAACATTTTGGTATCTAACCTCACAGCCTCTGTCAACATTGTTTAATCATTCTCCTCCTCTTGATAGACATTTGGGTTATTTTTCAGTTTTTACTGGTATTCTAATTTTGACATAGAGTCTCCAGACTTATTCCTAGAATAAATGCCGCAAGATTATTAATTTGAGAGATGGTATTGATCTATTGACATATCAGTCGATATATATCGATATATAGGTGGTGTGTGTGTGTTTAATCTTCTTATTTTATAGTTGACCATATAGTAGCTATGGCTTTTGAATTGTGTTTAGTCTTAACAAATGGTTCTTCCAAACTTTTAGTTAAATAAACATACTTTGATTCCTCATTTTCCTCATTGTTTCCTACAGCTTGTTTTACTGACTGAATCTATCGGCTCCTCTAGGGCGGTGGCATTTGGCTATGTTCTGATCTATTCTGGCTACTCTGCGCCTTACCACTGTCCTGTGTTCTCAAGAGACCCCGTACCTCCCCATCTCTGAGCATCTATACATCATGTCGTGTTCTTTATGGTGTATGTCCTTGCAGATCCAGTGCCTTCAGAGGTGACAGCTTGAGGGTTTTACAGCTCATTTCATCCCCAGCGAGACACAGTGTATGTCAAAAACATGACAGAATACTGTAATGAAGATAACTGCAGAGAGCCTGGGGCTTAAACTGGGAGGGACTTGGTCAGTAGGCAGAAAAGCTTGGTGTTGAATTCAGTGGGTAGTGGGAAACTAAAGCTGTTTCAATAGAAGGGTGATAGGATTATAGCTCTAATTAAGAAGATTAAGTGGTAGTACTATAAGGGATGACATAGGAAACCAAGGCAGGAATTGAAAAATAAGGATATGATTAAAGCGGTCTGGCTTGTCTTTGTGTGATGATAATAGAAAAAGAAAGGAAGTAATTTTTGGAAAGGAACTTACCACTCATTTGACAACTCATTGAGGTCAACATTCACTTATTCATTCAGCCAACTTCTTGCATAGCTCTGGGTTCCAGGCATTGGTGGTACAAAGGACTCCAAAAGTCAAGGGTGCTGAACGTGTTTGGAGAGTAGGTGACCTGCAGAATGATGTCTTTACAGACATTGTAAAGCCAGGAAGGAGAAATGATTTCATTGGATAGTTTTGTTAGCTTTTGGACCCCTAGAGTTTAAGCTGCCAGGGGGAATTCAACAGAATGTTGGTGGTGTGAAGTCTTTGGAAATAGAGTTTGCATTCGATCTGTGTGGAGGTTATCACAGAAGTGAAAAATTACAAAGAATTAGATTTTGAGTCGTTAGGAAGTTAAGTTGATCTGGGTTATGGCTTGGTGTAGAAGCCAAGGATTTCCGAAAGCCCTCCTCCACTAACGGAAAGGTCAGTGGACACGAGGACGGAGAGGTGAACACTGAATTTGTGCAGGGGAAACAGAAGATGGAAAATAGGCAAAATAAAGATGAAGGGCTGAAGAACTCCCAATTTTATTGCATCTGTCTCTTATTCCACTTTTCTGACTTGGCTTTGTGATAGTTAAGTTTATGTGACAACTTGGTTAGGCTATGGTGCCCAGATGTTTAGTTAAACTCCAGTCTGGATATAGCTGTGAAGGTTTTTATCTATCATCCATCTATCTATCTTTCTATCTATCTATCTATCATCTATCTATCTATCTATCTATCTATCTATCTATCATCTATCTATCTATCTATCATCTATCTATCTATCTATCTATCTATCATCAATCTATCTATCTATCATCTATCTATCTATCTATCATTTATTAGATGTGGTTAATGTTTAAACCAGTAGGCTTTGAGTAAAGCTGGTTACCTTCCATAATGTAAGTTGGTAGGTCTCACCCTATCAGTTAAAGTTCTTAAGAATAAAAGACTGAGGTCCCCTGAGGCGGAGGTTCTGCTTCTCTACTGCCTTCAGACTCCAGCTGCATTATTACCTCCTCTCTGGGTCTCCAGCCTGCCCACCTGCCCTGCACATTTCAGACTTGCCAGCCTTCTCAATGCATGAGCCAATTCCTTAAAATCAGTCTCTCTGTCTAGAAAGTGACACACACACACACACACACACACACACACACACGGTTCTGTATCTCTGGAGATGCCTGACTAATAGAGATTTCAGCATAACTGGAGTCAAGTTGTAATTTACTGAACTTGTTCTTCAGTACTTAGCTCCATCCAGCTTCTTTGAGTCTTTTGACAGACTATTCTCTTGTCGGGCAGTTATTTGATTCTCTTTTGCTTAGTAAGTTCCCTGTATGCACCTCTCGCGTGCCATTATATTGTCATAATGGCTTGTGTGCCTTTTTCCCTAAATGACGCTGTGAGCATCTTGCAACTGAGGACTTGTTCCTACTTAGCATGTATAGCTTGGGTAACCAGCCTGGTTAGCATGGAAAAATTTGTCATTATGTGTCTGTTGAGTGAAAGGATTTAGCTCAGACCCAGTACTGGAAAGAAGTACGAAAGAAGCACGAAATGGAAAGTGTGACCCAAAAAACACCAGAAGAGGTTGGCAGCATCTTCGTACTCGTGGTTGGCAGAGGTGAAATGTATTATGGTGGTTTGGACAGCACAGTGAACCATTATCTAATCAGTGTTTGTTTGTTTTTAAATTTGTCAAGCATTTATTCAGATATGACTTCACTAGTCATGCCCAGATAAAGCTAGTCTTTAAAATATCCCATAGAGATGCTTTTAAGAAAACAGAGATGTATCAAAAAGTAAAAAGAAATGCTTGTTATCTCATTTCCCACAGGTAACTGTGAATATTTCTTTTGTAATGATCAACCTAGAATTTGTAATATATTCAGACATATTCAATGATAGCATATTGTATATGCCATTTTGTTAGCTTCTTTCAAGTAAACATGTCTTGATATCTTTTGCTATTATGAATTGTATGTTATTTTTTAATAACCTGTATAGTATTTCATTACAGGGAAAGATATATTACTTAATTAGTCCTCTTATATTTGAACATTTAATGTCTCCCTTTTGCTATTTTAAATGTGGTTTCAATGAACATATTTGCACATGTGTCTTAATGTACTTGGCTATTATTTCCTGAGAATGAATTGTTAGGAGTAGAATCTCTGGGTCACAGGTAGCCGACTTTATTTTTAAAGGCAGTTTTTATTATGTTACCTAAGCGCCCCCCATAAATGTTTTACCAAGATATCTTAATGCCAGTGGAGTACAAGAGTTCCATGAAATGTGTTCTTAAAACATGTACAGGTATATGACTGGTTTTTTTTTCTAGGCCAGGTTGCTTTTTCTTTTTCTTAAGTCTTGAATATTCTGCATAAAATCTTGTTTAACCTGTTAAACCTTTTAGTGATTTTACCAGGATAAATTAATAGTCATCATATATCAATGCTTGTTTGAACAAAATGCTCAAGCATCCAAAATATGAGTAGCAAGTCTTGCAGCATTCATCAGTGACTCATTTGTTTGTTTGAAATGAGAAAGATGGGAGGAGGTAAGTCAAATGACTATGAATCTTCTTGAAAGGAACTGTGATAGTATATAAGGCCAAAGGAATTTCCCCAGTCCCAACTCTTGGGGGGTAGAAAATGGTACATTAAATCATGATGGATCATCTTAAAATTTTGAACTGTCAGACGATATAACTATCAGTTAAAAACAATGGTTTCTCGAAGACCAAATCATAACATTTCATTTTATACTGTAATGTGTCTTTGGCAAGAAATGTTAAAAAAGTAATATTGTAGCCTCAAACTGAATTTTTCTCATGTAGGTTATAATTAGGCTACACTTATAACATTATTTAATGATAATCCAGGAATCTTTTAAAACCAAAAAGGAATCTATGAAAGCTATGGTGCTTATTCCTGTTTGTTATTGTAGTTTGTTTGCTCATAAAGCTGATTTTATTTAACATAAAGGACTATCATTTATTCTAAGATCATTTTACTGAAAAAAAGATTTATTCTGAGAATAAATTTTTCTCATTGAAGTTATTCAAGACTCCTTTTTTCTACCTGGATTTAATTTATTCTCAATTTAGTGCAGGGACGTTCTAGGAACTTCAAATTTCTAGCCAGAAAACGAAGACGTGGTTTTGTGAGTCAGTTCTGGTGTTTATCTCTGTGTACTGCTGCTAACTAATGGAATAAAAGGTAGATCTGAGAAATTTGAGAAATGAAATGTAAATTTTTCTCATATTTAACCATTTTTATTTTTGATTAAACATTATTAAACAATTATTGGCATTTTGAAAAAGTATGGATAAATTTAAAGTAGTTCCCATGGCATCTGTAAACTAAGGAAACGTGGGACTGAATAAATTTGTCTTTCTGTGTCTTTAGTTTGGTCACAGTTCTCTCCTAGAATTCAAGAGAGGAGTACTTTGATGAAAACATTTCTGTGCACCCAAGCTTGTGAATTTGATTCCTTAAATGTACAAATGGAAGTACTAAGATACATGTTAACCTAAAATTTTCTGTGCTCAGCCTCGTTATAGATCATTGAAACCTTAGATGTTCCAGTGTAGACTAATTAAGAGGAAGAGGAAGTGTTAAAAGTGAACAAGCGAATTAAAACATGGTACTGATTCTGGGTATGCTACTGCAGGAGGGGAATTACGTAGGTGTGGTTTCTACTGTTGGTTGGAGTTAAAACTGCTATGTTAAAACCCCTGGGGCTCCTGGATCTTCAGTTGTAAAGACTTTTTACAAAAGATGTAGTATTTTGAATCGGCAAAGAATAAGGAACATGAGCTTTTATGAGAAGGAAGGACATCATACAAGTTATATAGTTTAGAAAGGGTGTGGTCGGGGAAAATAACGCTCACTCTTGTAATTATGAGCTTGTTATGTTAGTTGCCTGACTTCAGATTACATTCAATTAGCACATTAAGTCAAAATGTCATGTGTATAAAAGTTGAGTGCATGTTTCAGCCCTACCTTGGGACAAGTTTAGCTCAGTTTGCTATGCTCTAGACATCATATGTATGGGAGGGCAAAGGTATTAATGTAATCTTAAACAAAACATTTTGAAAGTTTTTCTTCCTGCTCCTCCAAGAAATCTCTTCATCATTAGAGTGGATTTTGCCAAAAATTAAAAATCTTTTAATTCAAATTGAAATTTAGAAGACCCTATTACGGCTCAGGTGATAGCTAGAGGCTTCAGTTTTAGGAAATGACTGTATATGTCAAAAGATTTTTGCCAGGGTAGTTTTATGATTTCTTCATCAGATACTCTTTCTTAAACCATTTGTTCAGGAACTTTTTTCTTTTAACATTTCTAAATATTATATCTCAAAACTTTTTTTCCCCCTTGCAGTTTTCTCATTGAAATTTTCAATGGACTTTTTCTTACTTAGATAGTTCAGAGACATTCTAGAAACTTCCACCTTCTACATAGAAATTGAGTACACGCTTTCAGAGACAGAGTGGATCAGCCCTGGTGTTCCTTACCTCTCTCTCCTCCTGTTAACAAATGTAATAAAAGTTAATTTTTTTTTATAATACAAATATGAGAAACGAAGTTAAATTTTTCTCATGTTTGATAATTTGTGTGATTTTGAACATTGGTTTTAGTGCTGACATTATGCCAGGAGCTGTGTATCTTCTAACCTGCTTGGGAATTGGCTTTGGTTGGGTGGAATGATTTCCTTTGGAGGAGTAGGCTTTTCTCTACACAGGAAACTTTGTCCTCCAGTTTCCAGCGTCATCTGAGGCCTCTGACAATTTGCTTATAAAACTTTTCTGAAAACGTATATGAATTTCTTTGAAAATTATAGAATAGATGACTAAAATATAAATTAAAAACTCAATAAACCCAATTTTGTAAACTTCGGTTTTCTGACAGAACAAAACCTGTGCTGATTTTTCAGGTACCTTCATGGAGATATCTTGCTGTTGTTGTTTTGGTAGTAAATCATGCAGGTTTCTCAGAGTGACTCATTAGTGAGTGTGGTTGACCAATTATGCACTATTATGGTCAGCATGGAAATCCAGTTCAAATAGTGGAAGAACATGAACTGTGAGTTGAAATTGAAATGTAAGAGAGCGTGTGTGTGTGCGTGTGTGTGTGTGTATGAGATGCACGGAAGGAAGGAGGTGGGGAAGGCAGGAGAGAGACACATACACAGACTGTGCATACAGATTAAAGCAATAATAAGGCAGGCTGAAATCCTCTATAAATGAGAATTGATTATTGCAGCTGATAAATGTGGAAATGGGTACTTAAAACATGGTATGTAAGGAAACTAAGTTTTCTTCATAGTTGTCTTCTTTGGATAGTTTGTGGTATTGGGAACCTGCCTCAGGTTTCTTAACAATGTTTTCTTAACTGGCTAATTAGAATGTGCCACTGATGTGATCCAAAAAGTGTTCAGCTCCAAAACAGGTTGCCAAACGAGGGGGAAGCCTAGGTCTACACAAGTCTGGAAATGGAATGCGATTTCGTTTCGGGGTGAATGGCAGAAGTTGATCGCTGGTGTACCTGTGTGCAGCATCACAGTGTGCATTAGCAGCTCTGTCTTCTCTTGTTTATATGTGGTTTTATTTATTCCCCAGGAGATCAGATCTTCCATTTCACCATATTATTCTAGATCTTGCAGTCTCAGGAACAGGATTCAGTGCCCAATGTGGTGCTAATCTCCCCTACTCTCCCCTGCCCCCTTAGATAATATATCACTAGGAATGCTTTTGTCTTTAATGAAAAATCCCTGCACTGGGGTAAAACAGACATTTATTTTTCTCAAGTAACAGAAGGTCTGGCAGATAGGCAGCCCAGGGTCGTGTAACTGCTCAGCAGTGTTGTTAAGTAAGCACCAGAGTCCTCTTGGTGGTGGTGGTAATGGTGGTGGTGGTGTGGGGGTGGTGTCTTTGTCATGGAGGTTCCTTCTCAGAGTCACCAGTTGGCTATAGCATCTCCAGGACTTCTTCACAGAAAGAAAGGGAAAGAGGGAAGGAAGGCTTTCTCCCTGATGAGGCTTTTCTGGGAGATAATCTGTCTCTGGTGACTTCTTGCCTATGTTACATTGAAGGAACTGTGTATATTTACCAGTAGCTGCAAGGGGGTCTTGGTCTTGTGTTTTCATCTGGGCACATGGCTGCCTTGTAAAGTAACTTGTGTTGTGTTGGTAAGTGAGGCGGGGGTGAGCACTGGATTGGCAATGCAGTGCATGCCACAGAATGCTGTCATTATCCCGTTACTTTTATTTGGGTTTAATCCTTTTGAGATAATTGTTCACACAAAATGGGCCCTTCATGTGGCTTTGCTTAATTCTTTTAGTCTCAAAGTTATTAAAATGCAAAAAAGCCCTTTGTATTCATTATGTTGGAAAGACTCATTGTAATTTCACAATTGTTTTCAACTATTGCTATTGAACATGATCTACTTTTTTTCCGACTCATGTCAACAATATAAACTAGTGAAAAGTCATGCCATGTTAGGTATTTGTTTCACAGATTTTAAAAAGAACCTACATTCAATAGCCTCTTGGTGAAAAGCAGTTCTTAGAGGTAGATTGGAAGGTGGTCATGGAAGGGACCTGGCCTTTGACCTCAGAGAACATCTCATCTGTGGTGGTGGCAGGTAAACCAGCTACTAACTTTATTAAGAGGGAACATGAAATACAACTGGATATGGAGTTAGAGGTAATATTTTTCCATGTATAAGTGGAAAGAGGGTGACAGTGGGGACTTAACATAAGTAGCGTTGCTATTTAATTTGCACATTTTAAATTGTCTTTTTATGGATGTTTAGTAATTAAATAAAGATCTTATCATTTTTAGAAAGGAAGGAAAAGGACTCTTATGACTCAAGCATGTCATTAGAAACATGTTCTTTCCTCTTATTCTCTGTCCCTCTTTGTTTAACAGCTTTTTCAATAGGCACTACTCAATCACAATTCTCAAAATAGCCTCTTAAGGTTTGTGAATATATTATGGATTTAGTTTTCCCAAATAAATATTGTTAACCTAATAAAATGAAACCGCTAGTACAGAATTTTTTTTTTTTTTAAATCAAACAACATCAGAGCTTATAGAGCAGAACTTGTAAACCTCTCTTCACACACTGCCCAATTTACTACATTCACGAGCACACACACCAGAGTGTGGTTGATTTATGTTCATATAATTATGGTCATACTGTATGCATTGTTCTGCAACTTGCTTTTTATCCCCTGTAACATCTTTTTTTGATTTTTTTTTTCCCCCTCATAGTACACATGGAATAAGTGGTTTTCTCAATCAAGGATGGTACCGCCCTACCCCAGGGAGTATTATTAAATAGATGGGGTCGTTTTATGAAGAAATAGCCTGCCCAGAATGCCAGTAGCCTCCCATTGAGAAACAATAATATAGAAATAACTTGTCTTTTAAACATTTTTATATATAATTAAAAAAATGTGATTATACTGTAAATAAATATTTGCTCACCAATGGTCAGCATCTTTAAACATGTATCTGTGCATCTGTAAAAGCCTTAGCATAAATTATGAGAAGAATCGCTGGGTCAAAGGATATGCACACTTAAAATGTAGTTATATGCTCTTGAATCACCCTCCAAACAGGCTGCACAGAATTACAGTCCTAATAGCACTGCACACATTTCCCCACATCTTTTTCAACAGTAGTTAAAAAAAATTTGCCTGCATAATAAAAGAAAATAAAGTCTTATTTAAATTTCTGTTTCCCTGTCCAAAAAGTCCTGTTATTAAGTCCTTTCAGTATAGTGATATGTAAGCACTTTGCTTTTAGAGATGAGCAGTTAGTAGTCATCTGCTCTGGATGTCTTGCTGCCTATTTTGTTCATGTTTCAGGAACAGCCCTGTTTCCAAGTCAGTCACCTCTTCGGAGTGTCTCTTTAGTCTCATCTGCAGGGAATGTCATACCAATACCGATTGGCTGGAGTGATTTTATGACAAACTATAAATTGATATTTATGTGGAGGGAGCTGTGTTTTTCAAACTCTGATGGCTGCCCAATTGGTGGGTTGGTAAAACCAAATTAGGGATCATGAGCAGTGCAAAAAAGAAATAGCACAGAAAATATTGGAGCATCTCATGTATAGTAAAGGCAAGACATAGTTTATGAAACTTATTTTGTATGCATTTTCATGTGTTTTGAATATGTCTCCGTTTATGGATGTGTATGTTTTTGTGCATATATAATGTGTTGGAGCGCTGCATTGTGATGTTAAATATCTCTGTGGGTTGAGGATTGCTGGTGCAGAGAATAGTAGCTTTAAAAATTTATTCAAAGCATAGTTTATTGCTGTCCTAACTGAGGCAGCAGTTTCATACTTGGCTGCGGCATTAAAAAAAATAAATTGCCAAGAGTATCAATATGTGGCAAAACGTTAAAGACTAAGGCTTTTAGAGGCCTTAGATGCTTAAAGATAGATGTCACCTAATTGGACTTGGAGGTATAATGGGTGTGAAAGCCAGTTGGCTTGGGAGCAGGATGAAGAAATGATGAGCTACACCCTGCTCAACGTAATTTCTTCAGCAGCATAATTTATCTGTGTTCTGGTGCAATTCCCACACTTGACTGTAGTAGCTGTGTCTCTGCCCTGGCAAGAGAATGCAGAGGCAGTCTCGACACCCAACGGTTTCTCTCTGGGGGTAGGCTCATGTAACAACTGATCATCCAAGACTGGTGGCTTGAACTAATTTCGACTGTTTAGCTCCCCTCAGTTCCAATGCTGATCTTACATTGCTTAGAAAATTACCTGTTGGTGATTATAATAAATGGTGGTAATTAAAAAGAAAAAGTCATGGAACACTCTGCATGTGGGTGTATTTAATTACCTGGCAGGTGTTCATATTTCTAGAGTGTGGAACTTATGGGTAAACAATGGTCTTTCTGTTAGAAATTGTACCCACACTTTTGTGTTTCTTCTTCCCTTTTATAGTTGGGTATTTTTCATCACTTAGAGAGCAGAACTGATGATTACTCTAATTTGTGTTGTACTGTATGTTTCCCAAGTGTCTGTTTTTTATTTGTTTTTCCTCAACCAACTCTATTTTTTTTACTTGAATTATCCTAATTCAATAATTGCATCTTCATAAAAATGAATGGAAACTTATAATCTCCTGAATTTGTAAATAATGATGTTAAAAAGTTGTTTTTTTAAAGTTTTGTGATGTAACCATAAATTAATTTCTTTCAAATTTTATGAGGTATTACCGATAAATTTTTGGCAAGTATAGAAACTAAATAGTAAATATTACTTCACAGACCAAAGAAGGTGGAAGTGAAAGTTTTTTAAAGACTGTCAACAACTACATAATATTATTGGATGCTAATATTTTATACTGTTAATATGAAGCAGAAAGAGGCAGTATTGACATTGATATATTTATTGTGTTATTTTAAATATAGGTAAAACCATTCAACCTCCCCCCCAAATTAAATGTTATACATATTCTTATTCAGTCTCATCTTGTCTATGAGATGGCATTCTGGGGACAGAGCATGAATTTCTCTGTCCATCTCAGTGTTTGGTACCATGGTATCTGATAAACTGTTGTGATTTTGGATCAGCGTCTCCTATACCCATAACAAAGAGCTAGCTTGGCAGGTCCTTTGTGCTCTTTGCCAGTGGTGAATATAATGACTGGCATTCCTGCCAAGTGTCTTATGAAAGTTTGTTAATTAAGGAGATCTTTCAGGTGAGTTGATAATTATTCTCCAGATCCATGTTATTATTACTCTTCCTCCACTTTAAAAAACACCCTTTCCATTCACCTTTTTGTCCAAACAAGCTGCAGCCTCAGGAAGGAGAAGAGAAGGTTAGATAATTTCTGACTGAGTGCTGACCTTTCATTGTTCCTACTTCAGCCCTTTTACTTAAGAACCTGTGTCATAACTTAAAATGATGTAAATGCTAATTCAACCAATTGGCTTGATGAAAGAATCTTGCACGCTGAAGAAAATATTATTAGTGGATGTTTAGAAATCAAAATGAAAAAAGCTAATGTAAGGTGCTATGCTCCATATGTTAAATTGAGGAAAACATTGTGAGTTTCTTTGAATAGAATTATTTGTGTTCCTCAACAGCTTTTTAACTTTTTCTCTTCTTTTTCTGATAGACCCTCTCCAGATTTAAATAACAGATTAAAAGAAACATTTCATCAATTAGGAAAACTGAAGAAGTGCCAGTCAGTTGTAATATATAAGGTTTTTTTCTTTGACTATGTTAGATACTAAATCAAGTTGGTTGGCATGTGTCATTGTTCAGGCTTAACAGATGCATTTTATGGCATGTTATCAAAATATGAGGCAATTAAAAGAACTGTGTAAATCTAATGTGCTCTAATTATGTAAGACCTACACAAAGCCTTTGGGAAATAAAATTCCACAGTTTCTTTCAATGGCCTTAGAGAAGGAAACAATGTTCTATATCACATGTAGGTCTGATTTACAGACAGTCCATACAGTATCAAGTTTCAGAATAGCTTCATTGACTTGAGAAAGTAAAACTTCTACATAGAAATAGTGTGTGGACTGAGGGTATTCTCCACCTTTCCCAGCGAAGGACAATATGAAGCCTCCAGAACCCACACCCTCCCAGGGTACTAGCTGGTGAGTTCTGGATATAAAGGCTGAGCCACTGCTTGCAATTGTTTCTCCCCTGATTCTGATTGTTAGCCTTACATTCACCCTAATGGCCGAAGAGGGTGTAGTGTATATGTTTTCCTGTAATAACTTGATGTGTCATTCTCCTGGTTCAGCTAGTTGAGGATTAGCTATGTGATGCATAATAAAATAATGGTTATGCTTCTATGTGCAACTCCTTAATGTTAACAATTTAGCAATTTAAAAATATATTTAGACACAGATTTTTATACCACATCTGTTCAGTTATGCTATTTTGTGGTTGGCAGTATCCATCTTAACCAGTAAAGATTTTCACCTTCTCTTCTAACCTTCCTGGTACCCCAAAATATCTTCCAGTACTTTGCCTGAAAACTCTTTATTATTGCTTCTTCCATGGCGCTAACCCAAAGAAATACAGTATTAAGTTTGGATGGTGGAATTTAAATTGCCCTTACTGTCTTATATTGGGGAGCTCCGATAAACTGCTCCACTCTGTATTTACACCATTGTGTAGGCCCCTTCCTCTGAATGTCGGTTGGATCTGAATGGTTGACAGAATCAGCAAAAATGGCACTGCATGTTCTAGGCCTAAGCCTTAAGAAGTCTAGGCTTGGAGAGAAGTCCTAGGAGAGAGAGAAGTCTTGTCTTTTCAGTGCCCTAGCTGGTTCCTGCCAGCTCAGTGTAGCCTCGTGACACCTGGCAGGATGAGCCAAAGAGAAGAGCTACCTAGCTGAGCCTAGCCCAGATTGCATAATTGTGAACAAACAAAACAATTGTTTTTAAAGCCACTAAGCTTTCAGGTGGTTTGTTATACAGCAACAGATAAACAAAAATACCCCTAGATGTACATTGAAAGATGCTTTTTAGTTGCTGCTTAGCAATAATTTGTATTTATGTGCTATGAAAATAAAATATAAATGTTTGCTAATTAGCTACAATTTATTAATATATTATGTGCTGTTTACCAATGTGGTTATATCAAGAGGAAAATAGCCATTGGAAAGATTTCAGTGTCACCTAATTCTGTTATTAAATAATAGCTTTCCCATCAGACATTTATAAAGTAGTGATGACTTTGAACATTTTAGCAACATTTTATTTTATTTCGTTTTAGGCAAGTCAGCCCTTGCTTGACCTCACAGACTGCAAGGATCTTGTCAGCTTACAATCCCTTATTTTTTAATTTTATTTTTTACGCCTACAGCACCTGATCTTCCTAGGTGGTTTCCCATTCAAGTACTAACCAGGCCTGACCCTACTTAGCTTCCGAGATCAGATGGGATCAGGCTTGTTCAGGGTGGCATGGCTGTAGGCATTTTGACAATGTTTCACATCACAGGGTTGGAAGAGAAATGTATATAAGAAAATTAAAAATATTATATTTTGATGGGATGAGTTTTTAAGTTCTCTTTTGTCCTAGAATCTTTTTTTTTTTTTTTTAATTGACGTTTCAAGCTAAATGCCTCTGTAGGTCGACTGATTACAAATGTTTTCACTCAAGCACACTGGCTTCTAAATCTGTCTATACGCTGCTTTTTAAAAAAAAGTGAATAAGCTTAAGAAATAATTATTTCTCAAAGTGCACAAAACTCCTGAGCACGCTTTTGTTCTGTAGACAGATCTGATTCATTGAGAAACATCAAGATAATTGTCACGATTTAAATTTTTAAAAGAATCCAAGAAGCCTTTGGCTCAAGTATAAAAACTTTCTGCTGCTTTCTTGGCATAATGCCTTGAGTTGAATATTTTATGCTGTATGTTGCTCCATTTTTTGTTTTGTATATTTGCCCCTGGGACAGGAAACTGCAGGACAAAATACATTCATTTCGGTAACCAACGCTGGTCCTTTGGTGACTTGCTATGCTTGAGTGATTACTACAGAAAGGAGAGGCTGACACTTGAATGCTGCTCCCTAGTGGATGCAGATGATGAGCCAAGATTTTATTCTTTCCTCACTGGTATTTTGTAAAACCGGGAATCACTGTTTTGACATAAGAACAGCATTCGCGTTAAAGTATTCCATGGTTCCTTTTCTGTCTCATAAATTACTTCTTTCGGGTAATAGCATGTTCTGTTTAAATGAAAATTCTTAATGGGTTCAGCAGTTTACTTTTAAACACATCAGTGTTCCCTCTCCTTTGGGATTAATCTATGTGATTGTGTAAAAGTAATTTTATTAGAGTAATGTTTTCTTATAAGATTGTAAGCATCCCAAGGACAGAATCATATCTGTCTTGCATGAAACTAAAACCCAGAATCTAGGACACATGCTAGCATTAAAAGGCTACACTCAGGTTAGTTTTTGAATTAATACATTTGGCTTTTAAACTCTCCCCTCCCACCAGGATTTGCTGGTTAAATAGAATGTCAGCAATTCCAGATTGGCAGATTATGTGGAGAGGAGTCATGTTTTCCAACTATTTCCTCAGTGGATAGGTACTGACCCTTGTCTACCTCAATTCTATAAAATACTGATGATAATTTTAAATTTAAGTATCTATAATATGCTGAGTCTTTTCAATATATTATTTCCAATCCTTTCACCAGATTATTTGGAGTTATGAGTTTAAAATAGTGGTGTAGTTGATTTCCTTGTAATTCTCTATTGAAAATCTCTAAAACAAGGGATTTATGTGGTATGTTTAGAAAGTTTAGATGTTTCTAGAATTACTGAGTTGGAAGATGCTTGAGTAAGAGACACAGTGGGAGGGGCTTTTGTACCCCTATAAATATATGATGAGAGAAAGTTCTTGAGAACTTTACTAAGATTCTGTGGTAATTGCTTGTATTTAAATTTTCTCCAACCTAAAAGAATATAAAGAAATTTTGGTTCTAAGTTTGTCTTTTTGCTCAGATTGTGTCATGCTCTATATTATTCATTTTTTAAAAAATTGAAGTACAGGTTTCCTCTGCTATCCATAAGTAGAACATTTCTGTAAAACCTTTCATAAGCCAAAATGCAGTAAAGCCAAGAAGTAGTTACCATTAATTTATGTGGAAAAATTTTTTGAGTGTTCCCAGACTCAAAAAATAAGGCACAAAAAATATCAAATAAGACATTAAGCCTAAAATAACACTAACATACAATAAAAACGGTGCCACTCTCACTGCTCAGGGTGCCCCTGCCCCTACAGTGGGTCCCTACAAAACAAATGCTGAACACTATTTTTGTATTTTACCTGTTTCCTTAAGAGCAGAAATCTCTTGGGATTTCTTTCAGTGAGCAAGAACAGGAACTAATGTAGGTCTTTTGTAAAAGTGAAGTAGTGTAATGCTAACTTTTGAACACTTATGTCAGATACTCCTTAAATTCTTGAGGTACCTCAGTGAACAAAAAGATCAAAATTCCACTTTGGGGAAGTTTGCATTGTAGCACAAGGAACTGACAATAAAAATAACAATCAAAAGTAGGTATTATAGTAGAGTATGAGGAGAATCTTATGGAAAAAATAAATCAGGGTAATGGAAATCAAGAAGAGAGTAAATTATAATTTTAAGCAGGCCGCACAGTCTTCATTAAGCAAAGCTGGAAGAGGTGATGGAGTGTCAGGAAGGTGCTCGGTGAGAGAGCCTTCCTGGCAGAGGGAAGGATGGGGAGGCAAGGAGAGGGGCAGGAAGGGCCAGAGTCTGGCCCAGGTTTGATGGTTAAACTTAGTCCAAATTGCTGCTATGCCTGGTGGTGTTTATGAACCTTATTGGAAATAATCATTGTATATCACTGTATTACCCTATCATCAAATCATAAAATGACACCCAGAAGAGAAATTACTAGATTAGAACCACATAGTAAGGGGTGATCTTGAAACATTTCTGTTGTCCTTTATGCTTTTGAGGGTCCACATAAATCATTAAGTGCCTCAGTGACAAGTAACTATTCTAGAATTTCTGATCAGGCCAGAGAGGCCTTTAGCTGTTCAGAGTTCAAAACTGTCGACTTTGTATTCAAGGTTAGAAACCATATAGATCAGATAGTTAGAATGAAAGGAGTTGGATGATGTAAAATTCCTTTAATCTGTGCCTATACATGTTGAATACTCTACAAATATTAATTGAATCTAGAGCAGAATTTTAAACTAGGAGATAAATGATAACATTTACGTACCTATATAGAAAACATATCAATTTCTAAGTTAGATTTTAAGTTAAAAAGTACTATCTTTTGTTTTATTTGTGCTTCTTCTATCACCTATTTCCTTATCTCATAGTCCTTCCTCCTCCAAATCAGAATCAGATTTTGAAATGATAACAATAATAACAACATTGCCCATGTCTTCTTTTTGAAAATGTTTTATTTGTGTGTTATGTTTTTTTTGGATTTTCATTACAAGTGGATTTTTAAATTGGCAACCTGATACTTCTGGAGAAATTGCTTCTCATTGAATATTATAATATGAAAATAAGTGTTTTTGAGAAATTTTTGCTGTCTTGTTTTATGATTTCCTTTTTAAAATGATTAATACCTATAACTTGAAAAATAAATTTTATCTTTTATCAAAAGTGTAAATTCTCTGATTCTGTTAAAATAGTACCTAATGATACCATTAATTAGGCACTATGACATAGTTACTTAATACAGATATATCCCCATATTATGTACTTTATGTGGTTTTTATTTTTTATTTTTTTATGGTGACATTGGTTAATGAAATCTAATAAATTTCAGCTGTACACTTTAACAGTAAGGCATGTATATATATTTACACTGTGTGTTCACCTCTCATAGTTAGACCATGTGGTTTTTAAACATGTAAATAAGTATGGGTTTGCGTATTGGCCCTACCAATTTTAAAGATGCCCTTATTCAGGTTATTTACTTAATTCAGAGGGGCTCAGTTTCCCCATTAGAAAAAATAGAAATGCCAGATAGGTGCTAGAGTAATGAGAGGATGGATCACTTTATGGATTGTATAAAAGTCAAATATTAAAAATCAATAAATAAGAAAAATAAAAGATAGAACTAATAATATCTACATCTTCAAAATTGTGAGGAATACAGATGATGTCTGTAGAATGCCTAATGTTATACTTGATACATAACAAGCCCTTGATAAATGGTTGCTGCTGTTAATTTTTTAAAAAGTCATTTCACTAGCTTTTATTTTGGCTTGGTTTTTTTTTTTTTTTCATCTTTGAGATGTCATCTGCCTAACATTTTAAGCTTACCTATTCCTACCCTGTTTTTCAGCCTTTTGAATAACCACTTAAGTGCGTATGTTTATGAAGCAGGTCCAATACTTAAAAGAATCTGAGAGCTAAATAGTTTGAGAATGATTACCCTTTAATTATACTGTGTATCTTTGAACTTCTGAGTTTCTTTTTTATCATCTTTTCCCCTCTGTGATCCACAACCCTTATCTCCTTTTGTGCTTGGCCTCTTCCTCCATCTCCCCTCTAATTACTACCTTCCTCCTCACTTCTATTTTACTCTCTACAGTGTTGCCAGACCAAATTTTCTAAAATACCACTGTACCCCTTCTTTTATTTTCTTATATTTTCAAAATTTTTACGTTGGCCATTTGTGTTTCATCTTCTTTAGGGGAGAGTCTGTTCTTCTGCCCATATTTATTGGGCTGTCTTTTTATTACTGCATGGTAGAAATTCTTTCTGTTTTCTGGATATAAGCCTTTTGTCAATCATATAATTAGAGATATTAGCTCATATTGTTTTTTTGTTCTTAACAACTCAGAAGCAACAATTCTAAAGAGCTGCTGCAGCTTCAGACACTATATCTTTAAGGAACTGTGTAAAGGCAGAAATCTGGGTGGAGGGTTAGCAGCCAGGCAGCAAGAGAGAACGTGTATGTTCTCTTCTCTCCTTTTATCTTCTGAGAAATATTTCTTTCTTTCCCAAAGACCTTTGCCCATGGTCCCATTAAGATGTCTATGTTTTATTGATAAGAATTGGGTTACTTGGCTATCCCTAGCAGTAAGAAAGGCTGAGAAAGTATCTTTTTTTTTTTTTTAAATAGGTATTTATGGTGGTAGATGATTGAATGAGAAGGGGATTAAGGATGCTTGTAGTGTGATATATCTACATGTCAAGGTCAGAATATCTCAGGAATATATATCAAGCCCTCATATATACCCAAATATACTAAGTCTTTAGGGGTGTGAGAGCACAGCCTATTCAGGGAATGGTGCTACTTTGAGAGAAAAATGAATTTATTGTTTGAAGAACCTCTGTGGGTGTCTGTTTGAATGTGCCGGTAGTCAGTGGCAGAACATCTGAGCTGGAAATTTGATTTGGAAGCACTCAGTAGATGGTACTCAAAGCTATGGTGGTGCTGAGATTGCTCGGTGAGAGCTGATAAAACATGAGAAAAGGTGGAATGCGGGCCCTGGGGAAAAGTTACTTTCAGGAAATGCAGAGGAAATTGATCTCCAAAAGTTGACTGAGAGCAACTGCCCGAAGAGGGCACCTTGTTAATTGGCCATGGGAGGAGTCTCAGGAAAGAGAGAGTGGTCAGCGGAGTGGAAAGTCCCAGAGAGGCCACTGCTAAGGTGTCAGAGATGTCCACTTGGGTTTCGCAGTTAGGAAGATGATTATGGATCTTTTCACGAGCAGTTATTTGGAGCGAAAGAAGTAGACACCATTTGTTGTCAGTTGAGGGAAAATGGGAGGTGAGAAGGTGATGACATTGAGTGAGACCACTTAAGCTTAGCTGTAATTTCATTTTTTAAAACTTTTAAATGGAAGGAAGTAGCATTGACATGTTTATAGAGGTTGTAGATACAGGAGAAAGGGAGGAGGTGATGGCCCACCTCCCCTGAGGAGGTAGGAGTGGAGAGCCTTTTGGAATGGAGTAGGAAGGGGCTTCACTTCTCATAGCCTAGAGGAATTTGGCAACATATAAGAGATACTACATCTTTTAAGGATGGAGGGAAGGATGGATGTAAGTATTGGGGGAAGCCAGTGATGGGTAATGGGTGGCTTGGGTGGGCCTACTGGATGCAGAAGGTGTCCCCTGACTGCCACTGTTTTCTTTCTAGTAAGAACACGAGAGTGCTCTTCAGCTGAGATTGGGTTTGGGGTTGATAGGAGAACTGTTTCATTTTCCTTTTGCTTTTCAGTTCTACTTTTGACCAGCTGTAATATTTTGGAAACATTATCAATTGGAAACATTGCCCATTGATGTCAGCAAAGCTGATGATTTGTATGTTTGGAGAGTTTAGTCTGATAATTCATGTCATCCCATGTGTGTGGATGGGCTCGAGATTGAAGGAGATTTTGGTTTTATCAACCAATAAATATTTTTTACAAGTCTATTGTATGCTTGGCGTTTTGCTAGGTGCTGTGAAAATACTAAGGAATACTAAGTTATGATGGAATGAATTTGGTTATTCTGCTACTCTACTCTACTCTACTCTACTCTACTCTACTCTACTCTACTCTACTCTACTCTATTCTTTAATTCTGTATTCTCTTCCCTAGCCTAAAAGTCAGAGTACTAGTTCCCTTTCACTTATTAGCTATGCTACTTTGTGATGTAAGGGACCATTTGGGCCTCAGTATTTCCTTATCTGTATAAGGAAGGGTGTGGACTAGATGAGCACTAAGATGCCATAAGTAGTAATGAACAAATAATAGATATTTGATGTAGACCTATTAAGAGAATAATAGATACTTGATAGAGACAATAGGAGATAGTAGGAAGGGGAAAAGGTTACAAATGTGCCTGGTTTACCATTTGCATGACAACACAAAATGTTCAAAGATCGGGCAGTTGACAGTTCTCCATGAGATTACAGTCTGTGTAATACAATGAGTCTGCCTGATGAGAACTTTGAAATGCTGATAGAAGTTTATCCAATATTTATGATAAAATAGAGCATTGTGGACAAAAAGTTGAGTTTCTTCAAAAAAAGTTGGTAAATTAAAAAAAAATTCATTTTGTTTACAAGGTTGTATATACATCAGTATTTTAAGCAGATAATGAGTAAAAGTTATTACACGGCAATTTTCTTGTAGTGAATGAAGTGTATGTCAAATTCTCAAGTTTTTGTATGATGATTTTTACCATGAAGATATTTTCAGGGAATATCCTTAGTTGCTCTCAGGAGTAGGTGGAGAAAAGAAGTAATTTGACAGTTTCCAGATGACCATTAAAAAAATAATAAATTTTCTTCGAGTTCCTGATTATGAACACTGAATTTTGTTGTATATCCTCTCCAGACAAATCAAGTAATTCTGGTTGAGTATGAATCGGCTGTAACCCAGATTTAACTTTATGAAAACAGATGGCACAAAAGAAGAAGAAAAGTCTTTTACCATCCCCTATGGGCAAAGCTCAAACTTATTTATCCTCATCCAAGGGCAGCTTCTCTCTGTTTTGGCCTGACTTCTGGGAGCCCAGAACTCTTAAAAGATGTTTTCTTGAAATAGTGAGCTCTTTTCTTGTCTGTCCTAGTATTCTTGGCTGAGCTTCCTATATTCTGGCTTCTTTTACTCATTAATATTCAGCTTTATCCATAGTGACTGAGAAGGCAGTAAAGGGCTGGAAGTTAGTGAAAGGTCCTATGAGGGCTTTCTGAGGAAAGATGCAAATGTCCCAGGAATAGTGTAACCAAGTTTCCTTTTCTCAAGTCAGTTAAATGCTTAAGGCTTTCAACTGATTTAAATAGAAAGTTTTTTTTCCTTTTTCTTTTGATGTAGTTTCAATCAGGATTTAACTTTTCTGTTTTCTTTACAGTAAGTATGCTTTTCTTGTTCAAGATAAAATAATAAATCAGGTTAGGATAAGCATAACATGTTTCTTAGCTTAAGCATATTTATATAGATTGACAAATATTAAATTGTTTAAGAATTGCTGTCAGCAGTGCGGCTGAGATGAAATTGATTATCAAAAAATGGAAACTGGATAACTTCAGAATGAGTTGTTTCCCTTTCAGCATATTGAAAAAACACATTTAGCTCTTTATCCAAGGATGTAATTATTTCTTTCAAAGATGGCTTTGAAAAGAGTAATCAACGGATATCATTTATAAGGTTTTAGTGTAGAATCTTTCAGTAGAAATTTTGATTTGTTTATTTTTCAGGAGAACTTGATTACGTTCTGTTGAAGGAAATTTGAAAAATACTTAATGAAAGAATATGTTCATTATTTTCCCAAACTGTATTACCTTTTCATGAAGCCTGCTTTCATAGAAATAAACTTGTCTGTTTGCTTATGAAGCCTTGACACTTAGTATAAGGTTAGAAGGGAATCCTATTTAACCAAAGATGCTTTTTTAACAATTAATTGCCTCCACAACTAAATCTGTGCATTAAAAAATAAACAAATTCTAGCATTCCCCTTGTTTTAATGTAATAGTGATAATAAAAGTGATTGGACAACAAATAAATTTGGTACTTTCAAGTTATAATGGGGGAATTGGCCTTTGAATAATTAAGGGTGAAGATGTGGTATGTCATTTATAGTTAGTTCAGTTGTCCAACACTAGCAGCTTCTAGGCAGGGCTGACGGGGAGGGAAGTAGAAACCATTCTGTCTCCCACGGAGCCTTTTATTCCATCACTTTATTAAAGAGAATATTCCTCCATGTATAGGCGGTGATACTTCTTAAGATTACTGCAATATTGAACTTTTTTTGAGGTTGCCATCAAAGATAACTGGTTTATCACTGCAGTTCTGCCAGCGCCTCTCAGAGGCTGATGTGGGCTGACTGGAAGTGGTTAAGCTCCGTAATCATGTGTTTAATGTTGTCTTCTCACACCTGTCAGTGTTTGAGAAAATGTTGAGTTTATTAAGCATTCATTCATCCCATAAATATTACTAAGCACCCAATTATGTGCTGGGGGCAAAAATTTCTTGCAGTTATTCAGCTTCTGTAATAACAGTTTATGCTAACTAGTATGGCTTTAATTGACTTCTAATCTTGGTCACTGGCTACTGTGGAAAAGAATGGAGGAACATTCTTTACACAGAAATAAATAATTCAGAATCAGTATTTTGAGTTATATAGTAAATAAATCTTCTTGGGGTAGTCAGGGGAAATTAGAATTTTGAAATGGGACTTAGCCTAAGCTAGGTAGGATGCAGTATTACAAAGAATGAAGATAAAGCTATCAGTCATCAACTCCCCATAGCAACTCATGTTTGCCTTGCTATTTATAGTGCTGAACATTAAAATGCTCTGTAACATACACAGACTAAGGATAGGGTATAGGGAATTAATATTGATCATTACAAGTGATTGCATAGATGTATCTATTTCTGTATGAGAGTATATTTAAAATCTTAAAGTAACTTTAAGCTCTTCCAGATAAAATATGTTGACAAAAATATTTTAAATAAGTATTAGAATGTGTATAAGTGAATTTCATTTATTTAGTAATTACTGATGTATTCTGATGAATGCTATGAAAATTAAGACTTTTTGTCTCTGATGAAGTGCTCATTCAGTTTATACATTGTATCCTAGTATAAGTCAACTGTATTAATAGTCAGACCACTACCATATTTGTAGTCTAAGATGATATAGAGTGGGCTGTGTTGGTATAACTTATTGTTATTAAAGCTTTTATTATCCCATGTGTAGAGAACCCAGAGGAAGCAATTTTGAGGAGTAATTTTGTTCTATTTGTCTATGATGGTAAAGTTTGTACATGAAATATGTATATAACTTACCATTGTTTAATTAAAATTTTAATGTGCATATATACACATACTCATTCACTACACAATTACTGTATTTATATTTTTGAAATTGTGACATTCAGAAAAAATACTACTTTGAGCAGAGTAAAAGATTTGCTAGGTACCATTTTGTATTGTTTTATTTAACTATTTAATTTTTAAATTAGATGTAGCCTTAGATATGATTATTGTCATTATTTTACAAAATAGAAATTTTAGAAACGTCTAATTAACTTGCTGAAAGTAGGAGTATACAAGGAGAACATTGAGGAGATAAGTTTCTTAGTAAGAATATAAGCATTGGAAATACTGTCTGATTAACCTAGGAAATGGGGGAGGTGGGTCCTCAGTGTTTTCATTCCTGTGTTTGGCAAGTTTATAACTTGGCAGAAGCATAAATTTGAGTTGAATATTGAAACCCTGTGTGTCAGTTAATGAATCTATAACACAGTGTCTTTAATGCAACGTTCAGTTCCAACATTGAACAACTAACTGTCTTTTAAATTCTCTGGCAGGAGCGAGCCATCACTTTATTGTTCTCTTTATATCTCCAGTATATATTATATTATTATTATTTTTTTAAAAAACCTTGTATTTCAAATTATTTGTATTTTTAAAAAATTTATTGGACATGATTACTGTGCAGTGATTTTTAAATTCACCCTCCCCCCACCCCCACCCCAATTATTACTGTGTGAGAATATAGTTGATCTTCGTGGGTTTTTTTCTATTTCAGGTAACGTTGCTGCTTACTTGTCATGCTTGGGGCAAGCAAAGCACAACTCTAGAGTGGAAATTTGGGATAATGGGCCAAGAAGGGCTAAGAATAGTCCAAATAGCTCCACAGGGGTAGAGAGGGAATATTTATTACATAGAGTTAAATTGCCAAGACTAGAGACTAGAAGATAGAGCCAAGAGCAGGGATGCTTCACTGATTTCTGGTCCCTCCTGACACTGACACACACACACACACACACACACACACACACACACACACACACACACACACACACACACACACACACACACACACACACACACACACACACACACACACACACACACACACACACACACACACACACACACACACACACACACACACACACACACACACACACACACACACACACACACACACACACACACACACACACACACACACACACCCGTTCCCCTTCCTGCCCCCGCCCCCCACCGGGATGGAGAGACATTTGGAGAATGGAAGAAAGGAGTGTTCTCAACATCTAGCTGCCCCTCATCCTACTGGATTGTCAAGTGCAGTAGGGAAAAGAGGAGTATTTTCCTCAAAGCAGTTCCTTTTCTCCCAGGGTCACAGAGAAGAGAAAATGAGCTGAAACCCCAGAGGACAGCTTGTTGCAAAAAGGGACTTGGTTTACCATTTAAATGTGCCTTTGATCCTAAGGGGCTTGGACAGGTGGTGTTAATTTTTAACACTTAGTTAAAGCCTTGTCTTCACAGGTGTGTCTTGTATGTCAGTGATTTGGCAAAATTTATAGATGACAGAATCAACCTACCTATCGATGTCAACTGTGAGAAAATGAGGTTAGCTCTTTTGGGACTTTGCCTTAAGAAGGCAGAGATCTCTGCGTCAACAGCCTACCTAAAAGAGTTGGTTCTAAACATTGAGAAGTCTTTAGATTAAAATAAGTGGACCGATTGGGCAGGACTAAATGGTTATTTCTAGATGTTTCTTTACCATATCAACATTGATGTGTTAGCTAAGAAGTCAAATGGAGTAATTTGGACACCTCAGTGCCAGGATCGTTTGATCGATTAAAAGCAGAGTACGTGGAGATAGTCTTGATTCTAACGATGGCTTGCTGTAGCCACTCGTGCCTCTGTGCAGGGACAGGGGAGCGCTCCCTACCACTCAGCAGTAATTTTCCATGGAGATGAACTAAGGAAAAACAACATTCACTCAACAAATACTTTTGAGCTTATACTGTATGCAGTGGCACTGTCTTCTTTCCCAAGAATGTGGTGAGAGAAGAAGAAAAATTCTGCTCTTAGGTAATACAGAGCAGTTATATTCTAAGTTCTAGACTGGAAGTGTGAAAAAGATACAGACCCTGGAAAAGAAGTGTCTGGCCGTTCTTCTGGTTATTTTTTCAGGTTCTCTTGCGAGAAGAAAACCTGTAATTCAAAATAGGAGAGACAGGTACAAATATTTTAGAAATTTGGTCCTTCTAGGGGCTGCAGAGTTTTTGCAAGAGCCCTTTTGCTGTCAGGCGTGGCAATAAGCGAGTTCTTTATTAATTTCCTCAATCCTCCCAGCAACCCCACAAAGTAAAATATATCTTAAAATTCTCCCTTTTCTCTACAAAATTTGAAGGCAACATGACTATATTTAACTAGAAGTGGTGACACCTTGTTGCTGTTTCGTTTTTCTTTTTAAATGGCTCTAAGTATTTTGCCAGTAGGCATGAGGTTAATTCATGGTTTTAAGTATATGATCATTAACACTTTTAGACAGACACTTGCCTCACTGCATCACAGTTTTCCTCCAGTGGGGTTTATATTTAGAAAGGCTAATGTTTACAGCCTTCTTGGCGTCTACTAGGCTAAATACTGTACGATATAGAATCTCCCCTGTTAATGTGAGAAATCATGATTGTTTTTCCTTATGTAAAGTCCTATTGAGTTTCTGATTTTATGTCAAAATTGAATATGACTCATAATTTTTCTCCAGTATTTGAGATCAAAATAATATTTTCTCTAGATTAACATTTCAGCTTTATCTATATTTTATAATTATGCTGGGTAGAGTGATTATGTTAAATGAATTAAATATAAAATGGGATCTGAAAAAGTGTACTGTTATAATGCTGGGACTGACTGTTTGAAATTAGAACTGTAAACGTGATGCTGCACTAGTCACCTTAATTATAGGGATGGTTTGTTTTTTAAAGTGTCAGATTTTTCCAGTTAATTCACTTGAATTTTTCTTGGGAAATGGGATATGTTAAGTTTTGCAATTTCTTCTTTTTAATATAGATTTTCTTTCCGTTTATCATAGTAATATATTTCCAGTTCTCAGATCTTTACAGTTTTATTCTCTTCTTTCTAATTTTATTTTGTTCATTCTTCTTAGTTTGAAAAAAATTATTTATGAATCGATTGTTGATTTTCTAAAGCATCATGGTTGTCAATTTCATTGCATTTTCTTTCTCTGCTATGTTTGTTTATTGAGTTTTTATTTTGGTTTGTTTCTTTGTTCCTCTTCTAAGTTGTTTATCAAGAGGCCTGGTTTATTATGCTTCTTTTTATTCTTTTAATTTTGTCACCAATATAATCACTTAGTCTTAGAGCAGGAAATGCCCCTCAGTACTGCTTAGCAGGTTTTCATGCATTTCATTTTGTTATGTCATTTATTAAATATTTTATTCTGAATTTCCAAATTCTTTAAGATATTTGATTTTTAGTTTGCATATATTTGAACATTATTCAAGACCGATTTTTAAAAATGTCATAATAACTGCTAATGTAGGCCACATTTTTTTTTACTTAGTACATGATCAATTTTTTGAGTGATTTGGTTAAAACGAAGATAAAGTGTGTTCTTTTTGTCTTTGTTCATTTATTCCTATGTAGCAGTTAGGTTATTCAAGGCTAATTTCATTGTCTACGTGAGTTGTCTTGTTCTGGCAGTAGCCTTTCAAGTCTTAATTTACAATTGTAGTTCTCTCTGGCCATATCATCCCAGTGCTCTACCTTTTGTTTACATTGCAGTTAGCTTTTCATGCATGTGTTTACTTATTTGCTGGTAGACCAGACCATTTAAAATAAATTTATTTTATAGCACTTTAAGGTGCTTTGTTTGATTCCCTACTTGCTTGTGTGGTTTGAGCATCTGTAGTTTGAGCATCTGTCGCACGCTACGAAGTCACTTTTACATGCCTTATCTCATTCAATCTTCACATGATCTTTGCAAGTTAGATGGCATGATTCTAATTTTGCAGAGGAAGCAACTGAGGCATTCAGAGGCAGGACATGTTTCTGCAAGTCATATGCCTGGTATGCGAAGGACCCAACAGACCCAGGGCTGTCTCCAAAGCATGGCCTTGCTGTGAGAAGGGATTGTTGTTCCTCTGCTCTACTTTTTATATACACTGGGTACATTGGAGAATATCCCCTAACTTTTAGTCCACGTACATTTTTTGGTAGGTAATCAATTACATTTAAAAATTCAATGGTACTTTAAAAAATAGGGAGTTCATTCTATAGGTTGTTTTCTTTTGTATTTGAAACATTTCATAAGAAAAGCTGCCAGATGTAATTGAGACATCTGTGCTATTCACTATTTTTATATGTTGTTGTTGATGATGATGATTATTTTGCTTTTGTCCTTCCAGAATAGACTTGAAATTTTGATTTTTCCATGGAAATAAATTGGAAGATGATGATACATACTTATTAAATACATAGGCAACTTCAAACTTTCCTTATATTTGACTTGCTTATCATTGTACTGTAATTAACCCTTCTCAGAAATCTCTTTGTTCAGGATTCATTGTTCAGGTGTCTTATCTTTGATGTTAGTTTATCTGCAGTGACTCTAGGGGTGGGGGCCATGGCCCCCATTAGAGGGTGGGAGCCATGCATATCGGTGCTACTATGGCCTTATCTGCCCCACACTCCCCTCCTTTCTGCTCTCCTCCTCCCCCTGACCAAAACAAGCTCCTCAAGCTAGTTAGGAAGGGCTGATCCTACAGTGATATCCCCTTACTTAACCCATCTGTCCTCCCCGGCCATGGCTTGTGCATGGGACCAGCTGGAGTTGTCCTTAGGTCTCCCACCTCTGCTCCCTACTTCTGCTCTAGATATCCAGCACATCCAGTAATACATGAGAATTGGAGATTGGCTCATAGTGCCATGAAGGGGAGGGCACTTGGGAGATTCACCTGCTTTTCTCTGAGACACTAGTCAATGTTTCCATGAACTGCCCAGGTCAGAGGAGGCTGTACTTGCTGGAGCAGCAATCAGGAATACTATCACTCTTTTCTTTTGGTTGTAGAATGCATTCTCCTCAAAATTCAAATGTGTATTTGTTCTAATATTAGATGTTTGTGTTTCAAACATGCTTTAGAATAGCTTTATAGAGAAAAAAAATCCTTAGATATCCACTTTTCCATTAGCATTTGTAATAATATTGTTTAAATTTGTTTCATTTTTCTTTACATTAGCAACAACCGTCTTGATCTTTTTTCTAGGACAGATATAGAGCTTTTTGAGTAAGTCATGCTCCCATCATTACAGTAATAGACTTTTTCGTGAAGTTCTATTGTTACTCCTTGCCCTTCTCAAAAACAATCTGTTGATGTTATCGACAATTACATGCTAACACTAAATTCTTGGAGAGTGGGGGGCGGGAACGTGCGTGTGTCTTTTGTAAACTCTCCTATATTGCTTTTGTTGTGAGCTTCAAGTGTTGGGCTTACTGATGATTGTTTCAGTTCATTTAGGTCATACAAACACTTTCCTCTATCTTCAGAAAAACCCAGGGTTGTGTCTCATTTCTGAGCCTGTGCTGATAATGTCCTTTTGCAGATTTTCTTTCAAGCTCTTCTTTCTTTTCACCTAAATCTGAAAGTTTCTTTTCTTTGCATCTTAAATGTTATCTTCTTTCTTGGCAGCTACTAAGGAGTATCTTGTTGTGTGTGTGTGTGTGTGTGTTTTAATACAGTTTAAAAACATGACCATTATGTTATAGTGATTTTTGTTTGGGTAGCTTTGACTTGAAGATTACTTCTTAATAATTTATGTACTGGCACTCTTTAATTCTTAGAAACTAAAAAAATTATTTCTGTGGTTTTGGTTCACCTTGTTCAGTATCTCACACCTTTCCAATCTGCGTGTGGTTTTTTTTTTTTTTGGCCCATGAATTTGTCTTGCATTGCTATTGTTCATTTGTACACATTATACTAGTATATTTTCATATAATTTAATTTTTTTATTTTTATAAATTTTATTTTAAAATTTATTTTATTTTTTTAAATTTAATTATTTAATTTCACCACATATTTGATCACTTTTACCCCATCCCATCTACCTCCCTCCTCCCATAACTCCCCCTATCCCGGTTCATTTAATTCTTTGCAATGGGATATGATTTTGATTTTTGCATCTCATTTATACCTTTAGTTTCTTGCTAGAGAAGTAGTTCTTAAACTTTTTGAAATGGTGGACTCCTTTCTGTGCTTGAACACAATTACCGATGAGTGTCGTACAGAAAAACTGAACCTCTTCCCCAGAAAAAGGGGAATATGTAACTTTAGAACTTCATGGATCCCAAGTTTTTACATGGTTCTCTTCTCCTTTTAAAACACTCCACAGAGAACATACTACATACACAGTGCTTGAACTTGCTTTTTCACTTAAACGTATATTAGTTTTGGCAAGTTCTTTAATTAGGTGGGAATAGCGAGTATGAAAAGTAACAGCCTATCAACCCCTCCCATAACTGCTGGAGTCAATGATTTTTGTTCTACTTGTGATTAAACTAGCTTTTAATAATCACATTATTATGTTCTTTTTTCTATGAATAGATGCTTATCTTGAGGAAATTTTGATGGACCATTTGGTATCTATACATTCTTCATTTTATTATCTTAACCTGTATCCTGCTTTCTCACTCTCATAGACCTGGACAATGCAGAGAAAGCGGTAGGGTCTCCTGAGGCAGGTGTAGTAGGGACACCCAGACCCAGAGGCTAAGGCAAAGGACTCTGGAGATTGAGAGGGTCATGACCCATGGATACTGGCTTCTTCGGTGATAATTTATATGCATTTTTATTGTTTATATTTAAAATGTATTCCCCCAGCTTCCCCCCCCCAGCTTTATTGAGATATACTTTACACATGACATGACATGTATTTTTACTCTCAAGCATTAAAAATAAGACTTAACGCACAATTATTGCTCAACTTTCTGCCAGGTGTCAAACAGGCCTCCTGTTTTATCCAGATATGATTGGAATGGTCCTTCCTTACTGGCAGATCACTCTGTGCAGGTCGTTATTTCTTTTCTGCAAAAGTGTTTTAGAAGAGCATTAAATTCTGTAGAGGCAGAAGAAAGAAGGAAAAAATATTCTTCCCTGCCCTAGTGGTGTTTCTTCAGTTCCCTTTACGCTTTCTTTTTCTGAATATTATGGTTAAATGTGTTAGAATGATTTTATATCTTGTCAAGATATTTTGTACCTCTCAGGGCATAGGAAGCAGGTAAGTGGTTTTCTGCAGTGATCTAAACAGCTAGACAGAAAATGTGTCCAGGCAATGCTTTGCTCTCAGCTCGGTCTGTTTGTTTTTGAAAAATGCTTCTTCATCTTTTGAATTGGGCAGGACTTGAACACGACTGCTGCGGAGGGGTCCTGCAGATTGCCCAGAGTGTTCTAAGTCATTCAAGACCATGGTTTCAAATTAGGGATTACTTATGTGTTGGAACCAGTCAGAGGAACTTTTTTCAAAATATACATGCCTGAGCATCACTCTCATTACAGCGGATCAAAACCAGGGTTTGAGGCCCAGGCATGTTGCTCTGAGCAAAATGCCCTTGGGTGGCTGATGGATGGCCTTGACTAAGAAATACTTCGCACCTAGGAGAGCAGGAGGATCTAACAGGTGTTCTTCCTCTAGCATAACCAAGAACGTCTACATAGCTTTTCCCTATAGGAAAAAGTCTCATAAATTTTATAAATTAATGCTTATTAAATATTGGCATACAAAATCATATCCATATGAAAGTACCCCTAATCCTAATTAATGAATTTTCTGATGGATGTTTTCTATTTGGGGGACCTCTCGTTAGCTCTGCCCTTATATCTACATAATTTTAGTCAAAACCCAAGAGTGGGCACAGAGCTTTACCAGCAGTGTTTGGTGGTCAGAGTGCAAACCTGTGCGGCATGACAGCCATAGATGTGAGTGTGGAGCTGTCGTCACCTGCAGTTTACTGTGCTCCACTGGGCACAGGGCAGCTTGAACAGCGTCAGACTATGTTGAGATCTGATAGGGAAGGGGGTGTATACCTTTTACGTTACTTGGCCTGTCCTCCAGGAGTAAAGTAAAGGTGGTACCTGCCCTTCTGTAGAGTTCCTGACATACTCAGAAGCTCTGTAAAGCTCTGGTATCTTAATTTTTAAGAATGCGTTCTGTTTTTCATTCTCTGATAGTTTCACCAGCATGACCTTCTCTTCTTAATTGTTCTCAACATGGCAGACCAGTGTCCTAGGGAGTAGTGTTTTCTCTGTTAGCAAATAGTGGGAGGAGGGTGGAAGGAATAGACAAGTAGGTGGATGAGAGAATGAAAGGTGAGCTTGATGTCTGAATGGAGAGGAAGGTGGGTGGTAGATGGTGGGGGGTGGAAGAAAGAGAGCAGTTGGCCTATTATTAATCTTTCCAGTGCGTTTAGGTGGTGAATGGACTTCATTAGGGTGGGGATTTGTAGTTGATCTTGTTTGCTGTGAAGTTCTTGTAAGAAGCCAGAACACTAACCTGACTTCATATATGTGTCAGCTGTGTTTCTTCCTCTGGTCTGAAAAGATATCCTTTCCTGCTCTGATTAGCCAAAATTTTCCATTGTATGTGGGTCTCACCATCACCACCTGGTCACCCCTTTCTCTAGATTCCCTAGTCTTCCTCCTCTCCTGAGGTATCCTGGTATTTGAGATGTCCTGTCCACTTTGCATTTAATTATGGTCTCCTTGTTTCTTTATGTGAGTGAGGTAACTTATCTTCCCAAAGAAATGGTAACCTTATGAAGAGCCATGCTGACTTTTAGGTCACTTCTGCCGTGCCACTGCTTCCAGGTCCCGTACAGACCCTCTCCAAGAACTCCCAGGACCGCTTCCTTTCTGCTTGCAGCTTGGTGGATGGTGGACAGATTCACCTTTGCTCTTTAGACGGGATCAACCCTAAGAACAGTGACTTGTGTGACTTGAATTCATTGTTCTTTTGACCTCATTCTAGCTGACGAGGCTGTTTTCCTAGACATTTTACTCCCACTGCTAATACTCGTGGTGGGAGGAGGGGCAAATAGACTGGTTTCAAATTTCCAAAGATCTAGAAGGACCTGTTCTGGGTTCCTCCCCTTGGGTTCAGGTTGTTAAGTGAGCCCTGTGGTCTGGTTTATCCAGACTGGCAGGAGCACCCCTGTTCTTGCTAAACATTGACCCACATACTTGGGTGGGAAGGTACACTGGATGAACTTTCTCCTCTCCTCTGACTTCTCTCTCTGTCTCTTCTTCCCTACTCTCTCCCTTCTCCCCAAACCTCTCTCACGGGAGAAGTTGTAACATCAAGAATCGGCTTGGGCTACCTCTGCTAGAAGTTGTACTTCCCCGTAGAGTGACTATTCTCCTTAAATTAACTGTTGTTCATTGACTAGTATCTTTGTGTTCAAGAAATGTTAGAACTAAGTATCTAATATTTATGAAGTCACACTTGCAACTGTTTTTTAACTTTAGTTAGCAACTGGACAATAGTGATATTCTCTGTGCTACTATGTGTAGAGTCTGTACAAGTCTCTTCATGTGTTTCAGAAACAACATTGATAAGAAATCAAACCTGTGTATGAATTTATTTGCTCTGCTTCAGAAAACAGCAAATCAGTCTTTAGGTTTATTATTTCTGGGACTTTGCTAAATTTGATTAGAGCAGATATTTTGAAATAGTCTGCTTCGACATCAGTAGAGACACAGCCAGGAGTCATAGGTATTGGCATAACCCTGGGCACAGCACTTCAAGTCAGTGGACATTAGCTTGAATTTGTATACTCCTCCTCCTCTTACTATTATTTTTTACATTTGATTATTACTTTTGAAGGGCCTGGCTTCCATGCTTCAGTTATTTCTATATCAAAGAGTTTTCTTAAACTGATCACCTCATATGTAACTTGAATGTCTTTTCATAGTTAAAGATGGTGGTTGGGAGTATGTGTATGAATAGAAACATCCTTTTCACCAACAAAATAGCTACGTTGACAAGAAAGGCCTAGAAGGCAACATTTTAAACATCTGGTACAAGGACTTTGAACCACACAACGACACCGTTTTTGTCAGGTTGCTGCCTGGAGGGAACGAATGGATGGAAGGCTCTCTGCTGTAGAGGGAAGGTGTGAATGAATTGCAGTTACCTGGCTTGCACTCTGCAGCAGCTGATAGGGTTCTGGGTCTGCGGGAAGAGGCTGAGACTTGGGGAGTGCTGGGCTCTCTTGCTCTCTCCCAGAGCCCTGGAGCTATTCTGTCTAAACTCACATCCAAACTTTGCCATTTTCTAGGTTTTTAATTTAAGGTATATTATTTAAATTTGCTGTGTCCCAGTTTCCTCAGCCACAGTGGGGGTGTGGATAGATGGTAGGTAGCTACTTCGTGTGGGTATTGAGAGAATTCAGTGAGTAACTCACTTCGGAATAAGCCCTGCTGTATATATAGCAAGCACTCATTTCATTTAGTCATCAGTTGGCTACGGGTAACAGATCCCAAATAATGGTATCAGATGTGAATGTTTATTTTTCTCATGTAATGAGAAGTTCATAAGTGGCAGCCCAAGGCTGCTATCATCACTCTCCAGTCTGTTATCCTTAGTGTGTGTGTCTGTCACCTCATAGTCTAGTGTGGCTGCCTCATCTCAAGCATCTTTCTTAGGCTCCAAGCAGGAAAAAGAGAAGGGCAAAGGGCAAAAGGTGGACACCAGCCGAATTGTCTCATCTTATGAAAAGATATTCCAGAACTCCCACCCATCAATTTCTACTTATATCCTGTTGGCAAAAATTATACGAATGGCCTTATCTATAAGGGAGGAGAGGGAATGTAGTTTTTTTAAAACTCAGGTCTGTCATCATCCCCAGCAACACCAAGGTTGCTATTGCTAGGAAGGAAGAAATAGGAAATGGATATTGGGTAGGCAAACCAGCAGCCTCTGCCTACAAACAGGAACCTTGAAGGGGAAAGGTTTCAGGATCCTGCTTAGGGATTATGGAAAGATGCAGGCCACGTGCAGTGAAGTAGCAGCATACATTTCAGCCAGTCCCAGATGTGAGGCTTGCACCGACCCATCCAACATCTTCCTCCTGCTTTCCCAGCCTTGCTTGCCTCCCTCCCTCATTACCTCCCCAGGGACTTCCCCACTATTTTGGTTCCCACAAATTCCAGGGTCCTTTGGGGGAGCACCTGAAGGCAACGGCAATTTGGTAGCCCCAGCAGTGCTGAAGCCAAGATGCAGGGCAGCTGGTCCTCCACAAGGGGATGGGAACTGGCAAGTAGCGTGCCTTTGGGGAATTTCCCAGTGTCCAGATCTGCTTGCTGTGCGTTTTCCTCCTCTAATAGAGCTTGTAGGCCTATATACTTCCTCAGTTTTATTGGCATTTCATTCCCATGCTGAGTGTTGATGAAATGGAAAAAGAGCCTTTGCCTGAATTTGTCAGCAGGGGAAAACTTGGCTCAGGCTCTTGGACCCAGGCATGGTGTTTCCCATCTACGGTGGCCATCACCGAAGTGACTTGCTTACAGCACACATCAGTCAGGGGTTCTGAATATGGGGAAGGGCGAGAGGCCAGATGTCATCATCTAAAACTCTGCCTCAGTCAGAAATAATAGAAGATGTCTCAGCATGGGAACAACTACTTAAAGCTTAGGCTGGGGCTTTGTTATAGGCTGGTTTGTAAATAGCCAGTATTTTGGCCTGCATTTTGTTCAGCGCTCAATACCAGCCAGCATTAAAAGCATCTTTCCGTAGCTGTTTGCAGCAGTCTCACTTCACTCCAGAATCAGTAAACTTTTCATTAAAAAAAAAAAAAAAAAAAGAGTTTGAGCTGGTGTGGTGGTTTCTCTGGATTCGCTTTAAATCTACTCATAATTTTATTCACTCTCAGTAAAGAGCCAGTGCAAATGCAATTAAGGACAGTTCACTATGGAGGCATAAATCTGCTTTGTAGTCAGGCTAAAACTGAAAGTGGCATCACCAGTGCCCTCTGCTTTAAAAAAGACGTCCCCTCCCTCAGTCAAGTGGCTTGTAAATGCAGTGGATCGGCAAGGGATGTTAAGTTTTCAAAAGTGTACGTTTAATTGGTTTAATGCTCTTTAAATTCTGCAAACCTGCTCATTTAGTACAGGGAAGATATCTGCAAAGCCCATAAGTAAACGATGAATGCTACTGTGTCAGACTAGTTAGTTACAAAGGAAGATGGTTGAAAGACTTGTATGTCAATTCAATTTATATATATATATATATATATATATATATATATATATATATACATACACATATATATATATATTTACATGTGAATATATATTTCAATTCAATTTATATATATGGCAACTTCTTAGTAAATTATTCAAACATTACAATTTTCCTTGGCACCCTATCCCCTCCTCAGAGGTAACCAATGTTTTTGCTCCCACAGAGCCTTTTTTTTTAAATTCAGATACTTTATTAAGAAAATATTCCTTCATGTACAGGCAGTGGTGCCTCTTAAGGTTATTGCAGTACTGAACACTTGTTTTGAGGTTACCATCAAAGATAGATAACATTTTTATTCCAATTCTGCCAGCACCTCTCAGAGGCTGACGTGGGCTGACTGGAATTGGTTAAGCTCCGTAATCATGTGTCTAATGCTGTCTTCTCACACCTGTCAGTGTTTGAGAAAATGTGGAGTTTATTGAGCATTCATTCCTCCCATAAATTACTAAGCACCCAATTATGTGCCAGGGGCAAAAATTTCTTGCAGTTATTGTTTCTCTAATAAGGCCTAAGAATTCTATTAGAGGAGGAAAACACCAATGGTTTCGCTCTGTCATATGTCTTTCCAGACAGTTTTGTATGCATTTACATTTATTCATGGAAATTATCCTTAAAACTGCATCCAGAACAACATATCTTTTTAAATTGAAATATATTTGACATATAACATGTTATTTTGATACATTTACATATACATACATAGAGTAGTAAGTATGTCACTGTAGCAATAATCAGCACCTCTCTCACATTATGTAATTATCATTTCTTTTTAGTGGCTGCAATACTTAAGTTCTAGTCTCATAGTAAATTTGATCAGAACACTGGATCTTGAATATTATTCTATTCCAGTACCACTATACTTGTCTCATTCTTTTTGTTTTTTGTTTTTGCTACATATTGTTCTGTATTTTAGATGTACCATAGTTTCAGTCATTCCCGGGTGATTGGACATCTAGGTTGTTGCCAATGTTTTTGTTTTTAGCTTTGTTTTTTGGGTGTGATAGACTCTGATGCAGTTCTTATATTTGTCTTCCTGTACATATATGCGAGTGTTTTGCCAGGACAGATACTGAGAAGATATTTGAGGCATAGAGTGTGTGCATTTAAAATATTAATGGATCCTTCCGAGTTGCCTTCTAACGTGGCTGTCCTAATGTCCCCTACCGGTGGCATATGATAGTTTAAACATACTTTATTGTATGGCACTGCTTTTCTGTTTTGAGGCAGCCTTTAATGTTTGGCTTTTGTATATATTTTTATCATATGCCATGCCCTGGGGCTACATTTAGTACATATGTATATTTAATGATGCTTTTAATTAGAAATGATGGAGAATGTGGAATCTCTGAAGCAGCAGCAGGACACTGAGAAATCATGTTACTCTTAACTCTCTCTACTTTAGTAAAGTGTGTATGTATAAAAAACATTTTAAAATGTACCTTTTGATTGCTAGGTATGGTTGGCATTGTTGCTTACCCAAGCATCTGTCCTCCCTATGCTTTTCTTATTAGCAGAATCTCTTTTTTCTTCTTCAGAAAAGTGACCCCAATTCAAGAGTAAATCACTGAAATTCTATTCTTGCCACTAGAGTTTAGGTGTAAGCTCACAAGATAAGGTGAGACTCCAGTTGAAGGACTTCTGAGAAGGATTTCTTTTTTTAAAAAGAAAGACACAGGAAGAGAAGAACTCTTTTTCATGTGCATTATTCTTCACTGTGACACCTATGACAGCTGCCACCATCTTCCAATCAGAGCAACATGCTGAGGCAAGAAAGAAATTGGGTCCTCGATCTGCCAGATCAGTTAGGAAGGCTCTTGGCTGCATATAACACAACTTCAGCTCAAGTGGTTTAAAGAAGAGTTTTATTTTTCTCATTTATCCTGGCTCAGCTTCTCAGTGATGCCATCAAGGCTGAGGTTACCTTCCATATGCTGACTTTTCCCCTGAAGCTGTTATTTAGTAGGAAGCAAGGGCCTCTCCCCATCATTGCCAGCCTTAGGTCAGTGGCCATCTACCCCACATGCTAACTGGGAAGTCAGATATCAAGTAAGTAAAGGGAAAAACAGTTTTCGTGCTTTGCCTGTTAGACCAGTCTCGATTTATCTCCTAGTGCAGTTTTGTACTAGTCATACAACAAATAAATTATCTTTCTGTTTGAGCCTTTTGGATTGGGGTTTTGCCATGTGTAGCCAAAACAGTTCTAACAGATACAATTAAATGGGACCATAATGCCAAAATTACTGTGTTGCTTCTTTAAGGCATGAATCTAGTTTTGTGTTCCTTTGATGGATATGTGTTATTTGTGCCTTTTTCTACATTTTCTGTTTTAATAACATCTTTATTTTCTTTCGGGAGACTTCCTGTCACATTCTTGGTTTCTGTGGCTTTGGGGGCAGTTGAGTATGTGGGCACTTGCCCCAGGCCAAGAACAGAATTATCATCTTAGGTTCACTGAACCAGCCAGAATCAACCACGAGACTTTTAGCTGAAACTATGAAGAGAGGATGAAACACAAAGGAAATTGGAGCTGAGAGGAGACCAAAAGAGTCATTTTTCCATCTGTTTATTCCTGGGCGCTTCACTTTTTTTGTTTAAGTTGTGTTTTTAAGTCACTGCCACTGAATGCCTCACTAATCTCACCTCCAGACCTTACTTTTATTTTTTCTTATGTCTTGTCTCGAAAATTTGTTTTGGGCCCTTTGGGAGAAGATGTTGGTAGAATCCTTTGGGGGCAAACATCTACTTGTTTCTTGTTGTCCAGGATGAAGCAGGTGGGAATGAAATGGGGAAGAAAGGTGAGAATGTATTGGTGAGTCCTCAGGTTACACATATGGGAGGAGAGTGGCAGGATGCTGGGGCCTAAGATACGTTGTGCAGCTGAGCACATCTCTTCCTTACAAGGACCATTCTTGGAGGCGGTGCAGGGTTGTATGGCGACACCGACGGTAGTGATGATAATTACTGATATATATGTAAATTTGCATACTTTCATGGGTTCATAAATATTTTAAAAACCATCACTTCTCTTTACATGCCTAACATCTCGTAGTCATTGACAAGGTAGATTCGCAGTGCAGTGGGATTGAAAAAAATGTGCCTATCGTGTAATTATCTTTCCTGTATTTAAGATTTCTTTCTAATCCCCTGGAAGGCAGGGATAGTCTCAGTATCCTACTAAAATATTTGTATATTATGGTGTAACCGACAGAGCTATTTATCTTATAAATTGTAGTTTTGTTTGTAGTGGCAGTTGGGGGAGATCCCTCTGCTTTATTTTTTGCCAAATTATCCTGGTTCTAAGTAGTGACAGTAGTCTGTAGTCCATAGTGACAGACCAGGAATTCTCTTTATGGAAAGTTAATGGGAATAAGAAAAGTTAGTAGAAATAAATTTTCAGTATGGGCACCAAGTTTTATAAAACGTAATAGGCTCGAGGAATGAGTGTGTCCTACAGTCGTATCGCCTTATAACAATGCCTTTTAAAGAGAGAAAACAGGAATCTTGGATTGAAACTTGTATAAAATTTCCAGTTCTGCTCTTGTCCGTTTGAGTTGACTTGCATGTATGGAACCTGCAAATGAGCTAGTTTTTTTTGAAAAACTGCTAAAATTCTGTTACACGTATGAATTATAATGTTTGTATTTGGATTATTAGTGCTAAGTTTATAAAAACCTCAAGACCGTTTTGCTGTTGAAAACTGACTTCCTTCATCCCAGAAATTATTCGGGATTAAAAACACGTCATTGAAAGTAGTTTTCATGATCTTCTGACGGACATGTTAGTGCACCTTTCAAACAAACGAAAGCCTTCACTTAGTATGATTTCTGCTCTTGTGAACTAAAATATGTGTTTTGACAAAGCAGCTTCTTTGGTCTAGAATTCTTTTGTTGGGGCTCACTGTTGTAGAACAGATTTCCCTGCTGGGCGGCTGCTGCTTTGCCCTGTGGCCGGATCCTCCGGAGGCTGGCAGGGTTGAAGGTCATTGTGGGAGGCCTGGAGAGGCAACAGCTCTTCTGTTAGGATGTTCAGGGCAAACCACAGCATCTCCCAAGAGGACCGTCCTCCAAGGTGCAGAAGAGGCATACAGTATTCCTCCTTATCCTCAGGGTTTCACTTTCTGTGGCCCAGCTGTGGTCCGAAAATATTAAATGGACGATTTCAGGAATAAAGAATTCATTAGTTTGCGCTTGAGTGCTCCGTGCTGTCCTGAGTAGCGTAATGAAATCTTACATGGTCCTTGTCTGTATTGCCGGGGAGGTGAGTCATCCTTTCGTCCAGTGTCCTCGCCCACCCTCTCGTCAGTTTGTAGCCATCTCCATTATCAGATCAACCGTAAGTGGTATCGTAGTGCTTGTGTGCAAGTAATCCTTATCTTCCTCAGTCATGGCCTCAGAGCACAAGAGTAGTCATGCTGGCAAGCCAGATGTGCCAAAGGGAAGCTGCAAAGTGGTTCCTTGAAGTAAAAAGGTGTGTATGTATAGGAAGACACATGGTATATCTAGGGTTCGGTGCTGTCATCCACTGGGGGATGTATCATATCCTCCATGGATAATAGACTCATGTACTGCCTCCTCTTGCAGTCGCTTACTGTCAAAGTCTAGACTGAGGGACTTTTGATTTTAATTTATAGTAGGAATGAGTTTAAAGACATTACAAAGCATCTATTTGATCTCCTGAGTATGTTTCCTTTGAATAGTTGTCCTTCAGGAACAGTCCTTAGCATTTAACTTTAAAGCCATGTGGGGTGCAGGGAGGCAGACGGGGCACTCCACTCTGTGGTTCTGACTGACGGTCCTTATGTTACTGCGGCATTCGTCACCGCTTTTGTTCTGTGCAAAGCACCTTGCTTTTCTTGAGTTCCCCAAGCTTTTGTACAGCAAAGAAAAAAGCAGAGCATCAAAGTTTTAATCCCGATTATATTCCATCTTATTTCCAGCTCAACTTTAAAGAAACTTGCATGATTTTAAGGAGTGATACGTAAATTGAAAATCACATTGCTATAAGATTCTTGGCTTTTTTTGCTTATAGACCAGATGAGATGTTTTTGCCTTCAGATTTGTTTCAAGGCTGACCTGTATGAACATTTTTTTTCTTCTTTTTGGTTTGTTGTATCAGATAATGGTATATTTAGAAATAATGTTCATTGCAACAATGTCAGAAACTTATAAAAGGCAGACTCTGGCTGATTCATCTCTTTGTTCAAAACATTAACACTGTGGCTGGTGTTCAGTGAATGGATGGATTTATTGCTTTGGTGCTTACCACAGGTCAAGCATGATGCTCATTTCTGGAGATAAGGCACTGCTGTTCCTTATGAGATGGAAGAGTGAGGTGAAGAAGAGGACGTAATCCCTAAACAGCATGGAGCATTGCAGGTAGATGCACAGGGTGTATGGTAGCACCGGAGAGCACCTTATCCAACTCTGGGCACTGCCTCTGTGTGGACATCCTACCTTAGCTGTTAAGGAAGTAGCACAGGTAAGCAAGAGGAAGGTGAGCAGGGCCGTGGTCACAGAACACAGAGGGACAATAAACAGCATGACTTGTGAAGATGGTGTGAGGCTCACTGTCTGGAAGCAAAATCATTTTGGTGATATGACACCTCATTTTCATGGGCATTTTTCCTTTGTGGTTGTGCTTAATGTCTCAGAAATATCCTTCAACTCAAATAATCAAGTCATAGTGGGAAGGCAGAGTGAGCGGAACTAGAGCACTGCTGAGAGAACTAACACCTTTGTCCTTTCCCTGCTCAGTAGCTACTTGCCACATCTATTAATATAAAGGGCTGATAAAAATCTGTTCTGTTTTTGACTGCTGCAGTATTTTAATTCTGGCAACGTCTTTTGAGGTGAGAATGTGTTTATATTTTTATTTGTTTACATACAGAGGTAATTGAATGACCACATACCAAAAAGTGGTAATATCCAAGTTAGGTCTGTGGTCTTGTTAATTGTGTTGTGCCCATCGGTTTCCTGTTACTCATAATGTGCTGTAGTTATGTAAGATTTCACCACTGGGGGAAGGTTGGGTGATGGATACGCTGGTCTCGTTACCATCTTTGCAAGTTCTTATGTGTCTATAATTAATTTATAAGTTTTAGAAAAGGTAGAGAGGATGTGTCAGTAAAGTTAATATTAAGAAAGTCGTGTAGTTTCCTTATGTTTGAAGGAATTGGGCACAACCAGATCATAGCACAAGTAACATTCTTGTAATTCATTCATTTGCTAGCTCTTTATCCAGTTCTTTACTTAGTGTCAGGCATTATCCTAGGTGCAGAATAATGGAGACACATCTTTCTGCAAAGGGTTAGCCAGGAAGAGCCACGCAGCCTTTTTGTTTCTTCGTGGTGGAGCTGAGGTTCTAAACCCGAGGCCCATGGACTCCAGGGGTAACATTTGTATTATGTGCTTCCTGCGAAAAGTGTCCTTAGTGTTCAACAGATTTTCAAAGGTTAAGGACTGCTGCCTTGAACAAGTCTGTCGTGTGGATTTCGAAAAGAAATTTCGATAGGAAAATCCTGAATGCAGTCGGCCTCTTGCTTAGTTGTCTTTGGGGAGCTTCAGCTATGTAAGGGTTCTAGCAAACTTCCCTATATTTCTCTTTAGTTGACTAACAGGGAAAGTGTCAGATTCTTAGAAAAAGTTGACCCCCTAAACTAAAATATTTAGAGACATTGAATCGGTGATTGTAACTGTGACTTTTGGGGTGCTCAGCTAATTTCACAAAGCTTCTATAAATAAAGAAACTTCTGAAGTGTTTCTGAGAGAACTTTGGGTGACACCTAATACTGAACACTATGTTGGCTGTGAATACCTTATTGTTGCCTTCTCTATTCCAAGTAGCCAACTTCCTACACATCTCTGCTATTCAGAATCTGTGTGGTCTTTTAAATTAGTTCCAGGTAACGCTGAAAATTCACAATATGTTTTGCATGTTCTCTCTTCTACATCTGGCTGGTACAGTCGTGTGGTTTTTCTTTCAAAAGTTAAAATCGATCTGGGATTTACGTTGAACTGTATATATTGCCTTCCAACAAGCTCTGGCTATGCTCCTTGGTAGCACTTAGTGCAGATGACATGTTGCCATTTTAAAGGGGTGAGAGGTTCTTAAAATGAGAAATTCAAAGTGAGAGAAGGGGATTTTGGACTTAAATAGGTCTGGTTATACCTGTAAGAATTTATAACAGTAACTTTTAAGTCAGCCTCCTGTCTTTTAACTGTCTTTAAAATTGAGGGCAGAGGTTGAGCTCAATTATCTTGATTCCTCAGCTCCCCGTGTGGGGTCTGGCACACAGTAGGTGTCCAGCAATTGTTTGATAAAAGACCTTCTCACTTAAGCACCATTTCTACTATACAGGTGCCATGAAGCTTCACAGTGCTTACCCAGGAATACAGAGGAAAAGAAAGCTTTACACTGGCAACAGCATCCTGGGGGTTGGGGCACGGAGTGGTGTTTAGTTTTTTAAACGCTCAAAATCCTCAAGTGGTTTTCCCCAGAGATGTATAAATTGTTATTCTTTTCTCAGAAAATGATTTCATTTTAAAAGCTTAAAACTAATAGTTACATTTTAGCCAGTTGCTTAAGTAGCTAATTTTGAGAGTATAAGGCCTCTTTTTTCTATAAAAGGAAACTGAAGCCAGAAAATAACAATGTAAGCTGAGTTAATTTTTGTTGATGTTGGCAATTTCTCTTGGTTTTTGGAGAGATTTCTCTGTGGGTGCTTCACATGCTTTACTATGAATGTCTAGGAAGGAAATCTGTTTTAATTTCTCACAGCATAACAGTGTCTTGAATGCATGGATTCTCAATGCATCTGATGATGAGGGTGTATTTCTAAACATTTTCATATAATAATGATGAAAAGGACAAAAAGTATTTCACATTCAGTTTAAATGGATTCCTTTGGAACTGCTGTATTCATGGGAAATGATTAATGCTGCAAATTGATGGAAAGATTTAAGATTAAAATGAATAAATATTTAAAAACCTATCAACATGGAGAAATCACTTGCACTTCTATGGAAACTGAAATTTAAAATGTAATATCTTTATTTGCTCAGAAGAAAAGAAAATAATAAATGTAAACGTGTATGATCTGTATGCTGAAGATTATAAAATGCTGATGAAAGTAAAGAAGACATAAATACCTAGAGAGACATACCATGTCCATGCACTAAAAGTTTCGCATAATAAAGATGTCAGTTCTCCACATTGATCTTAGATTTAATGTAATTTTTATCAGAGTTTCAGCAGTATTTTTATAGAAAGATACAAAGTTATTCTAAAATTCATATGGAGAAAGTCCATCAAATAGTTGAAGCAACTTTGAAAAACAGAAAAATGGGTCTAATACCTTTTTCTGATGTTAAGGCCTACTACGTAGCTACTGTAATCAGTGCATTGTGGTATTGGGGATGGGTAAGACAGTAGATCAGTGGAACAGAATAGAGAGCTTAGAAGGAAATCCACATAGATATGCTAACTTTCTGACAAAGGAGAAAAACAATTCAAGTGAAGGGGAATAGTTTTTCAATAAATGCACTGTACCTCCACAGGCAAAAAAAATGTCCTGTGACCTAAGCCTTACACCTTAGACAAAAATTAACTCAAAATGGATCATGGACTTAAGTGTGAAACATAAAACTATAAAACTTCTAGAAAAAAAAATTGGACCTAAAACTAGTCCAAAATATGCACAGACATTTCACTGAATAGGATAATAAGCATATGAAAAGATGTCCAACATCATTAGGCATTAGCAAAATACAAATTTAAAACAATGAGATACCACTACATACCACTCAGAATGGCTGAAATAATGCCAAATGCTAGTGAGGATATGGAGAAACTAGATCACTCCTGTTTTGCTGACATAGCCACTCACTCTGGAAAATAGTTTATCATTTCCATTTAAAACTAAGAGGGACTTGCCATATGACCCAGCAGTTGCACTCATATATCCCAGAAGATGAAAACTTGTGCATGATTGTTAATCGCAGCTTTACTTGTAATAGCCCCAAACTAGAAAGTACTCAAATATCCTTCAGTGCTTGAACAAACTGTGGTATATTCATACCACAGCATTGATACTCAGTAATAAAAAGGAATGAACTACTGATACACAGAATCTTGACTCAATCTCAAGGAAATTATGCTGAGTGAAAAAAAAAATTCACAAAATAGCGTTATTATAGAGATGGGTTGTCTGGGGTCAGGGATGAGGTAGGTGTGGCTATAAAGGGGGAGCAGGAGGGTGGCTTCAGGGATGTTATACTGATTGTGATGTATGGTAAAATTACATAGCATTGCACGCGCGTACACACACACACACACACAACAACAACAACTCCATATCTCACTGGTGGAATCGGAGTAAGATGTATGAATTGTGCCAGTGTCACTTTCCTGGTTTTGATATTTTACTATAGCTATGTAAGATGCTAATATTAGAAGAGGCTTGGTGAATGGGGCATGGGACTTTTCTAGACATTTCTTTGTACCTTCTTATTGATAATCACCTTCAAAATAAGTTTTAAAAAATAAACCTGATGCTTCACTTTCACATCCTAAAAAAAAAAAATCCAGTTTAATTCTTAGTTATTATTTTTTAGTAATGCATGGTGCTGTCTCGTTGTCCTAGGAATATTGGTACAATTATTGTGCTTTAGTGGTTTGTAATTTGGTAGATCTAATGAAAAAGTTAAAGCATATACATTTCCTTATTCTTTAACATTAGTTTTTGTTTGTTGTTAAAATAAATGAATTCCTGAGTTTTTACAGTGCTTTTGACTGATTTGAGAAAAACTTAAGTGGTTGGTCTTAGTCATCATTTCCCATTTATTAAAGAGTAATTTTTTAAAGAAGAGTATTCCTATGTCTCTCTGCATGACAGGTGCAGTTGAGCAATAGCAACATGTGTCCAGGGATGGAACTGCTTGTATGACAAAAGATTAAAGGGTTTTCTAACAGACTATGAAGAATGTTTTACATCTCCTTAATGACCCAGGTGTTGGTTTTGTTTGACATTGGGTGTACAGAAAACTGGAGAACATAACAGAATTTTAAAATGACAATGGATATGGTTGCTGTGTTAGAATGAAAGAGTTAAAAATCAGGCCAAGGAATATAATCAAAAGATGCCTAACAATCTCGTGAAGTTTACTTTAGATTAAAGTTACAGGATAAATTGTTTAGATTTATAGTGGAACCAGATTTTATAGTCATTCTTTTCCAGTTAATCTAAATTCTATCATGTACATTTAATACCTTTAAAGGTAAATGAAGACACGTAATACTGAATTTTGTCCTCTACTGAATTTAACATTTTCATAATTATCATACCAAAATACTTTCAGATGGTTAACAAAGACTTAGAAATGAAGGCAGCTTTTTCAAAGTAAATATTGTATTCTGATACACAGTGACACATGCGCACATATCATGTTGCAGAATGTAGTGGCCATTTTTGTGGGATGAATTTTCTAAACATATTTTGAAATATTGAAGGTTAGGATTATTGTAAAACATAATTTTTCTTGTCATAAGTTAAAAGCCTTTGGTCCCTAGAATTGCCAAACATGAATTCTAATGAGGATGTTAAGATCTAAGTGTCTGAATTCTTTTCTGCTTACTAAAAACATTAAGAAATTTTTAGCGAAAATCTGGATTTTAAAAAACACCCCAAATTATTTTTTCATTTAAATTCACTGTAATTTAATAAGAAACAAATAGTCTGAATCCAAGGAAACATGGATTGCAATTGATTTTGGTTAGCAGTATTCTCTTTTAATTAAAAAGTAAAAGTTTAAAGACATTTGGAAAGAAAGTTCTTAGAATTTTTTCGCTCAGTAACCTAGAGTTTAATGACCTTGTATAGTCCTGATAGTCTTGCGGTAGGTTTTGCTAATTCAAGTTGAAAGAAGGCAGCAAGAGGACATCAAAACCCCTCTGTATTGCTTCACTTAAAATTTACTACATTTTTGTCTGGGTATTGAGAGTATTATTTCCTGAAAATTTTCAGCACTAATCAACAGAGAGGACATGTAAGATGCACTGGAGTTGCTTTCTCTGGTTTCTTCTAGAGGTACCACTATCCTAACCTAACCTGAGACCTTGCCTTGAAATCAGATTGGACCAAGCTGAACATCTGTCATTTGATGATCTCAAGGTATCTCGAGCGCTCAGCGAGAAAGTAGAGGTTTCTAGGGTATCTGGGTTACACACTGGTTAGATAAGCAAACTATAACTTCATTCGCACCATTATTTCTGCATATATTATACCAGACAAGAGAAGACTTTAAAGAGTTCTAAATCTCTTTCATATAGTACAGGTTACCGAAAAACATCATATTGTGTAGAATTTGTTTTGAAAACTGTATGACAGAATTCAAAACAATTAGGTAGCTCAGAATGTGTGTTTTTTGTTCTTTTGATTTTTGTGTGTGTTTTTTTTTTAGATTATAACATATGAGTCCCTGTGTTGAGAAGTAAACAAATGTGATCTTAATTTTACAGCTGGATAAACTTGAACACACAACGAGTAGGTGATCTGCTGATGATCAAATGAGATCGGATGGAAAGCCAGGCTCTGAGCTCTGAACTTTGACTCCTGCACCTTTTGCAATCTAATGACTGAATTAAAAAGAAATGTACAGAAGGTCATTTACTGTAACTTCATATTCATTATGGCGCTTAGAATGTAAAGATGCTGTCATCCTAAAAGGAACAGGGGCAGGATTGAGCATCGGTGGAATCCCAGTTTTTCCCACCGTACTGCAAGGAAAAGCTGCCATCCTTTTAGTCTGCTCAAACAAATCTGTGAGCAGTGTGGAGAAGGGCCCCTGCTCAGGGCTTTTGAAAGTAGTGCTTTGAAGAAAGACATGGTCTTTATGAAGGTGGCAGATAATATTGCCCTGTGATTCTCTTTTAGGAATCATCAGGAAGGTTTGGAAGAGTAGGACAGGCAGCCAGCTACACTGAAGTGTTAAGAAAATGAAGAGATGATGGTCTTCATTAGATAATTTTAGGTACTTCATCAATGATTCACCAACTCAATAAACTCTATTTTGTTTTTATATCTGGAATTGGAAAGCTAAGAAATAGGGAATCTTAAGTTTGCATTAGATTTTCCCGTTATTAGAAATGATGTCTGTTATCTCTTGACTTTAGGTTACAAATCTGTATTTCTCTTCATCATTTCACTTGTAACCCAAGACAACCTATTGGAAAACCTAGTAGATACCTTTATATTTAAGTGTCACTTTGTCAAATTGATACAAGGCTGCACTGTATGTTATATAAGAGAACTCTGGTGTATATTTCAAAAAAATATTTTTAACTTTTAATCGAAAGATAACACACATACAAGGAAATATACATATTTAATTGCTTTCGAACTTGTAGCTGTCTTTGGTCTTTTGAACCATTTCAAGGAAGAGTTGGTTTGTCCTGCTTCTTGTGCTGCCTTTAATGGTTCACAATGTTCATTTTTGGGTCTCCCCAATGGGCGGTTGCTACAGGAAGCAAGCAGGGCAATGTTAATATTAAAATAAAAATACAAAAAGGGAACGTCGTTGACATAGGGCCCGCTAGAAGGAGGGCACCTTAGTCTTTTGTCGTCTCAGTATTTGGAGATCTTCACTTTTTTATTGCAAGGTAGGAATCCTGTCCACTTGAAACTTCACTTGAGAGAGTGTTTGTGTTTGTTTTGTTTAGTCAAACTTAACTCATGCAAGGTAGGGATAATTTGTTGGTGCTGCCTGTAGAGGCCGTTTTAAAGAGTTATCTCATTAAAGCTTTGAGTACTTCCTTTGTTCTCCTCCCGCCCCCACAGCCTTGAATCTGGCACCCTTGGGAGCAGCTCTGCTAAAATAAATTAATTGCAACAAGCTCCTCAGGATGTCCTTTTGTGGTGCTGCTAATTCTTTCAAGAACCTTGAGCATTCTGCCAAATGTCTATTACCTCTTTATAATCATAAGCATTTCAACAAATAAAATACTGCTCAGTTTCTTTACTTGCTGTTAAATATGTCATGATATTTCAGCAATCAACTTAGTTCATCAAAATCCTATTTTTACTTGTCCATGTAATCCTTTTAGTCTATTTTTAGATTTGTTACATGCTTTTCACGTAGTTGATGAGAAAGCTTTCATTTAAAAAATTATTTCCACATGACCCTGGCAGCCTCCCGTTGTAGTTTAACAATAGTTGGTGTTGCATTGTCTGTTGAAACTGCAAAGTAGAGTCAATGCTGGCATACCAGGGAACCCTAGCCTCAGAGCTAGGAGAGCCTCGGGGGTGGTAATTTAACCTCTTCCTTTTACAGTCAGATGCTCAGAGTTTCACCAACTTATTCAGACCTTCCTCCACTGGTGAGAAAGTGCCAGTTTTAACTCCTGGGTCCTGTTCTTCTGCCTACATCAGATTGACCCTTGACTCCCTGAAGACTTTCAGATTTTTGCCAAAGAAATGGCCTTCTCCTTGCTTTGCATGAGAACTGCAGAGGAAGAGTTATTTCTGATCTGAATACGTTTGGTTTAAGCTTTCCAAGAGAGGTAGGTATATGACCTCCCCCACCCCTTGGGGTTGGGAAGAAGGCAATGTTAAAGAGGAAAGAAACCCAGAAATGCTGCCATGCTATCGATGGGGAGGCGGAAGGCAGACCATATTGGAACTATGTCTATGTTCAGTTACACACATCCTGTAGCTCGTGCGCGTGCACAGGTGGTGTGGCAGCCTCTGGGTGCCTCCCTTTCTCTTACCCATCATCTCCATCAGGACCCAGGGTTTTATTTCCTACAGGTTCTTTGTGGGTAGGTAACTTCTGTGCTGATTAAAGACATTCAGAAAAGAAAGAGGGAAAAATTCTTTTTATAATCTCTTCCAGGGTTTCCTATTATATTGAAGTTGACTCTTTTTTCAAACAAAATTTTCTGTCTTTAATTTTAATCCTCTTTCCTTTCTTCCGTATTCTGACATATTCTGCTTACGGCCTATATGTATAAAATAGGTTAAGTAAATATAGGAAGAAAACTGGTTTTTTAAAAACCACTTTCTATCTCACATAGGTGATCACCCACTTATGAGATCCTCCACAGAGGCCCACGTGCTGTGCTGTGTATCATACAGTAGTCTTGGCTTTATTTAGCACAATGAACATTTCTGGTTTTGAATTTCTCAGGTGACCTCCAGAGATTCAAGCCATGTAGTGAAATGTTGAGCCCCAAATTAGGGTCATTTGACAGATGGGCTGTGTAGGGGAACTTAAGCTCCTGTGTGAACCAGCAGACATTGCACTTGAACAAGCTTAGTGGAACACTTTGTTCTAAGCACTGTACCTACTCTCAAAGTAATATATTTTTGTTTCTTTGTGAAAACAGTCCACGAGAAAAAAGGCCACCTGCAAATGCTATTGATTTGTCTGTAAACTTGGGGACTCATAAAATCTTGCTCTGTAGCCCTTCCCTTATTTATATCAGTGTGCCCGATTTATGATACATGCACAACCAATTATTTGTCTATTGAGCTCATCTTCCTAGGAAGCAGAACAATGGTTTTTCAGCTCTGGCGGCTGCTCCCCGAGAATCATGTTGGATTCTGTGGATTTGGCATTGAGCCTAACATCTGTAGAGATAAGCGCTCCCTGGGTGATTCTGAAGTACAACCATGGTTACAAACCATTGAAACAGACTAGAGCATGTAGATCAAAGAGTTCAGGGAACAGAATGCAGCTCCTCCAAGTCATTCTGCAGGAACAGGTATAGGGACTGTTTTTGGTGAGAGCCAGGGGGATTTGGCAGTCCTGTTGGCCTTGAGAAGCTCTCAGGGATTTAGCTCTGTGGAGGCTCCTCCTCCCAATTCCCAAGTGAACTAATAGAGACTCCACCTTATCCTGAAATCATTGTGAATCGAGTCTAACCGTTAGCTGCTACTAAAAATTGAGAATACAATACAAGGTGAATTCGTTCGTTCATTCATTCATTCTTTCATTTATGGTGAGGCAACCCTTGGTTGACCTCACAGATTGCAAGGACCTTGTCAGTTTACAATCCCTTATTTTTTAAATTATTTTTTACGCCTACAGCATCTGGTCTTCCTAGGTGGTCTCTCATCTAAGGACTGACCAGGCCCATCCCTGCTTAGCTTCCAAGATCAGATGGGGTTGGACTTGTTCAGGGTGGCATGGCCATAGACCAAGGTGAATTTAGAAAAGCCCTTTCTCCACTCTGTTGTTCGGAAGCTACTGAACTAGCCTGATGTGTTGCTTGCCCGGTCCCAGATGATAAATGTGATCAAATAAACTGAAATGCTCGTCCTTGGAAATTTACAGCATCATTAGCATATCAAAGTCTGGGAAAGTCCTGTGGTTACCAACACAAAAAACCCTTTAGAAACTTTAAGTTAAACTTATTTGCATAGGAAGAGACTTTTTGCTCCCATACCTACAGCTGAGCAGTTTTTCCCTGACATCATTTTGGGAAAGACTGGCCAAGTCATTTTTTGATTCAGTAATTTTCTTAGGGTTAATTTCTGACAGCTGAACCCCCTTTTAAAATCCTCTTTGAAGTTGGACTGAATTAACAAATGGAAGGCTTGGCAAAGCAGTTTACTAATTCATAACTACATCCCTCTGCTTTCTTTGTGTTGCTAAGTACTATAATCTTTGACCCGAAAGGAAGAATACTGCTAACAAGTAAATATTTAAAAGGCCCCATGAAGTATAATGTTCATGAGTTTGTGCCTGGGGAGCCTGTCTGCTGGATGAAAGAAATGACTCACTTTTCATCTCCTAAATAGGCTGTTGTTTTACAGTAGGTTGAAAGGAAGTACTTTAAGTGCTAAGAGTTAGATTTTTTTATTTTTATTTTTAGATTTCGTTAGCCATTGGCTTCACTGATTCGAAGGTGGCGTGGTAAGTCCTAATTCCCAAGTGTGTCAGCAGTGCTCTGGACCAGTGAGTGAGCAGTACTGTGAATGAATGAACTCTTGCTACCAGAGATGACTTGGAACAGTGTGAGGAAACGGAAACATGACTCACTCATGTACTTGAAGAGGATCAAGGGGCCTCACTCAGTTCCGAGCCAGCCCTGACGTATGATAGAACAGGCAGAGCCCAGAAGGGACCTGGGAGATTAGGGTTCTAGTCCCCATGGCCCCACTGACACCCTAAGTGACAGCGGTCTCATCACTAAACTTCTCTACCATTCTGTGCATAATGGGAGGTGTGAATTATTTCTTTCTAGGGTAACTTCCAGATTGATGATTAAACGAGTCTTTGAATTCTGCTGATTTTTCTTTTTTGTCTGGAAGTAGGTGTGTGTTTTAATGGCCTTCAGATGGGATTCATCAAGGCTCCAAGAAACGAACCTTTATTTTTAAAATTTGAAGGGAACTGCTATGACAGAGTTTGACTAGGGGAGTCCATAACAGAAAATGAGGAAACAAGTAAAATTTGATGTGTAAGTCTGTGGGGAACTGATTTCATGTGGCTAAGGCAGTTGGCATCTGTGGTGCTGTTGGAGAAAGAAGGGTTCATTATTGTCTACAGGCCAAAGTTTTGCTCTATCTGGATTTCTTTTTGAAAGCTATAAAATACCTCCTAGATACCATGCTTGACATACTCTACTAGGTTTTTAGAAAATATTTAGATTATCCTACTGAAATATATTAAGACATTTTTCCTTAATATATACATACCTGCTACCTTCCAGTTTTTAGTTTTTGTCGTCTTGTGTAAAAATCTGTGTTCTGTTATCTTCATTCAGTGGTCCTCTTTTATGCAGGCTAGATTGACAGGTACCTTAAAATATCGATGCTGTGCCTGTTAGAAACTGCTGTGTATTCTTTGAAAGTGATAATCCGGCTTATTTAGTGTACTGTTTTGGGGAGCAGGGAGTAGCAGAGGATCATGACTAATTCTCTTTAATTTTATGGCTATGGGACTACATCAGCACAAAGTGATTGTGCAGAAAATCTCCAAAAACAGTTTCAAATGGTCACTTTCAAAATTAAATCATATTTGAAAGTTTCTGTAATTTTGCCCTTCTTTTTTTCCTTGTGGCTTAAGCCACAGTGTAATATTTCCTACCAATGGTTTTATTTTTTCCCTTGAAAACCTGGTAGCAGAAGTCTCGTACCTATTCCTTGTTCTAATTGGATTTTGCAAATTCTCAAGTTCAAAAAGATACGCCTGGCAATAATGATCTCTACACATCCTGAGCCTCCTGCAGTGCTATGTGCTTGACCCACGAGGTGGCGGTATTGCTGTTGTGTGTGTGTGTTTCTTCTGTGGGGAACTGGGTTCAGAAGCTTGACCAGGATCAAATTGTCAATAAATATGTGTTGGAATCAAGATTGCAATCCAGCTCTGCCTGATTCAAATTTTGTGCTTTTCTCCATGTTTTACCAGCATGTTTTTTTTGGGGGGGGCGGAGTGGGCGAGAGGAAAGTGATAAAGCCTTATTTTTTACATTATCTGTTAAATCATTTTTTTTACCTGACACCCACAGAGTTCAACTTTCCCTTCTCAAGGAATTTGGCCATCATTGGTGGGCAGGAGAAGGGATAATGCCGGTGGCTATATATTAGTTACCTAAGGCAAAGTAAGGGATCCTATATGACCAGCTTCATGGTGCTATGAGAGTTCTCAGGATGGAGGGAATAAGGAAACATGTGGAAAGTCAGGAATGATGCTACAGGGAGGGGTTCTGAGATGAGTCCAAACGGGCAGGTTGGACTCTCTTGTGGGGCCTGAGAAGCCTGAGTTTGATTAGCAATGGTGGCTGGTGAGCAGGTGGACAAGATCAGGGCTGTGGTTGGAGGGTGATGTGGTGAGGTGTGTAGGCCAGGTGAGGTGCAGAGATGGCTCGGTCTGAGGCCAGGTGATGCTGGTGCTTTCCGTAGAAGGAAAAGGGAAGGGAGAAAGGGGAGGGATGTCGTGATCGCAGGTTTGTTCAAAGTGGGGTTACCTTTGAGCTTGGATGTGAAGGTGGGTGTAAACCTTCAGGTTTAGACCAGCCAGGAAGGGAAGAATAGAAATCTATAGAACAACGAGGGCTTGGTGGGAATGGACACTGAAAAACGGGTGGTCAGGCTATTTTCAACTTTTAGGAGGATGTTAGGATTTAGCAGAAGCATTAGAGCCAATGCCACGTTGCAAGGAAGAGGAAGTGCTAAGCCAGGACAGTCTCGACTCCTGACAGAATTTGTACCGAGGAGCAGAATGATTGGCAGGAGGCATTTCATTGTTTGAAGTAGAAAGGATCAGAGGGAAAGGAACACCATGTGTAGAAAGGTTGGCAATAGAAAGTGGGGAGCACGTGCATTCATGCTGCAGACAGCCATCAAGAAGCAGGAATGAATCAGGAGAGGGAAGATAGGAGAAATGGGGTTTCGAGGTGAAAAGGAAAGACAGGGGTGCAGGTGGGGTGCCTTGCAGGTCCCCCAGCTGAGCAGATACCTTGGTGGGCAGCAGTAGGGCCCCTGCCCTACATCAAACAGCAGGAGGTTAGTTAGTGCTGCCCCGCTGCTTGTTGCTCACCTGACCAAGCCTTGGGACTCAGCTCCCAGCACAGGGGCAGGTTATGATGGTGCCCACCTCAGACTGGCCACCAGTTAGCTTGTTGAGTACCTACAGGACCACACATAGTCTGACGAGCCCCCTAGGTGACTGCTTTCCTGTTCCTTTCTTCAGACGTTTTGTGCATCTGGGGTGGGGCCCTGGGGCCTGTATTTTAATGAGCACCCCCGGGGCATGTGGATGATCAGGAAAGTGTATGAAACACTGACGTTGGTGCCTTTGGTGCCCTACAGTCTGGACACTGCCCTCTGTGATGCTTCCTTAGCACCTCACCCACGCTAGCCTTTGCAAGAACAAAAGACGCCTCTGAATTTTAACATGTGGGTCATTGCAGTGGGTGGACACCTGACTTTTTATTTTAGATTCGTTCAGGATCTTGTGCTAGTTTCTAATCCAGTCGTGGCCAGTGTTGGGAGGCAGATACTCCCTCCAGGGACTCCACTGCCTCTCCTTGTCTCGGGCTTTACTACGGAGGATGAATTGTCCTCCTCTGCCACCTGCTGGTCAGCTGCAGGCGAGCCAGGTCGTGTTTTGAGGATGGCCCCGTAGGGGACACGATTTCACACCCCGTTTTCAGTGGGGCGGCGAGGCAGACCTCTTATTTCTAATAGAACCACCTGCTCGGGCAGAAAGTGCAAGCCTTTTACACTCAGTGTTGCAAATCTGACAGAGTCAGTTTTCTCCTCTCTTGAGCATTTTTCCAGCCCAGGTCTTAAAATGTGAATAGCGACACATTCTGAGAGAGGGATTTGCCCTGTCAGTCTCAGAAAGAATGTGCTCCATATGCCACGTGTCTGTTCTATGGACAGAAGATTCTGGCGATTCCAGGCAGTGATGGAGACAGGTGGGATTCAAACTCGAGAGAAGAAGAGTGATCTTGGAAAATTGGTTTACCTCTCTTAGGATCCATTAATTTCATTAATGTGGTTACATCATCATCATTACTGTACACGGTGCCTGGCTCTGGGTCCCACCTTTGCCGGGGACTTAGGCCTGACAATTCCTAAAAGTTTTATGGAGTGCCTGCGTTGGGCACCCGGAGGTGAACTGCTGAGATATGGCTCCTGCAACTACGTAGCTGGCGTCACAGTGTTACAGCCTCTCAGAGTCTACTTCATCTGTCAACTAAAACTATATGACAGGATAATCTCCAGGATCGCCATTGGTCCCAAGCTCCTCGAACATAAATAATCAGCAAGAAGTGTGGGACTTACTTTTCCTAGTGACAGTGGGAGACAGTATCTGTTCTTGGTCCTCTGGGTGAGCACCAGCCTTTCAGTCCCCACCTGGGCCCCACTGGCACCCATGTGTTGTATAGGAAGCTAAATTTCATGCTTGGCATCTGGTGCCCTTTTTAAAGCATTATTGAAAATCAGAATTGGAAACATGGTAGGCTTCTTCATTTTCTTTTTCTCTTAAATATTATCGATGGAAACACAGAGCTAGCATTTAATGTAGCTCTGTCTATAAACAAAACGTAAACACTCCGAAAGATGAGTGGTTCTTAATCGGGGGAAAGGGGCCTGCCTTACCTAGACCACGAAGCTTTTTAAAAAATCAAATAAAGACCTTTTATAAGAGATGATCCTGATGTTCGCCGTGGTTGAGAATCAAGGTGCTAATATAGTTGCAGTTGGGCGTGACTCGTTCTGTGTCTCTTTGGGCAGTGCTAGACCGTCAGATATTTGGTGACTTACAGGGTCCCAGGTACTATGCTCACCCCTGGACTGTGGACTTCGACGAATGTTTACTGAACATCTCTGTCCCCATCACACTCTCCTACCTTTCCTAGGCTGGTGGCAAAAAAACATTTTTTTTTTTATTATTTATTGATTTCTTCAGTTATACATTAGTATGAGGCTATCCCCTATATGAGCAAATTAGATTCGGAACTTTACTCAGACTTCATTGTAATCGTTTATAGAGGGCTTCTCTTCTGGAAATGGCTGAGCCTTTGCTTATGTATTATTCTTAAGTGACTTCGGGAATGAGATTCAGAAATAGGAACGTTCTCCCTCTCACTTGTTTGGATGAGGGGAGGTCTTGTCCTGCCCCAATCACATTGGGTGTGACCAGGTGACTTGCTTTGGCCAGTGGAATGTTAGCAGCTGTGAAGCAGAAGAAGCTGTGCAGGGGAGCTTTGCTTTTTGGTGCCATCGCCTTGAGAAGGATAAGCTTGGACTGGCCTGCTGGTGCTAGGAGGGGGAGGAGAAGCACCTAGTGGTCACCCATAGGGTAACCAATCATCCTGGTGTTCCCAGAACTTTCCCCAGTTTAAATAAGTTTCATGTCCTGGGAAGCTGCTCAGTCTCAAGTATGCTGGGACAGTCATCTTGGAGCACAGCCACCCCAAGCTGAGTCTAGCCTAGACTAGCCGACCTTCAGATGAGCCACAGACTTGTGAGAAACCACAAATGACTTTTGTTTTAAGCCACTAAGTTTGGGGTGGTTTCTTATGCAGCAGTTTTTAAATGACATAGTTTCCAATAAACATTTGCTCATTTGATGTGAGACAGCACCTGGTAGCTTTGAAGGGTGAGTAAGAGTTAAACAAGTGAAAAAGATGCGAAGTGTTTCAGCAGATGCAGGGGGATGAGAGGCAAGGGCCTAGGTGCTTAAGGTATGGTGTGGGCTGGCATGTGGGGGACAGATTTGGGGTGCACACGGCTGAAAGCAGGGTGGCCCACTGCTCAAGTATTGCAGTAGCCCAGGTGAGACAGACCTGACGGCTGTGGCTGTCAGTGGTTGACGGGAAGGCCAAGGTTTGGGAGTTAGGAAGACTTTCGTTCAAATCTCAATTCTGCTACCTAATAACTTGGAGACCTTAGGTGAGTTACTTTATCACCTTGATACTCAGTGTCTGTATCTATAAAATGTGTATGATGATACTTATCTCACAGGGGTTTTGTTAGAGGGAAGAAACTAATGGGAAAGTTCATTTTTCATTCTGACTCGACAGGTTCCTCCTGAGACATGGTGGCAATGATCTGGGTAGCAAGTTGGGCATTTTGACTGTTGGCTCGCTTCAGAAGTTTTCAATTTTCTTCCCCTCACTTTTTTGTTCGTAGTGCTTAAATTTCTCATTCATTTTCACTCAGTCGTGCCCCAGGAGAAAAGGGATACTTTGGGCTTAAGCAGATAGAATACTCTGAAATAAAGATTACTTATTGCGTTCATCTACACAGTCTCAATAATTTAAGCTTTTCAAATTAATGCCACTCTGGGAAAAAAAAAAATCACACTTTTCATCATGTCATGACCTATCACACAAAACTAAAAATATTTTCATGTGTGAGGACAGGGCTATCTGGGAAATCTCTGTATCTGCCTGTTAATTCTGTTGTGAACCTAAAGCTGTTCTAAAAAGAATAAAATTTCCAAAACAAAATAAAAAAGGAAAAAGGGAGAGCTGAAAGTAATTTCAAAACTTAAAAATTTTTTTTTCCCCCAAACAACTAGAGCAGACACCATTGGCTAAAATTGAACTTTTATAAAGTAGAACCTTGAATCTTTTAACCTTTTGAATCTTTTCTTTTTTCCTATTATGAAAGCAAGGCGTGCTTATGTGACAGACTAAGAGATTCATAAAGTAAGAGCATAAGGTCACACTGTAAGTCTCCGATTGAGTGTCAACTACTCAGTCACTTGGTATATATATACTTGCAGATTCTTACTAGGTTTTTTCCTGTCACATTATTTCTGTAAGTTGCCAATTCATGGCAATTTAGGCTACTTCAGTGAATCCCTGATTAGGCCAGGTTTTCCCAACTTTTGCTCTTATAAACAGCACAATAAATGCCTGAAAAGGAATTCAAAATTTTGAAAATTGTAAGATTGAAAAAACTCAGTTCTTACAAAATGAACTGAAATGCTTAAAATTTGTGAAACTCTCCCTTGGCGTCCCCCCGAATTATATTCCTGTGTCTACTGTAAAATACAACCACAAACACTGAAAGTTTATTCTCTCACCATTTTGAAGGCCTGGAGTCTGCGAACAAGGTGTTTCCTCTTCTGTCTGAAATCTCCTTCTGCCTCTGTCTGATAAAGGACATTTATAAGATGCAATAAGAGCCCTCCTAGGTAATTCAGTATAATCTCCCTTCTCAAAGACGCTTAATCACATCTCTATACCCTTTGTCCATATAACATTTACAGGTTCTTCCTCATTTCCATTACTAATACTTAAAACAGACAAACAAACAAAAAAACCCAAAAAAACATTTATGGGGCTATTAATTTTCTACCAGGTTATTATTTTGTCTTTTTTGCCAAATTATTATGTTGGCCAAATTCAGTGGTATACTGCAGCTGGTGTGTATAGGCTTGAAAACCAATTCTTAAAATTTTAAGATTTTAGCAGGCTGCTCATGAAATTGTTGGTAGCTTGAAATTGGCCTTCGTGGGTGTTTTTACACCATGGAAATACTATAAGTCAGAGCCTGCCATACCACCACCCCCACCCCAGGGAGCTGGTTCACCAAGGTACCCCAATTGACTAAATCCTCCTGAGGTCTAGAAAACTCACTCAGAGTTTTTTCACCCTGAAGATTCTCGGAGGTATGCATCAACACCCCTACTTCTTCTGTTTCCTTTTTTTTCGTACTATCTTCAAAGTAGATGTGTGCATATCTGTGTCCTACAGTAAATTTAAACTTCTCGAGGGCAGGGCCCTGTCTTCTGTGCTTTAGTATCATCCTGCCTGGCCGATGATCTGGGTCAATAAGCATTTGAACTAATTTCTTTATTTGGGCTCCTTCCTAACTCTGGGGATGCCTAGGGGGAATTCCTTCCTTCCTTCCTTCCTTCCTTCCTTCCTTCCTTCCTTCCTTCCTTCCTTCCTTCCTTCCATCCATCCATCCATCCATCCATCCATCCATCCATCCATATCTAATCTGTTTATAATCCTCTTTCCTTATTTGGGAACATACCTGAATTTGGCTACTGGGTACCACAATAAATGAATTTTAAGTACTTTATGCCCAATTCTGATTACTTGTATCTTCAGATATAGGGTTCAGTGGAATCATTGCTGGTATCAGCAATATTTTACATGTGTTTAGCATGGAATGATAGTTTAATAAAGGCTGGCTGAATTGATAAAATGTCTGTTAAAAGAACAGATATATTCAGTGTGCTCTATAGAGCCATAGTGAATACAGTTTTAAAGAGAACTAAATAGAATAAACCTGTTGGAAGGTCACTTAAGGTTGACTGGAAAATTCTTGGTCTTAAACATGTACCAGGAAAAACTGATGTAAAAAAAAAAGTTATCCATTGCCACAGAGCAGCTAAATTCACATGGCAGAACCCAGGCGGACCCAGTCCATTTGGATGGATTACCAGGTAGAATGTGGGCTGCTTTTCTGATTCTAGGTTCAGTGTGGATTGATTGCCCTACATTGTGGGCTGCCTCACTGGGTTCTGGATTTTTGGTGGATGGAAGCAGTGCTGACGCCATAACATTAAGAAGAGCATGCAGCCTAGCAGTTAATAACCTCAAAGTGAAGCGGCGCAGCTCTGTGAATAGTGGAATTTTATTATGAACCCTTTAATTCAGATTATTTTTTTAGTTTACAAATTTAACTCTCCCTCCTTTTGCCACCCCACAAATTTTATCTTTTGGAATTCGGCGATAAAGAAATGATTGCCATAAAAGTCTAGTTATCTCTTTGTGCAGGAACATGTTAAGATCAAAAGAAAGGTAACATGGGAGTTAAGGGATGATTCTGTTGTTCACTCTTCTGACCAAAATTTGTTAAATGCTGGTCGTGTGTAAGGCCCTATACCTGAAAGGTCCCTGCCCTTGAGGAGCGGTATAGCACAGTACTGTGCTAACTCAAAGGTGGCCTGGGGACTGCCGTCACTTTGTCCCTTTTAGGACTTTAGAATTTCAGGCCCCTCACAGACCTGAGTCAGACTCTGCGTTTTAATAAGATCCATGATTTATATGCATAATGAAGTTTGCAAAGGACTGGTTGAGTACGTAGAAAAAAAAAAATAATTTCAAGGATCACTGGAGAGGCCCAAGTACAAAGGAGATCATGATTAAAATAAGTTTTTGTAATTTGGAATTTTAGTTTAATCTGAGAGTAAGTTCATTTGGGTCTTCTTATATCAGAAGAGTATCAAAGTCAACACTCAGTTTTAAGGGAACTTCTCATCTGAATGTCCTTGGATGGGGACGTTAAGGTAGGGACGGAGTTTGCACACCTGGTCGTTGACTGTTCGCTGAGCCTCTGGCAGCCCACCATATCCATCAGCGCCGGCTTCTGTTCCAGGGGCAGCCTTCATGCCCTTGGAGTGCACCCTGCCCCAGGGGACTGGAAGCAGTAGTGTGCTGCCATATTGCTTCCATATCAAGTGATCCCATGGGAACAATGTGGCTAAGGCTTAGCATGTCACATCTGTTAAGGAGTCCTTTTCAAACATGAAGACGTTAAAAGGTGGGATTTAGGCTTGTGATGATGCAGAAGTACAAATGTATGTCTTTAACTTTTCCCTTTAGGGAAACAACGCTATTAATTCCATGAAAAGGAACCTCAAACTAGAGCTCAGTGAAAGGGCAGTGTTTTTTTTTCTTTTAAATGTTGAAGCAGTGGTAGGTGAGGGGAACCCTGAAAATAGGCCCTTCCCTCACTAGGAAACTGTCTGTGTTTTGTCTTCCATGTCTCCTTCAGTCAGTCAGTTGTTTAATTCCTTAGTGGGTGGGAGGTGGATGAGGAAAGAGAATTTTAGTGGGCTCTGGAAGGTGGCTTGCAGTGGCTCTGAGGATAATTTTTTTTTCTTTTTCTCTCTTTTTAGTTATACATGTCTGGCTCAAACTGTTTACTTCTGGATGTTGAGATAAGCTTTCATTATTAGTACGTACAAATTACCTCAGAGAAAGATTTCCATTTAAACCTGCTCTTAAATTATTTATAAGCGATGACAGTTGGAAAACCTACTGTACTCTGTCCTGGAAGCTAAAGGTCCCTGTGGATCCTCTGGGTGATTCATGTGGTGATCTGATAAGGGGCACACTTGACTGCTCTTACCCGGTCAGGGCCGCTTTAGGACAGGACGTGGTTTAGAATGACTCTCCTCACCACCGTACATGTGTTTTTTTAACCTTTGCCTCTGTTGGTAAGCATTCTGTCTGTGGGCCCCGCCTGCAGCCACACCAGCCACCCCCACTGGCCTTAACTGTGTCGCATTGTTCTCCGTTGGTTTCTAACTTCAGGGTTCTGTCTCTCCTCTTCTTTCCAGACTTGTAGGTGGGGAGGATTAGGGCAGAAAAGGCACACATAGGATATTAAGTCACAGTGTTCAACTGTGGCCTTTGAGGCCAAAAAGCTGATGGCACTTGAAATTAGTTCCCATTCTTGGCTGGCATTTCACGCAGATGGCAGGTGGAGCAATTACACGCCTGAGTGGGCTGAGGGGTTTGTCTAATCCTATATCCTGTCATGTTTAACTATTTTTATTAAATCAAAAACTTTTATTTGAGCTCAACCCTTTTTAAAGATACAAGTATATATTAAAACATGAAATATTGTATCTTTTGGCAAGGACCTTCCAAATGTATTCAGTCTATCCCTTTGACTCTTCGTAGAAACATAAATAAATCTTTCCAGATTAATGGGCGTTTGACTCAGTAATTCCCAAAAAAAGGTGATTCTAGAACTTCCCTTAATGATATATTCTGGCTCCTCCTAGTTCTTATAGTTAACTTTTCCTTAATGTGTTACTTAAATCATTCCTGAAATAATATGCAGTAATTTCTTGTCCTTTTGTCGGTGGTGATGGATAAGTTTCTCATGACCCTCAAATGCTAGGAACTTAATATAAAAGAGGCAATAAATCATAAGGCTGGTATAGATCCACCTGGGCAGTGTTAACCCTTGGGCTTCTGTCCCATAAGTTAAAGGACAGGGGCGCTGGCTAGGAGGCAGCTGTGACAAAGCCCTGCTACTAAGGCTATGTAAAATTTCATTCTGTAAGGCTTCATAGACCTCTGCGAAGCATAATTTAGGCAGGATGATTTATTCAATTTCCTGATGCCTGAACCTCAGATGCAGCAAAGTGGGAGGAGGGGGGCAATTATTGGCATGTATGATGACAACAGAAGTTTTAGTTTGACAGGCTGGCAGTGAGAGGGGAGATGGGAAAGCACTGCACAGGAAGGAATGCGAGCAATCTGTTCAGCACGTCTGTGTAAAAGGTCTGGGGAGTGTATTCTATTGTAGGTTTTTGTAGGAAAATGGTTAAATTAAGATGTTTTATTACATTGTAGATTATAGCTGAAGCTATTTGGGGGAAAAAAAAATCCAGATCAAATAGGGATCTTCCACTGTAGCGTTAGTGTGAAGGTGAGCTGTATATACATGATGTGCATGGCACAGGTAGCCATGCCTCTGCTGCTGGGAGGGGTAGGTGTGTAGGGCTCTTGGGTTCATAGTCCAGGTAATTAAAATGTACGGTTCATCTTGGTTACCAAATAAATATAGTTTGAATGAATGTAATAGGTTTTCAAGTAGGTCACTTACATTTGCTAAGCTAGATGGAATGTATCTAACATAAATAGTTGAAATCTAAATGTTTCCTCCAAAGCTGATTTAAAATATTCTGTCTTGCCCACATAGGAACTCAGATCCAGTTGTGACAGAGGTTAATTTATCTGACTTTTTACATAAATGGAGAGATTAATAATCATGGCCTGATATAAAAGAAACATGGCTCATAGATGGAGAATCGGTTATTGTGTAAATGTACCCACAGGTCTTGTGGATAATAGGAAACCTGTTTTTTGTACTTAACTTTGAGGGAGAGTTGTGAGTCTAGTCTCTGAGTTAACAGTTATCCTTCTTGGTTGCTTGGCAGTAAATGTTCTTCCAGCCCCTTCTCTCAGCTCTTGACCAGACTGAAGGAACAGGAGGTACTACAGGAAAACACACTAGTTATGAATGACACCAATTCATCTATGCTGTTGTGTGTGCATACTCTGAGCAGGCTGAGCTGGGAAAAGCATTAAACAGCACTTACTGTAAAGAACAGCACGAGGTTTATTTCAGAGCTTGCATATTTCCAAATTAAAAATGGAGCCGCAGTGGAGACATCAGGAGGAGACCGCTGTGTTTCTTGTTTGGGGTCTGTGGGGTGCCATGAACTTCTGAAATGGTAAGCAGCATTTGAGATGTTTATTTTCTGGCATGATGGACTTTTTTTTACTTTTTATATTTTGATTATCAAGTGTCTTTGGCTCAAAGAAGACTGGATGTTTGAACTTTGATGTTAGTCACTGGTGCTGTACATAATTCATACCATTTTGCCCTTATGATAGGTTTCCAGGTTGAGGTATCATTACAGCTTAATAGCTGAAGCAGATCCAGAGTGCTTCTAGTGATATAGCTAGCATTCCCAGTAAGTGAAGCTTTCAACCCAGTGGTGTCTGGCATGACCTGGCTCGGTCACTGACTCCTCTCTGTGACACTGGGTGTGTCACATCCCTTCTCTGGGCTGGAATTTCCCCATATGTAAATTGAGGGGTTTACACTACCTGATCTCTTGAGGGCCCTTTTAGCTTTTTAAACTGAGTCCCTACGTGCATGACCTGGACTGTGTTGTGGCTTGTCCTTCAGTCCTAGCACCCGTCCTCTGTCATGTTGTCTGTGGTAGTATGAACTATGCATCTGAGGAACCCTTTGCATCAGCTCTGTGTTTTTCTACAGCCCTGATAAGCTTATAGAGCCCTTTTCTTAAAAATCTCAGTGAATTGCAGTAGATGTATGATGCAAAATCTTGCTATTATTATTTTTAATCAAAGTTTACTTTCTGTTGAAATTTTTAGTTTGAACATATACAGTCAATGCTGAATAAAGGAAAGTGAGACGGACCCAGTTCTCTCCTCGTTGCTTCACCTTACTCTTGACTAACATCTGGGGAGGGGAGGTCAATTCAAGTCCCCGTGATGGAAAGTTGCAGGGACTTTTAACACCCCTACGATCATGGAATTATGTTGGCCTTGGTTGAAGTGCTGCACCCAAATGCATTACAACCTGTGGCTGTAGGTAGTTTGCATGTCATGATTAAGGACTGACGCAGGAGTCTGGGGACTAGATCCTGCAGCTAATTGATAAGAGCATCGTTCTGAGATGACGATGCTCCCTGAGAAGATGGTCATTGAGGGCTAGAGAAGAATGAGGGGGTGGAGGCTGTGGGGGTGGGGGCAGGCAAAGGAGGGTCCTCATCCCCATAAGACAGGAGAAGACAGGAGAAGCGATAACAGGTGCAAGAATGGCTGCATTTCACCTTTGCTGGAAGCCGGGAGTGACGTCTTATTTGCTTTGAAAAGTACACTTCCTTAGATGATGACATTACTGAATCCACCTAGGAAGGCTGGGCGTGCCCATCACCCCTTCTCAAAATCCCACCTTCAGAAGCTGGGATTATTAATTATCAATTATGTCATCATCACTATTTTTTGATCCCCAGAAGCCTGCCTGCTGTGCAGACTTGCATTTCCCCAGCTGTGCTGGGGTTGGCAGAAGTTTGAGCTGCCCCTGAAGTGTTGCCTCTGGAGGGGCGGGGTTTTCTGCCTCCAATGGGAGGCAGAGCCCGGCGCCCGGCTCAGGAGGGCTCCCTGGGCGATCCCGCACCCGCCGCCGCGCAGCCTGCCTCATTGTTCGCGGAGTCCCGTGGCTCCGGCGCCCTGAGCCGGGAAAGAGGACCAGTGGGCGGTGCGGGCTTGTGCGCTGTGTGGTGACCAGGGAGCCGAGCGCCCTGCCTCCTCCCTCCCGGGTCACCTGTGCGGGTGAACTTGGAGCGGGCGCCGGGGTTGACGCCGAACCCCCTTCTGCAGCCTGAGCAGTTCCCTCTGTCTCGCGCAAAGGCTGGCTTTCTGCCCCCCGCACCGTGGAAAAAGAGATGCCTGGGAGAGGAGGAGGATTGCAGTTCGGGATGCTCGGCGCACATCGCAGAGTCGGAGTGCCCTGGTTCTGTGCGCCGCCAAGTCCGGACAAGTGTTCCTGAAATGAGCGCCCCGCTTCCTTTTTCTAATTGTACTCGTATTTATTTTTATTTTGTGTGGGGGGCTGTGGTTATCCCCGTCCTAGAAACCAAGGACCACGATGTGGTGGTTAGAATAAAGAGAAAAAAAAATTTTTTTTTTTGGGTTACTTAACCCCTCATTCTCCTTTTTTTTTTTTTTTTGTAATTGGGTGACAGAGATGCAATCTTTTTGCATAAAGCTGTGCCTGACTCTCAACATTGTCTGAGTAAGTGGGAAGGAGCAGGCTCGTTTAAAGGACCTGGACCAAGTTAACAACAACAAAAAAAAACCCCAAAAAACAAAAAACGAGCTTTTTGTTTGCCGGCCTGCCATTTGTCTGTAGTGGATTTCGATGTGAAAGAAGATGAAAAAGGAAAGCTCTTCAGGCTCCTTCAGACGCAAGTCAAATTCAGGGTCTCTCTCACGTGCTGCGAGTTGGATAAATTTCTCCTCCTTGTCCAGGCAGACAAAGAGGCTGTTTCGCAGTGACGGGGAGCTCTCGGTGTGTGGGCAGCAGGTGGAAGCCGATGATGAAAACTGGACATACAGAACCCAGCCCAGAAAAGGTGACTCGATTTTTTTTTTAAACTTAAACATTTTTAGAAGTTTGCCATGTAGAATTCTTTGTTTCTAGCACTGATTTCCCTTCATGAGTTTTGGAGCGTTGGTTTGTTTTTATGTTGGAATTCGCTGTCATTCATTCGTTTACGTGTCTAAAATACAAGGGCCCTTCCAGCTAGATTCAGGTTGAGATTGTGTCCGTCGGAGAAGGGTAAAATAGGTGTTATGTGTCCTCAGCACTCTTCCTTTCCATGAATCAGATCCACAGACGCATGTGACTTATGAAAAGTTCGATGGTAAACCTCCATCACAGAAGGAATCTTCTGCTCACAGTTCGAGGTTGGACATGCAGCTCCTTTCTAAACCAGGGCAGTGTGAAAACTTTGGCTAGTCTCCCTGCGTCTTTCTCTAAGAAGACTGATGAATTACACGAACATTTGACTTAGGCAGGTGTCAGGGTAACAAAATGAAGGGCCTGCCCTTGATATCTCTGCCAAAAGGAGTTTTTGGATTTCTTTCAAGTTCCTTTTCAGACCAGTGTTGGCCTCTGTGTTTTCAGGGTTAGCATGTTTTGCCTGCCTTGCGGTGAAGAAAATGATCAGTCCTGGTGGGAGAGGGGGAACTATTTTCCGTATTTCTTAACTACTATTTTATATTTAGAATTTCTGAGTTGTTGCTCTTAGAGTGTTTGCTGTAGGGATTGGATTGTTAAGCTCTAAAATGGTTTCTCCACTCTGTGCTGTGGCAAAGCCCAGCAGGGGTGCACTATTTAAATATTACAAAGGGACCCAGTCCAGACATTCCACGTGATTGTGTTTCCTCTGTTTATCACATTTTCCCCTGCCAAAGGAAATCTCACTAGAACCTTTCAGGGACCTTTTCTTTCCCTTCTTTGAGGGGGGTGTCGGGGGGAGAAGAATACTGCTCAAATGTGAGAGAATGAGCTAAGTTAAATATGTACAGTAATTATATTGCATGGGCTGAGAATTAAATGCAGCCCTTCCTCATGGATCATGTGTGTTAATCGATTTGTTCTTGTCTATTCAACTGTGGCATCAGAGGGACTAGTTAATGCTCTTTGAAGATGTCAGTTGTTTATTGTGTCAAGAAGGTGGTCAATAGTGGTCCGCTGAAACTGAGCTCAAAAATGCAGGTTTTCAGTACAGATGCTGTATAATTGCCAGGCGTAGACAAGGCATTTGTGCCTTCTGGCTGGAGTTGTGTAGTTCAGTAAGTCCATGAACTTTACTTTTCTAAATCAGGCATAAGCTGTGGTTTTGGTAAATGGATGGGTTGTAATGTTTGAAGCAAACATGTTTGAAGGGTGGATACAGTAGTGCTGTGGTTGCAAGAGAGTGTAGTTTTGATTCCTTTAGGCTTTGCCAAAGGTTGTTTTTTTTTATTGTTTTGTTTGAAATCAACCACTGTCAGGGTTTTGTTGAAAGTTATATACATGTGAATGTGTGGCTTCAGGATTTCTATTTTAGATACTTAGCATCTAAGTTAACATTAATGGGAAAGAGACTGTGAATTTGCATGTGTTCATTTTAGTTGGGAAACGAAGCAAATATTGTACACTTGACTTGTGAAAAATAAAGAAGTCATTGTAAAGAACGGGGTGACTTGTAAAGGGAGGGGAGGACTTGTTTATGCAATAATACAAAAGATTGTGCCCTTTATCCCTTAATGTAATAGGGAATACAGTAGCCTCATGAAGATAAATGGAAGCATGCATAATAAAGTGTGTAAATTTATGTGATTCCTAGAAATAATTGGACATAGACAATATTATCATTTTTGACATGGAGTTGGGAGAAGTCCTTAAAAAGCTGCCTATACGTCAAAATTAATGGTATCATATTATGTTTTCACATTTAGCTTACAAAAGAAAATCGACTCCCAACTCTGACATATTGTCTCAGAGGCATGTTATAACAGTTGATCGTTATTATACATAATTCTTTCCTACAGAGAATACAGAAATGACATTTGTTTATACTTGCAGATCAAAAGAGGAAACATCTTTCAGAAAAATTATGTGGGATTAGAGTTTTTTCTTATGAGCATCAAATAAGCTAAAACTGTAGCAAGGATTAGCAGTCAGTGCTAAGAATGCCCAATGGCCATTTTATGGTTTGGTTGCAAGTAAATATGCATTGAAGACATATTGGTCTGATGGGAATTGTGTAGCATCTTTTTTTCTCTTATATCTGTTCCCAGACCACGTACGTCTGAATCCATTTCCTGTCAGCCTACTCCTCAATTCGTGTACCCTATATGAACATTTTTTTATCTACACAGCATCCTGAAAACCTGCTCTCTTTCCTCCTCTTCCCTAAATACACTACCCACAAACACTACATCAACCGGTGACAGCTACAGGTACGACAATGTGACTTAACAAGTTATCCTCACTTCAGCAGTTGGTCTCCCGTGTTGTGTTCCCACCTCCCCCTGACCATGGGATCTTTCTCCCTCTCACTGTCCCATCTAGCAGCTGCTGCAAGGCCAGAATGCTTGCCTGCTCCCTGCCCACTGTGTCCAGGTCACATTGCTTTGCTCACAGTGCTTTACACAGTTAACCCACTGACTCCCTATTATGTGTGGATATTATGTTCTGCCGGATGCACGATCATTTTAGAAAACAGTTCTTTCAAGTTTTGTTAAAACTAAAGAAATTCTTTTTATAGTGGATCTCCATGCTAGATTGCTCATCAGTAGCATGAAAATAAAGTTTTTAAGTGGTTACACTAATGAATATCTGTCAGGACACAAACCTGTAGCTTTATAATTTAATGTTACTTATACTTAAGAAGCTAAGGATAAAAAAAAAGAAGCTAAAGATAAAATTACAGTAATTTTAATAAGATTAAGATGCTACCAATAGTCTTCTTTCCAATTACACTGCTTTTCCTGAGTCTAAAAAGTAATCGGAAGATACATATCGATATGTCCAAAGCAATCACAAGTAAGCACCTGTCTGTCTTGTTTCAGCACATGGCAAGTCTCAAAACTCTCATGTATTGACATTTGTACTCAGGAATGTGAAAATGAATTGAGTAACAGCAATGATCAATTTTTACATTCTTAGTGTGATAGGACTCACTCACTATAGCAGCAGATGATGTTTTGACTTAATTAGCATAAACATCAAAGGTATCCTTGAGTATTAAATTTAGTGACTCATGAGTTGTTTTATTAGATGTCTGTGTAGTAAAAAAGTAGAAGTCAGTTGTAGATGAGATGACAGGTAACTTTTCACATGGAGTTGTGAGAGGATGTATGAAAGGAATTTTTATTGTACTGTGTGTGGGATACACAGAAATATAGCACACAGACTCAGTCATGGAGTTCAGACTTCAATGGAGAAGTAGATAAGACATTTATGGAGGACTCAGAGAGAAAATGTCGGATAATTGTGAAAAAACATAAAGTGAATGGCTTAGATGAGACAGTCTAGATAAAGATACTGTATATGGAGCGTTTTCACGTTTTGCATGGTCTTCTGGCTGTTAGCGTTGATTTAAACAATATTTCATGAGTTTCTGCTTTGTTTCCAGCACTGTGGGATGTTTTCAAGGAAACTAATGAGTCATAGTATTTATTCCGTACTCTCCCTATCTTGCTCACTTCCCCTTCTCTTGTCAAATCAAACCAAAAGAGGTGGAATAATAATGGGGTATCCTCTTATTAGGCAGAGCATGTTTTTTGTTGTAGACCCAGCCTGCTTTTCAGCTGGGCAGAGAGAGGCGTGATTGATGATCCTGGTATTGGCAGGTCAGCACATAGGGTAATTGACATGCAAAGCCTCAATTTAAACAATGCTTTCATTCTTTTTTTTTTTCTGGACTTTATGTAATGTATTTATAACATTACCAGATTTGAATCATTTGAATTTCAGTTCCTTCCCTTCCCAGGGACTGTAGGGCCAGAGAATGGCCTTACTAGGTAGGTATCAAGGGTAACGGATAATCCATATGTGAGATAATCAATTGTTGAGGGTAGGAGTTGGCTCTAGTTAATGTAATTTCATCCCAATGTCCTTCCTAATAAAATTGTTGCAGAAAGCAGGACCCATGTGCATAATGAGATTAGCAATGACTTCGGATATTACAATGGAGAAAAATGGCATGGCAGATGAAAAGCAGCAAGGTCAAGATCCTGTTTCCATGTAAATAGCCGTGATTTCTTTTTGATCATAAAATCTTTAAAATTAGGGTATTTAAGAATACTTTCTTTTATTTGAAAAAAAACTATAGGAGTAAAGAAACCTGAAAAATACTGGCAAATGTAGTTGAAGTAGCACCCCCAATTTGAGAGTAAAGCTAGATAAATAAGTAATATTTATTTTGAGAGTTACTTTGCACATTGGAAAAATAGCTAAATGGAGTTTGTGTCTTAATAAAAGACAGAAGAAGATTCTCCATGCAGTAAATGTAATGTTTTTCTGCTTTCTTTCTCCTGCAGTTGACTCTCTGTGAAAGAGGCAAGCAGTGAGTGCCACTTAATATTTTATCTGGATCACTGAGACTGCATTATTTTGACCTTTGGTTATTTTTTCTTTTGAAGTTGAGAATCTCTGTTGTCTCACAGCCTTGTTCCTGCAAAACTGATTTTATTATTAAATTAACGAAGTCCTATTGAAATAATGTTTTATGTAATGCTCTGAGTTTACTGACATTTTTTAAAAGTTTGTGTATTTGTTTTGAGAATTATAGCTATACTTAGATTACTAGAAATATCTTAGAGTGATAAAAGCAGTCAGTAACTTATTGTCAGAGCTTAATTTTGGAAGTGAGTAACCTGTGTTCTTTTCCATTGAAATGTCTTTACTAGGTTTTGGAAACTTTTTTAAAATTTTGTTTTCAAACAGTTATTTTTTAAATAATTAAAAAATACCCTGCATCTTAATTAGGGTTAATTTTTATAAGTCTCTTGGAGTTATTATAGAATGTGTTGTATTTTCATGTAATTTCAAGGGTTTGGGGTTTAACTAATATTTTTTTTTTTATCAAATTAAAGTTTTTTAAACTATAATGTTTTCTATGAAATGCTCCAGCTAAACTCAATTTTGTCAGCTTTATCTCCTCAAGGTCTGTTGTGTCTTCATCCACTTTGTCCATCCAAACCATGGTTCAGGCCCTTCTCAGCTCTTACCTGGCCTTCTGAATGGTCTTCCACTCTTTCTCATTATTTTCACACTTGTTCCTCTTTAAGCCATCCTTGAGTCCACACTGCAGGCAGAGTAATCTTCCTAAAATACAAACGTAATTGGGCCACTCTTCTGTGTGTCCCCATTGTGGACAGAATCAAGCTCATGTCACTTCACGTAGCATGAGATCCTGCGCCATCGCCCCCTCCTGTTTCCTGTCCTTTTTAACTCCAGAATAGCAAGAGGACCTGTTGTTCTTTCACAGCCCTAGAACTCTGCATCTCGCATTCCCTGCCATTCTCATCCCCATCCCCATCCCCATCCCCAGGCCTGGGTTGCCCCAGTCCCCTCCTCCACCTGTTAACTTCCTGCTCTGCCTTCTAGACTCTCTTTAAAGCTCTGAGAAGTTTTCCCTACTAGCCTAAGGACAGAGCTGATTAACTCTCTTCTCTCTGTTATTTCTCTACCTTCTACAGGCCTCAGTAATTGCTTTTATCATACACTGGATTATACTTATTTGTTTACTTGTCTGTGTCTTTAACTAGACCGTGAACTCTTTTAGGAGACAGACCAAGGCTTATTTATCTTTTTTATCCCCAAGGCTAAGTGCTCAATAAATGCTTGCTGACTGAGTGAACATAACTCATCTGGGATGTTGTTAATAGTGCTGTTTACACTGGCCAACACGCCAAACAGACATTCTCTGAATTTGCATACAGCGTCTGGGTTCTAGGTAGCACTGTGTGCTTGCTTTGTCGATTAATCTTACAAGTGCTCCCAACCCTGAACTGTTTGAGCGTAGCAAAAGAGAAGGTTCAGTTTGCGGGAACATAGTTTTGGTGGCAGTCTGCCCTCTCCTGTCGCTCCACTCAAACTGTGCATGTGTCACGGTTTGTAGAGACGTTTGATCGTGACTGTTCTGACCATTAGTAGAGTTGACTTGGTGAACAGAGATGAGGTATGGGATGGATCGTGCCATGCCTGATCAGGAGAGGCTGTGCTGTGCTATTGCAACCTTTTCTTAACCGATTTCTCTGCTTTTACTTCTGTTCTCCCCCATTCCCCCAGCCCCACCCTAAGTCAGGCTGATCTTAACACAGCAGCTTCAGTGAGCCTATAAAGCGTAACAACACATAAGTCATGTCAGGTAACCTCACTACTTAAAACCCTTCGGTGGCTTTCCTTCCCAGTTTAGGAACAGGTCTTCATGATGTTCTGTAAGGCCCTGTATGGTTTACCTCCGTCACCCTGCTACTTCCACTTCTACATCCTCACCACCTTTGCTTTTCCCTTGCTGCCCCCGAAGTCACGCTGGGCTCTTTGCTGTTTTTAGAACATGCTCTGCAACTTGACCTTCCCCTCCACCGAGGATCCCAGCTGTGCACATCGTTCCTCCCTGTCTCACTTCATTCAGACCTTTGCTCAAAAGCCATCTCAGTGACCCTGTTTAAAATGGTCACATCTTACCCTCATCCTGACCTTTCTATCCCCAGCTCTATTTTTCTCCAAATCACTTACTGACATTTAATATACTATATGCATTATGTTTTTATTTTTGGTGCTGCCTGTCTCCTCACACTAGAATTTGACCTCTAAGCCAGGAGAGAGTCTTTTGTGTGTTTTGATAACTGATGTTTCCCCAAGACTAGCCCCTCATAAGTGTTCAGTAAATTTTAGTTGAAAGAGAATGATGCAAAGAACACTAGGTCAGGGAATCTGAATGTTTCACCTCTCTTACCTGCTAATTGTGTGGTCTGGAACAAGTCACACATAATCTGTTTAAGTTCTAGTTTAATTTCCTGTAAAATGGGATAACTATTCATCATACCTCTGGGTATGGTAGCATGTGGGTAGCAGTTATATTCATCGGATGTGAGTATATGTTTTATAGATACTGTATTAGCCTATGAACTGGATCTGGCTGTATTTAATGGAACTGTCTGTGGGGATGGCAGTCTCTTCACTATAAATAGTTAAATGGCGTCAACGATATCTTTATCCTAATATAGAATATGCTATTTTGTAGAATATTCATTATAGAAGTAAGTGCTTTTGGAATATTTGTATAACTGAAGCGACCCAAGTGGAAGCTGTCACTTTCTTTACATAATCCTTCAAGTAGTTTCTGCCTCTGTTTTTCTGTGAAATTCTGAAATGATTAAAATATCAAACTGAAAGTCACGTCTGAAAATCAGTCAACCCACCCGTAAGAATTAATAACAGCTAACATTTAATGAGCACTTGCCATGGCCAGACACTATTAATAACACATTACATGAATTAACTCATTTAATAAATATTGTCTGGATACTATAATTATTCTATAAAAATAATAGTTACTTTGATAAGCAAGGAGGGATTAGATCATCAGGGAGAACTGAGGACTAGGCAGAGAAACTGAAGATGGGAAGACACAGGGAACCCAGTATAACTCTTCAAAAAGAGAAAGGACACTGAAAGCACTCAGGCATTTTGGGGTCTTGGACTCGGTAACTTCTGGTTTAAGGGCAGAGGCTCTGCTTTGAGACTTCTTGGGTATGTGTTCGTACTTCTCCTGGGTTGAAATTTTTTGAAGTGTAGCCTGCGTTTTATGCAGTATCCTGCACTTGGAGAGAGTAAGTAAATATTTGCTGTGTGAACATGTATGTGATCAAGGCAACGTTGAAGGGAGACAGCTCTGGTTCTGGCACGCAGAATGGATTGGAGCATCAGGGACAAGAACCTGGAGCAGAACTGAAACGGGGCTGCCGTTGTCGGGGAGAGACTATGCGCGAGGTGAAGCAGTGATGCAGGCACATGAGGAAAAGCAGTTACGAAATTCCAGACTCTCATGGTAGGCTGTCTTTACGAAGAGAAGTCACAGGTTTTGATAATTACTTGCTCCTGTAGCTACAGCACCTGTGATTTTCAAAGGTATAGTTACATTTTTTCCTAGCTTTATGAAATGTGTGTAGCCTTCACCTTGTATTTCTAATCTTCCTGGTTAGAGGTGATATTTATGGTGATCACTGTGTTAATAAATGTGATTGGAAAACTTACGTATAGTCAACATACATATTATTGTTCATATGCAGAGATGTGTGTGATGTGAGGCTGGAGGAGCCATAGGCTGGTTGCAGTGATATCTCTGTCATCTGCCCCTCCATGGCCCTAACACTACCTCTTCTCTCTGTACCTTCAAATTCGGCATCACAGAGTCTTCTCTGTAATTTATGGCTGACATTTGATGACTGACTAGTCATCAGAGATGTTAAACCAACAATTACTTATTTAGTTCTTGCCTGAACCCATCACTGTGCCGGATGCTTTACATTTTGGCTATTTAACCCATGGTGAGTGCTTGTCTAGCCCACCAGTTGTCTGAGACCATTTCTCTGGGGGGACTTGTTAGCTGGGGTTGCCAGCTGTTGCTCCCCCTGCCAGTACCACCCTTTAGTAGATTCTTTCCCAGGATTTGGGTGCATCTCAGGGTTCTTGTCTTTTGAGAACTCGTAATGTTCAGTAGACTTGTTATCAGGAATACCCCGAGAAAGCCACATGGATGAGCAAGGCTCTCTCTGATTCAGAGTGAAAATGACTTGAATTGTGAATGACCTGGAGTGACCTGGTACTACACAGGACTTTCCCCAGAACAGGTACTCATTAAGGGTGCTGGCATGAAGGGTGACTACCCTGCCATTTTAATGCCCTCCTAGTCTTGAAAAAGGCTGTGTTAAAGGGAGTAATGAATGGAAGAAGAATGGAAGAAGGTGGCAATAGACTTGGAGAAGAAGGAATAAGTTATAAAAGGAGAAATAATGAGTCTCCATAACTCTTTTGCCTTCTCTTTGCTTACAGTTTTTTTTTTTTAATTCCATCTCCTAAATCAATGAAGTAGTGGTCAAATTTCTGAATATGCTACTTGTATGACTAAGTACACTTGTAATATTTTTGGTTTGCGTGTTTTTAAGACACAGCTAACTAAAGTTCCTGTACGTGATTGGAAAAGGCATGGAACAAGAACAAAGACTAATCTATTCACTGGTTAAAATGATTTTAGTGGCATAAATAAGTCAGATTTGCATTTCATTTATGTTTATCCTTCTCGAAGGAAAGCTCATTTATAGATAAAAGCCACTAGCAGTTGAGATTTCAGTAAACTGTATCACTCGACTGTTGTCTTTTCAGTAAACTGTAGAAGAGAAAGTGAGAATGAGTTCTCTTCTGTTCCTGAAGATTCTATTTCACCTTGTAATTAGAAACGCCTCAGCTAAAGTAGAAACTGGGTGTCTGGTGTTTCTGGATTACATTTGGTGATAAATTAGAGTTCCTACCTGAACAGGTGTGTATTGCTTCAGTCTGGATTGGTTGGGGATTCTTTTACAAAGCATGCAAAAGAAAGCTTGTGCATTTTCCTTGGTGACTGGTTGTGGCTGGTGCTTGGTGTGGTTACTGTGGTCATCTCAACTGGTAGTTATTTATTTACATAATCTTTTCACCAATAGAAAGTACATTGGGTGGTGTGACTTCCTGGAAAAAGAACTCTAAATTTTACTTTAAGGTAATTTTAATGCAGAATTAACATACTGTTCCTATTATAAAAATCTTTTCAGTACTTTTTTCCCTTGCTAGTTCTCAAGTCTAGTGTTTTGTTAAGTATGAATGCCGGAATGTTGTTCTGTTCTAAGGATTCCAGTTCTGTTTGATTTATAAGCAATTTTTGAGACACCTGTTGCATTTGGGGCATCCTTATGTATTACTAACACTTTTATGAAGATGGAGAGTGTGAGATTTCTCTCCTTCAGTATCTCTTTAGATCATCGGACCTTGGTTACATGCTGGGATATATGTCAGTTGATCCAGTTGATTGTAACCAGGGGAGGGTTAGGTAACTGACATTAGAAATCTGGAAGGTTATGTTTCAACTCCAGCTAATAAAGATTTGAAAAAAAAAATCCAATTAGTCAATTTTCCTCTAGTTTCTGAGAAAGTTGAGCTAAGTTTCTCTACAACAAATTCTTTGAAATGGGGGAATGAATCTTTTACAGTGGATCTAGGGTGTGAATATTTTGAGTGTTTTAGTGCCAAAGGAGTTTAATCATAGTTATTTTTTTAAGTCAGTGACTTCCAAAAGTTTTGCCTGTGTCCAGAGTAATAAAGAAGGCTACATTTGTTCACAGCCCACACAGTGCTTACTCACGCACATGCGCACACACTTACACATGTACACATATATGTATAGACACACATTCGCACATACAGTAAGTCCTCATTTAATGTTGTTGACAGATTCTTGGAAACTGAGACTTTGGGTGAAACAACATGAAATGAAACCATTTCCACCATAGGCTAATTGATATAAACAAGAGTTAAGTCCCTATGGCATATTTGTGGTCAAAAAAAAAAAATCACCAAATTTTTATTAAATAAAGACTTCAAAATCTTCTAATATTAAGCATTGAAATAAATGTGAGCTATACATTTAAGAAAGAGGGGTAAAAACAGAGAACGATTTTCCAACCTGCCGATTATGGTTCAGGGCACAAGGGGGGCACCCCCCTGGACGGGACACCCTTCCATCACAGCCAGATCACGCACACACTCATTTACTCAGACTGGGATGATGTAGACATGCCAATTCGCCTCACACTCACAGCTCTGGGATGGGGGAGGAAACCCAGAGAAAACCCACACAGACATGGGGAGAACGTGCAAACTCCACACAGACAGTGGCCCTGGCCAAGAGTCGATTTTTTTTTTTCTTATCAATGTTGTAACAAAATGACATTGAACGAAACGACATTATTCGAGGACCTGCTGTGTGTAAAATGAAACAAAAGCTTTGTGAAAATAATTACCTCTACTGCACGTCTGCATGTGATAACTCTGTTTTGTCTCGTTTTATTCTGTTTTGTTTTATTAGAAAATGTCAGTCCTGACGTACAAAAGCGGTGTTATAACTGCCTATTAGGTCACAGCCTTCAGGTGACAAAATGGTGCTTTCATTAGACTTCACTCCTTTCAGTAGGGTTTTGTTAGGCTGTGCACCAGATAGCTCCTTCACAGCATTTAGAAGCTGCAAACTCTGATAGAGTTTCTGCAGATAGTCTGCTGTCGCATCAGTTGTAGAAAGGCCTCACACCAGAAGGATCTTGAGAAGCAACGTGGATTAGTGGTGCATCTCAGAAAATCACCTGGTCTGAGGACTGTGATGTGAGCATAGTCATTCCTCTTCTAGGTGTCCCTCTGTGCTCCTAGCCCAGAACCGTGTTGATGAATAAAGGCAAATGCTTGGAAATGAGCACACAGGTGGACTGAGCAATTTCCAGCATGACCCTTGTCCCCTGCCGGAGCAGTGTCACAGAACCCTGCTAAGGCCTTTGGCAGACTACTTGCACCTGTTAACCGAGCTGAAGAGAAGCCCATGAGTAGAGGTGTGTGACAGATTTCTGCCTAAATCTGGAGATTTCTCTGTCATCCTTACTGGTTTACTGTTCGTTTCCCATAGGGAAAATAAGTTGAGAAGTTCTATCCATTGAACTTAACGTTGGAGTTGTCGGACTCTAGCCTGTATGTATCAGAGGGCCTGTCTGAACTGGGAGAAAAGCTGCATTTGCTGTGAAATGTGAAGTTATTGTAAAAAAAACCTGATGATTGGTTAGAGATTCTTTTCTAAATTGTAATTGTATAGACTACATGTTAGTGTATATAAAATGTTAGAGGAATATGCTTTTCATTTATTTGTATTTCCATATTAATGAATCCTGCCTTATTTAAAATCCTCACTTCAGGATTTTGAAACAATTCGAAATGTTTTTTAAATAATTTTTTTAAATTTTTCAATTACAGTTGACAAAGTTATATTAGTTTCAAGTATACAATGTAGTGATTAGACATTCATGTAATAAATCTAGTGCCCATCTAAAACCATACATCATTATTAAAGTATTATTGATTATATTCCTTATACTATACTTTAAATCTCCCAAATATCTTGTAACTACCAATTTGTACTTCTTAATCTTTTCCTCTCTTTCACCCAACCCCAAACCCCCTCCCATCTGGCAATCTCCAGTTTGTTTGCTATATCTGTGACTTTGTTTTTTGTTTTGTTTTTTCATTTATTTTGTTCTTTAGATCCACATATAAGTGAAATCACATGGCATTTGTCTTTGGCTTGCTTCACTCTGCACAATACCTCCTAGGTCCATCCATGTTGTTGCAGGTGGCAAGATTTCTTTCTTTTTAGTAGCTGAGTAATATTCCATTGTTTATATGTCCCACCTCTTTATCCATTCCTCCATCAATGGACACCCGGTTGCTTCCATATCATGGCTATCGTAAATAATGCTGCAGTGAACACAGAGATTCGTTATTTTCCTTCAAAGTAGTGTTTTGGGTTTTTTCAGATAAATACCCAAAAGTGGGGTTACTAGGTTATTGTGTTCTTCATTTCTGACTTTTTAAAAATGTTTTTTAGTTTCATTTTTATGTTTCCTATCTCTTCTGAAATTCTTACTGAGCTCACTGAACACTTTTATAACCAGTGTTTTGAACTCTACATCTGGGAGATTGCTTGTCTCCATTTTGTTTAGTTCTTTTTCTGGAGCTTTGTTCTGTTCTTTCATGTGGGACATGTTGTTTTTTTTCTCCCCGTTTTGGCTGCTTCCCTGTGTTTGTTTCTATGCATTAGGTAGAGCTACTATATTTCTCGGTCTTAGTAGAGTGGCCTTATGTAGTAGGTGGCATGTGAGGCCCAGTGGCACAGTCCTCTGGTCACCTGAGCTGGGTGGTGCAGGTGTATTTCTTGTGTGTGTTGTTTGCTCTCCCGTTGAGCTTTGGTTGCTATTTGCACATTAGTGGGAGAGACTGGCCCTTCGGCTGATTGATTGTGAGGACTGGCCATGCTACAGTGTAGGAGTTGTTCAGGAGATGACTCTTACAGAGCAGGATTTGCTTTAGCAGGATGCCGGTGCCTGCCCAGGCTGCCTTTTGGGCGTGTCTTCTGTAGAAGTGCTTGGGTGGTGCTCTGGTGCAGCCTGAAACCACTGGCTGTGCGGGCCCCAGGGAATCCTGGCCAAGTTCAGCCACAGCCTATACCTTGCCCTGTACCCCAGGGATCACCTGACTTTAGTCAGAAAGCGGTCTGCAGATGTTTTTCACTCACACTAAGCGTGGAGGTGCCTGGGAGAGGCTAAGCTGCAAAACGGGGCTGGCTGCAGCTAGTGCCGGGCTTGGAGCTGCTTAGGGAGAGGTACAGGGCATGTTGAGACCAGTTGCTACTAGTTTGGGGTTTGTGCAACTTTGAGAGATTTTAGGAAAGTCTGTAGTATAAGCCAGGACAGGCTTTTTATATGGAAAAGCCCCTGGAAGTGGCTCAAATGGTTTCACAAGTTGGGTGCGTCATGGTCTCAGGGGATCCCCAGGGTGGAGAATCGTTAGGGGTTTGATGGTGACTGATATGGCTGGCACCTGCCTGCATCTGCATCCGCATCCAGGGATTGGGGGGCAGGGTGCTCAACAAAGGAATGATGGCCTCCGCCAGCACCCCCGGGAGAAAGCTGCCCCTCCAGTCCTTGCCCTGAAACCAAACAGTTCATTTCCTCCCTGCACGTATGTCCCTGGTGCCTTTGGAGCTGCCACCCCAGCACTGGCTCGGAGTGTCAGTGAGCACGTCTGTATGTGAGCCTTCTCAGAGGAATACCTGGGACCTCCACAGCCCTTTGCTCCACTCAGCCACAACCTTCACTGTTGTTCACAGCCAGAGTTATGGGGACATCTCTCCCTGGCACTGAAACCCTGGGCTGGGGAGCCTGGTGTGGGGCTGGGACCCCTGTCTCCTCAGGGGGATCTCTGCAGCCGAGATTCCCACTTCTGGTGTTGAGCTGCCTCACATGGGTATGGAGACCAGCCCGTTCGTTCCCCATCTCTTCCCCTCCTACCAGTCTTGCGACTTTTTCTGTCTATAAATCTTTAGTTATAGGACTTAGGTTCAGCTAGACGTTAGCTGATTCTCAGTGACGGGTGTTCTGTAATTTAGTTGTAATTTTGATGTGATCGTGAGAGGATGTAAGCACAACATTTACCCACTCCTCCGTCTTGACTGCCCAAATACATAATTTTTTTAAATGAACACTTTCCTGAGGTATACTCTGCAGGTAGGAGTCTTGCTTGCAGATATTGGTTTGCCTAGTACTCACACAGGCATGGTCTCATTTCATTGCTACAGCAGCGCTGTGAGATGGGCAGGATAGGTGGCATTACCCTCTTTTGTGGCAAGAAAGCAGCCCCTGAAAGATTAAGTGACTTGCCTGAAGCCATATAGGTAATAATGGTATAGATTGGATTTGAATCCACTTTTTGTGACTTAATCCCCCACTCTTGGTAGGACACTGTGCAACATCTCTGCTCGATCCTCAGAGTACAGTTAAACCTTGTTTTGATGCCTTGGTGTCATTGTGAATAGTTGTTGAACCTTATAATAATGACTTGGTGATGTCCTGGTGGCTGTTGAAGTCTGTAGGGATCTTTGCTTTGAGTGAAGTGGTCGGCACTGCCTGCCTCTTACTCCACTTGTGCTGTGAGGCCGTGAGCTTGCTCGTTTTACTTGTGTGTTCACAGCTGCCTCTTGTGGTCCCCACCACTCTCTGCTTTGGAGTTACTCATTTTCTACATCATGTGAAGGGTCTGGGCAATCCAGTTGATTACGACAGTATTGACCAAATTATCATGAGATTCTGAGCCACAGTCCTATGAGTGGTGCTGTCTGGTCAGAGACCGTTTGACTTCTTGGCCATAGTTTGAGTGGGTGAGTTTGTCAGAAAAGTGCTAAGTGAGATGTTATTGTACTGTGTAAATATGTTTTTTACGTGTTTATCTTCTATTTTTTTTAAGGATATTTGAATAAAGGACATGTTTGCATTAATGTTACGGAATTGTGACTATATTTGGGCATTTCAGTTCTTTTTGTAAACGTTAACTTCTAAACATTTTTATAACACTCTAAGTTTTCGAGTAAGATTACTGCATCATTTCACTTAATAAACAAGTACAGCTTTTAAGCTTTTAAGCTTTGGTTTTACCATTAATCATTTTCTCTAATAACATGTTGAGTTCTCACAACCCTCTCTTCTCTTCTCTCTTCTCTCCATCTGATATTTGGACACTCAGTATATTTTCTTGTTTTTCACATGGGTTAAGTTGCCTCCTCGTTTATTCAATTTCATATCTTTTTTTTCACATCATCTGCTTATACAAAAGAAAAAAATTGTGAACTTAAGACATATTTCTTTAAGTAAGTCATTTTATCTAAGACCAAACTCCACTAAACATTTTTGGCCAAACACTTCAAATGTTATCTGATCCTCATTAATACAAATGGGAATTATATAACATGTGACTGGAAAAGCCGATTTGACACTTGCCTTTTCTGTGAATTTCTTAATTAACCACTAATTTCTTAATACTCAGAGTTAACATGGCCTTGTAATAATCTGTGTTGAAATACCACAATTACCGTTTTGTAGCCTAGGCCTACACTAGTTTACTCAGTGAATATTTCGATTTATACTTAGGAGAGCTACAAAAATGTTTGGATGCAGTTAGAATAAACTGAAAGTACAGATTTAAAAAAAATTTTTTTCTAGGATGACTCAAGAAATGAGGTTCAGAGAAAAGCAATGTTTTAGAAAAGCCCAGTTATCCTTTCTCTCATTCTCCAAACATTAGAAAATTGATAAAAGATGCTCGCTCCCAATATCAAAAACTTTGGATACTCAGCATGTACTCTGTGCTTTGGTTGTAAAATCTCAGAGGTGATGATGATTGTAAAGATGTTTTTCTTTTCAGATGAAGTGTGATTTGGAAGAATTCTGACTGTTTTGTGTAGACCTAATTAGGGAAACCAGCTGTAGCAGTTATTTAGTGAGAGAGCTTGTGGAAGCAATGACCACATATTTTCCTCTCTCAGTACCGTTTGAGAGCACATGAGTAAATATTCAGATATAGTTCCTAAGTTGGAACTGTGGAGGGATCCAAGTGGAGTTACCTGAACACAGCAAGAGTAACTCGTTAGGGCTGGAAGGAGCCTCAGAGGTGAGCCCTGTCTGAGCTCCTGTGTGACAAACAAAGAGGGAGGATTCAGGAAGGTGAATTCGTTTGCTTAAGACCTCACATCTGACAGTGGCCCAGCTAGGCCGTGCCCTTACGTTCCTTTCTCCTCTCGTGAATGCTACTGAGATTGTGTTCTTTTCTATTCGTTTCTTTAATTTTGACATTCCTAACTGCTCAGTGCTGTTCAAGGGACAGATTCCTTTGCTGACCTTTCAGAGCAGGTTTGGGAAGCTTTTTGTTCACTGTGTATCATGGAGAAGTTTTCTAAGTAGATGTGCTTAAGACAAGCAACTTACAAATGAGAGCAGAGGAAAAGAGGGACATGAGCCCTGAAAACAGGCTCTCTGATTTCACATTATTCCACTCACAAAAGCCAGATTTATTCAGCTTTCAAAGAATTAAAGGGAAAAAACAAAATCTACACACACCCCCCACTCTGCCCCTGAAGAAAACCCTAAGAGCCCTAGGCAGCAACCTTTCTTTTGTATGAACTGAAGCCCTTAGAGACACTGGAATAACTTAATAGATCTGTCAGAAGCACACCTGCCTCAAAAGAAGTAAGTGCATTTTAAAACTTTAAACTTAGTATTCTATTTTTGACATATAGCTTTTTTTTTCTTTTGAGCGACTGTAGATTTATCGTCATTACTAGCTGAATTTGCAGAGATGTGAAATGAAAATAGAACACAAAGTAAATTCCAGCTATTATTATCGACAGAATTGTAGACTTCTATTAGGACTTAACTTTACTGATATTAATTTAAGCTAGGAAAAGAGGGAGAGGGAGAGCAGAGAGAGAAAGAGGAAGGGGGGGAGGGAGAGAGAAGGAGAAAAAGAAAGAAATGAGAGAGGAGAGAGGGAGGACAAAGTGAAAGAAGAAGGAAGAGAGGAAGAGGTAAAATAAAAATAAAAAAGGAAAAGGCTCGGATCTCTTTGGCATGATCAAAGAGGAGGATCATAAAAGAGCTGTTTCTGTGGGAAGCTCTGTTCTCACTGGACCTTGTAACTCTGTGATTATCATGTACTGTGGCAAGATGCCTCCCTGAAATTGGTCTGCCAATTGGAGGAATCATTTTCTTGCTTATTTTTAAACTCCTAAGAACAGGGAAATAGACTGAATGAGCCTAAATGCTGTGGTTTCCTCAAGCCATTATTGTTGTAAATCCTATGGGTCCTGAAATAACTCGTTATTCCTGAAGTTTCAAACTGCCTGGCAGCTCAGAGACTTGGCAGTTGAAAGGGAAATGATTAGCTCCTTCCTTTAAGCATTGTCACCAAAGTTGAAGTGGGTCAAAAGTTGGAAAATGAGGTGATTTCAGAAATAAAATACCTTTTTATGGAAATTCTCGAGGACTTTAGAGCACATTGAGTTTTTCAAATATAGAGTTGGCTTCAAAATAAAATAGTTTAAATTTCTAAATCTTAAGTAACCTAAATATTAGAATAATAATAAAAAATAGTTATCAGGAACCTGGGCGTTTTAACGTGGTATGTCTTCCTTTTAATTTTTTTTTGTCTTTTTGCTTGGTGATTAAAAGTAATTTTAGTTTGGTTACTCTCTCTGGTTGTGGGCTTACGTTTTGTTAACAAGTAAATCGTGGCAGAACTTTTGTTCTTCCTGGTTGGCTGCTTCATGATCTTGAATGATTCTGATTTGTGAGAACTGACTTCTCTTTAGAATGATGTATGTTGATGATTTTGTGGTGGAAGAATTACACCTGCTTCTGTAGTTGAAGATTAGTTATTGTCTTAACTTCCTCAGGTTACTCAGATGTTTAGGAGAAAATAATACAGATGACCTCTTTCTTTTAGGTGAGTTGTGTTTTGTGGGGAGAGGTGGAATTCCACTGATATGTGTATTTCAGGAGTCAGTCCCTCAGAGCGCATTGATGAAATATACAGCATGAAAGGATATGACATTATTTTTATGTGCTTCAGCTTACACTCTACAAAATATACAAATGTTAGGCATACTGACATGGCAGAGCTTTAAGAAAATTAAATTTAGACTCTAGTGGTTTTGTTTTTCTCTTATAATACATTTTATATGAGATCATTAAGAAAGGGGATTTGGGGTCATTATGACATCTTCGGTATCCTCCCTCCAGCTGGACACACTGACTGCAACATTCTTGTATGGATATTTTCAGAAAAATTCTCTATCATCCTTCAAATATTTAATTTAGGTTGAATAAGAGTAGGAAAAACTGCTCTCTGAGTTTGGTCTGGAGAACTTGCCCTGGGAGAGAATGGCATCTGTGTTTATAGGCTTGAAACTGAGTCCTCTTTAGAATATTAATTTTTTAATGATGTATTTTTTTTATTGAGAAATCATTGTCATATAACATTAGTTTCAGGTATACAACATGATGATTCAATATTTGTGATAGATTTAATCTTTAAAGAAATAATGATTTATAAACATTCCACTATAAGTTTATTGATCATCAGTAATAATTAGTTTCAGTACAGTTTTATGTAGGAAAAAAATAGTACTGTTTATTTAATTTTAAGTAATCTGTTAAATATTTTTATGACTTTTCATAGGAATTATTATGCTATTGGATAGATATCTCATCCAGGTTTTATACACTTTCTATTCACTATTTGCCTTTGGATGAAATGTTAAAGTGATGATAATTCTACTTTATATTAAGAACATTGATTGTCTGTTATGTTCCAGGAACCTCACAGGGTGTTAACTATGAATGAGCAAGTTCCTGCTCTGAGGAACCCTCATTTTAGGTGGCCAGACAGAATTCTGACACTATGATAGCTGCATAAATAAAGGATCATGGAGAGATTGATTCTGCTGGGGAGAGGAGCCTGGTCTAAGGAGGCTTAAGAGAAGTAAAAAAAAGAAAAAAAAAAACTGGCCATGGGGTGCAGGCTGCATTCCAGACAAAGGAAATAATAGCCTGATCAAGAATAATGGAGGTGCAAGACCATATGGAATATGACACAAAGCCTATTGATGAGGCTGCATAAGGGGATATGGCCAGAAAATTTTGGGAAAAGAACTGAATCCAAGTCCAGAAGGGCCTTTATTACTGGATGGGGAGGGAGGGATTTATCCTGACCTTGTGTGTTTTACATAAGTTGGAAACATGATTTTTTTTTTTTATTGTTAGGTGAGAGAACAGAGTAATTGGAGCAATTTTTTGAGGAAAATGTAGTTTGTATGAAGGTGGGTTAAGAGGTCAAACTTGGAAAGGAAAGATAAACTACTATGAAGGTATAAAGGAGTATGCAGCTAAAAGAAGCATCTCAGCCATAGGCACTGCCTTTTGACGCTGCATCAGGGCGGGGTGAATGGAGCAAGGCTGCACATGCACAAGGCTGCTGTCACTCCATGACATGCTGTGCTCCTAAGCAAGCGGATGGAGTTATAGACCGGAGCCCAGTATACTTACTGCAGTGGCATTAAGGCAACTCCACAGTCTACACAAGATCAGGAAGAGCCTGTGAGATTATCTAAGCTAAGAGCTCAGGTCAACTTGGAAACCCAATATTATATTCCCTGGGATACTAGAACCAGAGGGGCCCCAGGATTCTTTAAAAATTACCAGTTCATTTGGGTATTGGGAGAATTAATGTGCCTTGAATTAGACTAGAGATAGTTCTCATGATAGAGGCTCACTGAGGGCTGCTTTCTTGGTTGTGGTGTCAAGAAGTTCAGACTTGGCTGTGAAGGAAAAAAAAACATGAAATATCCCTAAGAGCTGGCTCAGGAGAGCACACTTAAAAATAGCCAACTAGAGCAGAGCTGCCATGATTCCGGGAGGAAAGGTAATGATGGGAATGAGGCTCCCTGAGACCAGAAGCTATTGAAGGACCCCAGTCAAGTATTTGCCCGTTACCTTGGAGCTCCATAGTTGGTTTGTGTCCAGTAATAAACAACCTGTTTTTTTTTTTTTTTTTAACAAGCCAGGATTCAGATAGCTTCTAAGAGAAAAGTGACTACAAAGGGGATGAAGGTTGCCCTTGGGTTCAGGTACGTCAGCCCTGGCTCCAAGGCACAGAAAAATCAAACAGGATACAGGGTCAGATGGTGACACGAGGAGGAAGTGTCTAGAATAAAGACCTGTTCCAGATTTCCCAGTGATGAACTAAAACTCCCTGCAGAGATGGCCAGACTGGAGCACTAGAACCGGGATCAGTTTTAAAGTTGCCAAGGAAACCATGAGATTAGTTAGTGTGAAGTTATAATGTTGTAATGTTTTGCCTTCTTTCACTTAGGCCCATGGTAATAAAAGTTGTGTGTGTGTGTGTGTGTGTGTGTGTGTGTGTGTGTGTGTGTGTGTATAAACCCACCCAAAATGAGTTTTTTTTTTCCTGAGAAATTCAGAATATTGATAAAAAACAAATGTATTCTAGAACAGTTCAGAAAACAAATATTCTAAAACTTTGGTAAGATGTTCAGATGGTCACGGGTGTCATTTAGCCTTGGCCACCAGAATGGCTTCTTTTCCAAAGAACTGACTTAACCTGGTCCTTCTAATCTTAAAAGGAATGGGGATGAGAGGGAGGGGTGCTGGGGGTAGGGAGGTGGCGAGAAGGGGGTCAGCACCTCCATTCTCTTGCAGTGAGGGTAAATGGTGATTGGGAATATGTCTTCAGTCTCCTCTGACTTGTAAAGCCCTGAGATACACGCCCCGAGACAGGCGTATGGAAACAGGCCTTGCCTGATGAAATATTTTTCTAGTTGAGGCAAAACATATCCTCGCATGGTATGGAGAAGATTTTTCCATTTTTGCTGGGCTTTTTTCCCCCTAAGAGTCAGGATGCATAGGGAGAAAATACAGTTTGCTCATTTTTCTTGTATAATTTTGTTTTGTCTTATACCAGGAACTAAGTAGAATTTTGAGCCCTCTAGACTCACTAATCCTATGCATTGTGTGAATCAATTCCTAACTTACCTATATTCCCACTATTTTATTGGAAAAAAAATAATTTTTTTTTAACACAGGGATTTAAAAGCACTGGAGTGGTTTGGAAGACACAAATATTTACAAGTTTTTGGCTGTAGGTGTGGCTACCCCTCCCTCTGGCTAAGGTAATAATGTTAAACTTTAACATGGTGCTGGATGTTGTCATCCTACGAGGGAGAAAAGTATTTGCTGCTCTAAGGTCATGGTTGGCAGAGACGAGACAGACCTCCGTTCCGTCCAGACGGCTGTAAATTCTGCGAGTGTTCATCATCCTGGGCCCGCTCCCTTCTCACAGGCTTCTTGGGTGTTTATTTTTCAAACTCAGTAGCAGTGATCAGTGGTGTCAGACAATAATAATTTTAATGGACAGTTCTCGCCAGTTTGAAAGGTGTGCCTTTTCATGTTTTATTTCTCAGATGTTTTCGCACCTGACAGTGAAAATAAGGGATTTAAAAAAAAATCTTATATTTGTTATTAGTAAAAGCTCATTCTACTTCTACTACTTGAGTTTAATGCTGAGAACTTTTCAGATGGTGATACCTGTAATTTCACTAATTTAATAGAAGATGGTGGTTGTGCCCTTTAAGAGTGCTTTGTTAGAAGATTTTTTTTTCATTGAAAATTTAGACACAGTGGAGTAGAGCAGTATGGAATGTATAGGTTTTTAAGCCCATGTAATCGTAAATTAGTTTTTAAAAGAAAAAACATCACACCCCCTCTCCCGTAATTGTTGCCTTGCTAAATGTATTAGTTCCTAGGGCTGCTGTAACAAATTAGCACAAAGGGGGTGGCTTGAAACAACAAAAATTTATTCTCACAATTAAATTAAAAAATTCCTGATTTTAGAGGCCAGAAGTCTGAAAGCAGGGTGTCAGTCGGGGCACACACACACTCCTAAGGCTCTAGAGGAGGGTCCTTCCTTGCCTCTTCTGGCTTCCTGTGTTCTTTGCCTTGGGACCACATCACTCCAGTCCTTACCTCCACCTTCACACAGCCATCTCTATGTGTCTCTGTGTGTCCTTTCCTGTCTCTTGTAAGGACACTCTGCTGTCCTTAACACCGCCCCAATCCGGTACCATCTCATTTTGACCCACACTTAAATTGCATCTGCAAAGACCCTGTTTTCAAATAAGGTCACATCCTGAGCTTGTGGGTAGACAGGAGCTTTGGGGCCACCATTCAGCCCGTGACATTAAACTATAGATGTTTTCACCTGGCTGTGAAGAGCAGCTTAATTAGATGTTAATAGGCAAGAAGCTATTGTTGATCATTATTAATTTTGTATCTTCTGTTACATAGCTTATCACTTTGTATTATAGGTGTTTATTCACCCACCTACCTCTTGCACTAAACTGAGAGAAGCCAAAGATTGTCTCTTTTGCTGACATAATGTACCTAACAAAATGCTTGTATATATTATACTAATATACATATCTACATATGTCATAGCAAATGGAGTAGTCTAGAAGGATAGAATCTTAGAGTTAATTTAGGCCCCAAATTCACTCCCCACATTTAAAGATTATGAACTGGTATAGAGACATGCTACAGAATGCTACAGATGCAGCTGAAATCAGGTTCTTTTTACTTTCCATTCAGTGTTCTTTCCAGAATATAAAGTTATCTCTGTATTAAAAAGTGTAACTGTGAGTATTCATGGAGTGCTATTAAAAGCATACAACCACCCTAAACCCTGTGTACTTACCTGTGTTCATAGTCTTCACTCTCTAAGGTGCGGAGTTTCTCTCCGAGCAATTTATGTGCAATTTAAAAAGTTGTATCTAACCCACAAGAATATTTTCAGGAATACCTTTGCAATTCATTAATTGCAGAGAAGCCCACTCAAGACAGGAAAGGACAAGGAATGACACCAGCCATCCGTGAGGAGGGTCATGTGATGAGATAAAAATGGCCAAGTGAGGTGTTTTGGCCTTTTTCTTGATGCAACCATTAAGTTACTTGGGAAAGTCACCTCATCTCTGACCCGGTCAACTCGTACCAAACGAGATGAGCTATGAGGTTCCTTCCACTTCTGTTCTGAGAGCTAATATCACTGTTTGTCATTACACATGCTGGGTTTTTTCCTTTTCCATTCCAATGAGCTTCTGGCGAAGGACCTCTGAAATTTCTTTGTGATCATAGCAACGAGTACCATGACTTCCTCATGGTAGGGAACTTATTAACCAGGCACTGCTGGAAAAACTGGGAGACGAGGGAGAGAAACCCAGCTAGAGTATGCTCGACTGTATGTTGAAATCCAAAACAGAGCAGTAGTGGTAAGGGCTGCAGCAAGCACCCCAGGACACAGACAGATAGATTGGTTCCGTGAGTCAGTTTCCTGCATCCTGTGGAGTCAAAAGGAAGACCTGTACACAGCAACTGGCCTTGTGAACAATGGCCACTTCCTGTGACCAGGAGACTGGAGAGTCTCTGAGGGCCGTGGGACCACTCACTGTCAGACTGTTCTTTCAAGCAGGGTGCTCTTGAGGCCACATTTGTAGACCATTTGTCTTCAGATCTGCAATAAGTTTCCTCCTTTTGCTTTCGAACCTCTGTTAAAGAGTTGATACAGTAAAGTAGTCCTCAACTTGCCAGACTGAATTTCGCTCTCCAGTGGAATTAGAATTCACATACTCAGTGCCAGCTTACAGCTCTTCATCCTTGCTTCCTCACCTGACAACTGGCAGTGCCACAGAACTGTAACACGCTTCGCATTTTTATCCTAACATTCAAGTTGATTAACGGCCGTAGTAATGATAGTGATAGTCAGCACTTCCATGTGTGTCCGGCACTGTTAGGAGCACTTCACATACGTTCACTCACTTCTGGAGACCCAGGGCACCAAGTTTCATGTCATCATGTGTGGGGCTGATTACGTTCCAGTGTACAGGTTGTTCCATGTCCGAAAAAAAAAGAATGCGAGTAGCAAAGGAATGATGAAGTCAAAGGATAGTCATAATTAATAGCAAACAGTTAAATTGAATCCAGCGATTTCTTTTCTTTTTTTTGTCGTCGATCACATGAGGCGCTCCATCTGCTGCAGTGGAAAACACTGATAAGACCAACAAGTGGGCTTGCCTTTGCGCTGTTCTCCACTGGACGTTATGAACAGCGACTGCCCTCACCCCCTCCCCTGACTTTCCAAGATGATCCTGGCTGATGCTGTGGTGTGAAACAACATATGAGAGATAGGGAGGTGTCAGCAGTTCAGCCCAGAAAGCTAGGGATTGGGCAGTGGCTTCCTGTAATCACAGGCGCTGGCCGGCTGCCCCGCTCGCTCGCTCTCTGGCAGTGAGTGCTGGGGAGGTGGGCTGGGAGACAGCTGTGCCTAGCACTGCAGCCACATCCGACTGCAGAGCACCAGCCGGTCCATGGAACTGCTTCAGAATGTTCTGCCTGAAAGGTGAGGGGGCTTTGGGTCCATTGGGATGGTGATGTTATAGTTAAAAAAATTGTCATTTAGCATCTGAGCCTAAATCACAGTTCTAGGTCTATTAACATCAAAGTTTAGGAGGGGTTTGTAAGTATGAAAGTGGAAAGGTCATTGTTCTTTTTTTTGTTGCAAACAGGAAGAAAGACCTCTTGCTGGGGAGATGGAATTTTCTTTTAGACAGAAAGGATAGTTTTCAGTTTGGATGTGTTTCGCATGTGTTTTGCCATATACAAAAGTAGTTAAAGTTTAGAATTAAAAGGAAACTTAATAAAAGTAGGAATAGTTTACAGTTGTCGTGTAATCCTATTGGAATGTTCACGTGATGAGTTGCTCATGTAAAGGATTAGAGTGACTAGAATTGGGGAGCAGTTCTATTGCTTTAAGCTTTAGTGTGTGAATTCAGGAATGAAATTAATTTTACTTTAGATATAGTTCTTGTTATAGCTATGTATGAATGATAACACTTCTCAAGTACATAAGATGGTGACTATATGAGGGCATGTAGTGGTTTCCTGAGTAGTTGGGAAGTATTTTCTCTTTATAGGAAATTATTTTTTTCTTCAATTCTGTGTTTTCCAACTCTTTTCATAACGTAGTTAACTTAGGCATTTGAGAGTGTGTTTGTCTATGAGATTTCTGGAATTGGGGGAGTTAAAATGAATTTCCTTGGAACTGGAGTGGACTATTTTGTTCATTTCTTTCAGTGTGTGTCATTCTGTTGATGTGAAATTCTTGACAGCTTTTCAATTTTTGGAAATAAAGTGGTCCTGGCTTGCTTTGTTGATTGCTCTTTGGTCCTCAGTCTATTAATGAGGTACAGACATGGGTTCTCTAGTCTTAACTCTTACAATTTTTTTTTGGATTAACTTTTACAATTTTAACCCTAATTTGACTCCTTGAAAAACCGCCAAAGTCTTTAATATTAAACTTTGAGTTTGGGATATTTGTTGATACAGTTGGTACAAATTTGACAAAATCAAGGGGGGTTAAGAACAAAAAAGAACATCCCATTTTTCTCCCCTTAAGAATTTAATTAATTCGAACTAGAGCGAGTAGTTGCAGTGAATTTCTAAGGAGCTCCGTAAGGCTGAAATGAATTTGAATATTTCTAAAAAAACGATGTTAGATGAAATGTGTTATGAGTTCCTATGATGCTGTTTCTTAAAAAGTCTCAAAAAAGAAATAGTGTAGCTATGAAGAGCTAACATTCAATATTATTGGATTGAGGGTGCATGCTAACTTAGTATAATTTCCACAAAGTAGTTGAAATCCTTATGATCTAATGATAACTCAAGTTTAGATTTTTTAATTGAATGCAGGTGTGGAGTTGTTGCAGGGTAGGACTTCGCAGCTTCAACATATTTGTCTCCACCCATTCCCATAACAGCAATTTCGTTTTATTAAAGAATCTGTCAATTTCACGGACTCTTAGTTTCCGTGGTAACTTAGGACATTTTAGAAAGTCAAGTGAATGGCATGTGATGACAACTGAGTGCTTTTATGCTGAAGTGTGTGTTCTAATCAGGAATCCACAATCCCTTTTAAGCCTACTTTCTGATCTCCCAGCAGCCAGGACAAACAGTGGACGTTTTACACTGTTCCTGTGATTTATAACCTCTTGATATACAGTAATGATTTTTGGGTTGTCCTTTGTGCTACATGTGGAGCAACCCCTTTAAGTAATGGTGAGTGAGATTCACCATGGGAATGTTAAGGCTCTTTGTGATGCTTCATTTCCTTACTGTGTTTGTGTTTTTCTCTGATGGAGGCATTTTCAAAGGTTTTGTTAATTGACCTGTTTCTATGGCTAACTGAAGTTCTAGGGGCCGTGAAGGCCATGGTTATGATTCACATTGACTTTAAAGGAAACACGGTTGCCCTTCTTTGGGGTTAAATCACGTTCCAGTGTATTTCTTTTAACTGCCGAAAGAAAATAGTCACATCAGACAGACTTCCGTGTCAATGCCAGGGTATCCTTATCTTCATTTAGACTGTTTTCTTCTGAGGTCATGTCTACTCAACTTTGGTTGGTTTGGTGCTTGTAGAAGAGGTGTCATCTTTGTCATTGCTATCAGCTCTAAGAGCTCGTATAGTTACAATCACTCTCTACTGTTGCCATTGAAGTAGCTCAGATACGCCTACTCCACCCAAGTTTGTTTTGCATGAGCAATGTCTGAGCTCCCAGCCTCTGGGAAGATGTTCTCTCAAGTTCTGCCAAGGTCCCTGTGGTTAACAAAGCCATGGTGTGTTTTTCCTTCATGGTGTGATCAGTGACCCACCATGGTCTGGGAAATGAGTTTCTGGCTAATCAAATAATATGATTAATAGCAAATTACTATGCATATATTGTCTGCTATTCATGGATTACTTTCCTCAAAAAATTAGAATAAAATATTTTTACCACGAAAACTGCATGGAACCTAATTTTCTCCGAGTTGATTCAGAATGCAAATTTCTTAATTGCGGTGCACAAGCTTCATCTTTATAAATATTAATTATCTTTGTAGTGCGTCTCTTACAGCAAAGACTGTTTTTCCCTTTTAATTTTCAACCTATTGCAGATAGATATTTTGTAAAACATAAAATCACGTGCTGTGGGATATTGCTACAATGTCAAACAGCTATAAAAGATCTTAAAAATTGGATCTCTTTTCCTGTAGTAATCTTGTAGACAGGTAAGCAAAGCATTGGCCAACTGGCACTGGTTAGTAGACATATGTATATTAGCTTCCTAGAGCTGCTGTAGCAAATTACCTCTAAGCGAGTGGCTTAAAACAGAAATTTCTTCTCTCACAGTTCTAGAGGCCAGACTCTAAAATCATGATGTTGGCAGGGTCGTGCTGTCTCTTTAGCCTGTAGGGGAGAATCTTTTTTTGCCTGTTCCTTGTGGCCTATGGTAGCATCAGCGCCTCGGTCATCACATGGCCTTCTTGCCTGTGAGTCTCCCTGTAGCTGCTCTGTGTCACACGGTTTTCTTATAAGGACACCAGCCATACTAATCCAGTTTATGACCTCGTTTTAACTGATTACATCTTCAAAGACTCTATTTCCAAATAAGGTCACATTCTGAGGTTCCCAGTAGACATGGATTTTGGGGGGACACTTCACCCCATCGAGAATGGACTATGTGTAAAATCACATTGATCAAGGGTAGCATGATAAGCAGCAGTGTATTGAATGGAAAGCTGTTAAGATGACTGACTGCCCAGCATAGCTACTTTGGTGATGCATTTGAAACTTAAGGCAATGCAAGTTTAGGACAAGGTTGTATGTAAAGGTACAAATATTGGAAATGCACCCACTATGATCAGTCATGCAAAAGAAGAAAGTGTTGCCTTTTTATTTCCTATAAACAATCCAGTTTCTTCCATGAATGCTTATCGTGCTGAGAAGGGGGGAAAAAAAGTGAACTCAGTTCACTGCAGTCAACTCTGTGTGGGCCAAAAATTTAAACAGTTGCATTAGCTAGCTCAGTCTGTTGGATGACTCAGTCTTTCAGAATTCTCCTATGATCCTTTTGTCCAAAGTGCATTGTATTGCTTAGTCTCCCCTTAATAACAGAAGTGATACATGCTAAATTACACCCTTTTGAAACATGGATTTAAAAATTGTAAAGCAGAGTACCTCTGTGTACTTAAGGTATTTTAAAAATGTCATTGCTTTTATGCAAGGATTGATACGTATATTCTTTTGTGCTCTTAATAATTTTAGCTTGTTTTATGAGTGTCACGAACCTCAGGTTTCTGAATCTAATATTGGAGTTTTCTTTTTCTGATCAGCATTCCCTCCAGAGATTTAAACCTGGCTTTGGTGTGAGACTAAAATCTTTCCCTTTCTTTGCTCATGTGTGTTGTCCAAGATCTAGAAATCTAGTCTCATGGGTTGAGAAAGTGCTGAATTCTGTGGAGTGGGTGTCTCGCAGCTGTCTGCATGCTCAGCATGGTAGGGTCCCATCTACATCCTCTTCTGCTTCACAAGTGACAGATTTAGGAAAGCCTTTAGGTTGTCTAATAATAGCAGAGAGTTATGTCGGAGATTATGGTTCTGAACTATCCAAGGCATGCGCTCCTGCTCCCACGAGGGCAGTTCATGCTAGGAGCTCACTTGGCTCTCCCCTTCCTCACAGCGAACCCTGAAGCAGATCACAGGCCTCTTTCCAGTTGTCTCGTGCATGTTGTGTATGGAAGAGAATTCCTTGGATTCTTTTCTTGGCAGCATTTGGAAAATAATGTCTAGAATCAGAAACAGATTTGTTATTTCTGTGCTGAAACAAGTGCATTTTTCAAGTTAGCGAGCAAGCAACCATTTGCTCGGGCAGGTTCCCCGCCCCGTCTTAAATCCGGTAATAAACTGTCAAGTGAGCACTGAGCAAAGTTTATGCTGTTTTATTCTGATTCTGAGCAGCATTTTGAAAGACCTTCATAATTCAATTGCAAAGCAACCCTGAGCACACTGCGGCTGTGTGAATCTGGACATTTTTACTATCATACATACAGATTTTGAGTTTTACTTGAATTAGCAGCAGCTTTTAGAAACATAATCCTGCAGGGCTTCTCCAATTCTTTTTCCCTCTTTTCAAGGAAAAATTGGATAAAATTGTTAGTCAGTAACCTACAGCTACCAAGGGGAATTCACACTTGCTCGATCTGCAATTTAAAGTAGCACTTTTAATAAACACACTGGTGATATCATGCATTTTTCAAACTGGCAGGCGAAGCCCTTGAAATTTAATAAACCAAACAAAGCTAACCGTTTATTTCCTTTGTCTTCCCCTTGAAAACTTTGTCATGCGTTCCAGTTCTCTTTCTTCCTCTCACTACCAATCGGAATCTTGCTTTGAAATATGTTGCAGTAGAAGCCAGATCACCATGCTGAATAGGTGATTTAATGTAAACTAGGAGATGCTCTCCTTAAGGAACGAAGGAGCAGCAAACAGAGCTTTGCTGCCTGAAGCACGCAGAGCTGGGGGTCTGCTTGTTTCCGGAGCATGCTCCGTGCGAGGTTAGTGCTGGGGTAATTTGGTGGAACCAAATCGAATGGCTTGACTCACCAAAAGCATCAGCAAAAACTTCAGTTAAATTCTCCATTTTAACCTCTCCTGTCTTGTTTTTACCTTTTCTCGTTTCCTTTATTTGCTGATTTTCATGTCCCTGTCTCCCTGTCTTTCTTCCTAGTGTTTTTCTTTCCCTCTCATCTTCCTCTGATTGCCAGTTGGGGGAGCTGTATCATCCTAAACTGGATCGAACTCCCTCTAGTTACCGAAGGTGTGATCAGTAGTCTGCACACGCGTTAGCGAAGGTGATAGTTAATAGACGAAGGCAGATGGATCAGTGTGATAAAGGCAGTTTACCACTCTGGACATCATGTCACCACCATCAGCCAGACACAAAGGTGTGCACGGGTAGGTATTTTTCTATTTTAAACATCAGGAGAAAATACTATTGAAAACAACCTAAGGGTTTTTAAGCAATTAATAGCTTTTGCATGATTAAACAGCTTGGCCAGATTTTGTACTGGGGCTCCAGGTGGGAATATAGTCTTAAACTGAAAAATGCCAATTGTTTTACGAAATCATAGCACTTGAATTTGAAATCAGGAGGACTTAATTTGACAGGCAATATACCGACAAACTATTTCGTCTAACGTTAGCAGTATTCATCCTTTATCTGCTGAATACGTGACATTTTTCAGGTTTGTTAACTTCGATTGGGTTTAGAATTTTTATTGTCAAAATGTGGCTAATACTGAGAGCCACTGAGACTGAAAATCATGCGTACTTGAACTTGGGTTAATTGGTTGGGGGTTGCGGGGGTATTGTGCCTGATAAGAAAATGTGAGCACTCATGGCTACTCTTTGGAATGTCTTCTTAGAACAAAAAGATATAAATAGCATGAAGTGAGCTTTAGGAACCATGGGGTGAAATGTAATTTAAGTGAATTTATAGTTAAGTGGAGAATGGTTTTCCAAGGCCAGATTATATATTCTATGTTCTTGAGAAATTTTACAAGACAGCATTTGCAAACAAATGAGAAAATCTCTTTTGATGACTGGAAGAGGACATCAGTGTCCTTTATTGTTTTATTTCAGAATGAAACTGTGAGTTTTATTGTTATGGAAACTTTTAGTTGTAGCGGATGTCTGTGCTTTTCCAGGGGAGCTGCTGTTTGGAGTAGGATGAGGGAAGAATGGACCGTGACTTCAGAGGGGTGTCCTTAAGAAGGGGAGGTCAAGGTCATCTAGCCTATTTAGGGCAGCTTCAGGGGAGGCAGCAGTCCAAGGAGTTGCCAGAGATGCTAGAAGATCGACTGGGGAAACTGATTTACACCAAAAGTTAAAAGTGGTGACTTTTCTAACTCAGTGAATGAAAAGGAGATCTTGGACAATGTCTTGAGACGAGATGGCAAAAGAAAATATGGCACATAGAAGCTCCTAGCACCCAGCGGTACACCGTCTCTTCCTTAGCCATCTACAGATTTGGACTTTTGCTTTATCCCAAGCCTTTCCTAGTTTTAAGGGGACAGAGGAAGTTCTGGTCCCTTCTTTTTTCCTAGAAAAAAAGTATTGCTTTCACAGAATACCCAGTCTTATGCCCCCCCCCAAAAAAAACAACAACAACAAAAAACTGATATTACCCTAAAGGTGGCTAATTTACATATCTACATTCATCCAAAATTTGTTGATATTCCAAAATACTTCTGAAGTCCAAATCTGACCAAAAGTTTTGATAGAATTTTGTGTGTTGTGTTTGTTCATCAGATACTGATGGGCATTTACCATGTGCCAGGCACAGTCCCCAATCCCCAAAAAGCCTTCCATCGCCACTGCTTCTGCACTTGTCCCAGGCCTGGGGCCCTTCTGAACCCCAGACCTCCAGCTGCTTTCCTGTCCACGTGTGCCCGCATCTCGGTGGTCTGGGGTCAGGGGATCCTCATTCCCCAAGGTTGACTTTGAGAACAAAGCAAGGCCAGAGGCTTTTTTTTCCTGTTAATCATGACCCTCATAGCAAAAATAATTGACAGGTTACTGAAGAAGAGTCAATAAATCCCAGTCCTGTCCATTAATAATATACGCTTGAGGAAAGCTCTCCTTAGCTGTGAGAAGAGAATCTATTTGTTAAAATATCAAGGATTGAATAACAGTTTACAGAAGATGCTGGGCATTTTCTGACAAGTATATAGCAATGCTATTTAAATTTGACCTCTCGAAGCGCTTCATGAGGCTAATGATTAGACTTCAGGCTTGTGAAGTAAAGACTGATTTGTACCATAATTTGCAAGTATGGTGTAACTCTACAGTGAGAAAGGCAGAGAGACTTCTGGTTTTCCGTTGCAGCATATTTACACCAACTGTTGTGAGGTTTTCTGGAATCACAGTTGTATGAACACACCCAGATGAATACAGAGTATTATAAGTCGCGGAGACTGGCAAATGAATGGCTGGAAATGACTGGCGAATTTCAACACAAATGTATTGAAAGCTGTGGAAGCCAGCGAGAGTATCCTGACACTGTTCTCACTGCTCCGGTGGAAGTGTTCGCTGCCACAGCAATTGAGACAAAACCTTTCCTTTTGGGAAATGTTTCCTGGCAGAACAAATGTTGGATAAAAATTTGAAACAAGATTAGGACTTCTGATATGGTGCCTTTTGAAAATGGTCTTATTTTCATAAAATCTCTCTCCCTAGCTGCCTAAGAGGTAGGGGTGCGTGGACAGTGCTATCCTTACGTAGGTGGAAAAGTCCTTATTTTAGGTCGACTGCTGAGGAATTGGTAGTGAACTCTCCTTAATCGTTGGGCTCTTTCTCTTCTCACTTTATTCCTCCTCCTATCAGTAATTGGCAGCCCCTTTTTTCCACCTCGGAGAGAACAGGGTAGCGAGTGTAAGTGTGGCCCAGCTGAATTATCGGTTAGTCACAGTGGAAATTTAAAAAAGTAGCATACTTGAAAGATGCCACTGTGTGTCAGCCTCTCCAGAAATTCAGAGCCCGTAAATTCCCAAAGGACTCGAGTGCAGCTGAGTGAATTTTTGACGACTTTAAGCATGATTTTAATAGAAAACTTTAGTTTGCTACTTGCCATCACTTTTGAGTTTGGGTTTACAAGGCCCCTTCTGTAAAGACAGCTTCTTTTTAATCTCCCATTGAGAACAACTAGAGCTTTACCCACTTCCCACAGAAAGCTAATGTTGGTACAGCACAGATCTAAATATTTGTTTATATGCTTTTTGGCTTGTGATAACATATTTGGCTGACAATGAATTTGTGTTGCTCCCGCCTCTCACTCACCTTCATTAAACTGGTGAATAGGTCCATTGTTAGTATGTTATCTGCAAAAGATAAAGTGTCTGTGAACTGAGGGGAAAACAGGAGCCCCTGAAATAGATGAGATTCCTTTGGCAAGTGACATCCCGAAGGGTTCTCCCAGACTGCCCTTTTGGACTATGTTTCACTAGATTTTCCTTATTCGAATTTCCCTTTCCCTCATTTCACCATTGGAAAGTGACCTTCATGCTCTGTGGGTGAAGAGCAGCTACCTTTCTCTGTCTCCTGCTTGATGTTGGCCCCTTGCCACTTGGTGTGATATCTAAAATTAGGTCAGTCTGTATGGATGCTCTGTGGAGAAATGGGAAAACAGGCCCCTCTCTTCCAGAGTTGTGCTTCTCTGACTGCACAGTGAGAATTCTCACTTCAATGCTAAGATAATTCTCTGGTCGGTGTCAAGTCCTTTGCTGTTTTCCAGAAGGGGAATCTAATGTTTGTGATATGCTGATAACTCCTGAATTTCTCCCTCCAGCCAGGATCTCTTCCTGAAACTTTAAGTAGTAATATCCAGCTGTCTACTCCACATTTCCAATGTGATGTTAAGAGACTTAATGAACCAATCGAAGCTCCTGCCCCTCACCTTTGTCCCCACATCTATTCTGTTACAGTCTTCTCATTTCAGTAGGTGGCAAATCCACCTTTCCAGTTGCTTTAAACAAAAGCCTCGAAGTCATATGACTCTCCCCCCCCCCGCCCCCATACCCCACATTCAGTGTGTTAGAAAATCTGATTGACTCTTAAAAATCATTTCTAGGATCTGACTACCTCTCACCACTCCCACTGCCACTTCCTGCCTGGGTCTTCCCTGGACTCCTATCATAGCTTCCCTATACAGCCTGTTTTCAGCCCAGTCGCGGGTGTGAGCCTTTCAAAACACAAGTGAGACCATGCCACTCCTTTGCTCAAAACTCCATTTCACTCAGAGTGAAAGTGCAAGTCTTGGCAATTTCTTTTTTATTGTGGAGGTGGCAATCGCAGGCCAAAACTAAACCTCAGAAGAGAGAAATGGTTGTCTAAGCATACAGAACTTGCAGCTGTGTCAAATCCTTTAGTCTGGCAGAAAAGCAAAAGGCTTCCCTGTGAAACTTCAGTCCCAGGTGAGTCGTGTTCTCATCCGATGCTCATAAAAGGTTTGGTCCTTAATGAGACTCCTCCATCTTTTCTGTGAGGAGAATAAAGATTGTTCTACCGTATCTTATTTTGCATTAAAGGTAGCAATCTTTGTACTTAATGCCGCTACCATGATGTACCTTTAGTCTTCATTAAATAAGTTTGATAAGAGCATTTCTGCTGGAATTTGGGGAAATTGATTCCCATGGCTTTTTTTGGTAGGCATTAAGTGAGAACAAAACAGTAGGGAGCCTATGCAAATTAGAAAGCTAACTGAATGTTTAATAAGCAGCTCAGTTTTTATTCGTATGCATGTATTTGTTTCGCTGAGCTTTGATGTATCATAAGGAATATAAAAACATCTTCCTGTGATAAGTGCAAGATATTTCACTCTTTCATAGTACCCCAACCTTTTCTTTCAATGGCATTAAAATGGAGGGCAAGGTCGGACCCCCTCATTCAGTGGATTATGCATGTTCTTTGGGACATGTACCACCTACTTGCATATGATAATGATAGCTGCTACTAGATTTTAAGCTCCTTGAGGGTTAGCCCATTATTAACCTGGCCAAGAAGGAATTCCAGTCAATATTTGTGGATTAAAGGAATGAAATGCAATATTTAAGCTAGTTCCAATGAAAAGGACTTTAGCCATCACCCTTTAGGAAAATAAGTGGACTTTTTGAAATATAAAAGTGGATTTTTCTACTTTCAGTAGGACTGAAAATATGCAGGTAATAAGCAGATTAAGAAAGATTTTTAGCTTTTGGAGTTTTATTTTCAGTAGCAACTGCATAAAAAGAAATCTAATGCAACGATTTCAATCATTAATGGCCTGTAAGAGGGGAAGCTGATCACAGAGGGGGAGGAAAGTTAATGTGTTTCTAGAAATTCAAACACTCAGGACAAATAAGTCTAGGCTTTGTGGTGACTGGGAGTGGGGGAGGTATGTCCCAGGTACCTTCTTGGTCTTTGAAGTGACAGGTCACTATCAGGGAAACCTACTGGCTCCCTTCAAGCACCTTTCCAAAGTGGTTTCATTTCTCTTGACTAAAGGGTTGAGGATTTACTCATCAAGGAGAAAAACACTCTATCTAAACACTTTCTTCCCTCTTGAGTTTTCAATTAAATCCATCAATTAATCTCTCTCACACACACACTTCTTGCATTCTCTCTCTCTCTCTCTCTCTCTCTCTCTCTCTCTCTCTCTCTCTTTACTATATAGTCTGGTGAATGGATAACTGAGCATAGACAAAAAAAGGAAAGTGGTAAAATTATCTAAAATTATCTTAAAAAATATGGGATGATTCTCTATTACCATACCATTATTTAAATATGTGAGTTTTTCCATTTCTATTTAAATATTTCTATAGAAATTTTATTTTATTTGGTCTTCCCATCCCTGGTTTTAAATTTTCAGATCCACTGGATTATTTTCTAGACTTTCCTTGTATGCATTTCATTCTTTTTCCATTGCGACCTTTGTTCCCCGTTTTCTCTGTACATATGCTTACAGAGTTTGGTCCCTGTGTTTTTTTTAGGTACTATGAGAACAAGCTGGTTATTATTCAAGATCTTATGTCTGAGTGCACCCAGAGGTGCCCTCTAATACCTGTTGAGCCGTAGTAGGGACTTTATTCTCTCCCCTTTATCTCTGCGAACTATTATAGTTATTAAAAGTTATAGGAACTTTGACCTATAGGTTGTCTTTTCAACTCAAAAAATGCAAATGATGGACCTGTCATTTAATGACCAGTTGAGGTCTTGCTAAAATGTACATTCAGGATGGTGAGCCTGAAACCTTTATGTTGTGATCAAACATGAGTAAAATTTCTCCACGTGAAGCCTAAAAACCCTTCACATAGGAATCAGAGAGTTTCTGATCTTGGGTCTGTCGTTTACTATGTCTGAGGAAGCCACTGTACAGCTCTGAGCCATTCTCTCCATTTAATAAATAGAAGTGACTGCCCTGCCTACTTGAGAGTGATTTTGTGGCAATTGAAGGAGATGAGATACCCGAATATAGCCTATAGCCGGGAAACTAGCAATCCTCATTATCTCCCATTCTCATATGCTGCTGCCTATCAATTTCAACACATTCTAGAGGCCCTGTTTTCTCTCCATCCTCTTGGCCAGCACTGCCTCTGTGTGGTGACTATTAGCATTTCATGCTTTTTTTTTGGGGGGGGGTGCTTATCAGATTCCTAACTCCCTGATTCTAGGCTAATTGCTCTCTAATCCCTTCTCCAAACTCTATCCAGCATGCATATAATAGACCTCATCTACTTTCTTTGATTAATACCACCACCCTCTTCATCCCATCCCATTACCTTCAGGATAAAGCTAACTTCCCTAACTTGACAGAGAAATGGACTTCACAAAAGAATCCTTCCCTAACTGTCTCTTCAGCCTCAGTTCTCACTAGCCTTTTGCCTCATTCATATTTGTCTCTTTTGGTTTTGCTTGTACTAGGACCCTCAGCTTAGAACAGGTATCTGTTTCTCCCATTTCTTTCACCCAACATTTAGATTGGAGCGACATGACTCAGTTCACATGTTTCTCTTCTTGGGAGCCCTCCATCAAAAACATTTCATAGCTGGTTTTTAGCCCCTCCTCTGTGCCATGTATCACAGTGTCCCACAACGGTCTGTTTTCTTGTGCCATGCAGTAAGAATCTAGAAGGCAGGGAATGTGTATTCTTTATTTCACGATGCAAAGAATCACATAGATATTGGTTGTATTTTTCATTAATACCTGAAAATCTTTAAAAATACGAGGACAAATTTTGGTGTATTATCCAGTTTAGTATTAGAGACAAAATAGAAAGCATTACTTGGCCTTTCCTTAAGGTTATAAACTATTCACACACCTGGGATAACATGGCTCATTCCAGATGTCTTGCTAAATGATTTCTAACCAGTTGAAATGCACAAAGAATTTTAAGTTGGATTATTTGTCTTGGAAAGAGAAATAACTGTGCCAAGAGATCCTAAAATTAGATTTTACCTGGGAAACTGTGTTTGGGATGCAGTACCATAGTATTCTGTAGAACTAAATGACATCGTGTTGTCAACCAAAGCCAGGTATTCAGTGAGTTATTACCTGGAATGGTTGGAGCAAACTAAACATATTAACTCACTCAAGAAAAGCACAGGTAAACAATTTAATGATTGATCTATAATTGATTATCAAAGTAAAATGATCTGTTTGAGTTTTGGAATTGAGGAATCCAAACAATGGAAAACTGCTTCTCCACTCTACCGTCGGAGACAGTCAAAGTTTTGGCTCCCATCACTTTCGTCCCCTGGTGTCATGCCTGTCAGTATGCTACATGTGGCAAAAGGACTTTGCAGATGTAATTAAGGTTACTACTCAGTGAACTTAATAAAAGGGGATTAGCCTGGATGGTCCAGGTGGAATTTAATATCATCACACAAGTCTTTAAAAGCTGAGCTTTCTCCTGGCTGATGGCAAAGGGGAAGTCGGAGAGAATCTAAGTGTGAGAAGGATTTAGTGCTGGCTTGAAGATGGAGGAAGTCACTAGGAAATTGAGAAGGAACTGAATTCAGCCAACAACCTGAATGAGCTCAGAAGCAGATCTTCCTCCATAGCCTCTAGATAAGAGCTCAGGCTAGCCAGACCCATTGATTGAGAGGCCTGTGGAACCCTAAATAGAGAACCCAGCCAAGCCTGATGGACTTTGGACCTACACACCTGTGAGATGGTAAATGGGTATTGTTTTAAGATGCCGAATTCATGGTATTTTGTTGCAACAGTCGTAGAAAAGTACTGCACCAACACAACAAAACAGAACAAAAGAAAAATAGGGTTGGGGTACAGAAAACATTTGGTTTGGGAACCTTTCTGTTATGAATGCTTGATTTCCAGTAGACCTTAATATTGAATGCACTGTGTCTGACAGACACTAAAATTGAATGGCCTTTCCGACAGCTGTAAGGGGTCTTTATTTCTGGCTGATCCAAGATCTTTTCCTGACCTCTGGAACATCATAGTTGACCCAAGGCATGCCTCTGCATGTGTCTCAGACTTCTAAGGGCTCCAGTGGAAAAATCAACCAAGGGGATCTTAGATTATTATACGCTGACTTTGTGCAGGAAAGGTTAACAATAATAAGTTGGAGGAATGAAGGTTGTTTTTGGAAGTAGAATATCAAAGGTTCATTCTCACTTTTCCCAAGTGTTGTATAAAAGTAGGACATTTGAGATGCCGACTTCTTTTTAGCACTGTTTTCCTAATATTGCCATTATGAGAGCCATTCTCGTTGTCAAAGGCCCCCTGAGACCCCAAATGCTCAAAATACAGTAATCTTTTATTAATGAAGAGAGGATTTGATTTTGACTTCATTTAAGAGTGTTATACTCTCATATTGCAATTCTAAAAGCCATTCATTTTAGTTGTGATGTACAGGACAAGCAAAGACTTAACCCTGAGCTTTGCCCGTGTGGTGAATTTGTCCATATTAAATATTAAAGCAGTCGACTTAGTGTCAAAGTAGAGAACAGTTTTGTCTGCATAGGATCATGAAAACGGAGTCATTAATTAACAGTCGATAACCTACTTAGTCACTTACCTTTGTAGAAATTGACTATTGCCTACATCTTTCTAAGGACAAATCATGGGTTATACATTTATCCCTCAAAACACCAAATAATGTGCTCATAGATAACTCCTTGAAGGACTAGGTAAAGAATGAAAATTAAAAAGACTTGCTACTGACATGATGCGCCACCAACACCAACAAAGTTTAAAAGCTTGACAAACATTCTTTTTGCTGCTTTGGTTATTTTGTATGTGTAATGAAATTGAGATGCAATCCTCACTGTGGAAATGAGAGTTTTATTTGATCTACACTCAGTTCATCGAGATATTGTCTACATTTCTTGGCTTCTTAACCAGTCTCTTCTCTTTGTCTCAACACATTTATTTTTTCAAAAGAAACATTTACATAGTATGAGGAAACCTCCTGCACAGTGGTGTATCAAGGCCAAGGTGGCAACCAAATTGTCACGTTCCTTTCTTCCTTTATCCTAATGTCTGGCACAATTGTTAATCCAGATCTGCTTTGTTGTTGTTGTTTCTCCTAAACACATTCTCATCCCTTCCTCCTGATTGGAAACTTTGGCTCCTTTTCTGCATTTTACCACTCTCCTCTATTATATTACTTCAGTTATTTTCTGAGTATTAGGAATATAGTTTTAAAGTGATACAAGAAACAAAATCCTGATATTTTAGGCTTGTCATGTAATCATCTAAAATTATATGAATTTTAAAAACTTACAATTATGTCAGATAACTTGCTTTCTCTTCATAATCCTCTCATCTGAGTCTTATATGCAATTTCCCAGTTCCCAGTAAATTACAAAATATAAATTGGAAAATGGCCCATGGACATCAGAGGAGGAATGTACGAGGAATAAATGAGGAAGGTTTGGCATCCCGTTCGCAGGCTTTTGTGTGGGGTTTTCAAATCACTGTTGACTGTGTCTCTGCCAGTGGAACTGTGTGCCAGTAGGGCAAGTCACTCAACTTCCATGGGTCTCAGCTCTTTCATCTCTAAAATGCAGATGGCAATTCCCTGACTCATAAGATTTTCATGAACTTTCAGTGGGATAATGCATGTAAATCTTGACTGGAACCCGGTGAGACCTGATAACTGTTAACAGCCATTTTTCCTCTGTCATACGTGATTGTGTTAAATACTACATCGCCTCTGTACATCTGCCTAGCATTTGTCACACTGCAGCGTCAAAGAGGATCTTTTCACTTTGGGTTTTCAGTTTTCTAAGTGGATTGGTAAGGGTCATAGTAGGTACCCACTTTCTACTGTTCACATGTAAATGCTGCCAACCAGTCCTGGACACTGGTAATCCCACTTCACTCCGACTTGCCGTTTACCATGAGCTATAAATTCAGCTGCTATTCACAGGTACAAATGAGGAGATTTGTTTTCATGGTGCCGCAAGCCAGATAAGCCTTATTACTCTTTTGTCACGTCAGATTAAGATTTTAAAAAAGAAACTTTTTTTCTCTTTTGTCTTTTCGGTTTCCGTGTCCCAGTCTGCTGTTTGCGAGCAAAATCAGGATGGTCATCTAAATGTCTGTATGGCTTTTGGTGTTTCATAGTTCTTTTTTTCTCTGTAATTAATTAAAATTTCAAAACATAATTACAAAAGAAATCCTTATCTGTACAAAATCCAGTGCAGCCTCACAGCACTGGTTCAACTTCATATGTCAATAGGATAAAGAGGAGGAGACGAAGAGAGGTGACATGGATTTGTGTGCTGCTTATACAGCTGGCCCAATTTGCTTTCTTGTTTAAACACTGCAAAGCAAAGACAAGCTAATGTTATACACATGACAGGATGTATTACCTTTTAATAGCATAGCTAAGTGCAAAGAAGCAAGGATAGATTCTGGGAAAATTTCAAAAATGTACCAAGCACAACAAACTTTTTATAGATACTTTCAAGGTGGTTTTATTCAACTTAAGAACATGTGTCAGGTTATTTTAAAATTTATTAATTGGTATTGCAGCTAAAGAAATAGAAGGAAAAGAGGATATTTAAATACAAAAGCAGATTCTTTAGAAAGTAATGATGCAGAGAAAGTTAAATTACAAAACTGATGGGATGTAGCCAAAACTGCACGCAGAGGAAAAGTTGTAAACTTACACATTTTTAAACAGAAAAGAATAAAAGTCAAACCTCCGGCTCAAGAAAAGTATAAGGAACATAGTTACTGAAAAACATAATAAAAAAAAAAGAACAAATGGCAAACCCACTGGAATGTGTTCCATGTATTATAGCTGTTCTGGGTATGAGAGGGGAGGCCAGGGAAGTGGAATATATAAGAAGGGAGAGAAGTGGGGGCTGTGTATGACAAAGTGTGATGTTTTAACATTACAACTTGTGAACCCAAGAGAACATTTAAATTTTTATTTTTAATCTTAAGATCATTTTGGCCAAATATTTTCAAACCATTTTTTTTTAAAGATTTCCTATCAGATCCCCAAATATTTCTCCAACACTTAAATTGCTCTTAGAGCTCCCCTGCATTCCCTCTTGTATCAGCCTAGCTAACTTCAAATTTTATTTTACTTTTTAGTTTGAAACAGAAGTACATCTGTGGTTTTATACTTTCTAGCTTTGGGTGCATTAAATAGTGAGTGTATAGCACTGCGTCCTTGCTGTTTCTGACAGGCCAGAAGCAAACTCTTTTCTCTGTCTATATCACATAATTTTGTATCCAGAATAGATCTTAGCCTTTAACTAGTGTTGTCATTACAGATATGGAAAAACCAAGGCCCAGAGTAAGATTCCAAGTGTCACATAGCAAGGTGAGGGCTAGAAATTGTAGTCCTTGGCCAGCGGCTACTGTCTCCTCCTTAGTGTGTAGCAAGTCCAGTCGCTACATGCACCAGCCCCTTCGAGACCCTTATAATCAATTTTTTCTTTACCTTTTATTACATGAAGCTTTGACAAGCTGGGCTTCCATCATTCAAGCTCACTTTTTAGTTTATTTCTTATATTTAAGAATGGCCCTGTGACCATTTTTATGATCTCCTTCAATATTTAAAAATTCTGTTTTTACCTGAATGCCCATTTGCTTTGGAAGAAAACCTTGAAATCACTCCACTAGTCTTTCCTCTTTGGACAACTTTTGGGCAGTACCTACTAAAACTGTGTGTGTGCATACCTTCCAAAGCAGCAAATTCTCTTTCTAGGAGAAGGGCATAGAGGTATCAATCTATTCCCCAAATGACATGTATAAGAATGTTCATAACTGTATTAGAAAGGCCCCAAATTAGGGAAAAATCCAAATGTCCATTAATAATGCAATGGATAAGCAGTTCTGTTACCATAAAACAATAAGAATAAACAAGCCACTGCTCCATGCAACCACGTAGATGACTCTTACAAACATTGAGTGAAACAAGCCAAACACAGAAGATATGATTCTAACCATAAAATTCAAAACCAGGCAAAAGCGATCTGTGGCGGTTGTATGTGGTTACCTTTGGGGATGGAAGCATGCAGGGAGCTGGTGGCTGTCTGCATCTTGAGCTGGGTGCTGGTTACATGGGTGTTCACCCTGTGGCATTTCACTGAGCTGCGCACTTATAATTTGTGCACTTTTCTGTACCCAATAAAAAGTGTCCTTAAAATGCAGGCTTAATTTTAACTTTATGTTCTCCTGCTTCGTGTGAGTGTATGTGGTCTTGGCTCTCTCTCTGCATAGCTAAGTCCTTAGTCCTGCTCTAGGTATTCTCAGAGGTCCTATGGAATGGTAGTTAGGAGGGAGCCTCCAGTGTTCCGGACTTTGTTTGAATTTACACCCCACTACTTGGCAAGCTTATGGCCTTTGAAAATTACTTAGCTTTTTACTGAGCCTCCATTTTCTCAACTTGAAAAATGGGCGTAATAACAGCTTAGACATCTCAAGGCTGTGATATGAGTTAAACGAGATAATGGACGTGAAATACTCAGTTCTGAGTAGGCGTTATTAATTTCTAGTCATTATTTTAATTTTGTTTCCCTAAAGACTAGTCTGTGCTTATAAAGTACAAAGCAGCCTTGCCATTTGGCACTAGGCTGGACCTACAGCATACGCATGGGTTTGGGTTTCTTGTTCTTAAATCCTCACAGAACAGTCATATTCTCAGTTACTCATCTATTCCAGGACTTCATATTTGTGATGATTCAATGTCGATAAACCAATCAAGAATTCCCCTGTCTCAGTCCACTGTCTTTTACTCCTGGAGCTATTTGCTCCAGCCTCTTCATCTTAAAAGTTTCATTAATCTACTGCTTCCCCCAGCCCCCTGGTTAATTTTTTCTTCATAAATACAAAAAAATGCTGGGTGAGCTGCAAGGCTTTGTGGGCCTGACTTCCCCTAATGTCCTTTGTGAGCCCAAATGAGTGATTCTTCTCAGGAATGTTCCGGAACCTGAACCCAGCCATTGTTCATTGGCGGGAAGATGATGATTACAAAAGTTGCACAGGGAGATTATAAAAGGGTGAAGATTGGGGGTGGAGTGGGGGAGGGCCTGTTTTTGATTAATGAAACTCATTAATTCAGGATACAAGCCTTTCTGCCTGAAGATTATTGTTATTCATTAACCCAGATTGTTGAATTTGTTTTGTAACGTGAGCCTCAAAAAAGGCTTTTCAGTGACCCGTGCACTCAGAAACAAATTAAGAGAGCTTGAAGAGAAACCAAAAGATTTTTGGAAAAGGAAGTTATAATGATCTATTTTAGTTTTTGAAATCACTTTCTTGATCTCACATATCTTTCAATGCCCACCCATTTTCCTATTTATCTTCAGGGCAAAACTTATGAAACAAATGGCCTATATCTGATCTCCCCATGTTCTCACCTCCTTTTCACTTTTTCATCTACCTGAATCTGGGTTTCTGATCCTCAGGGATACTAACAGCTTCCACATGGCCAGATGGCTATGCTCACAGTTCTGTCTTTGCCTCATTTAATTTATTAGCATATTCTGTGGAGTTGACCACTACTCCCCTGGCCCCTATTGAAACAGTTTCCTCTCTTGGATTCCAAGACAAAACTCCTATGAGATATTTCTCAGTTCCATCAGTGGCTCCTCCTCCTCCTTTTTCTGACGCAGAGCATTGGGAATCAGTCCTCTATTCTCTTCCCTATCTGCCTTCTTTTTCTAAAGGTTTTCATTCAGTGGTTTTAAGTCCCTTTGTTGCTCATTTACAAATTGTTTTTGATCTCCAGCTCTGGCCTCTCCTTTGAGCTTCAGACTCACATGCAACTGCCCCTGTGAGATTTGCACTGACAAAGCCTAATAGACAACAATATGTCTTGATTCCTTTCCCCTCCAACCATTTCTCCTCTATGTTCCCCATCTCAATAAAAAGCATCACCAGTCTCCAACCAAGCAGCTTAAGCAAAAAACAAGCTATCTTTGATTCTTCCCTTTCTTTGTCTTACACCTAATCTTTTCGTTTTTGTCTCCAAAACATTTCTCTTGCAATGCTAGTTAAAGCCCATCATTTCGTGCCTAGTTCATGACAGTATCTCTGTCCATACACAGGCTGTTCTCCACAGTGGTCACAGATCTTGTTGAAGCTCATGTACTTGCTGCAAAACACTGAACTTGAGGTTTAGAAGTGGCCAACTTTTCACACAGATTCTGTCACAGGCAGAGATGGCTCTGACAGGTTTCTTTTTTAAAGATAGAACATTTCAGTGATGCATAGAATTGCTAATCAATGCTATCTGAATCCTGAAATGGAGGGAATAGGAAATATGCCAATGTAAGTATTCCAGATCTATTTTCAGCTATGCTGCTAGAAATCCCTAGCTGTGTGTAGTGGAGTATTTTCTTTCTGAATTGCTAGAAAAACTAGTACCAGACAACAGTCTGAGAATACTATGCTTATTTTCAAAGATCGTTTACAAAATTTTCCCTGCTTTCCAGCTAATTTTCTTTCGGGACCTATGTATCATGGACAATGAAAAAAACATCCTGTATAAATGTCATATTAACCTTATAAAATTATTATTGGCCTTATTTATGTATTGAGATGGCAGCAAATTACTTTCTTTGTCCAAGATGATAGCTCTGATTTTTGGAAAAGGGTCTAGGAACATAATATTTCATGCTTTCACTATTATATCTGGGGGTTTATGAAGAAATAAATATTTTTGAATAATGAGATAAATAGAAATTCCATTTGATTTTTATTTGTTTCTTGATAAAACTTTTTAAGGTCTTTATCAAAAACATTGGATAGCAAAATAGAATTTTTTTGAAGATTCAGTTTCTATTATTACCACAAATTATACTTTGAAAAATATTTTGGAGATGCTACTATATACATGGCAAAGCATTTTTTTTCCTGCCTCATGCAGAGAACGTTGATTTGTACAGTTGTGCTCAGAAAAATTATGTTTTCTCAGTAGATGCTTACATATGGAGTGTTTTATTCTTCAGGAACATTTTAGAATGTCTAAGTATGTAAGTTACCGAGTCATTGCTTAGATTGTTAACTGTCTTCTCCATAAGAGCACATTATGCATTATATAGTGGAGAATTAAGGCCAAACACAAACTTTTCTAATTTTTTTTCCTAGTTTTAATGGAGTATTCTGGTTTCCTGCAAATCATTCTTGGGAACCTTCTACTCCTCACCTCTACTGCCGCTATTTTTTAAATATATAATGTGAATTTGAGCATCTCTTTAAAAAGAAATTTTTTTAGTTCTCAATAGAAAGAGTCCAGGAAACAACTCCTGAACTGTGCTGAGTTGATAGTAGGTGACAGTGTGGAAAACTACTTGGTGAATTCCTGCAGCCCATTGATGCAGTTTGAGTAAAAGAATTCTCTTTCTCAGCTTTTGATTCTGGAAGTTCATATTTCTGGATTCGAATCAAAACTGAGTTAAGAGGCTACAAATCCCAATTGATTTTGGACCATATTAGTGCTCGTTCTTCCTGAAGAGCTTGGCCATAAATCCTGCAGCAGGTTCTGCCATTGGCTCCCCAAACTCCCATCTCATTCTCTGTCTGGCCTGATTTCCTCTCCTATCATGTTAGCTAAAGCTAATACCTCCCAGACTCCCTTGCAGCTAGAGTGCAACACCACACTGACTGAATTTGGATGACAAAATGAGGAATGTTAGGCAGGAACAGAACAGGTGGTTTGTTTCTACTAGTAAATGCAGCAGCGTTGGCCCCTTTCTGGCACTGGTTTCTGTGGACGCTTGACATCCAGACTCGTACATGACCAGTGATGACCAGTGACGGCTAGCAGGTGGCAGCAAGAGCAGTGTTTCATAGTAACGGTCCTGGCTGTGTGGCATGTAAACGTCCCCTCTGGCCTTCCTGGAGATTCTGAGAGCTCCTGAATATGCCTTCATAACTCCTTTTTGCTTAATATAATGAGTAGATACTGTTGTGTGCATCTAAGTGTCCTAGTTTTTCCTTCAGAGCTACTTTAATAACGTGTTGGCTGGATTGTTTCAATCACCTGATGTTCTTTCCCTAAACACTGAGAATGGTTAGATGTTGTGGTGTGTTCTTTCTCAGAATGTATGCAGTATTTCAGAGTCATATGTAATTAAGGTTAGAGAAAAGGCAGCACTTTAAAAATAAATACAGAGAATATATTATTATTTTTTTATTTATGGCGTTGATCATGACTATACAGTTTGTGCAAACCCCAGTCATAGAAAAAAAATTAGTCTGTCAAGGTAGGAAATAATCAAGAACTAAAAATATTCACTCATAATTGCCCAACAACATGAAATCAAAAGAGACAGTGACGAGACTAGAGGCTAACCTGGTCAGTAGGTGACTGTGTTTACCCCATGCACAGTGGGGTCCTACCTGGAATGGATAAAGCATTTAAGAGAGGCAGGAAGAGTTATGATGAAGCCAGAGGTTTGGCGTGGGGGAAATCATTAACACAAGGAGCGCAGGCTATTTATCTCCATTTTTACTTTCATCGACATTAGTTTATCTTGGATTTATGGAATTTGTCTTTTTTTTAATTCAGTTTTCCTTTGTCTTTAAATTTTTTCTAAAGCACTTTATCTTACATGAAAACTTTTGATGTTTAACTGTTGCTCACTGCATGAAGTCTGACCCCTTTGACTAGATAGGCCAGTTTCTTCACTGGTCCTGACTTACTTTTCCAGCCATGTCACTCCTATAAACCCCACTTTGCATCCCATCTGGCCAGTGGACTGTCTGAGGCAGTGATGTAAGCAGGAGGGGATTTAACGCAGGGTGTATGTACTTAAAAAATCATTGGAAAAGCTTGGGGAACAGGTCGAAGCTGAACTCCCAGAACCTCACCCTTCCCCCCCTCAGAACTGGCTCACCAAGGAAGCCATCATTTCTGCTACAGTCAGAAAGCTGGCTCCGTTTTTAACTCCAAGACCACAGTGCCCCAGCTGTGTACCTTACTGGCTGAATGAATGTCACCTACCCTGCCTACCATCCCCACGAAAAGTAGGGAGTGGGCACTGAGACCTCAGTTACCACTCCTGCTGAAATGTCTGAGCAGTCAGACTTAGCAGCAGCAATAACTGAAGCAGGAGGATGGACTCAGGTCCTCAGCCAGGTTCGCCAGGTGTGCAGCATGCAGATCAGGAAGCCTAGGTGTAAGGGAGTCTTGGAAATACAGTTTCCAGCTACCACTCCCATGCAGTGTGCTCTACAAGGCGATTTGACTGGGGCTGTGAGAGGAAGGTGAACCGTCGTCAAACCCGTGACAGTATTCTCGGCACACTGATGACTTGTCCTTTTCTTTATGCCTTTGCTCTGGCTCTTTTATCTAGTTGGAATGTGTTTCATATCCTTCTCCATCTAGCAAATCTTATGTCCCTGTCAGGGTCTAGCTCACATGTCACTTTCTTTATCATGTTTTCTGTAATATTATTTCTTTCCAGCCCCCGTTAGAAAGCGCTTTCTGTTTTATAATGTGTCTCATTACCAATGCTATGTGATTGTATCTGTCTTCTTCCATCCAATGGAATTCTTTACTAACAAGAAATAGATCATTTTTTCATTCATTTTGTTATTTAATCAACTAGCTTATTGGCATCTCTAAAGCCAGTAAAGGTGCAGTTCCTTTCTTCAAGGAGTGAAGTCCTAGTAGGGGAGACAGATAAGCACAGTTATGGATGGATAAGCCACAGAGAAGTGGTGTCTCCAGTGCCTAATGTAGTGCTTGGTGAGTAGTGTCTTTAGCGAACCAGTCAGGGCTAGAAAAAGATGAAATGATTTTTTGAAATGAACTTTTCTCTCTAGTTAAAAGCTTTCTATCAGTATTATGATACTTCAACATTAAGTTTTTTTTTAGTATCATAGAACAAGGCTAAATTCTCTAGCGCGCATTTTGTTTAAACTGTTTCTTTCTATAATTCATTCCTATAGTAGAATATCCATTATATATGCCTACTATATATCAGATCTGGTGCTCAGGCCCTAGGCCCTCTGGATCCAGGGAGCCATGGCCTCTTTCTGTGGTCCAGATCATGTTTCTAGTGGGAGATTGAGTCACAAACAAATAACTACACAAAAACAATTAGTAGTGCTACAAAAGAAAAGTACAGGACTTGATGATAGTGAGTACCAGGAGGTGTAAACAGAGTCAGAGGGTCAGGAAAGCTTTGCTTTCCTGAAGAAGTGGCGCTTAATCCAAGACCTAAAGGATGATGAGAAGAGAGCAGGTAAAAAGTAATCCGCTGATTCCTACACCTCCCGTTTTCTCCGTAACAACCAAGATTTTTTTCCTTTAACTCCTCCCTTTTGTCCACCCTCTCTCACAATCATTTGATAGCCAATATACTCCATATTCAAGAAAATAAATTCCAATTTTAGCACACAGGGAAGCTTTTCAAAAAATGACTTGCACTTATGAGGCTGAAACAGCCATTCTCTGTAGGAAAATATTGTTTAGTATTTCTAAGCTATTAAGGGACATTTTCATGGAGATAAGACAATTATGGCACTATAGGGCAAATGCTTTTAAATTCTCCAGCCTTTCCTTCCCTGGCCCATTTCATAGAGATGGGTGATTCTTCCCTTTCTTTGAACGGTGCCTGTGAATGTTACATGTTTTCATCTTGTATCAAATTGCAGAGCATCTGACTTTGCATGAGCCTAAGTTTGGCGCTGTACAAAGTCAACTGCAAGGCTGGCTCTGGCCCTCCAGGAGCTTACAAAAATATCAGAGGGGGCCTTGTCTAAATCGCATTAAAACACACAATCTAAAACACATGTTAATCAACCTAAGAGTGGATCATTGCTTCTAGAGCATGGATAGATGGAAGGTAAGCACGTTTATTAGGAAAGCTGGAAGAAAAATTCCCGGTGGCGAATGGAGGCGAGTTTGGGAAATGCAGTCTAGACAGGGCAGGCTGAGGGGGAAGCCAGTCTTCCTTTGATCACTGTGGGGATCTTCCGAAACCTGTGTTTTGCCATTTGCATAGACCTGAGAAGAATTTGCAGGCTACTGCTGAAAGCAGCCCTCCCTCCGCCCCAAGACTTCCAAATGATCCCCTTTGCCACTGTGATGTTTTTAGGACGATCTACACATTTTAGTTCTCTCTGAATGAAGCATTCACGTTGCCATTCACCACGTCTAGTTTGGGGCGCATTCTAAGTCAAATTATACAAGAAGCTATTTGTGGCATTCGGCAGCTGCAGTAAAAAGAGGCCGTTTTTGGGGGAGGGGGAAGGGTGGTGGTGTTAAACACAATTGAAATGAAGCTAGAAAGTTCAGAATATAGAGTTATCGTTGTTGATGGGCAGTTGTGGTTGTGCTGACAAGAGGAAGAGGGAAGAGACTGAGCGAAAAAGTGGATTTTATCCTGTTTTGACTTGGGATGTCCTGCTGGATGGTCTCCTATCTCCATTGATGCTCTGGGACTTATTTTGATAATGAATGTACTATATTGTCTGGAGTCTGTGGCTGATTCCTCTATCCAGTGGGGTGCAGTTGGTGAGTATTTCTCTTTAGAAAACAGTTCTAATAAAATAATTAAATTCCCGTCAGATGAAAGCTGATTGGGCATGAGCATCAAGACAAATATGGGAAAGTGTAGAGGTTGTAGGGCTGCCCTAGATAGCCTAAATGTATCCTTAATTAAATACGGTTTGCTAAGGAGAATTGATTGGCAGTTTTATTGTTTTATCATAGAATAACATATGGATTGCCGTTCATGAAGAGGTAGGTGTTTCAGATAAGATTGATAGAAATGGATTGAGATGACACTTCTGACACAGCTGCTATAAAAGTTGAGTTTTGAGAAAACTATTTGGCATTGGAAGAACCAATCGGTTTTATTTTGTCCCCAAATATCTTACTTTTTTTTTTTTTTATTTTAAATTTTGGCTCAGGAAAACATTGATTACCTATGTTTTCCTTGTTAGTCAAATTCCTATGTGATTTCTATCCCTCCCCCCATCACTTTATTTTATTTTATTTTTTTTTTAGTAAAAGCCAGAATAAATTAAACAGTGGAGTGAATTATGAAATACTCTCACCTGTCATTACAATTCTGACCTTCATATTATTGACTGAATGTTAAAAATATTGTTAGGCACATGAAAAAGACTGCTTATCTCAATCCTTCCTAATATTATTTGCTAAGATATTAAGAATTCCATTACTACTTTTTCTGCTTTCTGTTTCAAACCCCCGTGATGCTGACAGGGAGCTGCTAAGCATATCATTTTTTTACAATTATTGTTTTGACGAGCATTTGATTTTTCTCAGATTCTATGTGAGCCTAATTATGTTGGCTATGCAATCAACATGCTTCCCTTCCCTCCAGCTGCGCCCTCGCTGTATAGCCCCTCTAGTACCAGGGGATGCCAACAAGCATGGAGGCACTTCTGCCCTGTCGATTCAGAAATCGACACTGTGAAATCCTCGCTTTAGAAAGATTAGGTTACCAGAATTTAGAGATGCTGAGCAATATGTCTCCACACAAGAACTGATGTTTTCATTCTTATCTCTCGTTCTCGCTGCTTGTTAACTTTTTAAAAATACTCTTTTCTTTCTGAATGAAAGAAAAATTAATGCAAGAATGTGAAAAACTGAGTTTATAAGAAGGTTTTATTCATTTCAAAAGTCTTCAACTGCCTGACTTTAATAGAAGTTCAGTAATCTCTAGACCAATTCTGAATATCATTTTAGGCCAGGCTGACCTTCCTTTGCTCCTGCTGTGACACCTCCAGCATAATTGCAAAACCTTTGCAGCACTCATGCTTAATAAGGGGCTATGGGTTTTCTGTTTGAAGGATTCTGCTGCTGTTTATTAGGTAGTTTAGGACAATATGAATTTTTTTTTGAAAAAAAATCTAACACTAATCAGATAAATATTATTCTCACCTAGCTCAACCTTTACCATTACTAGAAAACCAGATAATAGTTGGAGATGTTTTTAAGTATTGCTGTCAGTTCATCAGCAAACCAAAGCAGTCTATCTTAATTTGTCTAATTATCATTTTGCAATGTGAGCCAGCTGGCCTCTTAACAAAAGCAAGAGATAGCACAGCTTATTAATGATAACGTTTATCTTAACCATATGTGAAACAATATAAGAAATCGCAGGAATAAGAAAAGAAAAACTGAGTTCATTCCATTGCTTATTAATATAATTAGCTCAGATTATTCTTTTATCTAAATCTTTATACTTAATCAGTCACTAATAGGAAAGAACTTAGGTGATAATCTGATATCTCTTCAGTCATTTCAAATTAAATAAACTTTTTTTCTTATATTCATGGACAATATGGTTTCAGAATCATCTCCTCCAGAATGAAAACAGTCTCCTCTGGATTCCTTTATTGTTAAGATCTTACCTTTCATTTAGAAATTAATGTGGACCTCTTTTTTTCTTAGCCTAGTTATTCAGTTACGTGTAACTACCTTCTGATAGATTCAGAAATGTTTAATATAACTCAGGGGTGCTTCCCCAATCTGAGCTTGGTTGCAGATACTAGGTAGTTTATGCATTTTTGCAAATTTTTCTGGAGGTAGGAGATCAGCTTTGTCTAAATTGAGGCTCAAGGAGGGGCACAAATTTATGGAGTATAATCCTTTGGCGGAAAAAGATGATATATTCTTTTGAGGCATGAGAGAGAATGGGAGTGTGTTAAATCAGAGCCCTTCCAAGCTCTTCTGTCAGGAGACCTCAGCAGGAATCATTCTCTCCAGTCAGTGCTTCTTCCAGTGTACAGCGTCCCCCTGTAGGTGGCGGCCTTCCACTTTAGTTTGTCAGTTTTCTCCTGGTAGTCTGTTTTGGAAGTCTCCTTTGCTCCTATTTTTTTTTTTCTAAGTAGAAAAGTCTGCTCAAGCGTGGATTCCTTGTAGATTTTCTAACACCATCAATAGAGCGGGTTCTTAATATTCTCCAATTTGAAAAGTACAAGAGAGCCCAAAATATAAGGCACTTCAGCTAATCACATGACTCTCTTATTAAATTAGATTTCTAAGATCATCACATTGTACTTTGGCTTTTAATTCCACAATGAGATATTTTTTTCTTCCCTGAAGGTCTTAGAAGAAAGGTTGCATTAATTCTTTTCAAATGTTAGGATTCATTTTTCTTTAAATTATTTTTATTATAAAGGGATATGATTATGTTAATTTAAATAGCACAGAAAATTTATTTTAATTTTCAAGTGATTGAAAGTTATTCTCTAAGATGGGTTGGATCCTCAATATACATTCAGAAAATGTATTTTGAATGACATTTGAATTGGGAAAGGTAAAGTGAGTTAACTTTACAATTAAACTAATTAATTTGTAGCTCTACTCATATACATTATTTCTCTCCTGAAATGAGCCTTTATAGGCTGAGTAGAATGAATTAAATGAATCAGTACTACTTTGATAGATGGATTAGGGCTATACAACATGCTATGAAGTATAAGAGTTAATGAAATGATTCTCTTTCAGACAGGTAGAGTTCACTTTGGAGGAAGGAAGTTGTCCTTGAAGTAAAATGGCATTTATTTTTAATTAAAGAATTACTAAAGCTTTGTCAAGGAATGCTTTTTAAGGAAGGTTAATATTTGCATTACCCCTTGAGAAATGAATAGGGGCATACCAAGTGGATATTAGGAATCAAGGGCAAAGACACAGACACAGGGATCAATGAAGATCTCTGGAATCCTCCCCCTACAAGCCCCCTGGCAGTGAAGGCAGAGGCATCATGGTGTATTGAAAACTGGAGCACAAGATGAATTAGCTCAGAAGTTTGGTAACTGTGGTCTACTGCAAGTCACTTATTTTATAAAATAAGTGGAGTGGATTTGGTACTTCGTACTCATTTCAGCTCCAAATTTCTAGGAACCTGCAAAATCCCCCTTTTCCAGCTTGCCCTTGCTGTACCCCTATTATTTCTGTTCACAAAGCTCTCCCCTGTCTGCCCCACCTCGTGTCCATCATCTCCAGACAGTCCCTGGACTGTCACATTTCCTGCGTTAGCGGGACAGTGCACCCTTCCATCCCCACAGGCAGGGTGGAACTTTGAATGCTTTGTCAGCAGGACTCCCTTTGTGTTCTGTGCTTTTGATTGGGGTTTCTTTTTCATAGCACGTTTTTTTGTCTGCCTGGCCTTTCATTTGTTCAACATTTGTCACATGAATATTGTGGCTGGACTAAACTAGTCACAGTGATAGCAGACGTTTTGAAATTGACGGAGCAGATGGTAGCAATGGTTTAGATTAAATTATTAACTAGGATCCACAGCAGAAGCCTTTAGCTTCAACACATGCAGAGTGAAGGGTGTTTCCTAGCATCAGAATTAACTGGCAAAGTGCATGTCAGATCAGGTTCCTTCTAAAGAACTGATACATTATCACCTCTTAAGGTTTCCCTTCCCCAGCACTACCCCCACCAGATATTGATGAAGAGAGTGATTTCCATTTGTCTTGCTTTCAATATGCCATGCGATTCATCATTAAAGATTAATTCAGAAGCAAAAAAAAAGATCATCGTACCGTCAAAGCTCTAGAACATTGGTGCTTTTTAATGTACTTTTGTGAAATAGCATGATTCACGGGACAGTTCAAATAATTCTTCATTAGCATGTGTTGTCAGACACATGTTTTCATTCTGTGGAGATTATCTCTACAACATTATTTTTTAAACCCTGTGTGTGTTTTTAAACCTCATTATGCAATTGTGAAAAGCATAAGAATGACCCCTATATATTCAAATTTCCCCACTTGTCTAAAAAGGGCTTTTATAGCTGGTTTATCCAAAACTAGTATCCTGCCCGGGATCATGCATCTGGTCGTGATGCTGTGATGTTCCTTAAATCTCTTTTAATCTGGCATGTTCCTATTAGTATTTATTTAATTGACTTATTGGAGAGGCCAGACCAGCAAAATGTTTCACTTTTAGTTTGATTGTTTTCATTTTTTCCTCTAGGTCTTGTATTTTCTGTAGAGTGGAGAATTTTAACTTATCAAAAATGTTTCACTTGAATTTACCATAGATGAAATTTATACTTGTATTTCATCACAGCAGGGGTATGTAATACCAATTGTCCTACTAATTTATACATTTATTGATTGTATTAATTAATCTGCCTGTATTATTGATTTGCTTTTCAACTTCAATAATAATTATTTTGATAGATAAGTATTATAGACTATATGCAATTGCTCTCAATGTAAAAAATGTTTATAAAAACGTGAAACAATTCTTTCCTCCAAAAGTTAAAGTTATAGGAAGACTTTTTCCTTAATAAATAGTGGATTGGCCTAAACTGTAAGTTTATCTTTTGCTAAAGTATTATTATAAATATTTATTTAGTAGGTTATGTTGCTAGTTAAGTTTTAGAAATTTCTAAAATCTCTTCCCACTAAGTATATATATTTTATTTTATAGGACCAGTGGCTTATATTGGGTACTTTCTGTTATGATGTTTTCCAATCCTCCAATGAGTCTGAAAAGTACAAGACAGAAAGGGCGCGTTTGCGGATTTAAAAATTTTATTTCAAGTATTTTAGCCATACATAAAGATGATGAGCACACCTAAATTAACTTTGTTATATAGTCTATTTCATGTTAAGTGTGATTTTAAAAACTAGCCTAAAATAAATTGACAGTCAGTAAAAGCATTATTTATAGATTATGTTGGACTGAGACACTTTCTGTTTTTGAAGACCTAAAATTCCTTTGAGAAAGTGCTTAAAATGATCATTTAGTAAATGACCCTAACTAGAAATAACTCCATTATGTCTGATTTTTCTTTTCCTTCCCTCTCCTTCCAATGTCAAAGACCACAGTAGTCTTATTGATTATATGTTCCATTTTCAAGTGATGTAGGATTCCATTTTGTGTAGTTCAAAATGTGTATATAATATGCTTTGTTTCTGCCATAACTCCTGTGTACAGTATTCGAAAATGTTTTTTTTTAGTAAGTATTGTTTAACAAAGTGTGTGAAGGCTTTTTGGATTACAAATAAAGACTTAATACTCTAACTGCATTAATGCACCTAAGAGGCCCTGAGGTTTTGTGTAAATGGACATGAGGTAGGGGGGAGCAGAAGAGGGGGATGGAAGCCTTATCTATGAGTCCTGGGAGCCTTAGACAACTCTGCTCTTAAGAAGCTTTTAAGTTTCAACATATAATTTTTTGGCCTTAATAAAAACAACAAGAGCATATTTAAAGGTCGCACTGCAATGAAAGTATGAATGGTAACAGATTCGTTTATTAAATAGCTAGGGCTTTACTCTTTAGACTATTACACCTTAAGTATATAATGGTTCCTGAAACATTACAAACTGGTAAATACAGGCTGATAAGACCAAGGGAGTTGTAAAAAATAACCCGAAATAAGAACTGATTCTGACCTCCTCACCTTAGGTGTGGATTGCTGCACCAGTTCCCTAGTTTCCCTTCTTGCCCCCAGTCAACCCCATTCAAATATACACATTGTGCAGCACTAGTGAGCTTTTAAAAGGTGCAACTTTTAGAATGCCACACAGCTTTCCTGCTTGAAGCCTTTGGTGACTCCCTGGCCCACCAACTAAAACCCACCCCATATGGCAAGCAGTGCCCTTCAAGGTCTGGCCTCTGCCCCTCTCTCTGCCTCTGTTGTCCCTTTTGTCCACATTAATCTCCTAGAAGGTTACAGACCTTCGTGTGCATGTGTGTATGCATGTGTGTGTGTGTGTGTGTGTGTGTGTGTGTGTGTGCATGCATGCATGCACATGCACCATGACTGTGCTTTACCTGAGTGTCCCCCCTTCTGTTCTAAAACAGCTGTTTGCTTTCTGAATGAGGGACGTGCCCTTTGTCATCTTTACCAGTAACAGCATGGTCTTATCTCTCTCTCTCTATGCTTATTCATTATATTATTGTACTTATCTGTTTGGGCGATGTCTCCACTGGACTATGTGACCTTCCTAAGGTCAGTGACCATGTTTGATTTATTTTTAACCCGGATGCCTGACACAAGCCAGCTAATAAATTCTCAGTCTAAAGTTGCTGAATGGTTGAACATAAGTGCATAGTTATAGTTAAAAATTTTCGAATATGTATTACTTTGCAAAATCCTATACCTCTTTGCCATGTTGTACAGTTTCTTTTGGGAAGTAATCAGATACTCGTAGAAATAATCAGATGATTCCCAGAAGAAAAAAAAATGTGTAGCTTGGTTAGAAATAAGATTTTATTTCAGTGAAAGATTAAGCAGAAATGTTGGAATTTTATGAATAAGGATGCCAATATTTATACAATAGTAGCGGTAATAGAATTTCAAAATCCTGGACCAGGATAAGCCACCGGGATTATTCAAATGATGTCAGAGATTATTTTTATTTGTAATGTTTGAGAGTATTTTTAGAAAACAATGATTTACTTTAAATATTTTTTATTATTATTATTTTTGTGTCCTAACAAGGACTTTCGTGTAAGATCTATTAACTTGAATGTACTAACTAAAGATGGCATTTTCAAATTTAGTGCTAGTGAAAGAGGACAGATGAAGACACACAGATTTTCCTCTCAGCTGGGACAGGGACATACATTAGTTTCTAAATCTCAGTTTTCCCATTTTTAACTAAAGATTAAAATTTACTTGTTTGGTTCACTGAAAAATTGACTGTAGACCTAATAGAAACGAGAAAGTTTTTGATTAGCAGCTAGGGTTTGGGGTAAAAGCAAATTGTCCTAAATTGGACATTGAGTTTGAGGTAATGTAAAATTTGATTAGAGGTTAGTGATATGGAACTAGAGGATGGACAGATGAAAGATGATAGATGGAGATAAAGATTGAACAGGGTGTTTAAAGGCAGAAGCTTAATCCATGGGTCAACAGTCTTTTTCTGTGAAGGTCCAGAGAGTAAATATTTTTGCCTTTGAGGCTGTATAGTCTTTGTCACCACTTCTCAGTTCTGCTGTTGCCTGCAGACTGAGAGCAGCCGTGGACGATATGGATGTTCCATTGCACTTTTATTATTGGACACAGAAATTTGAATTAAATGTAATTTTAAATGTATGAAATGTCCTTCTTTTAATTTTCTTTTCAACCATTTAAAAAAGGGGCTAGCAGGATTTGGCACAAGGGCTGTCATTGGCCGACTCCTGCCTTACACCAGCAAAAGCATTAAGGTTTCAAGGGGGAGTAAGTAAATAACATAGGACCGAGATTTAAGGACTGGCTCTTTGACGTGTGTTAGGAGTTTGTCAGAATCCAGAGAAAGAGCAATCAGACGTAGGAAAGGAACATAGCCAATGCTTGAATAATGCGGGGGTTGGAGAATCAGTCCCTGTACAGTTGAAAATTTGAGTATAACTTTTGACTCCTCCAAAACTTGACTACTTACTACTAGCCAAATGTTGGCCGAAAGCCTTACAGATAACAAATAGTTAACACCTATTTTGTATCTTATATGTAATATGTACTGTGTTCTTACAATAAAGTAAGCTAAAGAAAATGTTATTAAGAAAACATAAGAAAAAATACATTCACAGTATTTATTGAAAACAATCCACGTGTAAGTGGACTCATGCAGTTCAAACACATGTTGTTTAAAGGCCAACTGTCACGTGCTGCAGCATCGATGAAGAATAGCTCAAAAATTGGGTTGTTAGCAGTAGCTGATTTAAAAGATAATTAGAAAACCGAGGAGAGAGAAAAGGCCATTGGTACTAGTTAGAAGTTCACTGGGTACTAGTTAGAAGTTAGAATTAATGCCAGAGTCTCACTGAGAATTTCAAAAAAGTGATCAGAGGGAGAATTTTTGGCTCTAGAAAAAAAAGATAAATGTGCGTAAAAACTGGAAGTGACAGGTTTAGAGCTGGCGGTTGAACTCTGAGACAAGTAGAAAGACAACTGTGAGGTCTGAGGCCGGCCTCCCTTCTGTTAAAACAGCACTGACCCTCTATTAAGCTTAGGGCAGTTTAGCTCTCTCTTAAGATTTTATTCGTCCATCTAACAAATACTTATATATGCTTACCACATACCAAGTACGCTTCTAAGAACTTGATAACGGAATATAAACATTGTTATTACTTCCATTTTACAGATGAAGAAAGCAAGGGGTGGCGAGGCGGCATCTCTAGCATCGTTGGTGGGCGGCTCCACACTTGGGCTCTTCACTCCTGTGCTACACGATCGAGTTTTCTGTGTTTGGGCTATTAATTAGGACTTTTAAAAACACTGTTGCTGCTGTTATAGCAAATAGGAAGTACCATGGGTTTATGTATTTTCTGTTGAATGTGCAAACTGAGCAATTAAAAAATGCTAGACACTTTCATAAAGACATGGCTCTTCAGTAAACTGCGACATCGAGGCAGCACAAATTTTAAGATGAAAACACTTCCCTGGTCTCAAGCTTATAGGCAAGATATGAGGAGATAATACAATCTTTATAATCAATAAGAACTTAGTATGTAACACAGTAAATGCCATGATTTATTTGGTGCTACCTGAAGACCTTGGATGGAAGCCTCCTTTCTACCCCTAGACTCACTCCTGACCAGTGGTCCCCAAATAGTGGCATTATCTTTACACAACTGTGGCCACTTAATATCAGGTTTGTATTGGATGAGAAAGGAAGTTACTCCATACATGACTGTTCATTTTCTTAGACTTCTCTAGTCCAGGTGGATCAGAAAAGACTCACTATCCAGTGAATGAATCGCCCTGTTTAAAATGAAATTCACTGTACAGATTTTTGTTGTATTGCCATTGCCTCAAAGTTTTTACTCAGATCTCACCTTTTCAGTGAGGTCTATTTTGACTCTTACTTAATAGTGCAACCTGGCACCTCCTACTCCCATAACCCTTTTTCTTATTCAGCATTTTCTTTTGTCCGTTGCACGTACAACCTTCTAATACACCGTAGAATTGTAATTTATTGTTAAATAATGTAAGTTCCATGAGGGCAGGGACCTCACTGATGTATCCCAAATGAGTGGTGCTTAGCATGCCATGTGCTCAGAATTCGCCTTTTCAATGAATGAATCAGTGTTTGGATCCCGTTCTTGTATACATGAAAAGCTACATGCTGTTTTCATCTGCAGGTGTGGCATGGTGACATTTAACTTTAGAAACTTGTAGGCTGTGAATAGGAGTGCTTCTGTCCAGAGCATGCTCCTATCTGCACCTCTGGAAGCAGAGAGAGGTCACTCTTGCTTATAAATTTGTTTTCCTAGGGGGAACTTTGCTCACTAATTAGAGACAGCTATATCATTTAACTTAAAGCCTCAGTCATTTGTTATTTACCATCTGGCCATATAATTACTTTTAAGTAAAGCTATGTATGAAATAAAAGAATGCAAATTGGAAATCTGTGATAATATGTATGTTAATATGATAATATGTGTTTTATTTTTTGTTTGCTTTTGTTGTTCAAAAAAAATAAGATTATTTGGGTGTGTGGTGGGGAGATTTTAGGAGAAATCATTCCAAAGCTTTCCCCGGAGGGAGCCTCTTCTATAAATTTTACTCTTTGACTAAAAGCTTTTGTTATAAACTAAACGTTTTGAATTAGTGGGTTATTACATTTTTCCATTCAGTTGTAAGTCTGGCTTAAAGCTACAAAATAAGAGGTTGTCTAATGTGTTTCAAAAGCTGTTTTGCCATGAAGTGGAATTGGGAAGAGGCAGGGAACATTCTTTTGCTTTGTCCTTTATATTATTAACTGATCTGTATTCTTTTCCTTTGTGTTCCCTGTTCCTTTACCCCGGAATATGTTTTTCTAGTACCAGCTTATACCCATTTCTGATTCTTCTCTCTCTATTTGTGTTTCCCCAGTTCTCTGAATTAATTGCAAATGAACAAAAGAACCGAAACTCAATATAGATAATATTCACATTAAAGAGAAACAACTAACAGGAGTGGGAGAGGGGAAGGTTGTGGAATTTTTTATACTGGGTATTTAGATGATAAATTTAAAATACAGATTTAATTTCTTCTTTGAAATAGAGAAGTTAGCAGGCTTTGAGGTGTTGGGGGAGTTGTGACAACTAGATGCAAATAAGATCACACTTTGGAACAATTACAATGCTGGTTCTCAATCATTGGCAAAAAAAAATAAACTGGGCTAGAAGACATGGAGTACTAATTTGCACGAAAAAGCAAGGAAGTCATCACAGTTCCTTGGAGACTTGTTCTATTGTAAAGTTTTACTGCTTATAAACGTTCCTTTGGTGTGGGAGGCAGAGCCTGGGGGCGTGGTTGGGGAAACAATAGTTTGGCTCTTTTTTTCCTCCCTAAATCAGTTCCAATGCTTGAATTAACTGGAGAGTCAAAGAGAACCAACAGACTTGCTTTAAGACTTGTTGGGTCCAGTAAAAAGATAAGGATGTTCATTGTGGCCTGGTGAGAATGGGGAACACGTTTGCTTCACCTTGATTCCATAGAGGAAATCTGTACGACTTTGTGGACTCCAGGGAGGAGAAAGTTCTGATCTGTTGGAGAGAAAACTGAATAAATGAGCCCTGAGGCGGAAAGACTGATGTGGCTATCATGCAAATAAGAACTGTGATTGGCTTTCTCTTTCTGCACATGTTGTCACTGGCGGCTCTCAGCCTTAAAGATTAGGTTTCGGTGGGAGATTTTCAGGTTCAAGGACTGTTAATAGTTTGTAACTACCTGACAATAAGCTCAGCCTCCAAGTTACATCATCCCGGGCAGATGTCTAATGATTTGAGAACAGAGGAAGAAGTTAGAATCCAAGTTAGAATCCAAGTGAGAAAACGGAGCAGACGGATACAGCTTGCCACCTGCCTGCTGGACTGAGTTTTTAATGTGATTTAAATTTCTAAGTCCTATGTGGGCATTCTGGAAATGGTGGTCTTCATTAATGCAAAGATCAAGTCCTTAATTAAACTTTTTAAGAAGAAAAGTAAGTAGTTTCTTTTCTCCCTACTGTGTGTGTGTGTGTGTGTGTGTTTTCTATAGTATTTCATCTTTTTGAATCAGAGTGTGAAACAGCATAATTGACACAAGTTAAACTCATTCTATATACTAGGGTGTTCAAATACTTCAGACGTTTGTAACTCTAGGGCAGGGTTATGGGATCTCAGCATGTCTGATGTATTTATGGTTGAGATTTTAGGTGAATTTACTTTTGTGCTTCTCAAGAAAAGCCCTTTGAAAAGGGTTGAAAAGTAAAACTTGTGTTTACTTTATGTCCTCCCTGATAGATGGCTTTTTGATTCTTTGGCTTACTATGCAGGGAACCTCTGTGTGATGTGTCACATATTTTTGGTGGTGATGATCTTCTAAAGCTCCCTGGTGCTCTGTGTTTTGTGTTTTAGAGCTGGAGGACAAACTCAGTCTCGACCGATCAGCCATTGTCGTAAAGTACACAGCTTTGGCGGTGTGGCTTCATTGTATACTTACTACTGGTTTCAGTCTCTTTAACCCAGGTTTTCTTCATGCCCTGGAAATTTAATTTTTACAAATACATGATTTTGTTTGCACAAAAACACAGATGTCCTGTGTGCTGGTTGATGGTTTATTGATTTTAGTTTAATTTTTAGTTTTGGAACCAACGATTTAAACCGGATAAATGTGTACACGTAGAAGAAGCCTTTGGTAAGAGAAACTTTGGGGAAAGCAAAAGAACTGCACTCTGGGGTCACTTTCTGCAGCTCCCTTGCCCAAAGGCTGTCTTTAGATGGACTGATGAAAACCAGAGCAAGATACAGCAGGGAAAGAGACAACTGCTCTTCTGCAGGAGCCGGTTGGTCGCTGTACAGTGGGGCCACTGGGGTGATTCACTGGCTCCAATACCATTGCTTGGATTCGATCTGTCATGGGCACATAGAAGGAGTTTCAATTTTCAATATTTTGCAACCCTGAAGTATGGTAATTCAGTCTTTCAAATAAGTGGACATCAGCACAAAACATTGTAATTAACTCGGGCTCCTCTTTGGGGGATAGACGGTGAGCTCCACCCTGTGCAGATTCTCAGATATATAAATAAGACCTAAGTCAGGTCTTTGCGGATTTTATGTATTAAGATTGATAGCTACATGTACCATGCAAAACATTTGTTCAACAAGAGGTTCTGTGAAATACCAGCTGCCTAATTTACGTGCTGCTTTGGTCAAACACTAAACGCAGAAAGCACACAGGACATTTCTGTTTTTACCTTGAGATCTAGTTCTCAGTGTTTATTTTCCCATTTTTTTTCTTTGGAGAATTTTATTCAGTTGGTGGAGAATGTGGGATCATTTAAGAAATGAATTATTTGGACGCAAGACTTGTAGAATTTAGTAGCAGTAGAAAAGATGGTTTATAGTTTGAGGGCTAACCTGTGGCTCAGGTTCCCAGGGGCGCTGAGAAGGGCCCGGTTCCTCCTTAATGATGGTTCTTAAGTCAGGGGCTCCTTTAGAGTCATTTCACTACTCCTGCCGCAACCATGCTTTCCGTGAGTTATGTTACAATCTAAGACTTCAGAAACGTTAGTTCACTTGATCTTTATAATAGCTCTGGTAGCTGTGCTATGAGGTACATTTAATTAGTTTTAAATACGTCCGGATAGAAAGGTTCAATAGTTCATGCATGCCTGTTCATTTTATTTTTACAATCTATTTTGTGGTCTAGTTACCAGAGACATTTTGTGTTGTAGAAATGGGTATGTCCAGTGTACACTCTATAGGATAGGTCACAGTTTGGGAAGAATTGCCCCTGACTCACCTTTCTAGTATCTGCTGATTTTGCGGGCATTAGACTTACCACCCCCAGTACATGACTCAGCAGAGGGTCTTTTTCTGATGCTTCTCTGTCTCCCCTATGCCTGGCTCACAGTGGCAGACATATAGAAATAATAAAAAAAGTTGTTTCATGTTGGGCTCCACTTAGTTTGTGTTTTCATGATAAGTGAAATAGACAAAGAGGTCTCAAGCCATGAAGGGATTAAAAGAAAATTATTATACAGATTTAGTGTTCACTCATGAGTACCTGTCATTTCCCCCTCTAAAGTTTTCAATCTCTTTTGTGCTGAGAAAATTTAGTTGGATTGATTATGTTGGGAAAAAAGTCAATTACATTGGAATGTTTAAAAAGACATTTTAATATAAAAAATATTCCGTGAGAGCAAGAAACACAGGGAAAGTTTTGTAGCACAAATTGATTTCCACTCCTATTAGATATGCTATTTAAATATATTACATTGAATGTTTATGCTTAATTTTTAAAAATTGAGTTTATAACAGTGACATTTTAAAAGAATGCTTTAGAGAGGAAAGATTTGGTCTTGACCTCTCAGTACAAAAATAGTTTCTGTCTTGATAATCTAACACTTACTGATGCAACGGCAGTTTACAATTTAATACAGATATCTGTCATGGTGGGCTTAAGTAGGAATTGGAGTCTCTATGAATTTCGTCAATCATATTCTATCGTTGGGGTAGAGGGAGGGCCTAAAAATCTAGGAAGCAGTTAAGTGAGCAAACAGTTCTACCAAAACATTGTGGGGGATGATGGACAGTTCCAACTGTCCATTTAGAGGTAAAACACTTTGGAAAGGACCCCTGGAGTCTAAGAATTTACTCTGTTCCACCCTCGCTGGCCCTGACCCGTGGACGTGTTAGGCACCAAGAGCTCATCTTGATGCAACACATTCGGAGCCAGAGAAGCTTAATTTGACACCTGGATTTCTTCTTTCTCCCTCTCCACAGCGGTGTCCACCCTAGATGAGGAGAGTCGGTGGACCGTCCACTACACTGCTCCATGGCACCAGCAGGAGAACGTGTTCCTTCCCTCGACAAGACCCCCATGCGTGGAGGACCTGCACCGGCAAGCCAAGCTCAACCTCAAATCAGTCCTGAGGGGTAAGTAAGACTTCGACCTGCAAGCTTGTCGTGCCTACATCACTGACAGACTGAAAGCATACGTCTGATTGTTGTTTGTGAAAGAAGACCTGTTTGTGATGAACACATAGTATGCTGTGTCTTTATGAGATAGCATAAATACCCACAACCTCGTTCCTGCCTAACATGTTGGCGTAGAAACCTGCCTGTTTACAGGTATGCAGAGCCCACCCCTGTGGAGAAACCCTTTAGTGGGTTTAAACCACCAGTACTGATTTAATCCAAATACACCCCTGCTGACACCGGGAATTTTGCCACTGCCTTTGTGAAACCACTGTCAGTATTCAAAACAGATTTGTTAAGGCCAACACTTTCTAATGGTTTGTTCTGTTTAGTTCAAGTTGAGAGGAAAGGGGACCTATATGCAGACTTTGAAGGAGTGCAGATTGTTTGATTTCTCAGAACTTGGGCAGCACCCAGCTGGGCTTCTGTAAGGGGGTGGTTCTGTCTGCTAACTGACGGATAGAGTACATTGTGCTCAAGAAGTTCTTTAAAAGAGGAAGGAGTGACTTTTAATATTTCAGACTTTTTTGTTAGAACAGCAAACCAATGTTTTTATTCTCCCAAGTGCTACTTCTACCTGTTTTCTCCTACCATGAAATTGGGACATAATTATACTAAAAAAGTATTTGTAGTTTATCTAAAATTTAATTTAACTGGGGGTCCTGTGTTTTATCTAATTGTGGAAGACTTAAATCTGGGAAGAATATTGTCATTGACTCAAAGGAAACCCAGCACGAGGACTCCTGTAATATTTATCATAGTTTGTGTACATCAGTCGTTAATGTACTATTACTATGACTAGTGATGACTAGTTAATGTTCTTTAAACACTGTATGCCAAGTACCATTCTAAGCCTGTTACATGTATCATTTCATCCTCACAATAACCCTACTACTTATTATTATTGTGCCAGTTTTACAGATGAGAAGATGGAGACGTAAAGATTAGAAGCTTTCCTCTGATCTTAAAGTTAGTAGTAGAACCAGGATTTAAACTTGGACTGTCTGAGGCTGCAGAGCTCATATTCTTAACTGCAGCATTATATTGCCTTTAGTAACCATTTGTTAGAAATCTATTCTTCTGGCAGAATGCAGAGTACTAAGTCAGGATCTTAGCTCTCAAGGAATTTAGACGTTTATTTATAGTGCAAATCACAATGTGAAAAATACTTAAGAGATAGGCCAAAAGTTGCAATAAGGGAGTTAAAGCAGATAATTTCTATGTAGAGAGAAAAGGAATAGCTATCAAAGGACTCATAGAATTATATTAACATTTTAGTTACAAACAGTTTAGAAAAAACAGTCTTGTTTTTCTTCCTTAAATCTTTTATAATGCTTAGATTATTCTGTATTTTATTACTCTATCTTGTCTTACGGCCTTGACATTGGACTTCCAGAAATGAGGACATTGGGTTCCCTTTCTCATTAACCAGAGGAACCTATATATTCTTAGTCACTGCAAGCTTAATAGAAAAAATGGCATTAGTCAAGCTCTTTCATGTGGCCTTGGAGTTGTACTTTGACCTTTGCTTTCATGGTGTTTGTTACCTCTTGTACCTAAATCCAACTAAAATTTCTTCTAGATCTCTTTCATTCTTAGCGATTCTGTAGTGAGTTTTGACCAGGAGTTTCTCTACTTATAGCTCACCTTCGTCTCCCAAATGATTCATAAGAATATTAAGTGGCACTGGTCCCAGGACAAACCCCTGAGGCAGTGCTGTTAAAGTTTCACTCAGAGCTCAGCACTGAGCCCTGCATGTCTGGCTTGCAGAAAACGCTCCAAGAAGGTATATGTGAGTTTGAATATTCAGGCCCAGTTCTTTTTGATCAGTGTCCACGAAACTGGGCTTCGCTGCCTCTTTCATGTATTTTCAAGTATCAGATCAGAGCTTCCCTTTTCTTCCCTTAGAAAATTAAACATCTGTATATAGATTTTTCCAATTTTATTTTCTTTTTGACTATTCAGTAGATTCATTTGAAATATCACCACTGGTTTTGCCCACACTTGGATCTAATTTTGAAAAGGTAAATACTTTAGTAATTGCTTTAATGGCCTAAAATGGTTCATTGAAGAGATTTACTGTTACTAAAATTACTAACTTTGGAAAATTCTTTAAAGTCTGAATTTAAATACTCCTTAAGAGATTTAAGGTAAATAATAACTTTAAGAACAGTACTGAGAAGATGAAATGAGAAGAGAGAGCATCTAAGTTTTTTTCATTTTTTCACTTTTATTCACATACCACTTCCCCTACACCATGTTAGCAACTTGAGATAAACAGAACATGCGTGCAGAGTACTTATTGCCTCATAATCAGTGAAGATTAAAAAGAAAAAAAATCTAGTCCCTGACTACATGGGACTAGTAAGGTACAACGTTATATAAGGTTATCATTCTAAGTTCATTTGACCCAACGTTATTTGCTTAAAAATATAGAAAGGTTAGCTAATTATTCACAATGATTAATCTATTTTCTTCCTTTTTTTCTTACTTGACCTTCTCCATAATTTCAAGGAAGGAATACTATTCTTTATTGTTAAATAGGTTGGTGCTTTTTCATAATCTAAATGCTCATTGTATGAACGATAGTGTCAGTTTTTATGGGGAGCTCAGATCTTCTCTTGAGGATCATAAAATATAAAAGGAAATGATACAGTGAGTTTCATAAGTTAAGATCTAAGTGTTGTAAACATTAGTTTATTAAAGTAATACAAAAATGTGTGGTAATAGAGTGATCAAGATAGGCCCTGGATTTACTGAAAAATATTTTTATAAAAGAGCTAAGTTTGAGTTAGGACATAAAGGCAGACAATAGATACAACTTAATAAGTATTTGAGCCTCAGTTCTGTACTATGCCAGCAGTTTTTAAATGCATGGATAAAAGTTTGTGGGTCCCTAACTTGAGATGGCTGCCCTTGCTGTCTTGTGTCAAGACTGAAGTAAATGACAGTGGTGTCCTGGGACTGTGTATGAGGTGCGGTGGGCACACAGGGAGAGAGAACTGAGAACTCAGTCAACTGGGAGAGAAACGCACTGACAGCCCCACTCCCCAGCTCACCCATCCCCATTGGAGAGGAGATGGGCTTTCGCCATGTGTAAGATGGCACGTGGAATGCCAGGAGCAGGTATCTCCAATGTACGGTTTCACTCTATTCTGGTCCAAAAAGAGCAGAGATCTTTTATATTTGTTCTTGGCTAGTCTCTGGACAATTGGATAGGAATTGGTGGCCATGCTCTTAGATATAGATTTGGTTTTCTCGATTTATTTTGTTACTAGAGATTTTGGTAGTGCTTTACAGCAAATGAGGACATAAACATGTACAGTCAGTTCTCTTTTAGTGTCATCGATAGGCTGTTGGTACTGCAGCAAAATGACATATAATGAAACCAGTGTTACCATGGGCTAATGATATAAACAAAAAACAACATTTCTACAGAATCTACTCATAAACATAATGAAATGATGTTATTGGAGGACCTGCTGTACCTGGATTTAAAACTAGTATTTTGATATTTGGTTCAACGGAACATCTGACTAGCCACGAATAATGAATTTCTGAAGATGGATTCTATTATCCATAAAAAATTCACTCAGCTTTTTACTGAATTTTCAGAAGAATTCTACCCATTTAATCTCTATAGCTCTTTGAACCCTTCATGAAATTCGTTATAGTTAACTGTGATGATGAGTAACCTTCATCTAACTAAATTTTTATCTATAATTTTTAGGTTTATTATAAGAGCCACAGTTAAGTGGGACATGGGGAATTAGGGGGTGGGAGTGGGCACACTCAGGCTACTGAGAGGTTCAGATTTTATTTCTTTACGACCTGTAGACTTCGTTTAAAAATTAAAAGCACAGTAAAGACTGAGATAAAGACATGTTGTTTTTAAGGCTCCATCCGCCAAATTCCAACTTGGGAGAGAGATAAACATACTTTCTCACAGTACATTTAACAGGCAGTTTAGTTACTGTATCTGTGTACACTCCTGCCTGAATTAGTTCCCAGAGCATCTGTTGTTGGTATCAGGAATGTTCTGTAGTCACAGCCCTCTTTCTTGAAGAAATTTGTTTTAGCAGGTCAGCTTGCTCTTTGCTTCTAGAATTAGAAGTGTGAGCAGAGGGAGGAATGTTGAATCTGGCCTTTGTGAATTCAAAGTCAGAGAGTTCCATTTACTGTCTTGGGAGAGATAGCAGTTAAGGGTTTACAATGTGAAGAAATGAGTGTACTAAGTGATTAAAAACTGTGTGTGCGCGTGCGCACGCATGTGTGTGACTATATACCAACCTGTACACCATCAGGGAAAGGACACAAATAGCATCAGCCAGGTTTCTCTGACAATTCATGACACACATAGACTTTAAAGGTCACTGCGTCTACCTTTCATTGTCAAGAAGCCACCTAGTTCCCCTTTGACTTAGATAATTCTGTTCTAAGATAGACTGGAGTTCTCTGGATTTGATGGGGAGCCTTGGCTATCTTATCTGGTTGTACTGGGCGCATGGGCCCCTAGGGTATCCCAGGAGTCATGTGGCTTTGGCTGTAGATTCTCCTCTTGGGGCCCTGTGACACTTTACACAGGACCATCTGGGAGATCCCTTTCTAGGTGTGGCTTCGGGATGTTAACTGAGAGCTCTCTCTCCTGGAACCATACGTCTGTTCACCATGTCACACAGACTCAAGGGAAAACCTGTTTTGCCCAGCCCACCTTATACTAACAACATGAAATTCTTCATCTTTTTTTTCCTGTCACTTTTTAAAAAATAATGATATATAGCACAGACAAATCCATAAAACATGTACAGTTTAACAAATAATTATAAAGCCAATATCTAAGTAACCATTACCATTACTGGTCAAAAATGGAACATGACCAGGGTGATCACTTTGTAAGGTATATAAATATCTAATTACTATGTTGTACACCTGAAACTAAATACAATATTGTATACCAACTGTAATTAAAAAGTAAAATAAAAAAAAAAGACTATAACCTAAATTCCAGAAACCTCCTCTTGTCCTTGCTAGTTTCTAATGGGAAAAGCCCAGATTTAATGAAAAGTGCATGAGTCACATCTAGGTTCAAATTCTGACTCTTTTGTACTAAGGATATATGATTTGGGTTGAATTTTGAGTTTATTTTTTCAACCATTTAAGCTTGTTTTCTCATGTATACAATAAAGATCATACTATTTGTTTACATGGAAATAAAATTAACTTATTTATGTTAAGTATCTCAAAGCAGTTAAGTGTTTTGGAAGGAAAGGTGCTTTTTAAGTGCAGTGGAAATGGCTGTTGTGAATTAGCTGGTGTTTTCTCTCCTATCCATTATACTCCAGATACATGCTATGGGGAGGAGGGACCAAGGGAGAAAATAAGGAACTTTGTCAGATGACAGTGACAGTCGCAGACAGTTGACGCTTGGGGTCCTTTCATCCACATAAGCAAGGTGCCTTCTCCCCAAACACCGTCGACCTCTGAAAGATGCCTGGAATGCTAGAGCTGGTAGGGACCTCCCAGGTCCACTGATGAATAAATCCCCTTTATATTTTGTAGGTAAGTAAACCCTGACCCATAGAGGTTAAGGGTTTAGTTTATAGCTACTTGACAATTTGTAGATGACCTCCTCAGGATTTGAATTCAGCCCATGCTGGCCTCTTTTGCTCTCAGACTTGGAGGACACTGAGGAGACCTGTTCCTTTAATGCCTCTTCAGCAGCCATCAGCTTTCAAAAAGGTCATAGAGACAAGGCTCAGTCTGGGATTCTAAAGGCCCAAGGCAGTTTGGGAATTTTAGCCAGTTAATTTAGGAAATGCAAAATAGCTCATGGATACTAAAGGTGATGGCTTCACAGTTGTTCAAGAAATCTTCTTTTCACTCATCTCTAATTTCATTAAAATGAAAATAAATTTTAAGAAAAATAAAAAGGAAGCTTCATCTTGGGACACCTTGTGACTAATACCTAGAACTGTGTTTCAGCCTAACAGTGTTTATTGCTGCTTATTTTTAGGGCTATAATAGGTTATTAGTATTCTGAGTGGATTTTTTAGAGAAAAGGGAATGGGTTGTAGAAAGCAAGGGAAAGAAAGATATGGGTTTGGAAATATTAAATATACCAGTGATTTAGCACTTACGGCTGAATTTACTCCTTTCCTAGTTCATTACTTGTGTCCTTTCTGAAGAATCCTTTGATAAAAATTGATTTGTGAGAGGAAAAGGTGGAATATCACTGGTTAAAGAAAGAATCTTTCAAAGTTTTGTAAGTAAGATACATTAAGTTTCTTATTTGTATGGAATTTTAAGTTATTTTCTAGTTTTAAGAAAGATAGGCATAGAATTGGGGGCAGGCAGTGGTACATTATTCTGAAAAAGCCACTGACATAAAATATGCAGATGTCAAATGATAATGTACACCTGAAAATTATATAATCGTATTAACCAATGTTACCCCAATAAACTTAATTAAAAAATAAAAAGCCACTGAATGACATCGGAAATATAGTTGTCTCGTCTTTCCCAAACCCCAGGAGCATTGACATCTTGTTCTGTTGCTATTAATTATTCTAGAAGATGAGATGGGAGACTAGAATTCTGATTCCCGTGCTGCTAGTAGCCTCTGGGACATTGGAAAATCATGTCCCATGTTTATACTTGGCTTCCTCCTTTGGAAAACAATTTGTGATCTCTAAGTTTCCATCTAAGCTCTAAAATTCTGATTGACTTCTTAGTACTTACCTAAGGGTCATATATGTGAAGCTTATTGACATAAAAATATAATTTACTGCTGAGCATATGTCCTAACAGATCGGGTTGTCTAAAATCTAAGTTTGTGTTGACATAAAAATTTCTAAGTGCCCCCTGCAAGTGAGGCACTGGGCTGCATATTTTTCTGTGTCAAAGATGAATGACATTGCTGCTTCCTGCCGGAAGCTTAAAACTAGCCAGGGAGATAAAGTGTATGTATGAGTAACTCATGTACAGACAGGTTGATGATGGTGGTATCATTGAGCCTCACCTTTGTCCCTGGGTGTTGTCTTTAAAACATAAATCTGATCGTTCTTCCCCTTTGTTAAAAATTATTTACCAGCTCCTCGTCATAGACAGGATAAAACCTGACTTCCTCAGCACCTGAGACTCTTCATGACCTGACCACTGTTTGTTTAACCCCCATCTGCCACGTCACTTTCTCCCCCATGCTTCTCTGTCCCTCCACCCAAGTTCTTTACCCTGTGCCTTCCTCACATGTAAAGATAAAGTCCTTTGAATAGAGTGCTAGCTTGTCTTGTCCTCCCTTTGTCTCCACTGCATGTTCCAGCTCATTTCTTCTCCCTTCTGAACCGTAACCTCTTACACCTGCCTAATTCCTGGTCCCCTTTTAAGAACCATCTTGTGGGTGCCCAGTTCCCCATAGAGTTTTCCTGGACTCCCCAGGGCAGACCTGGCGTGCCTTCTAAACTTTCCACATATTCTCACAGAACCTCACATCCCTCCATTAAATCGCGTATACTAAGCGACGTAATTGTGTTTTCACGTTTCTCTCCCCACCTGATAGCAAGATCCTTGGGAGCAGGGCCTTTTCTTGTCATTTGTATGGTCCCAGCACGCAGCCCAGTGTGTGGTGTTATAAATACTGTTAAGTTTATGCAGGTGCTGGGAAGATCAGCTAGAACTCAGGAGAGAGATGGGAGCCCACGCCACAGAACAACTAGTGAGAATGCTGGAATGAGGAGGTTAGGAATGGAGAGAGCACGAGGTTGAACCTGGAAGGCTTCATTTTAGGGAGCTGAGAAGAAGTCGGTGGTAAAAGAATAATTGGAGGAGAGCAATTCATGATGGGGCAGTCATCCTTCTCCTTATGGATGTGGAGAGAATCTGAAGAAAGTATTGAATTGGTCATGAGGTGGCCATTGGTGACCTTCAGAAGAATGGTTTCAAGGAGATCTTTGTATTTAAGAAGCCAGATTTCATGAAATAAAAATGATTTGTCTAAGCAAAAAAATAAAACAAGCAATTTTAAAAGATATAAGTAAAAGATGTCAACAAAACAGGGAAAAGAGACAATATTTTTGAGGTGGTGGCAGGGTAGAGGAATTGTTGCTTGTTTTAAAAACTAGAGCCTTTAATTACATGATTGTAGACAAAATGAACCTACCGGAGAGGAAAAGAGTACAGATGCAAAGAGAATGGGAGGATGTTCCCTGAGCTGGTGGTCGGCAGTGAACTTGGGACACAGCAGAAGGCAGGTTTCAACCTTGTCTCCTAGACCTAGGATTAGTAAGTTACATTTTGAGGTCAAGCAAGAGAATGCTGAAGTTGTTCATTAGGTGGTATTGGAGGCTTTATAGAAACGTGGCCCTACTGTATTGCTGGTTCTTTGGTGAGAAGAATTACTTCATTTGATGCTCTTGTTCAGTGCTTATGAATTTAGTTAGGTTAACTTTTCAAAGACAAATGATAATGGTATCAAAGGCTTTTAATATATATAGGTTTGGTCTTTCATTAGACATTTTTTTTTAAAAAATGCATGTCCTTGGAGAAAGTTGCCCAACCTGATGAAATGATGGATTAAATTCTCTTTTGAGAGAAAAGACAAAAATAAGGATTTAACAGATTGGAAATGCTATGCAAAAGGGGCTGTTTAACTTCTCATGTTGGAATTGATGGCTCACAAAATTTTATGTGATGCTAACTACTCTAAGCGTGGTAACCCTGAAAGAGTAGTTAACCTGTGAGACGGAAGTCAGATGCAAGACCAAAGGAAGAATGAACAATCATTGCTTTTTCAGCAGGGAAAGAGACATGTTGTCTTGTTTTCATGGTAAGCCAATGCACAAAAGATAGAATAGCAAAGACAGTCATTTAAATGATACAGGTCTTGACAAAGCACTATGGAGCGTTTACACAAAAGGCTTTTTGTTTTGTTTTTGTGTCTGTAGCCAGTCTGCTGTTTCAGCAATTCTATTTTAATTCCTGATAAAGTGAGTAACTTGAGTGGCCTCTACATTTCGCTCAGTGCAGCATAAAAATGCTACATTGAAGGGCCTGTGGATAAGGTCTGTTATCATTCACTGCACAGCTGAAGTCTCCAGTGTAGGGTTAGAATCTTTGCAGGCTATTTGATATTGAGTAACCTTGGTGATGATGCTCCACTACTGCCAGTGAGAGGGCATTTGCATTCTAACGTGAAATGAGATCACCTCCAGTTGGCTTTGCTCAGGTGGTGCTCAGCTGGGACATGCAAATTCCTAGCACACGTGCATTAATCGTGGACATAGGACAGCTTTCACCTTAATTTCAGTTGGATTTAGTTCTTCAGGTCTTCTCAAATGAATTTGTGTATATGAAGAGAAAAAAAATGTTAAAGTTTAATTTTCTGCAATGGCAAATAACATCTTAAGAGCCATCCTTTCCGTGGTTTGCAATGAAACATAAAGCTAACAGTTTTATCCAGCCCCTTAAGTTTTAACATTTAATTCCTAACTTTTTTTGGAGGATTTTTTCCCACTTGAATAGGAATTAACCATAGAAGGAGAATATTAATCAAAATGATCTCTTTTTTTTTTTTTTAACCGTTCTATGTAAAATGAGATACACATGTAGTGTTTAATGTCAGTGTCACTGGTCCCAGGCTATGGGGGGGAAAAGACTCTTTCCCACGTGTTTATACATTAGTCAGCAAATTCATTTCTTGTTTGTTGAGCTGATAACACAAGTAATGTTTATTTTTTCTCTATAATAATTCACTTTCCGTATCCTCATCACTTTATTTCACCAAACACACCGTGTAAATGGAAAGAGAAGTCATTTGGAATGGTGCTAAAATAACTTTGAGTCATTTGAATTTGGCAGTCTGTCATTCTTTTTTTCTCCCTTGGGACAGAAACCCATTTATTTCAAAGGTGGCATTCTGTCACCATCTCCTCTCTTCCACCTTACTCCTCCCCAAAAGTTTTCTGGGAGCTTTCTCTGTGAATGAAGCTTTCCTGTGACATCTGTATGAACAGAATTTTGGGGGGGGAATTGCCCATGCTGTGGTTAGATTTTGATGCCAGATTTGGTCACTTTTCTTGAAATTCTACTAAAATTCAAATTCCTTGGATATTTGATTGAGCACTAAACATTACCTTCCCTATCTCACCCTCCCCCACATGCTCTGTGTTCACCCTCTTATTTCTTGTACATGTCACTTCTATTAAATTCTGTGCTGATGCTGGCCCCAGCCCACACTCCCCAGTTGTCACTAAATAGACAGTGAATTATTTACTCTTCACAATGACCTTAAGAGAATGGGGTTATAATTACCCACATTTTACATTAAAAACCCTTGAGATGCAAAAAAATTTGCTCCAGGTGCTAGAGCCAGCATTAGAATCCAGGAGCTCTGGCCCCAAAGCCTATATTCTTTCCCAAAGTAACTTACAGACAATTATAGTGTTTGTGACAAAGAGCTACCTCCCTCCATACCTCTTGTACTACAGTTACCAATGTCTAAAATGACACTAGCATTTATCTGGCAAATCAGTACATTCAATTTCAGGTTTTAGCCCCACTGAACTCTTTCCTAGAACGATGTGAAACTAGTTCTATTAGAGATTTTTCCCTATAGTTAACAGTTTCATAAAAAAATATATATAAGGACAAGATGAAATAGTAAATGTTCATCTTAAAAAATATTGGAATTTAAGGTCTACTGAACTTAAGTTTAGAAAAGGGCTGTTCTCTCTTCCTCAAAGGGAAGGCAGGTCTGCACGTGAAAACATTATGCGTCTCATAGGAATAATGAAAATATTGGCAGATTCAGCATTTTTACGTAGAAAGAAAATCCTTTGATCTCTTTAGGAAATTATTTTATAAATTCTCAAATTCATATTAGTTATACATAATAATATACGGTGTATGTTCTGTCTCCACTTTCCATGTCCTCTTACAAATGGTGGCAGTCCAGGTCCTCTGGCCCATGCTGGCAGCTTGCAGGGGGCCTGACTCACGGTGCTGCTTCAAGGCTCTCTAATCAAAATGCCGCCCTCTTTTGAGCTTTGCCTCAAATCCCGTCTTCCACAAAGCCTTCCCTAGTCACTCAAACCTTCCATGCTAGCCTAAATTCTTCAGTATTATAAACCGTATTGCATAATTCCTTTGATGCTCTACTGTGCCTCTCATATTGTGGAGGTTCAATTGATGTTTCTGATGGAAGACTTGCAAAGAAAAGGAGTAAGGGTGTACAGACAGCAATTCCTGCCACAGAGGCAGGATCGTAGTTACAAGGAGTCATTAGCCCCTAAGGTCATTTTTTTCCCTCAGTTAATCGTTTATCGTGATCCCAGAGCAAAGCTTCTCATCTCACATTTCTCCATTAATTCACAAATATTTATGCAGTATCTACTAACTGCTAAGTACTGTTATACACACAGGAGATTCCACAGTGAAAAGAACAAATTTCTGTCCTTAGAGCATAATTATGTTCTAATGAGGGCACAGAAAACAAACAGGAAAACTAGTCAACTACATAGCATGTTAGAAGGTCCTAGGTGCTAAGGAAAATAAAGCCGGGAAGGGAACACGGACTGATGATGAAACAGGCCTCACCGAGTGGTGACATCTGAGCGAAGAAAGGGGGTCCTATCACTCTGAGAAAGAGCTAGAGGGAAGTGTGGTTTTGATTGAGAGATAAGGGGGACAGTGGGAGATGTGTGTAGACAGGCAAAGTGGGGACAGATCAGATGGGGCCTTCTGGTTACTGTAAGGATTCTGGCTTTCACCAGGAGACGGGGTGGGGGTGGGGGTGGAGAGCAGCTTCTGGAGACTTTGGGCAGAGAAGTGACATGATCTCACTTGCATTTCTCACCTTGCGGCCCATCTGAGTCCCCTGATGCTAGGACTCAGCTCATTTCTCCTCAAATGTAGAATTGACATATTAACAATATTGTTATCTTTTGGTCCTTGAACACAGGATATTTCTTCTTTCATTCAGATCTTTTAAAATGTTCTCAGCAGTGTTTTTGTGGTTTTGCGTGTACAGGTCTTACACACTCTTTGTCAGATATATCCCCAAGTATTTCATATTTCTAATGTGACTGTAAATGATATTACTTTTTAAATTTTAATTCCTGATTGTTTATTCTAGAATGTAGAAAGACAGTTGATTTTTGTATATTGATCTTCAATCGTGCCATCTTGCTAAACTCACTAGTTCTAGAAGCTTATTTGTATATTCCATACATTTAAAAATATTTCTTGGGGAAATTGAAGATCCTTATGAATTTCTTCCACATTTTAGCATTTCCTGGTTCTCTACTATATTATTTAATTTCCTAGAGCTGCCATGACAAAGTACCACAAACTGGGTGGCTTGAAACAACAGAAATGTGTTGTTGTACAGTTCTGGAGGATAGAAGTCCAAAACCAAGGTGTTGGCAGGACCACACCGCCTCCACCCGCTAGGGGAGAGCCTCTCCTTTGGCTACTGGTGCACAACTCCAGCCTCAGCCTCTGTCTTCACATGTCTATCTTCCCTCTGTGTCTGTGTGTCTCTGTGTCTTCACGTTGTCCTGGTGTCTCTGTTTTCTCTTCTCATATGGACCTCAGTCCTATTGGATTAGGGCCCATTCTATGACCTCATTTTAACGTGATTACATCTGGGACAAAAACATCTTTCCAAATAACATCCCATTCACAGGTACCAGGCATTAGGACTTCAACATATCTTCTGGGGGGACACGATTCATCCCATAACATATACTTTCAGATCAAAGAACTTCTGTTCTTTCTTCTCCTTGCTTTAGTAGTTACAGTATATGAAATACATTTACCAAGCACCTGGCTGGTACTCTACCTGTGTAAAAATGCCCCTAAGTAGGAATCTTCAAGTTATGTAAAATGAATTAGGTAATAATTTTATACATTCAGAAGTTAGAGCATTTGAAATATTTTAGCTGTATTTTGGGTTTAGAGGAGTTAGAAATAAATTTTCACGCCATTGAGAGTGAGAGAATCCCAGTCTGAGTGTCATACTGTATACTTGGGGTGGGGGTGGGGGTGGGGGTAGGAACAGTCTCCTGATATTTTGATAACGATGTAGCCAACAGCTCTGTAAAATGGTAGAATCTTAAAGAATTGTGCAGCCAAGCAAATCCTGTTATCGAGTTGCTTACTGGCTTTTCAAAGTGGAAAAGTTAGTTATAGTTTATGGGGCCAGTTCTCGCAGCAATGACTAGTTTTGGAGCACCTGTCGTACGGACAGTTCTGTGAAGAGTTCTGGCATCCCTTTACCTAGTCTCTCACCTGGGAGAGCAGAGCCCTCAGAAGTACACATTGAATGATTCTCATAGCAGCTCCCAAAAAGGAGTAATGTCCCAGCTTTACAGAGGTGGAATCTGAGTTTCCAGGAGCTTAAAATGCGGCCCCTTGGGTCTCACAGGCAGGAAGCGGTGCCAGGCCTGTCTGGATCCCAGACACTCAGCTGCTCCTCCATGTAGAGTCCCTCCCATGGTTCACCTGTTGCTGGTTGCTTTTCATTGCTGTTGCATCTTTTACATCCAAAGCTTCTCAATTTAATTCAGGGATTGGAAGCAAATATTAAATAAATATTGGGCAAATGGGAGCAGGAATCTGGAAAATCTTATATTCAGTGTTATCCAGCTCTGTTTGGAAGTCATTTGAGCTGCTTTTCGGATATTCTCCTCACTTGCTCATGAGATGTGATTGCCATTGCCATTTCTTATCCCCTTTAAAATTAGGTATGGCTACATGGCTTGTTTTGTCCAAAGAAACCAGAGTGGAAGTAAGCCCTGGGTGCTTCTGGCAGAAGTTCCAAGAGTCATTGTGAAATGGTCAACATTCCTGAGCCCATTTCACAGAGGGAGAGCGTCATACTGCCTGGTCTCTGAGTGACTATGCTGAGCAGAGCCCCTTCCAGCCCTGCCCAGACGAGGAGAACGTCCAGGAACCCTCTGGTTGTGTTAAGCCACTGAGATTTTGAAACTGTTTCTATCTGCTGCATATTCTTGCTCATTGTGACTGATTGAGCAAATTTAGGAACAAAACATAGAAAGTGGACATTCATCAAGGGTTTCCAGTAGAGAAAATTATTTTGAAAATAACTCTTTAAAACTTCTTGTAGTAGACTCTCTTAGCATGTCTAAAATATTAAAATGGAAAGTCAAAGGAAGAGCTTTAACGCATGGAGGTTTGAAGGCCCAAGCAGTATTAAGTTCATGAGCTAGATAACTATCTGGTTCTATGATGTTATTTTACTTTTTCTATTTAAAACTTTGCTCTAACAAGAAATGTCTGTCCGTTGTTCTTGCACTAAAGAAAATGGTTCAACATGAAAAGAAGAGGAGCAAATTTGTGGTTGGGAAACCAGAGGACACAACGAACAGTGACACCTTTATCCAAGCAGTACTGAGAACAATAATGGGGTTTTACTTTAAATTTCTGTTGCAAGAGGGGTATGTGTTAGAGCCAGATCTTCTGTTACATTTAGTATCTTGTTTCTAGCCTGTAGTTGCTGGCATAACCGGGCTTTAAATTATGCTCTGCCTTGCAATTACTAAGTTCAGTGTTTGAAAAGTCTTTGTTTATTCATGATGGCTTGCACTTACTTATATCTCACTCTACAGACAATAAACTCAGTTTTTAAAGAACAAAGAAAGCCATGGTTTTAGACACTGAGAGTTGTTGCAACTTGACAAGAGAAATTTTCCTAGATTTCCCCTAGAGTTGGATAGAATAAGCAACAATGGATGTTGATGAGTTTAATAGATTTTAAAAATTTGATGAGTCAAAAAATTGGTCATCTGCCATAAATGTGTACTGCCTCATTTAATCTTAGACCCAATCATTATATTTCATTTGATATACTACTGTTTGTTATACAATTATTTAAACATTTCTGTGGCATAAACTTCATTGTCTTTTAAACTAGGTGTAGTAGGTGACACATACTACATGTACTAACTATTGCCAGACTTTCATGCTTTTAATGTATATGGATAATAATTTTGCAATATTTTGGTCTTTTAAGATTTAACAAGTATCAAGTCATTTTAGCTATTTTTAATACAATTGTCAAGAATAGCAGAACTAATATCACCTTTAAAAAGATGATCTAGCTCAGCAGTCTTTATTTTCTAGCAAAGGACTCCTTCAAATACAATCATTATGAAACCTAATACATAAAACAAATTTTTAAAATTATAAAATTTTATAATTTCAAACTTAATAGAGGGTAAATTAGTGAGGGGAAAAGACTGTTTTGGACAGTAGATGGACTTAGTTTAAAAGGGCCTTGACCTTCACTTTGCATTTTGTTTTGTTTGGCAAGTATTTGAAAATACTGAATTACATGGTAAGTAGCTGCAAGTGGTAGCAGTTTTTATTGGTTTGTTTTTCAAGGGTCACCCTGAATCTTTAGGAGCCTTCAGTTTTATTGGACCACAGAAAAGTTAATTTAGTAGCACAAGTTAATGAAATGTATACCTATTGAACTTGAGTGTTATTTTTTAAATCCTAACTTTAAGGTAGTTAAAGAAAATCCAATAAAAATTTTACAGAATCCCAAACAGCTTTTGAAAACTACTAATCATGCTTTATTGAACAGTATCTCTGTAGAGTGAGAGTATAGATTCTGATTGTACTGTTTATTTTTTTAGAGAAATAGTCAAATATTGGAGAAAATGTGAAATTATCTTTCACTGAAAAGGGTAAGATGAGTATGAGTAAATCCTCATTAAAAATAAATTGTGTTCTGGAAATTTCAAATTTTTTTTTTAATTTCTGTTTTACTCAATATTAAGAGTAGCTGCCAGCCCAGCCTACAAATTATTTAGCCTATGAATGAACTAATAATATTGAGAGATCTTTTGTTTACATATGCATTTTTAAGTTAGTTTGGCATTCTTAAAGAATTTCATGACTATTCCATGGGATTTTTAAAAAATCTGATTTCTGGCCCTGGTTTAGAAACTTTGTTCCACTGTGCAGAAGCAAAGGAGAGTCAGGGTTTTTATTCCCCAGTTGGAGAATTTTTATCCCTTCACTAAAGTAACTGCTGGTCTCCTCTTTGAAGCCTAATCATAGATCCTGGTGTTAGAAGGGAATTCTGAAGATGCCCTACTTCGGTTCTCTGCCGTTGGGCGCATGGTTTCATAAAGCTGTGCCAAGGGGAAACTTTTCCAAAAGCAAACACAATGTGCACTCCTTTGAGCAAGCTGGACATTTAAAGGAACCCTGTGGCGAATACTTTTGCAAGGCAAATGCTCCTTTAAGGTGGCCTCTGGGTAATCAGAAAGCTCCTAGGGCTTTAAAAAGCCATTAGAACCCTTCTTGCTGCACTTGTCCCCACTGATGAGAGTAATTAGTGCAGTGGTTCCTCCTTGAAGACAATTCCTAGTCTTTAAGCAGCCAGTGACCCCACTCCCCCTGTGACCCAAGGCACTGTGCCCTACGGTAGCTTCCACTCAGTGGTACCAGGCATTTCTCTGGGGACTGGCAGGCATCTCAGTCTGCCACCCGGCTTCATATTAAATTCTGCATCCTGATTATAGGCTGTTTGTCATCAAAGTTAGTTGAGAACTAAATATGAGGCCATGGTTTCTCATGTCACTTCCACTGATGAGTCTGGGAAACAAGCACAGCATGAGGATGGCTTTTGATTTTGATGTGGATTTACATAGTCAGTTGTGTGTGTGTCAAAAATCATAGCAAGACCCTGGGTTCAAATGCTGAGTTCACCACTTACTCACACAACATTACAGAGGGAATAACTTCATTACCCTAAGCTTGATGCAGAGGGTTGTTGTGAGGATGAAGGCGATCCCTTTAAAATATAGTAACATGACATGTAAGCGTGAAAAGATAAATAAAGAGGGGTGTTTTTTAATGCCCTTTCTTCTCCCCTGCCTGTCCCCTCTGCAGAATGTGATAAGCTGCGGCGAGATGGCTACCGGAGTTCGCAGTACTACTCCCAGGGACCCACCTTTGCAGCCAACTCTGGTCCGCTCTGTGATGACTATCAGGATGAGGATGAAGACACAGATCAAAAGGTAAGGCTTCTCAATTCAGCATGAGATCCTGGGTTAGATAGCTTAGCAGAAAAAGAACGTAGGTAGAAAAACTGATGAAATCAGGACAAAGTCTTTTGGTTTTTTTTTTTTTCAGTTAATATTACTATTCCAAGTTAATTTCTTAGTTTTGAAATGTACTGCGTTTATGTAACATCAACCTTAAGGAAAAGGGTACACAGGAATTCTCAGTACTATTTTTGTAACTTTAAGTCTAAACTCAGTCTAAATAATAATAATGATGATGATGATGATGATGATGATGATGATAATCAAAAAGGTAAGTTCCTGATCCAAGGGATTTATTAAAGGGGCATAATGAGTATATTTGTACATTTTGAATATTCTCTTTTGGGTAGGAGAAATAAAAGTCTTATTTCTGTTACTTTGTTTTCTCATATGACCAAGACCCCAGGTAGATTACAAAGAAGAGCTGTAAGTTTAACAGCAGAAAAATCGTTGCTCCACAAGTGGTCAGATCAAACGTAGACTGTGCTTTACTTTCTATTATATCACTGGTCAGTTCACTTTTATGATGCTGTTTCATATTTGTTTTCCTTTTTCTCCTGCCATCTCTTATGATATGTGCAAACTATTTAAGACAAATATATTTTCTCAGTGCTAAATGCACATGAAAGAATAAAAATGTATGGAGATTTTTAACTTATATAGTTTATTTTCATTTTATTAAGTAATATTGGCTTGACACAAATAGCTTAAATAATGAACAGTGGTTTAGAAAGCATTTTAAATTAATCTAAGAAATTTCAGTGGAATTAATCAATACGGCAATATCTTATTGTTTGGAGAACATTATTCAAAATATATTCTCTTTCCTCAAATAGCTAATATCAGAGAAAAAAGTAGATAACAAACAGTTCATCAAAAATGGGTAATTACTATCTTAAATTTTTGGTGTTCTGATGAAGATTGGACCCAAGTCCTTATTACAGAATGTTTTTCCTATTTCTTTAAAGGTATTTTCACATGTTAGGTTAGTCCTTTGGAACTCCAAAATACACAAATAATATACAAATAAGTAAATATACAAATAATAAGAAAAGCAGCTATTTCAAACTTGAGTTGGTCTTTAACTTTTAAAACTTATTTTTCTTGTTGGCATAGCTAAGAAAAATGAAAATCAAAATGAATTATATAGTGAGGATTTTGCTTTGTTTTGATTGTAAAAGTTGTTCAGCTTTATCAAAGTATAATTGACAAATAAAAATTTATATATTTAAAATGTGCTGATTTAACACGTGTGTAACTTGTGAAGTGATCATTTCACATAATCAGCCTGATCACAGATCACAACCAGGTTAATTAACATATCCATCACCTCACATAGTTACCTTGTATGTGTGTGCATGTGTGTGTGTGTGTGTGTCTGTGTGTGGAGAATCCTTAAGGCCTACTCTTAGCAAATTTCAGGTACACAGCACAGTGTTGTTAAGTGCAGTCACTATGCTGTACCTTAGATCCCAAGGAGATTAGTCATCTTAAAACTGAAGGCTTATACCCACTTTGGTCAGCATCTCTTCATCTCCCTTACCTGTGAGATTTGTTTTTTTAATCCAGATATACCTCAGCCTTTCACTGATGCTCAGAGAAGGAGGAGCATTCCATTTATAGGGGGAGACAGAGGTGGTTTCTGGGTCAGTGTGATTCCACAAGTTGTGAGTACCCAGGGAACACAGAGTCCTCTGGTGGCAAGTTGACATTGCCAAGACACCATCCTAAGATCTTCTGGACAATGGAACTATAGTTTATAAATTCTTACATAGCTGTTTACTCACCATGATACTTAAATCTGAGGGAAGTTAAGTCTCTGGACCAGTTTCTACACCTGTGAGCGTTGCCATGCAGCCCTCTCGCAAACATGTGTAAGAAAGTGTAGACACATTGCCCCTGAGAAAGCAAAGCTCCTGTCATGTTGAACATGAGTCAGCAGATAATGATCCTACGTAAAGGAATATATATACACATACAGGCACACACATACGAATGTCATCCTTTATGTGACCTGGCATAACATGTCTCGGGAAGCATAAGTCCCTTAGTGTGATTTGGTGGCACTGGAACCAACAGGCAGGAATCAGAGATGATAGTGAGATCTTAGACAGATCTTCTCTTGGGGCCACGTGCTTGTTCTATCAAAGGCAGGCACAGTGAGGAGCCTCCCCTGGCGTGGGTTCTAGCAGGGAGTACAGTTTCCTTGGCCCCCCAAAGAGCCTCTCTGAGTCACAGTGGCTGAACTCATGGCCCTCCTATGCTTGTGCCCTCACAAAAGTGCTTAGCTGCTTTCAAATCTTTCCTTCACTGTTTTATATCCTTGGTTGAAAGTATTTTGAAATCCTTGGGATATACTGTTAGTGATAGTTAAGGGGAACTATTTCTCTCCCTTAAACACATAGAACCAAGTTGAATTATGTTCAGAAATTTTTAAGTCGTTCAGTCCACATGTCTTCTCAAGATAGTTTCTGTTAGGAAATTTGTTTCAGAATGAAATAAATATCACATCATATATGTATTAATTATAAATATTATATATTAATTAAAAACCAACTAACAAATTATAGCATCATGTTACCTCGTTGTATTCACTTCCTTCCTTCTTTCTCTCCCTCCCTCCCTCCCAGTCTTCTCAGCATGCATCTCTGTTACACTACATCATTCAGTGTTGTATTAACTTCTGTAATTTCTTGGTTCCATGGAGCGTCAAAAAACCCACTCACTATCCCACTGTTACATATCCAATTTGATGGTGCCGGAGCACATTCTTTATCTTTTTGTTTGTTCATAATTACTGGATTAATTACAGTGCTCTCTACCAGAGAATTTGCTTTTTTTTCTTCTTAACTGTATAAAGCTAACGGAATTTAGTGCTGCTTTAGGTGACAAAGGTCCTGAAATTGATATGGAAATTAACCTTTGTATGTCTTTGTGGTTTCTCTGCCGCTTCCTGTGGGTCCCCCTCTCTAATTAGCGTTCAAGTATCTTCAAGTCAAAGTGAGGATTAATTCTCGTGCATCCCACACAGTGCTTAGTGCATGATTGGCTCCTCAGCTGGCTCCTTCTTTCAACAATCATTTCCTGAACAGTTACTACTAAGTAAACCATCACTACTAAGTGAATCAGAAGTTGTTATTATCTTTGCGACCCTCACCAGCATTCACCGTATTGTAATGTGTTGATGCAGCCACCAGTGGTTGTCATCTGGAACTAGACATGTTCTTTTATCCCTCCTCAGTGTGTTCCTCAGCAGAGCTACTTTAAGCACAGAATTATAATTCATTTTTAAAACAAGTATTTATTAAGTACCTTCTTTGTGCTACAGACTATTCTAGATGATGGATATATAATTAATGAAACAAAAGAATTCCTTGCCTTCAAGGGTACTTGATTTGATGGTGAGACACTGAGAGTAAATAGGCAATGATGCTGTATTAGAAAGTAACATGTTTGGCCATAATATAAAGCAGAATAAAGCAGAGGGGAGGTTGCAACTTTAAATTAAAAGTCTAGGCCTCCCTGAGCAAAGAGATGATTGCGATTGAAAGAGTGAGCCATACAGAAATCTTGGAGAATACTCCATCCATCGGTGCAATAAATATTTCTTAAGGATATATGCTATATAGCAGATACTGCAACATGCAGAGATTAATAAGATATCTGGACTTGCCTCAAGTAACTTTCAGGTCTCAGATAGGGAGAACTAACCAGAAAAAAAGTTTTACATATGTTACATGCTACAGCAAATATTTGTCATATAGTAACATGTGAAAGAGGAGTTCTTCTGGCTCAGGCAGTTGGAAATGAGAGAGTTTAGGAGAAGATAGGGTATATAAGAAGAATAATTATAGGGCTATTGCAAGAGGCAAGGCATACTAGGGACCTAGACCAAAAGAGTAGCTGGGCAGTTGGTAGGAAAAGGGGAGAAATTAAGAGATGAAGTTAAGAGATGGTGGCATTCTAAGAATTAGAAGATAATTTGAGTCAGCTCTGCCATTTGCTATGTTTCTTTGGATATATTACTTGGCCTTTCAAGGAATTCATTTCCTTATCTAGAAAGGGGGAGTGGAATAAAATTTCTCTCTGAGATGTTTTTGAATTGGCTCTTTATTCATTTCTCAATAAATATTTATTGAGCATCTTCAATATGCCAAGCATCATTGTAGGTCCTGAGGACCCATCAAGTGAAAATGACAAAGTCCCTGCCATCAGAGGGAAAATAATAGTAAACAAACAAGAATAACACCAAGTGGTGAGGAACCTTTAGAAGAAAAAAACAATGGTAAGGAGAGGTATAGAGTGACAGGCAGTTATTTTAGATTGATTTTTTAAGAGGCCTCTCTGAGGGTGCTATTAGGACAGACCTCAGGATGCAGTGCAGGAAGCCACACATGAATATCTTTGGAGGAGTTTTCTAGGAAGAAGAGGTCTTACATGCAAAGGCCTGGAGAGAGTGATATGGTTATTCTGTTGCAGGTATAGCCAAGGACCTGAGGGGTAAGTAGTAGAAAAGGGGAAGAGAAGTGATAATGAATTTGGGGAGATAACTAAGGTCCAGACCACAGAGGGACCTAATCATCCACAGTAAAGACTTTGGATTTGTCGTTCCTGGGTGAGATAGAGAGACACTGGCAGAACTAAGGTGGGAAGTAACACGATCTGGTTTATTATTTAATGCAATTTGGCCACTGTATGGAGACAAGGCCACAGAGAGTTGAAGATGGAAGCAGAGACAAGTCTATAGGCTATGGCAGTTATCCAGGCAAGATACAGTTGGTGGGAGCTGGAACCAAAGGGGCAGTGGTGGAGAGTCTAGGTTTATTTTGAAAGTCAGTCCTGCAGAATTTGCTGAAGTTGTGAGAAAATAAGTCAAGGATGATTTCTTCTATCTGTCCAGCTTCATCTCTCTAGAATCCCATTACAAAAATTATTTGGCCCCCTGTGAAATTTTCATCCATTGACCCTACCTCCTTCATGCCGTCAGTCATTCTTCCCCAACTTATGTGGCTTGGCAGACCTTAATATTCCTTTCTTTGCACACACATTCTACTCTGCTGGCCTCTCTATCCTGTCAGTTTCCTAGAGAAATCCCAGCATCAGTTTGATCCAACTCTCCCCCTGCTTTGCATTAGCGCCTTATAAGCTAAACAGGGCTAGAGAAAAACCCAAGGTTGCGTTAGCTAGTCTCACTAGAAATGTGGGACCTCGAACCTAAAGTGCTGCCCAGCAATCCTGTATTCACTCATCAATTTACTCTTCCACTCTCTCAAATTATATTTTCTCCCTTCTTCTGAAATCTTCAAATGCCACTTTCTTTGCTTCAATCTCAGATACTGTCTTTGGTACTTGCTGCACTAGGGGTGGGAGGAAACAATAAGAAGGCATATTCTTTCACACCCACACCTATTAAATTGTTTGCATCTGTTTCTACCATCTGCTCATTCCTTCCTACCATTATAATGGATGAACGGTCCTTGCTTCTGTTCTGCCCTTTTACATCCCAAAGCCCTAGACTAGGTAGGACCTGGCACATAGTAGGCCCTTAATATTTTTACAATGGAATGATTAAGGCCAGTCTGTCAAGGACTTCATACCTGTGATTTACCCCCTCTCTCTTTTGCTTCATCAATCCTCTCTCTCTATTGCTTCATAACCATCATTATATAAACATACCATGTTTTCTTTCATCTTAAACCCTCTTTTGACATTTCACCCCTCTCTAAATTCTGCCACATTTTTCAGTTTTCCTTCATAATACAACTTCTCCAAAGAATTGTCTAGACTTGTTGTAACACTGCCTTTCTTCACAGTCTCCTTTGAAACCCCATCAAACAAACTTTTATCCCCAGCATGATACTGAAACTCCTCTTGTTAAGTCTATCCATCACCTCTACCTTGCCAAATCTAATAGTTAATTCTCAGGACTCCTCTTAACCTCTCAGCAGCATTTGATATCGTTTGTTGTTCTTTTCTGCTTAAAATACTTTTTAAATTTGTGTGTTTCGTGAGGCCTCACACTCCTGATTTTCCTTTTCCCTTGCCGGGTATTCGTTTGCTTCTTGGTCATTTGCTGGAGCTCTTCCATATATTAGATATTGTTATAACATTGTGCATCTGGAACAGACTCAGTCCTTGGGTGATTTCATTGAGTCCTATGGTTTTAAATTCCATATCCAAAGTTTTCTAAATTTTCCTCTTTAGTCCAGACTCATGCATTTATCTGCTTACTAGCTATCTCTACTTACTGTCCAACAGGTATCTTGAAGTTATACAAACCCAAATAAGTGACTATCCCTCTCCCAAAACAATTTTTCTTTTTATGGTTTTACCCACAACTTCAGTAAACAGTAAACCACAACTTCATTCCAGCAGATGCTTAAGTAAAAAACATTGGGTTAATTCTTGGTTCTTTTCTTTTTCTATTACCTTCAGCAAATTCTATAGGATTACCAATTATTGAACCACTGGGTGGCTGAGGCACGTCAGAGGCGAGGTTGAGAAGGGCCAGGGCAGCTCTGTGGTTATTGAATTAACCAAGGGTTCTAACAGGAGTAGCAGCGGAGGGAGGCTGAGTTGGGGTCATGGAGGAACAATGCTTAGTGAAGGAGTTAGCTTTTATTGCATAGCTCACAAGAAGTCAGTAACATATTTTTTAAGCACAGGATTTAAGATTAAGAATAAAAATTATATATATCATCTTATGTTAGATGGAGATATTAGATAATATTGAAACTGATTTTCTAATTTATGTAATATATCAAATTTGACTAGAACTCCTAGAGACGGGATTTTTTTTCTATTTAAACAGAGAAATTTTTATCAAAAATCACACCAGATTTACAAAAAAGCGGTAATTCTGTGAGATGATATAGGTATTAAATAACTTTATTGTGGTAATCGTGTCATAATTTATACATCAAATCATCACATTGTTCACCTTAAAGTTACACAATGTTATATGGCAATTATATCTCAGTGAAGCTGGGAAAAAAAGTGAAATAGTAAAAAAAAAAAGAAGTTGAGCCAAAATGAAGAAAACATCGAGCCCAGATGGTTTCACCAAGAGTTCTACTAAAATTTTTAAAGAGTAGGTTAATTCAGTGCTTAACTTCCAGAGCTAAAACAAAGAAGGAAAAGGTGTGATTTCTTTTTTAATAGTTTTAACACTGCTGCCAGAACCTGACAAGACTGCACAAAACAGAATATCAACTGCCCAATGTCACTCATGAATATTGACATTAGAAGTCAGAAATAAAGTGCTAGGAAACATAAATCTAGCAGCTCATTACCAGACAAATTCTCCAAATCCACCTGGACTTAGTCCAATAGTAATGGTCAGTATTAGGTAATCCAGTCAGATGCTGTATTATTGTTGAGGAGCAAAATCAGATCAAGCCATAGATATCAGCAAGGTAGTTAATATAATTTAACAGCCATTCTTGATAATAACATTCAAAAATATAGGAACAAGTAGATACCCAGAACTTGACAAAATTTGCCTTGTCACCAAATCCAACATAGTTTTTAATGGACCATTCTCATTAGAATGAAGCATAATACAAAGACATTCACTGTTACTACATTATATGGGTCGACTAGCCAGCACAGTTAGAAACGCTGTAGAATAAGATGTTCAAAAATAGGAAAAATGGATTCTATGGCCATGCCATCCTGAACAAGCCTGATTCCATCTAATCTTGGAAGCTAAGCAGGGTTGGGCCTGGTTAGTACTTAGATGGGAGACCACCTAGGAAGACCAGGTGCTGTAGGCATAAAAAAATAAGGGATTATAAACTGACAAGGTCCTTGCAGTCTGTGAGGCCAACCAAGGGTTGCCTAGTCTAAAAAATAATTTTTTAAATAGGAAAGGCTGAACTTATATTATCATTTTTTTTTTGTACATGGTAAGTATATATTTGGTAAGTCCAAGAAAATAAAAATTTAAAACTACCAGTAGTGGAATTTAATGACATAATAGGGTATGAAATTAATATATAGAAATCAATAATTTTCATTCTTGCAAAGGCAAGTTAGAAGATATAGAAAAATCTTTAAAATATCTAATATTGTCAAAGTAGAGGTAAATTTAATAAAGTATAAGGTATATATGAAAAACATTTTAAATACTGTAGAAGAACACAAATAAGATTTGAATAAGTCAAAAAAATGTTCTCTTAGATTAGTGGACTCAACATCAAAAAGCTGTCAGTGATGCCCAAATAAATTTATAAAATGAACACAATACCAATAAAATAAGTAGTTTAGTTTTGCTGTGGTGTGGAGTTGTTTGGGGGGATGTGAGGAGATGGGAGAGGAGTGGAGAAGCTGGATCTGAGGTCTGTAACTGGGAAGGTTGTGCCGTGAGGAGCAGGGAGTAAGACAAACCAGCCAGGCCCTAAAACAGAGAAAGTCAGGGATTATTGCAGTGTGGCACCTGACGTACAGACAAGGGGGACCGACTATTAAAAACACTACATGTGAAGTCCAGAAATAGGCCAAAACCTTCATGGGATTTAGTGTATGATCAAGTTGGCATTTGAAATCAGATGGGAATCCGGTAACTGTAACAGGGCTTCATGTCAAGATCGGGACCCATCACTGCAATTCACATTCTTAAAAGTCACTCTAACAGTTGGGGTCACTCTAAATACCGAGTATGCAGAAGTCAGGTTAGAGGGGAATTTCTACTGGGAAAACCCTTTTCTTTGTCTTTCCTAAGGCTGTGGGAATGGAGGAACAGTGAGGAGAGTCATGGACTATATAGAAGGGACAAGAGAGTTAAATGCTTAGGCTACAAGTGCTCTGAAATCAAAAGAGGTATTTAGAATGAAAAGCATCTAATTTGCATTCAGCAAATATTAATTATCTGTTACGTGCTTAGGATAGAAGCACTGTCCTAAAATGAAAGTTGCTATAAGGCAAAGGTTAAGGACATAAATTAGAATCATGAACCTAGGGGACATCTGTTCCTGGGTATTTATTCTGGATAATTATTCTAGAAGAATTATGCAAATCATGGGAAACATTTACCAAGGAAGACTCAAGTTAATAGTATGAAGAAAGGTATTTTGCTAATGATATTCATACATATATTTTAAAGTAGTAGGGTGGCAAGAAAAAAATTGTTTGAAATATTTCCAACTATATGTGTTGTGTATGTCATCTAAATATTAAGTATGCTGCACAAGAAATGCTGTCGGCAAAGGGATTTAGAAATTCCTCAGAATACTTTTTTATTCATCTGTGAAACCAAAGGATAAGTCATTGAAGTTTTCAGTGTGTACCAGGGACTACCAAGAGATTATTCAGGTATTTGAAGGAAGCTCAGTTGTAGATGCCAGCATACTTACTGTGAGTTGACAGGGCATTTCCGTAACTGCCATTGTTGGGAGTTATATTTGATGATATTTTCACGAAGTCATGGAAACATTCATAGAGGCCCCATTGTTTCAGCAGAAACGATGTCAGTCATGAATTACTCAATCCCTTGTATAAAATTCATCCTCAAACAGACAAATGAGATGGGATTATGGCAATAAATGGTTGGCTTTAATGGTATTGCTGGAAACTGAAATTTACTTTTCTATTTCCTGTTCTTTGAACTGTCATCGTGAGTTCTTTTTTAGTCTTCATTGATAAGAGATATTTAAATCAAAGAAGGACTTTGAAGAAGACAAAAGGACAATGGCCTTGCTCTGTAACTACAAATATCAGAGGCATATATATACAACATGACGCTTGAAAGCACCGGTTTGGGGCTGCTTTTCCACCTGTCGATGCTGAGTGGCTTTAGGTAAATTGCTTCCCACTGTGAGCTTCAGTTTCCTCAACTATAAAGAGTGAGAAAGCACATGTTCTGGTTTGATCAGGACAACACTGGTTTACAGCTGTTATCCTGTGTAATTATTAATAGCACCCCCTGCACTCTCCAAGGCGTTCCGGTTTTGATAATAAATCACATGACTCGACCTTACCTAACTTGGAGGGATGTTGTGAAATTGAAGCGAATTAATGTTTGTAAAGTGTTTAGCATGGTGCCTGGCACATAGTATATGTTCAAGTAATGATGATGAAGATTATTAAAGTGCTTGATGTTTCAAACCAGACTTCAAGGAAAATGACTTAATGGATGTCTGTTTTTATGAAATTTGGCTACTCTCCCAATCTTTTTTATAAGTCTTTTGTTCCACCCACATAGAATTTCCTGCCTAAAGCAATGAATTTGAGAGGTTTCAGCAACTATGAAAAAATTTTTGATGGTCATATCTTCACAGGTTACCTCTATGTTGAACTGCCAGCAATGATACTTGTACTAACTTTATAATAATAGTAGAACACTTTGGAATGTTTTCAGAGCGTTTTCACAAATTATATCTCATTTTCCATAAGAACTCTATGAAATAGGTATGTTAATAATTATTACTGTCATTTTAATGACCTGGAAACTGAGTCTCAAAGTTACGGAATAACTTGCCCAAGATCACAGAACTAGAATGCATCAGGGAGGACATGGACTTCTCACTTTGTTTTTCATTTCTTTTCATTGTACCATGTTGGTTAAATAAAAGGCCGAGTTTACTAATTTACCCAAATTCCTTCTCATTATGCCTCCTTCCGTCATTTTTCACCCCACCTTTGACTTGTCTGGTATTCATTCATTAATGAAAATTTTTCAAAAACCGTTTAAGTGTTGCTTAGTCTCTGTATATAGACACAGTCTCTAGTGTAGAAGAGCCAATGGTCTAGAAGACATTTTTGATGACTCTAGATGCAATCTTTTGTTACTCGGTCTCTCCAGTTGAGTAATTTTAGGACACAATGGAAACACAGAGGAGTCAAAACTGCTCTGCGGTTTGTAGCACCTTGTCATTCTGTACCATTGCAGGCAAGGATCAGAAGATTGGGAGTCTGTCATTTTCAGGCCTTTATGCATTCAAACGAGTGAGGGTGCCCTTAGTAACTTGTTCTAGTTTTTGTTGTTGTTGTTGCAAACATCCCATTACACTGAAATAAGGCTCCATTTGGGTCTGCCTTTCCTTCTAAATAGGGGGACAGCTTTCTGGTCTTGTCGATCTCTGAATTCTCAGAATGTAGCCAAACACTTGGCACATAGAAATGCTCAAGAGCCAGAGGCTGGGCTCAGTGCTGGATGTGAATCTACTTAATACTGACTGCCGCCATGCCAGATAGCTTGGATTGTGTCCATATCACAGATGAGGAAACCGTATCTTCGATTACATCACTTGTTTAATATCACATAGCTTTTAAACGCTAGAACGGAGATCTTTCTCTCTTAAAACAGTGTTTGGAGGTATAATTTACATAAAACCTATATTTAAATTATACAATTTAATAACTTTTGCATATGTGTAGACACAGAAGATCCCATAACCACAATCAAGATAGTGAACATATTCATCACCCCCTAAAAGAACCGGGATTTAAATCCAGAGCTGATTCCAGAGCCCCTGTTTTCCCTCCAACAATTAGTTTATGGGAATTGAGTCTTAGCTACAGCCCTTTCCTCTTAACTACTCTTTTATGAGGGTTTTTAAATTGTCAAGATAATGTAAAGAATATCTTTTACAACACAATTTTCCATCAGTTAAAGAACGAATAAATGAATGTGGTATTGCAATGGAATGAATACCACAGTGAAATCAATGAATTACGCTCACATAACAACTTGGATGTGTCTTAGAAATATCACAGGTAAAGTAGAAAATAACACTACAGAGGTAATACCATTTTTATAAAAGTCAGAGCAAATCTAAACATATAATTTAGGATATTTATATACACACCGAAGTAAGAATGATTAACACACAATTCAGGAGAGGGGTTACTTCTGAGAGAAGCAGGGAGGAGCATGGAGCTAGATGCATTATTGGTAATATTTTAAGTGTAGGTTTGGTAATAAGTTCTTAAATATTCAATATGTTATGTTACATACTTTGTATCTATGATTTAGTCTAATCAAAAGATCATTAAAAACAAGAAATCACTCTGTTAGTATAAACATGTACACTCTAATGAACTATTTTCATTATTTTGAGGAAAAGGTTACTTAATATGGGATAGTTTAAATCCAAACTACTTTAATTCAGTATGTGGTGAAAAAAAAAACGTTAGAGGCCTTGATAAAGGGTCTAGGTTTATGGTGAAGGGACTAATATGCTGAATAAGAGAAAAAGAACAATTAGTTATTTAATAATGTGGATGAAAACATGTTATTGTGAAACACATTATTGCATGAAAACCACATCCTGGCCGTAATCATGGAGTTGCTGGTTGGGCCATAAACTGTGCTTTTGTATGGACCCATTTCTACCACTCCTGGTTTTCTTTGTTGTTGTGTCTGGCAGGGGACGGGGCAGTGGGGAGATAGAAGAGTACAAATTAGGTCCAGATGTCTCATGTCTAAGTATATTGAAGGTATACAGCCAAATAAGTGCAATAATTTTGCCACCTTATAAAACTATCTAAAATATTAACCATGAGTCAACCCAAAAGAGATTTAATTCTGGGGGAAGTAGCACCAAAGACTGGGTAAGTGTCCTGCAGAAAGGACTAAAATATATGTTGGTATCCTCTTAAATAATGCTCTGTGTAGTTTCATCTGTTCCACCTCTATTTTTGTGTAATACTTGCTAAATGAATGCTAAGTTTAATTCTGGTTATAATTACATTTTCTCATTTTTAAAAGCATAGCAGATTTAAAACGAAAAAAGCCTGGTCTAATTTGTATTTCACAGTTACGTCCACTTTTTGGTAACTTGGCCATTTGCCAAAAAGACCATATTTCAGGCTCTACTGTCCATCTGGCAGGAGCTTGTCTGATATCCAGACAGGATCTAGTAGTCTCTGAAATGCAGGTCTTAACAGCACCCAAAATCTACAAAACAACCGCTGGCATGGCAGGTGATCTTCCTTTCTGAATTGAGTAATTCAACACGAGGAGCTGTGGTTTAAGTTTCATTTGTGACTGCATTCCCTCCAGGACCAGACTATGGGCTTTTGATGAGCATTATTGAGCCATTAACAGGTTTCAGAACTGCATTTATGTTCTGTGAGCAAGGCAAATTTAAACTCAATGTTTGAAAAATAATTCACCCTGTACTACTGAGGGATTCCATTAACATGAAACATGTCCGTGCTATTGGGGGTATTCTGTTCTCAGCACAGGGAGCTTGAGTTGCTCAAATCCTACAGCTAGTCAATGGTGGAACCAGGATGTTGGTATTTACTATTTTTTACTCCACAGTGTGGTATTCCACCCACTACGCTATACTGCTGGCTTTTATAGATTTTCAAAAAAGTTTTGTTCTTATTTAGAGGTGTCAATAGAGATTTTATTTTTCGATCAGAAAACCTGGTAATTGGTTGCAAATATTGCCACGTTGTAATTTTACACTGTTTAACAGACTTTGGAGGCAGGTCAGAGTTCTAATTCCAGTCGCTTACTTGTGAACTTTCCAAAAGAAAAGTTACTTTACTCCATTTATTTATTTATAAAACAAAGCTAATGCTGTGAAAATTAAAGGAGGTATCAATTCCTATAAAGCCTGTAACCCAGAGCAAGGCATATAGAAATCAGTTAATAGATGGTCATCTCCTTCTTAGCCAAAATTCTGAAATAGCTCTCTAAACAATTCTGATTTAAAGTCTCCTGGAACTCACATTTTCGTGGGAAAGACAACCAAGATAACTAACGGAAAAATATGTGTATTAGCGATATGTCCTAAAGAGAAAATAGAAAGCAGAGAAGGGGATTGTAAAATATTGGAAAGGAGTTGAAATTTTAGGTAGAGTGAGACCTCAAAAACAGGTGAGACCTCAAATATAAGGGGAGTCGACGAAACACCTAAAGAATCAGAGGGTTCTACCTGTGTGGATGTCTAAGGGAAGAGCATTTCAGGAGGTGGGAGCAGTAGTTGCAAAGGCCCTGAGGCATCAGGAGCATGCCTGATATGCTTGAGGAACTGCATGGAGGATGGTATGGCTGAGGTAGAATAAATAAGGGATAGAATAGTGGGAGATGAGGTCTTTGGGCCACTTCATAGAGCATGTAGAGTTTTGTAGGTCATAATAGGAATGTTGGAAATGTTATGGGGGTTGCGCAGAAGAGCACCATGACCTGCCTTACATCCTAAAGCGATCTCTCTGGCTGCCGAATTGAGAAATATATATATAGTTGGAGGGGAAGGAAGAGTAAGGGCAGGTAGTTGAAAGGGCAGAAGCGTGGAGACTAGTTAAGAGGTTTATGTGATCACAGCATTACAATACCTATCTTGATGGAGTAAGTATAATGCATTCTGCCACTGAGATGCAGGGGTTTTTGTCCTGTGCCCCTGCTAGTATTTATAAATACTAGGAGGGATGGGAGTCAGATCGTTCTGGAAATCGTACCATCCTGGTTTTTTATTTTTCTTTAGTAGATTGTGGCACTGTGTAAAAGTCACTTTGCGTATGACTTTATCTGTGTCCTGCTTGCCCAGGAAATGTTTCTTTCAAATGAAGGGGGTACTTTATATAATAGATGATCTTTGTCAGTTGTCATACCGGAGCTGTCCCTGGTGATCACCGCATGGCAGTGAGGCTAACCACGAGGCACTGCTCCATTGTGACAGGTATCGATTCTGACAACTAAAAGAAAAGTAGGTTACTAGGACTGCCGAGCACCACTGAGATGCGTGAAAACCACAGAACAGTGCTTCTCCGTCTCCCTCTGCAGACGTCACATGGAAAAGGGAACCCTCTCTGCAGGATGTCACCGTGCTATTTATTCTTTTAAACCTTTTTGGTTAAGATCGGCTTCTTATGGTCTTTGAAATATGTGCTATATTTCCAGGTTGCCTGAAAATTTTTTTCTGTATGAATATATCAGAAAATCTGAGTGACCTTTTAATTTACTAGATTAAGATTCAACCTCAAATAAGTGATCTTTACACAGATCGTCATGAAATTCTCAAATAAAATTTTTAATTTATACGTGTGTGTATCTGCATGTAAAGGTAGAGGATATGTGTTATAGATCAAACTAACAAGAGTGCCACAACTACAGAGGGGGCAGAAATAATTGATTTATGTCAGTATGGCTTAGGGTTGCTGCTGACCCCAAAATTCCTTTCAAAGATCTGCAAGAGTTGTAACCAGTATCAGCTCAAACATGAATGGATATGGTGGAATTTAGAATCATAATAAGATGTCAGTAACACATGCTCTTTACAAACTGAGTATGGTTATTTGTTCAGTTTATGTTTTCCTGAAGTGAAAAACAAGGTTATCATTCTATAACTTTTATGTATTAATACTGTAAAGTCTAAAATACTAATACAAGACGTCTATAATTGTATGTCTAATTTTATGATTTATATTTTTATTTCCACGATACCTTTGTTATTGTCAGTCTCTGCAACAAAAGAAAAAAAGTAGGAACTTGTCAATTCACGATTTTGCTTTTGTAAAGGAGCATTTCTGTGGCCACTACCTCCATGTCCATGATATTTAACAGTCATAGATATACAGCGATTATCTAATTATGTCCTAACAGTACTGCCAGTGGGATATGGAAGGTAGGCCGGATAGCCCCATTTTACAGTAACGGACTTCAACATTGAGGAAAACCCTCAAAGCCACTTGAGTGTCCCCAATCTTTTTGGTACCAGGGACTGGTGCTCCTATGAGAATCTAATGTCTGATGATCTGAGGTGGAGCTGAGGTGGTGATGCTAGCGCTGGGGAACTATTATTAGCACTGGGGAGCGGCTGCAAATACAGGTGAAGCTTTTTTGGCTAGCCTGCTGATCACCTCCTGCTGTGCAGCCCAGTTCCTAACAAGCCCCAGACTGGCACTGGGTCCGTGGCCTAGGGGTTAGAGACCCCAGCTATAAGGACCTAGGACCTTATACCCAACACCAGACCATTTTCATATGCTCTGTGTAGCCTTTTTTAGATTTGTGCAGTGCTATCAGTTGTAGGATAAATACAGATAGTTTGCAGGAAGATTAATTCAATAGCAGTAAACAGTGTTCTTCTAAGTAAAATTTTCAACTGATGAGTTTCTTACAGAAAGAGCACAAGTAGTTGAAAGATAGCGCTATCATTTTCAAAATGTTCCTTGATGTCCCTTTAGAAACTTGCATCAAATCCAGAAAGGCATCAACACATGCTTTTAAAAATAGATAAATCCTCACGAATGGAATGTTGAGTGAATGAAGTCGAAGAAGAGAACTACATCTCGTTATAGAAAGTTCCAGTACAGGCAAACAAAGCTGTGGTGTTAGAAGTTAGGATAGCAGTTCCCTTGTTTTGGGGAGCATGGGGGAATGTTGAGTTCACCTGGGTCCTATTTATAGAGGTATTTCTTTGGGGTGGTTTATTGAGTTTTTGTTCTTAAGTTAAACTCTTAAATAAATGCCTTATTTTCAAAGGTGGTAGTTAATTTAGATGCTTTCCACTTGAGCAGTTGTTATACATTTTTTCCTGATTATAAACTGCCATTTCCCAGCCAAAGTCAATTACCTTTTTTTGTTCCTGAGCACAGTGCATTTGGGGGTGAGGGAGAGGGGCAGTTCTTAGAGCCTCTTTGTCACAGAACCAGTTGCCATGGTAAAGTCCATCATAAGATGCTTGCCAAAACGACTTTCTTGCTTACACTTTTCAAGATGTTATGGGAAGAAGGGCATTAAAGTAGGCTCCCCAGGTAGGATGTTAATCTGAATCAAAACAGACACCACTAGAAATGTTTTCATGGAATTCTGATAGGGCTTAGAGCAGAGCTTTAGTCAGCTTCTCATAATTGAACAATTTCATACTGATTTTTTTCCATATCAATGGCTTCAGAAGAGCACAAATAGTTGAACAATAGCTCTATCATTTTGGAAACGTTCCTTGAGGTCAGACTCTAAAGGAAATGAGGTTGAGGCTAGAAATTACTTTGAGCAAAACTAAATTTTAATAAAAATGGAAACTGATGGTCACAGCCATGATGTTTCTCTGAGCCTCTAATGTTAAACTAAATCCATAAGCTTTCTGGCCACAGTAGACAGGAAGAACTTAAAAGACTGTGCGGGTCAGCAAAAGCTTTTGCAGTCCAGGGCGTTAGAGACTCAGGCCTATGGGAATCATTATGTTTTGGGTCACGCTCACAATGACGAACAGTTTTCTTGTATAGCATTGCTTCTGTTCCTAACTGTGACCAGTGTTTGTTTGTTTGTTTGGGGGGCTCATTTAATCACTTTAAAATGAAAGAAAGGAAAGGACAGGAAGGAGGAAGGGAGGAAATTTAAATGCTTCTGTCAGTTATTTACACACTATGGCTTCTTCCTCCCCCCACCCCCCGCAGTGTTCTGTCTCATCAGAAGAGGAAAGACCTATTTCCATCAGGAGACCGAAAACACCAACATCAAGTGACTTCTCTGACCTTAATACTCAAACGAACTGGACCAAGTCACTTCCCTTGCCAACCCCAGAAGAGAAGATGCGACAGCAAGCTCAAACAGTCCAGGCTGATGTGGTTCCTATTAACATAACTGGTAGGCTTTGCTATGCAGACAAGGTTCAAATGTACTTGGGAAAATGACTATGGCTTTTTGTCTCTTACATGCTCTTAGCTTTTCATGTATACACCAAAGGTAAGTACTGTGGTCTGACTTCTTGATCTTTGTTAATGAAGGGATACTTCATTAAAACATACATATGTGCATACATGTAAAATATCTATTGCTTTTAAGTTAAAGGACTGTGTCACCAAAGGTTGATGTCAAAGAACTCACTGGTCCAGCCATTCCTCTATAGTGTGTCTTTTTAAATTGAATTGCTTTTAAAAAAGATTTTTGTTATATGGGGACATCTTCTAAATGGGATCTTGGATAAGAAAAAATTATGTTTCCCTTCTAAAAGGCTATTTTAAGTAATATTTATAGAAATAATGAAATGTTATTTTGTGATATTTCTTAATGATAGGTTTCCTTACCTTCTTGATTTCTGAAGTAGAAAAAGGAAAAAAATCACTTGAAATATCAAGTGAATTAATACTAATTATAAACATTTTATTAAAACTCAATAGGGTGATGAAATTATATTTTGATCTCTAATTTGAATTTTATAATCTTTAAATAAAAATTTATTCCTTCTGAATATAAAATTTTAGAATATGTCACAATAAACTGGAATATGAATATTGATTACCAACTGTGAAATTTAAATTTTTTTTAGAATATTATACTCAGGTTTTGATCATCTGTGGTAATTAAAGATTACAAATAAGGTACATGAAGCTGAAAACAGTATTTCACAAACTTAGATGAGCTGTTAAAAAATAACATAGTTTTTTTGTCTTATTACTTCGGTGGCCTGCACACAGGAGAGGTCAGTAGTTGAGGGCACGTACACAGTGCTGAATAGATAATTAAGAGTTAATAGCTTCAGCCATTGGGCTGTATGTTCAAGAGAAATAGATTACTGCTATAATTGATAACCAGTTCATTCAAAGCATGGCCAATAAAGCCACAACCTAAAAAAAATCATGTGATCAATAAGGATGAGTTTTTATAAAATAATAGATGAAAACCCATAGCCACTCTCTGTGCTACTGAGGCTACTGTTGTTGACTGCTGTTAGAAAGATTTTTACGATGGCACTGATGAACTTTTAAGGGACGAATAACATTTCGATTGTTACTGAAGAATTTTTAAAAACCTTACAGGTTTTTAAAATTACATTTAGAACTGTATTTGAATTCCAGAGAAATTTAGTAAGCGCATGAATTATTTTAAATTCCATGTGCATTTTCCCATATTTATTATAAGCCTTAAAGGAATACATGGGCATTTTAATCCATTTTCTTTTCAAATAACATCTTCATCTTTCTAAATGTGATTCTCGTTCACCTAGGTTATATTGTTTAAAGATTATTTTTATAAGAAGCTGTGTTTCAGGACAAAGTATAATGTTTATTGCTCAATGAAATACATGGATGCATATTTTCTGGAAGAATGCATTACATTATTTGATTAAATGCCTCGGAAATGTAATTACATTATATATGCATAAGTGCCTCAGGAATAATATTATAAGAAGATTGTGCTGTGAAATATGGCAATCCTTAATGGAATTAGGATAAAATGCGTTATCATGAGATTAGTACATTTAAAGCTGAGTAACCAGAGTTTTAGGAGTAAAGAATTATTTGCCATGAAATACATTGTCATGACAGTGGAGAGTGTCCTTCCTCCGGGCTTTAATTCACTCCTGTTTGATGTCTAAGTAGATATGAATTATACAGAGTTTAAAAGGAGGCCTTCAGAATGCCACACAGAAGGGTGAATGACAATAAAGAAATGAGCACTGTGAGCTATGCCACAATGTAATGTACTTTTGATTGATTAACGTTTTTAGAAATGTAGAAGTTAAAGGTAATAATTAAATACATATTTATTGCTTTATTTTCTGGATATATGTGTTCACGTACATACACGTATATTTCATAAAAGGAGTGGTTTTTTTAATCTGGTGTAAAGAAGTATTAAAAATTTTCACTTTTAGTGGTTGAATTGATATAGGTTATACAGCTTCCTGCTATTGAAATGATATATTTCTAAAGCCCGAGAAGACTTTTGAGATAAAAATGTACCTTTCTGAAGGGAATTATGTGCTCATATATTTGGGTGAACAGTGATGCTCTAGTTTGATTTTCAGTGAGGTTCAGCTGAGGGAATTGTGCCAACAAATAGATTATTTCAAATCCAAAGTGAAGCCCACCAGGCATAGAGGTAAAACATTAGTCCAGTGAGCTGCCAGCTTGCAATTGGTTTAATCCCTTTAGTCCTAGTTCTGTGGGAACTCAGCATATTCTAAATGCTGAAGACAAAAAAAATGTTTAAAATAAAATGTACATATGAGTATGTTTCATACTCTGTTGTGTGGGATACCAACTCTTCCACCTGGAAGGTAAATAGAGTAGGTAGATATACTTAAACAGTTTTTACAAACTGGTTTTGTGCTGATGTTTGAGCTAGCTCAGTTTATTTCTAAGTATAGTAACCATGACTGACTAATGCTATTTTTCAATGAAAGGGAATGATTCAGTTCCTCTCGACTCAACAGATCCTTACTGAACAACTACTTTTGTGGCAGGCACTGAGCTGAATGCCACAAAGCATGCTGAGGTGCATGAATCATGGTCCCTACCCCCAAGAAATGTATAGTGCAGCAGGGGACACCATCCTTTTAGGTCACAACGCAGGATGGAGAGTTTGGTGCCTTTTATGGTGATGTTTATCCTCGTGGTTTGTTTCTTAATTTCTTCAGAGCTTGGGTGGTTTATCTTTTGCTTTTGTTTAGGGAGCAAAATTGAAGACTAAATGCAACTACCTGTTAATGCTTTGTCCATTCTTAATGCCTTAATACAAGGAAATTTTTTTCCTCTGCTGCAGGGAACTAATGGACCATTGAAGTCATGACACGCCACTTACAAACACCATCTATGCTATTGCACATAGTGATCCATTTATTACAGTGATGGTACCTTCTGGTGTTTCTGGGTCTTCTCTCAGTCATTTGTTTTTCTCCATGAGGAACAAAGTTGCACACATTTTCAAGTTTTCAAGATTTATTTAAGTTTATTGCTTAGTAGGTGAAATGTGTTGTTTGATCACTCCGATTAGGTAAAATTCTATTCACAACTTACTCCTATTAAAATAGGTACATTGTCCAAAACATACCTACTTTGAATGTGTCAATATTGCTAAAAAGGGTGAATATTTTTATACTTATAAGAATGATAAAAGTAAATAATTGGTGTGTATATACATATTTTTAAAATCTCTTTTTAAGGAGATAACCATTTAACAAGGTCAATACTATAAAATTTTCTTTAATTCAACTGTGAAGTAATTAAAGTAGACCAACCCAAAACTTATACTTTATTTTTAATGTTTTCCCATGTGTGTCAATCACACAAGCTTAGACACTCTAGAAAGCAAAAAAGTCCTGTGGATGTGGCAATTTGGGTTTGATCGCAACATTACCTAAAATATCTGAATTCAGATTAGCTTTTTAAAAATGATTGTGAAATAGAGAAGTTCGGCTTTAACAACAATGGTGCTACTGGGTCTCATTGTGATAAAAGTACTTTATCATTATAAGGCTTTTTATTTTTCATTATAGTTGTATCTCATACCATAGAAATTTCCACAGTCTATCCAAATTGTTGGCCTCCTTGATTGGAAGAAAATGCTCTTTATCCAAAGATTCTTGATTAAGTTATTTGTTTCATCACATAGAATAAGACGTTATAATGGTCTCTGGAGTTGACTAAATGACTAAAATATGTTTATTGTCATCATCACATACATGGTGATGTAAAAAGTGATTTTGGTGACCAGAGGAGCTAAGTGAAACACTTCCAAAATGATCCTTTTTAAAATTATGAAGAATCACTGTTCTGGTCTGTTATTACCAAATTTGCATTTGCCACTCCAGTTCACTTGAAAATGAGATCCAGGTGCTTCCTTTGGAAGGACACACATAGAAACTGGAAAACAGCCTTCTGATGATAATGTGCTTTCCTTCTTTTTTTGCCCCTCAGCATTCATTCATCATCATATGACTGGCTAACATCATTATTAATACCTTCTTATCATTTTACAACAAGCTTCTGGAAGGAAGTGCATGGTGTCAGCTTGCTTGAAAATAACATTGCTTTGCTTGTTCTACTACTCTACATTAGGGGAGAATTTCGATCGCCAGGCCAGCCTTCGGCAGTCTCTAATTTACACAGACACTCTGGTAAGACGGCCGAAGAAAGTCAAAAGGAGAAAGACTATTACAGGAGTCCCTGACAACATACAGAAGGAGCTAGGTATGGCTCATCAGAACTGTATTCTGTTGCCCTCATTGCTGCTCAGCATTACTACGCTAACCTCATCTGTGGTGCTTATGAAATCGACACATTCTGATAGCCGTTTGGTGCCCCAAAGGGCCAGCTTTTCTGAATGATGCACTGGGTATAAATTTTAACACCCCATGCAGATGATGTGTTGAATTTTGGTGAGAACGTAAGAGGAGACGCTTATATCAAAACTATTAACTGGGACGATAGAAATTCACAGTTATCTCGTCATCTCTACGTACCTTGAACAGTAAGGATTCCCACAATTAAATTTACTTTTAGGTTTTAAGTTTTCATAAAACCAAAAACTCATTCTCAGACTTCAAATTATGATATGGACTTCATCAGTTATATTGGCACTATTGATGGCATTTGTCATCAATGAGACAGCAGCGTGGGATAGTTAGTAAATACCAATATGATAGAAAATAGTCTTTTATGTTGGGCAGTGCATTTATGTACTTCCAATGAAACAACTTCATAATTTTTTGATTCGATATTTTTCAACCTACGATAAAAACAACAACAAAAAATTTTTTTTGGCTGGTGGAGAGCATTATTTACTTCCTTGTCCACTTATTCGTTTCTGCTTATCTTTGTATATGCCGTGGATCATCCCTTCATTCTTCTCTCTATATATTCACTTCCTCTCTCTGGTTTTTAATGGGCCCATTGGGAATATCTGCAGAAGCAGCATAGCATCCTGGGTCAGGAGCTGGGATGCTGGGCCAGACTGCGTGGATTCGAACCCTGGCTCTGCCACTAACTCTCTAGGTGACTGTGAGCTGGTTACTTCACCTTTCTGAGTCTTATTTCCTCATTTGAAAAATGGAGTTGGTGATGTTATTAGAACCTCCCTTATAAGGTCGTCTGAGGATTTAATGAACTTGTACAGGTGAAGCATTTGGTGCTTGGTACTACATGAGCATAATAGCTGCTACTGAAATTATTGTAGGGAACTTACATAAGACTGCCTTTCTTGAAATTTGCTTCTTTCTCTTCTGTGGACTTATTTCCCTTGACATTTTTACTTGTATTTAGTCTTGAAGGTTATACTCTAGAAACTCAGAATCATATTTCTGAGTTTCTGAACTTCCTATTGGTCTTTTAGTCAAAATGAATTTATCCTAATAGTAGTGATGTATCCGTTACAGCACTTTGAAGTAGCACTTCAGCTTTAGGTGCTACAGACACTGTTCCTGTGTATTTTTTTCTCCAACACTCCTGCTCATTCTTCTTTACCTGGCCATCTTTTTTTTTTTTTTTTTTAACTGCCATCTAATTTTACAGTATATGTGCTTTGCCTTCCAGACTGCAGCAACAATGGCACAAGAAAAGCAGTGCTTTGCCTCTGCTCTAGGTAGCTTCAGTGATACAGTCAGCTTACGGGTGCTTGTTTTATCCCATAGCATAAGTGTTCATTATAAACAAAGGCCAGATCGCATCCGTAGGGTTTGTGAAGTCTGTATTTGGTTCCTGTCCCCACATGCTGCTGCTTTTAGTGGGCCAGTCTTCTTATGTCCTGGTTTTTTTGGACTCTTTTTTTTTTCTGCTTCTTCTTCTTTAGGTGACAACTAACTGATTTGAGAAATAAATCTGTATGTGTATTTTTGGTAGATGCTTAATGGGCTAATTTATTACAGTGCTCAGGTAACATTTGTAATTCAACTGATCTTTTAGATGTGCCTTAACTAAAAGGAGTGACTTTAAAGAAGGCCCTTTATAATAGGGGTCCCCAACCCCCAGGCCATAGACTGTTATCAGTCCATGGCCTGTTAGGAACTTGACCGCACAGCAGGTGAGCGGCAGTCGAGCAAGCAAACCTTCATCTGTATCTGCAGCTGCTCCCCAGCGCTAGCATCACCACCTCTGCTCCAACTCAGATCATCAGGCATTTGATTCTCACAGGAGCACCGGTCCCTGTGCTGAAACGGTTAGGAACTGCTGCTTTATAAAATAACAAGGTTGGTGTTTTGAGGTGGGCTGCATTTTAAGTGACTTTCCAGCCAAAATAGGTAGGTTTTGAATTGCTTTGTGCAAAGGTGTAAGAATAATTTGGCCCAGATAAAGATACACATACACATAGGTATTCAATATTATTGGTTTATATATGTACATAATATGAGTTCTAGAACCTCAGACTTACAAACTTTTATCATTTTTATTACTCAGCCATCCAGTATGGAGCCAAACACTCATTTGCCTCTTCAACCTTACTGGAATGATCTGGCCAGCTTGATGAATTGTATCTTCTGTGATTTTAATATGTTTAAAATGAATGTTTGAGTCTCCGGAGCTCACATTTATGTCTCTTTTCCATGTGATATGGAACCACTACTAATGCTAGAGGAAAGAAAATAGCATTCCCCATATCAGCGATGTTGCAGTTGTTGCCAAATGTGAGACTACTGATGTCATTGCATAGTCAGTGACATGACCTGGATCACAGCTAAAGGTCAACTGAGACAGCAGTGTCGAAGTTGAGCTAGTTTTTAAAAAATAGACAATTAGACAATTACTCTAGTTTTATAGAAAAGCTAGTTGCAAGGACTGATGGATAGAATAAGGGAAAATAACATTTGAATACAGTAAAATTTAGGGGAAATTTGGGTCATTCATTTTCTTAGTTCATTTTATGACTTGTGGTTGACATGGGCTTTCTAATATTTTTTAGTATAAAAAATATTTAGTATAAAATAAGATGTCGCTGGAAACTTCTTGCTGCTTAACTATTGAGTACCAAAAATAAATGCTTCATGTTCTCCTTAAAATATAAATATAAAGCATAGGATAGTATGGCTGAGTCAAATAAATTAGATTTTAAAAAAGAAATAATTATTTGAAAGGAAGACATTCACTTAGAAAGATGTACTCTGTCCACTAGCAAGTTGCCAGGGTTTTTGATTTTTAAAAACCTAATCAGAGGTGTTTTCAGAATTGGAGAGTTAGATTATGCTTCATTATATGCATTTTTACTTCAAAATTCATAAATAGTGTACTCTAGAGATTAGCCAATATACAGTGCTTTAAAATCAAGGTATGGTATTTACTGTTTACTTCCAAAGCATATTTGATGACTAATAATTTATTGCCTTCCATTTAAATGAATCAGACAAAACTTCAATTTTTTCTTTAATCTTATTATCCTAAACATACATAGAACTGTATTTGAATATCGTTTCATGTTATAGAATCAGATAAGATTATTTTGTTGATATGTAATTATATTTGGCTCCTAAATAGTTTAGATACTCCTGGAACTTATCCCAATATTTGTTCCCCAAGCAGAAAAAGCCTCATTCAGAAGGCATTCCCTTCTGAATAAGTTTTGGTAGTGTGTACTAAGAACATTAATAAAGAACTGACAAGATTATTTAAAAATTCATGTACTAAACCTTAAATAAGCTAACTTGTAGATTTCCATCATGGTTGATTACATGCTTTTTTAAAAAAAATGGAAATCCCTTATGTAATAATGAAAAGTATGCACAATTATTTTCTTACATTTTCTTTGAAAATCAGATAAATCCCATCAAGATTTTAGCAGTGCCCTGAGTGGTTTCCATTTGTTTTTAGTTACCTTTTTTGTAGTCTGTTTTTGTTCTTTAGTTCTAATCAATATGGCATTCTGTATCTATAATGTTGCGATACTTTTTCTGCTGTAAAAATATTGGATTATCAGTTTTGGGAATAGAAGTTTGATGACTCTTCTGTTAAATGACACATAAGTGTTTCATATATTTTTAAAGGCCTTTAAAAAATATTGTTATTTTGATAAGAAAGTTATGCTGGTCTATAGGTGGTGAAGAAATGGCTGCATTCCCATTTTCAGAAGCCTAGAATGGTATCACATTCAAAACTGTTATCCAAAAGAATCAGGACTTTGTTTATGGCCCTTAAAGACAGACGAAAATCTACCACTGACGCCACGCAACAAGTACTACATACAGATTTAAAAGAAAAGGATATTAAAACCCATTGATGAATAGAATAAAGTATCTTGAATGTTTGGAATCAAACTAGTGCAGACCAATTCAGCTGTACAAGTCAACGCCCCACCTTCTTAAATGGTAAATGGCAAAAACTTGTACCTTCTGTTTTTCTTAAAGTGGATTTTTCTTCTGTTCCAGCCTTTTTGCCTACTTTCCATCTCTCTGAGGAAGAACCCTGTGTGAATATATGTGAGCGTGTGTGTGTGTGTGTGTCTTTAGTGAGTGGGTACTTGGCAGAGGGTAGGGGGAAGGAAATTGATTCTGTTGGCTAATGATACAAGTACAAAAATGAGTCTCTGTCATCACGGTGAGGAAAGGACTTTCGCCTGAGAAATCTTTCTTTCCTCAGGGTGACATCTCCTTGTGGTTTAAAACAAGAACACTGCTGCCATTTTTGTAATATGCTTTGCTATTTGGATGAGCAATAGGCTTTGTATCCAGTAAGGTACACATGGCATGCAATGGTTGATTTATGTGGGGTAAAGAGGGAGTTCTCTGGAAACCCATCATCATTAGTGTCCTTGCCAGGTGAACAGTGATGTTCTACCAGCATCGCTCAGCAAAGCCCATGCTTGAGATATTTCAGGTCCTTTGGGCGATAACAATGTAGAGAGAATTATGGTTTTGCTACTGTTTTTCATGATTTAGTTTGCCCTAGTGATTACTATGCATGGGTTGATTTTTATTTTTTCCTCTCTGTATACTTTGGTTAAGTTTTGGCTTCATGATTTTTTTTTTTTTTTAAGCTTCTATTCCTTCCCAGGTAGCTTGAAATCTGTTTTCTACACTTAAGGTGTTTTCTCATCTACCTCCCTTCCATTCTTCATTCGGTCTTCTATGTCCTTTTTTTTTTTTTTAATAATAAAAAAACAAAAAAAAAAAACAAAAACAAAAAGACAACTCTGTTTAGTTGCAAGGCTCCAAGAAATGAATAACCCTCATTTGAGTAAATGTTCACTGGATCACATCCTGCTGGTCGGTTCCCTACCAGAACACGACAGATTGCTGTAGAATTTTGAATGTCACTGACAGACAGATGATGATGGCTTGAGATGGATCAGGAAATGTTTGCAACACAGATGGGCCTGTAAATCATTTTTCTTTTTCTTAGGATTTCCTTCTGACATAAAATTAATGTTATTAACTCCATTTTATACTAATATTCCTCATAAATGGTATCTCTCTAGCCCTATGGTTGAACTACTACTACATTCATCTATTTATGAGAAAGACAGTCCCTGCTTGAGCAATGCTCTCTGTGGTCACCTGGTGGGTGCCCGGCCACCTTGAAATCTTTACTAAAAGGAGGTTATTTGAAAAGCAGGCCTTCCGCTGAGCAGTCAGCCTTGATCTCAGAGTACCTGAGAATCCCATATGCAGCACTTAACCTGTGGGAGGATTTAAGGTATAAATTAAAATAACTACATGACATTCGTAATAAGGGTTTTTATTTTAGGAGCTGCCGGTAACGAAACTCTCTCTTAGGTGCCTACAAAGGAAAAGAAAGTAGATCAAATAGAGAAGGTTTTGTTTGTTTTAAGTACAGCAGAGTCAGAAGGAGGTGAGGGTACAGGCGATGAACTAAAATGTTGGGTTTTATTTTTAGGTAACAGCCTCTTTCTTCTTTATCTCCAGCCTCAGGCACTGGCCAAGATGATATCGGTGGTCCCTCAGTGTACACCCCAGACCACTACTCGACATTAGGAAGGCTCGACAGCTCTCGGTCCGCCGGGCAGCGCTCGGAAACCAGGGATTCCAGCTGTCAGACTGAAGAAGTGAAAGTTGTGCCTCCTTCGATGAGAAGAATCAGGGCGCAGAAGGGGCAAGGCATTGCTGCCCAGCTGAGCCACTTCTCTGGCTCCTCTGGGAACATGTCTGTGCTGAGCGATTCTGCGGGCATTGTGTTCCCTTCTCGCCTCAACAGCGATGATGGGTTCCACAGTCTCCCACGTTCTGGAGGGAGGGCCAACCTTCAGGCCCTCGAGCCACAGCCGGGTGCCCTGAGCCCTGCAGAAGACCTGGATGGCACTTTCCCCTGCCAGTTAGGGGGTGCTTCAAGGACTGGAGTACTTTTGAGGCCCAAGTCCCAGGAGCTGAGGTTCTTTGAGAGTGAAAATGGAACAGGCCCAGCATGTGTGGTGTCGCCTCACGCGACGTACTCCACCAGCATCATCCCAAATGCCACCCTCTCCTCCTCCTCGGAGGTTGTTGTTATTCACACCGCTCAGAGTTCAGGGAAGCTGGACAATAAAATCACTAGCTCCCCTTTATACACAAGAATGAAATCCAGAGACCGCCTCCTCTCCAGGCATGCTGGGAAGGATGACCGCCAGCCTCTCAGTGGTAACTGGGATGAGGGCCACACCCCCGTCACTTCACGGGCCACCGATCCTTACTCCCCCAGTGCGAGCACACTGTCATCCCTCTGTGATTCGGCAGTCTCTCTGAATACCCCAGCACATCAGGAGAACGGGTCCCGTGCCGTGGCCTATAACTGTAGAAACAACCCGAGCTTCCAAGCCCAGCCCCAGGATGGGGATGGCAAGAGTGACACCAGTTATCCAGGAGGTAGGGGGCATGGCAGCTTGGAGCCCTGGGAGTACAATTCCTCAGGGAGTGGGCGGGCGTCCCCACTGAAGCCCCATTTGGCAAGCCCTGGTTACTCCACTCCAGGAAGTCACGTGAGCAGCAGCAGTTTAGACCAGACGTCCAACAGAGACGATGCCAGGTCTCTGTATTCAGAGGACCACGATGCCTACTCCCCACCTGTGCACACCAGCCCTGGACACGCACCTGGGAATCGGTGCAGCAGCAGCAATGGCTTTGGGAACCCCAGGCACAGCGTGATCAATGTTTTTGATGGAAGAGCTCAGAAGAACCAGGAGGACCGGTCCAACTGCCACGATAAATCCCTTTCGCGAAACATCTCTTTGAAGAAAGCAAAGAAGCCTCCTCTGCCACCCTCTCGGACAGACTCTCTGCGCAGGGTCCCCAAGAAGAACGCCCAGACTAATGGGCAGGTGCTCAACGAGAGCCTGATCGCCTCGCTCCAGCACTCGCTGCAGCTGAACCTGCCCGGCAAGGGCGGCCTCTCGCCCTCCCAGAGCCCCTGCAGTGACTTGGAAGAGCCCTGGCTGCCTCGCTCCCGCAGCCAGAGCACAGTGAGTGCGGGCAGCAGCATGACTTCCGCCACCACCCCCAACGTCTCCTCCCTGTGCGGGGTCACTCCCTCACAGAGCGACACGAGCAGTGTCAAGTCCGAGTACACAGACCCTTGGGGTTACTACATCGACTACACGGGCCTACAGGATGACCCGGGGAACCCCGGCGGGGGCTGTTCGGCCGGCACTGGGGCACCAACTGGAAACGGGCCAGTCCACCATGTCCAAGAGGGGTCCAGGGCCGCTGTGTCCCAAGTGCCTGGTGGCTCAGTCAAACCAAAGATCACATCACCGGAGAAGTCACACAGAGTCACTTCTCCATCCAGTGGGTATTCCAGCCAGTCGAATACACCCACAGCACTCACCCCCGTGCCTGTGTTTTTAAAGTCAATGTCACCAGCAAATGGGAAAGGGAAGGCCAAGCCCAGGGTCCCGGAAAGGAAGTCCTCTCTGATATCCTCAGTGTCCGTCTCCTCATCGTCCACGTCCCTTTCTTCTAATGCATCCACAGAAGGAAGCGGAACTGTGAAGAAGCTGGATTCAGTGGCAGCCTCTCCCCTTGCTGTTCCTCCTCTCCATTCTCTTCCGTCTCCATGTCCCACTGACAGGTCTCCTTTTCTTCCTCCTCCCCCGCCTTTAGCAGATTCTCCCGGGGGCTCTCCTCTGCCTCAGTCTCCCCTTTTCCCCCCTCCACCACCAGAAGCTCTTATGCCCTGCTCTCCTCCAACCGATGCATGCTTTCCTCCTCCCCCAATGGGTCATAGCTCCCTTTTTCTGGACTCCTCTGCCTCGGTGCCGCCCCCTCCACCATCTTTATCCTCCTCGGTTCCACCACCTGCCCCACCCCTTGACCCCAAATTGATGAAAGATACCAGGCCTTCTTTCAAGAAGTCTGGCCAGCCAGACTCCTCCCGGGAGGCCTTCAGACAGCCTGCTACCAAGGAGGAGGGTGGCAGACCCCCCATGCCCTTGATCACCACGGAAGCACTGCAGATGGTACAGTTGAGGCCCGTGAAGAAGAACTCAGGAACCGAGGGAGCACTGTTATCTGAACAAACATCTCAGGAAAAAGGAACTCCGATTGTGCCCCAGTATCATTTAAAGCCATCTGCTTTCCTGAAATCCCGAAATAGCATAAATGAAATGGAGAGTGAAAGCCAGCCTGCCTCCGTGACAAGCTCGCTTCCGACTCCTGCCAAGATCATGAGTCAGGGTCACCAGGATGGTGCAGCCGAGCGTGGCCGCCAGAGCCGCAGCCAGGGCAGTGCCGGGGAGGCAGAGGCGGGGCACGGCCCCGGGCACGCGCCGCAACAGGGGTCCCCCGGCCCATCGCCCAACAGGAAGCCACCCCCCATCTCCAAGAAGCCCAAACTGTTCCTGGTGGTGCCACCTCCGCAGAGAGATTGCACAGCAGAGCCAGCGGAGAACGTGAGCGAAGCAGCGCCGAGCCCCACGCGGCGAGAGGCCAGAGAGAGTTGTGCAGCTCAGGCTGGTTCCGATGAGACCGACTCCGGCAGCTCGGTTCTTGAGGGAAGACCTGCAGGATCCGCATCTCCAGGCAGAGTGGAAGCCAATGTCCCCATGGTGCAGCCCGATGCTTCGCCAGACCCCAAGCAGGAAGAGCCAGACACCGACAACAGTCCGGACAGAGGGGGCAATGTGGAGAGCCGGCTGTCTCTGCAGGACCCAGGGCGTGAGTCTGGTTTTCTCTCCTGTTCCCCTCCAACCATATGCAGCTGAGGCGGTAGGGCTGGTGCATGTTCATGTTAAAGCAGGCTCTGTGGGCTAACGCTTCCCTTCCTGTGCTGCTCACACTTAGGTGACCAACTTGCCATTTTATGAATTTTTTTTAAGAAAACCTGGATCTAGAGGTAAAGCTTACAGAAGGGTAGAAGAGAGAGGGGTGGGGCGGCCTACAGCAGCAAGCTGGCTCTGAAATAGCAGTGAGTAATCTGCCTTCTGGAGAGCTGCAAAGAAATGTTACTACACAATGTAAGAGATTCCCTAGCAGTTCTGGAACTTAAGAGAAAAGAATGTGTTTTGGCTATCGTGTTCCCCCATCTTTGTAAAATTTCCAGCTGCTGCCAACCCCACCGCCTTTCCCCGTGGTTCTCACATTGTCAAGAGTGGTGGAGAGCGTACTTGGGAGCTTGGCTAAAGGCTGAAACTCAAGTCGCTGTGTGTCTCATGGTTGCCTGCTTGCTTCTCCATAGCTGGGGTGCTGGAGACCGACGCAGCTGGTTCTTCCTCAGAGGTCTTTGACTTCCCTAAAGAAGAAGGGGGTGATGAGGTGATGACCCCCAGTAGACCCCGGACCACAGAAGACCTCTTTGCAGCTATTCACAGGTATCCAAAACTCCTCATAGTTTCAGCTACTTTATGTTATGAGTCGTCCTCCCCGCTCCCAACCACCTTTCTAAGTGGTTACTCAATTTATTTCTCTTTCTTGATGTTTCTTCTGTTACCCAGTAAGTTTTCATTAACTTGATAATTGATCTTTTTGGGTGTGTTTCTATATTTTTATTTCCTCTGACTTCAATTTCTGTGTTACTTTGTTCCACTGGTTTTTATGATGATGTGGGGGACAGAGTCTCATTGTGGTGCCTTCTGGTCAGCACTGCTCTTGCTGGCAAGAAATGCAAAGTGTCAGTCATGTAACAGAGTATTCAAGAGTTGGGTTAGAGCAGCCACGGCCCCATCCAGGGTAAGGGATACTGTGTTCTGTGGACTTAGGATGCACGGACTAGCTCTCTAGGACTCCTAAGAGTGCTTTACTGTTATTGTTATTTTCATATTATTACTATTATCATTAATACTATTTTCATTTTACAGAAAAATGAAGATTGTATATTATAATTTCTTTGGTTAAATGTTTCAATAAAAGAGTACGTCTTTTTTTTTTAAGAAGGAGCAAAAGGAATTACATTTGCTTGTTGCTACATGCTGCTAGTGCCATCTACTGGCATCAGAAATGATTGGGCTTAAAAATACAGAGAGTAAATTTTCAAAATAACTGCCTATTACTATTACTTTTTACAAGTGGTTACCTTCAAGAGTGAATATAGTTTAACACCAAAGTTTTATCTGTTGCCTCATTTCTCTGGTTGTAAATAGTCGAGTGCTCTCACAACAGTGTCACTGGTAAAAATTGATAAGATTGTATATGTGAAAGTGCTTTAAAACCATAATTCTATATAAGACCTTCACTTCCTTCTAGACTTCTTTACCACAGTATTTTCAGATAACTCTTTTGAATGCTCTTATGCTTCCAACGCCTTACATTACCCTGAATCAAGGTCTTCTTTTTAACTCCTGAAACAAAAAATCCTGTAAAATCATTGATTATATGAATAACCTTATGTCAGGACTAATTTTCCAATTCTTGGACTCTAACTGAAAAAACTATTGCACGAAATGAAAAGCATAATACTGTCCCTACCTGAATTACTTATACAACACATAAACATATAAATATCTAACCTGGGGGCGGGGTGTATAAAAACCAGGCTGGTGAATTGAGGTGTTTGTCAAGAAATGTGTTCTTTACCTCTTGGTTCTAGTATTACTATAATATTTCAAAAGACCCCCAAAGACTGCCTCATTAACATTGTCTGACTAGTCTCTTCAATCTCATTATGAATAAAAAGGTAGCTAATTATCAAGTTATTTCCCCAAAAAGGGAAATGAAGAAATGTTTCATTCTTCGGAACCAACTTTAGTGACATTTCTAGAGGTTTGCACAGTTGTTTCTAACTCTAACCATGCTGGACACTTAATAAGTAAATATTTTCTGGATTAAATGAAGCTAATTGGCATTTAACTGCCAGGAAATTCTTCCAAGACTCAGCACCTTTCGTTTAGTATGGCGTGCACTAGGTTGCTAATACACCAGCTTCTGTATTTACAGTAGCGGTCCACAGAGAAGATGTATTGCCTGGTCACTCTGTGTACTAAGGACTTGGTCTCAGGGAGAAACCCAGCTGTTGTGGGGCCAAATGACATGCTTTTCTTAAAAAATATGCCAAAGATCTCTTCCGTATTTTATTTCAGCACCCCTCTTAGGGCACTGAAAAACGTGTGGTTTCTCCTGCTCGGGAGTTATATCTACTCCCGATATAATCAGCAGTCTGGATTATTCTGTGCACTCAAGACAGTAGTAAAGGCAGAACAGGAAAGATTGCAAGAGAGAGCAAGGACATGTGCTAATTTTTATTTGAGCATTGATAACATATTAGCAGACCTAATGAAACTCCATTTAAAGTTTGTGATTTTTAGGGCTTTAGTGTATCTTCCCTTTAGTACCTCAGCTAATGATTTAAAAATTAAGAATGTCGAAATTGAAACACAACTTTCAGATTTTGTAATGCAAATTAATTCACTTCAGATTTAAAGCCAGATGGAAAATGTAGAACAGCAGTTGAGGTGTGAAATTTTTATATTTATCGAAGTAATTAGTTTTCAAGCCAGTGTTAACTGTTTAAGCACTTTTTATAGCCATCCTCTTTTAAAATTACGTACACACACGTGTGTGTAGATACATGCATACCTACATGCAGAGGATTAAAATGTTTAGATTTGATTATCATCTTACGGGGCATCTGCTCTTTCAAAACAGTAATACTTTTGTAAATTCTTAATTCTAAATCTACAATTAAAGGCCATAGCTTCAATCAAGGATACCTGTGGCGTGTTGCATGGCTCTCAGTACACCTGCTTCACTGAAAATCATATCACAAACCAATATCTGCAAAAATGAAAGGAACAGGGTTGCTTTCGGGGAGCAATCGGTATAAGTTGTGAGGCCATGTGCCTAAGGGGAAAGATACTCCATCAGGTGCTAATTCTTGTATTCAGCGGCATGGCTTTATTCTTTAGACCTCAGTTTTACCTGCTCAGGTCAGCCCAAAACACCTAAAGTCCATTCCAGCTCTAAAATTCTGAGATGTTATAATTTCTGTGGTCTCTGTCACTCATTCATAGAGCGCTGCTTTTATTGACAACTGAGCAAGACCGCTGAACCAAAATATCATAGGCCAGGTTGTGCAGTCCCAAAGTGACTAGTGCCACATCAGGCCCGGCCACCATTCAAGCCTCCAAATTGTGGGTCCTTACCGCTTTCTGTCTTCCACTTTGGAGAACACCCTGTGAGCACCAAGCCCAGGGCAGCCAGCATAGCACACCCTCCCCTGTGCCTTGCTAAGCTGCCATGTAAAAACAGCACTGAAGACTGATCTGGTGCCAGGAAAAGATAATTTATTTCTCTAAATGACACTCAGAGGTTTGTTACAGCACCTCCTCTGTTTCTGACACTTTATGACTGTTACTGCATTCATCTTCATAAAAAAAAACTGAGCTAGCTACTGTTTTTCCCCTTTTCCAGATAGGAAACAGGCTCAGAAACTTTTAGTTGCCCACAGTGACAGACAGAGCAAGGACACTTTTAGCAATGGGATTTAATCCAGTCTTTATGACTCCAGGGCTTCTTTATCACACTGAATCCTCACTAATCTGCGAGGTTGATATCATCATCCTCATTTCATAAGTATGAAAACTGAGGTGCAGGATAGGTAGGTAACTGGTCCAAAGTCACAGGGCCAGAAATTGGTAGTGCTCGGACTCGACCCTGAATCAGAGGTTTGTTAAAGCACCTGCATATTCTAGAATCTTACAGCAGAAAAAGAGACATACACACATCTTATTTTATTAAATGTACCAAGTTTCCTTAAAGCAAGCCCACCTGTGCTCCGCTGAGAGACTCCTTGCACATTGAGTATGTAAAGACCATCCAGGCGCCACTTGGTTCATCTGCTTTATTGCCTCTGATTCACTCTCAGTAGAAACCGCATTAAACAGGGAGATTCTGAGAGGCTGAAGACAAATACCCCAGGAAACATTTTATTTCCCTTCTTCTTCTTCCATACTCCGCGCTCACATCCCTCTCGTTTTCTTGATCCGCTAGAGGTTCCCTGATGTCAGTCAGGAAACAGGACCTGGTGTGGAAGGTTCACTCTTGTTTTCTAAACTTGTTTGGACTTCCAGGAGTTGGCATACAGTCCAGTAACAGCGAAGAAAAACTGGTTTTCTGTCAAACTCTAGAAGGACTGAGAATGTAAGGCTGCAGAGCTATTCTAGAACCTGAGGTGGCGCCTCAGTGGAGGGGAAATTCCGAGAGCTGGCTTACCTGTGAGGCCGGTTCACGTGCCAGCACCAAACAAGAAAAGGAAGATTAGAAAGAAGGACGGCCAGCACCGTGACATTTACTCAGGATTAGTCCAATAAAGGAGAATAAAATGTTTAAACGGCAGGTATTAAGACATTAGAAATGGTCCTATCCAAAGTAAGTTAATATGTCTGAGATTTGCTTCAAAATAATCCAGTGAGGGTGGAGATGAAAGAGGGCTGGCCGTCAGTTAATAGTTACCACCGCTGGGGCGTGGGCACACGTGGTAGTGCGGTGAACTATCCTTTTTGCATGGCTGTTTGGAAGTTTTCATAGTAAAAATAACAGATTAATAGATGGCGACCGGTCTTTGCAGTAAAAAAGCAAGGTGGTCGTGGCTGACACCCAGTGGCCCCCTGGAATTCACCTTTATCCTAATGTTATTAAATCTCAGATCCAAGAGGAAAGTCCTTGGCCGCAAAGACTCAGACGACGATCACACCCGCAACCATTCCCCTTCCCCACCAGTGACGCCCACCGGGGCTGCCCCCAGCCTCGCCTCCCCAAAGCAAGTTGGATCGATTCAGAGAAGTGTCCGGAAGAGCAGCACCAGCAGTGACAACTTCAAAGCTCTGCTGCTGAAAAAGGGGAGTCGCTCGGACACCAGCGCCCGCATGTCCGCAGCCGAGATGCTCAAGAACACAGACCCTCGGTTCCAGCGGTCAAGGTCAGAGCCTTCGCCAGATGCTCCCGACAGCCCGTCAAGCTGCTCCCCGAGCAAGAACCGAAGGGCCCAGGAGGAGTGGGCCAAGAACGAAGGCTTGATGCCTCGGAGTCTGTCCTTCTCCGGGCCCAGGTACGGCCGCAGTCGGACGCCGCCGTCCGCAGCCAGCAGCAGGTACAGCATGCGGAGCCGGATCCCGAGCAGCCCCATGACCGTCATCTCGGAGGGCGAAGGGGAAGCCATGGAGCCTGCAGACCACAGGGCTCGCCGGGCCCTGGGCGCCGCGAGGGGATGCTCGCTGGATGGACTGGTAGGGCGGGAAGTGGGCGACGGCAGAGAGCCCTCTGCCTTGCTGCAAGCACAGGTGTCTGGCCTCGCAGATGGGACAGCCGGTGCCGGGAGCAGGGACCCATTAGAACAGTGCGGAGGTCCTCTGAGGGGAGAGAGTTAGGGACAAGGATGGGAGCCCCCCAGGTGAGGTGGGGGAGATGGCAGCACGGTGCTCTAGGAGGCCTGAGGGGAGCCCTTCCTTGCCATCCCTGTGATCCTACTCGGCATTGCACTGAGAGCCCAGGTCCTGCCGACCCTGTGGTGGAAGAGGGTTATTTAGGACTCACTTGGCACTTGCCCTGTGGCTTAAAAGCAAGTAGAAGCTTAACTTCTGAAAGTGCTTCCTGGGGAAGATTTTTTTTTTTTTTAACTAAATGCTGTGGGCGTGTAGACAGGTTTGTGTGTGTGTGCATTCTGAACACTTTGTTGTTGTTGTTAAACACACACACAATGTGTAGAAATATGAGAGGAAAAAATAGTTAAGCTAGGTAGAGTAATGGAGGCTTCTGGACTAGGTGGTGATTGCTTGAAAAGTATGTTTATGGAAATGACTGAGTTCCAGAAGATGAGAGAGGACCATTACTTCCAAGAATGAGGTGGTAGACCTACTGGTTCTGAGTGCACAGAACACATGGGTATATGCACAGGTGTGCTTCTGAGGTGAGCCGGGTCATGGTTAACCCAAAAAGTTGGGAAAGGGCTAAGTGACTAATTGGTTCAGGTACTTTTTTCTGGGAAAAAAAAAAAAGGCTTCATTTCTTTTTTGTGAAAATGACAAACGTGGTAGTGGCAACGCTGTAACTTGGAGCCTGCTGCCGTGCAGCCACAGACACACAACTTTTAGCCTGATTTTTAGAAATGTGGGTAATTTTTTAATGAATTCCTCCTTGAGTAGCAGCTGTGACCTTCTTTGAGAACTGAAACGATGGTGTGCACATACAGAGAGGGTAGGAGAGATGAGAAGGGACGAGGAGTGAGCGATACACTGCTGGAATTCGTTTCCTGCGTATTAAATAAAATTATTTTTCAGAATTAAATTTGAAAACTTGCACTACAGAACTGTTGGTGGAGCTTTTCTTTTTACAACTGTTTTTTACCAGAGTTTAAACTTCCATTTAGCAATTTCTTACCACTTGAAATGTCAACATTTGCTAACTTTTGGATATCCTTTTGGTTATACCAAAGAAAAAGTTGTGGCTATTTTTCCTTGAACTGCCTGCAGTATCATGTCCTCATTTAGAAAGTTTTGTCAAAATCTATTATATATTATCTTAACTTCGAATAAAATGCTAACTAGCTCTTGTTAGTCAAACTGATAAAAATTGGCAGGGCTTGGCTATTAGCCCCCCGGGAAATGAGTTTTTAGATTAAAAAGATTTTTTTGCATCAGTTGATTTGTGTGTTTTTATATTTTTTATAAATAATTGAGTTAGGTTAATTACCTTCTAATCTTCTCCAGTTAGAATTTTAACACTTTTAGAAATGGAAAAAAGTATGTAAAGTATTTATTTTTATGTCATATTCTTGTGACTCCTTCCCCCGCGCCCTTCCAACTACCATGTACTTGATTCGTTGGTTAAATAAAATCAGAGTCTTGTCTTCATTAGAACGACCTAAAATGACAATACTGAGATTCTTAGATTAAATGCAATGCAGCTGCCTGTTGTCATCTTTTCTGATATGAAAATACTATCTAAAAGTTGGACTACGCAGGCCTCATTATCATAAGGTTTATACAATAAAACTTTAGATACCCTTTTTAGACACGTCTTTGAGACAAAATCAAACCTAAAGAATTAAGGCTTTTTCTATTCTCTGAATAAAAAGAAAAGAAAAATTCCTTTTCACAAACAGACAGCTGTCATCCGCTAACATTTGTCCAAAGGCAAAGGATTTTTGATCTTTTGAAGCAATAGACTACTACTTTGGGCACAAGAATTATTTTTCTTCTAAACTTTAGAAAAGTGGTTATGGATTTTGAATATGAAATCTTATGGCTACCTAAAAACGATTAGAATGTGTGTGGATATCAAAAAACTTTAATATATGTTGAAGGTAGGATTAGCAATATCAAAACTAATTATAAAACTATTTAAAACCCCCCATTTTTAAAGGAAAAATATATTAGGTTTAAATTTGCTTCAAATAAAACAATTGTAAAGTCAACATTTGAACCTTATTTCTTTTTGTTTGTACATACATGCATTTCTGAATAATGAGATAAGTCTTCTTGTACACAGCTGTTGCGTGTTTTGCCGGATGCAAATAGAACAGCAGTGAAGACCAGAAGGTGCCTGTGGGAGGTGGGACCCAACAGGGAGGACATAGAACATCACAGACACTGTGGTTGGTGCTATCTAAAAGGACATATGGAAAAAGGACTCGAAATGATGTCGAATAAAATGCTTATAATGTATCGAGTGATAGATAGTTCAGATGATGTGCCATGTGGAGAGATGCAAGAACTTTCCTAGGCCTGGATAAAATACAGAGAAACAAGTCTTTAGACTCTCCTGAACCATACGACATCTTTAGCTTTGCTACTTGAGTCTTCTGTGGAGGCTAGCTACTGTTAATGCAGCATAGCACACTTAAAATATCAGTGAGGGTAGACTCGATAACCATTCCTTATTCCCCAAGGCAGTGAGGGCCAGATAGTCATAAACAGAAGCCTCCACTTTATTTTTTTTTTTATAAGGGTTGGGAAAGAAACATGCCTACTTGGTCTGTTGAAAGCAGCCTCAACTTCAATCTGATTTCTGCCCTCCCTTTCTGAAGAATTTTGATTGAAACCATTGCTCTGTACGTGGGGATGAGAGTATATTTGGAGAAACAAGGACAAGAAAGAAGAGGAGGTATTTCTGGATATCTGTTTGAATCTCCACCCACCAGCACCACACCTGTGGGGGGCATCCTGGGAGGGTAGGTGAAGTGTGGGTTAGGCCTTATTGTTTCTGCCTTAATGTGTTGTCAGCACATTAATTGAATATAAATAATTGAGAGTCTATCATGAAACGAACACACCAGGATAATTTATTTGGACAGATTTACAGCATTGTTGGAGGTTGGGACCTGATTCTCGAGGTCTGTTTTCCCATAATAAGCTGTTCAGTTACTAGAAATATGGATTTTTGGTTTGTTTTAGTGAGCTACTCTACCTTACACGCAGGCCAGCCTTTAGTCCCAGGACAAGGACTAGGACAATATGTAGTCATTTTTCATGCAATGAAAATAATCTTTATTAAGTACTTGCTAAGTTAGGATGAGGGTGTTCTAAGATATAAAAAAAAAAATGTGAATGGGATATCATTAAGGAGCTTCAAGCCTGGTGAAAAAGCACACAGAACTATCCTGTAGAACAGATCTTCGTCAGAATAGAGGAAAAGGAAGACTATTCTGAGCAAACCCTTCTCGGACCCCCCCACCCCCATATGCATTCTCTTTTTTAACAGAACACCTGAAAATAGTTCAGGCTGGCAACACACCCAGCCAAAACACTATAGCTCTCAGTCCCCCACCCCATCAGGAGGGTCACGTGGCACAGTTTTGGCCAATGCAACATGGGCTATGGTCAGAATTTTTCCAGGAAAGCCGCTTTCCTCATGTAGATGCTATCCATCCTGTGGCTGCCTTCCTCCTCTTCTCCCTAGAATGGATGCGGAGCTGGAGGAGGAACAGTGAGTGCTCTTGCAACCTTTGATGCACCAATAAGGGTAGAAGCCACATGTTAGGGAAGGCAGAGGAGAAAGGAGCCTGGTCCACTGATAATATCTAGAGCCACTGTGCCAGCCTTGTGCTGGCCACCTCCAGACACTGGGCAGTCATCCTTCATTGACTTTGCAGTTGAGTGATGTGGTCCTCAGAGGAAGATGTCACTGCTTAGACTAGGTCGATGGGGGCGGGACTAGCTGTGGTGAATCTGAGCTGAGACTTCACAGATGTGGAAGATTTTACCAACCTGAGGAAGTTGGTCAAGGAACATATTCCAGAAGGAAGGAATAACATGAGCAAGGGCACAGAGGCCAAGTGTTTAGAGGAAGCCAGGCAGCTAAAAGGAAGTCTCTGGAAAAACAATGGATCATGAAACTGGAATGGTCATCTGGGGGAAGGATGTAGAGCACCTGGGATGTCATCCCAAGGGCTCTGGGAGTTTCGTTCTATAGTACTGGGGAGCACTGAAGGTTGTTAAGGGGGTGAATGATGTGACCTGGCTTGCTTCCTAATGTTCATCTCCAGCTATGCTCTCCCTTGGGACTACGTCTAACACCACAGTGTTAAATGAATTATACACTCCTGAGAATCTCCTGACTTCCTCCATGAGCTCTGGATTAGTATATCAGTTGCCTATTCAGAATCTGCATTTAGAAGTGTTTTAACTTTAATATACCCAAACCCTTCTTCTCCCCAAGTCTTTATCTTACCAGTTAATGGCATTACCACACGCACAATGGCTCCAGCCTCAAATCTAGGCTCATTCTAATGGCCTTTCCTTTCCACCCCACATCTAAACCACAAGCCAGTCACATCAACTATATTGTCAAAATATTCCACAAATCCAGTCCTAACCAGTTCCACCACTGTCTCTCAGGTCTAAACTGCTTTTTCCTGACCTGACTATTGCAAAAGCTCATGCATGGCTTCTTTCCCTTTACTGTGCTTTTTCAACTACCATCAAGTTCTGTCACTCCCCAACTTGAAAACCCCCAAAGACTGGGAATTAGTTTGAATAGGATTCTAACTCCTTGTTGTGACCTGCAAAACCTTCTGTATCTGCCATTGTTACACACACACACACACACACACACAAACAAAATGGGCCTCATTCTTCTTTCTGTTCCTTAACAAAAGTGACTTCCAGCCTCAGTGCCTTTAACTATTGGAAATTTTCTATATTTCAGTGCCAGTTTAGGTTCCTCAGGAAGTAGACACTGAAAGAGAAATGCCAAAGTTTTTATTGGAGCGTAATACCTGTGAAAGGAAAACAGGAAGGAGGGTAAGGCCGGGAGAGTGGTCCCAAGCTTACAGGTCTGCCAGCGCGACAGAATTGTGGGGAAAAGGCTACTCACTGGAGTTCTGTGTTGGACAGAAACGGCTGGGTCCTATACTACTGTCTTGCTGGGTCTTTGGCACGAAGCCACCCTAAGAAAATTGTCGCCTCTATTTTCACAGCTTAGTGAAACCACTGGCCATCAACACTTCTGCCTTGAAAATAACATGAGCTCAGCTTGAAAGCTGAGGTGGATCCTGATGAAGTCCGTGGGTGGAGGCTGTCAGCTAACCACACTTCTTGCAGGTGGATAGAAGTCTTTTCTTGAAGTGGGATCTAAGTGGCACATCTCCGTGCCTGCCACAGAGCACCTGTTGCACCACGTGGATCCACTTTCCCGTAAATACGCGGAGAGGATTTCTCCAGGGCTCTCGTGGACTCTCTTCCTGAGAGCAGGTTAATTGGGTTAACTGAAGAGACTCCCTGAAAGTGGTCTCCAGGCCACAAGTGTTATTTATCATACCTTTCCTCTCTAAATTCCTTTTGCTCTCAACTGTCACCTGGACACAAGGAGACCAAAGTGTCCAGGTGGCAGCAGTAAGTTCAGTGGAACCCCTGCTGCGTTGCCTAGGGAGGACGTAGACCTTTGAGAACAAGGCCCTCTGGCTCTGGAGTTGTAGGGCGGAGTGTCCTACGTCTCTCTGTGGTTCGTTGGAAGTGATGGTAAGTGGGGTCACTCCACCTTCCACCTGTTGGTCCCCAGATCCATGTGTCCTTCCTGTTGTGGACACAGTACCACACCGCTTCTCTGATTTAGCAAGTATAACGTGTCCGGGAAGGTGACATTATATCGCCTTCAACCATGAGGCACTAACGGTTATTTCAATGTTCTGTCAGGCCACCAGCCTCTAGGTGGGGCACCGAGTGAGAAGAGCAGTAGATTGCACGGGCTAGCTCATCCTGACTGGATGTTATGATGTAGAGCTCACACAGTCAGTGAATCCAGGCCAGCTGGTTCAGAGATTTTATAAGTTCCCAGACTGTGGTGCTGGTCGAGGCCCTGTAAGCAGGAAAGCACACTGCGTATCTAGGCTAGGTGCCGGCTGTTCTAGGAAAGAATGGGCCTAATATAGTCAGTTTGGCGTCAAATGACTCGTTGGTCTTCTTACAGCCTCACCGGGGCCTCAGCACTGAGGTGTCTATTGCTGGCAGGTTGGACATTCAGAATCAGCATCTAGGTCTGCCTTGAGAAGTCCCATGTAGTTGGGAGTTCGTGTATAATCTCCCTCTTTGCCACCACTGCCACTATGTTTGTGAGTGCACGGTACCAGCCTTGGGTGGGCACCACAAAAGCCAACACCGGTTGGCTGTCATTTCGTCTGCTTGGTTGTACAGTGTCTCTTCTGTTGAGTGCTCTCTGATGGGCATTTCCATGTGATACAGTGTCTTTTAAGTTCTATGTCTGCTCCCATTTACCCATCCACGTGTCTTAACCCCAGATCTCCTTGTCTCATTCACCCACTCATTTTTTTTCCAAACTCCTGACCAGTGGGCCAGGCCATGTGCCACGGCCATGATTCCATATCTTTTACCTTTCTTCTCTCACAAAGTGAATGACCAGGTCCGGCATCAAAAATTCTGCCTTTTTGGGTTTTTTTTGTTTTTGTTTTTGTTTTTTTTCAGAAAGATTGAAGTTTTTTTTTTTTTTTTTTTATTGAAGCTGTCTTCCAAGGTCATCCTCGAATAAGTGCATAATGCAGCTGCTACCTATTTTCAGCTTGCACCCACATAGTAAGCCAGTTCATTCATAAACCTAGTTCAAGCTTTTTCTCTTCAGCTAATCACGCAGGTCCTCCAAAAACCACAGGGAGGGAATGAGGGCTGTGGGTGCAACCATGATGCCACGGGGTTTGGGCCACCTCTCGTGCAGCTTGCTTACATGATCTGGTCCTGCTTGTAATTCCTCCTGGAGGTATCATTTCCGTCTCAGGATGGCCCACTGCTGGTCCCACCGCCTTTATGACTTGGTGGTTCTGATAGAACCTAGCTCAGATGGGCAGTTCTGGATATAGATCATCACTTTATGTTACTTGATTTCATCTTAGCCAGGGTTCAGTAGCACACTGAAAGCTATTTTTCAAAAAGCATGTAATTCTCTCCTGCAATTAACATAGCCTTGTTTCAAGATCCCGAGGACCTGCATTGTGAATCTCCCCTTGGGTCTTGTCTTGAATTCCAACCTGCATTTTTTTTTTTCCATCAACAACACCTCCAACACCATTGTGTTTGGCAGATCACATGGTCGTAATTGCTAATTCCTTCACATTACTTTTAGGTCTAGTGATTTCCCCCCCCCATAATTATGGGTCATATTTTTCTGTTTCTTTGCCTATTTTTTCTAGTAAAGTTTTGTTAGATGTTGGGAATTGTGAATGTTGAATTGTTTGCTGATAGACTTTGCTATATTCCTTTAAACAGTATTGAGCTTTATTCTGGTACACGGCCAAGTTTCTTGAAAATTGTTTGGTCCTTTCAGGACTTGCTTTTAAGCTGTGTTAGGGGAACTCCAGAGACGCCTTTGGTCTGAAGACAATTTAGCCTCACTACTAAGGCAATACCTTTTTGAGGACTCTACCTGATGCCCCATGGAGTATGAGCTATTTCCACTCTTGCCAGTGGGAACGGAAACTATTCCCAGCTGCATATATGATCTGTGAGTCACTTCTACTACTTTCTAGTTGTTCTTTTCTTGGATTATGTAGTTTCCTACACCTTCACAGATCAGTGCTCAGCCAAGGACTCAAGGGGACTGACTCACTGCAGATCTACAGAGCTCTCTCCGTGTATATTTCTTCCTCGTTTCCTTTACGCTGTCAACAAATTCTACCCACCTTGACCTCCTCTAATGCTGGTCTCTGTCTCCTCAACTCAGTGAGACCACTGGTCTCTGTTGGGCTCCACGCCCCCTCCCTGCTTTGCTGCCTAGAAACTGGCTCCAAGCCATGAGCTTGAACAATCATTGGAGTTACCTTTTTCCCCTTCATTGTCTGGTTTCTGTTTTACCTAATGGCCAGCGGTGCATTCCTCTCCACCAGTATGCCATTGTATCTAAACTTTTAATAATTAGACAGCCTCCTTGTGCTAGGAGCTCTCTGTGCCTTGCCCATCCACAAGGGATGGAAGCCTTATAACCGGCCTGGCAGTGAGTGATCCAGTCTCAAAATGCTTTCTTACTGCCCATGATCTTGGGCCACTCTGATCCCACTTGTGCTAGTTTGATGCTGAAGTGGAGTTAGGAGGATAAAATATGTGTGGCCAAGTTGTATTTCTGAAAGGAAAAGAAAAAAGCAAGATTGGGGGAGTGGGGGAGCTATCAACTGCATTCTACATTACAGATCTGATAGTCTCTGCCAGCCCACCAGGGAACTCGAGGGCAAATAATATTTATTAGAAGGATCCTGAGTTGAGTAGAAATGGCTGGGTCCTTGTACCACCATCTTGCTGTGTTTGGCTGGAAAGTGCTAGAAAAAAGCTTGCTCTCATTGCCTTGTTCAGTCATAGGCCAGGTACCCCCCTGAGAATAGTGTGTCTTTATTTTGAAATCTGCAGTGGACCTTGAGAGAAGCGACAGCTGGAGACATTCGCTAACCATACCTCCCAGAACTGGGCAGCTAGTTCTTTCTGTCTTAAAGGTGGGTCTGAGTGGCACACACACCCCATGTGCTTGCCTGCCACCACTCCAAACCTCAGAAATGACTGCCTTTAGCCACAGTAACAAGTACCAGAAACAATCAGTGACAACTTCACATCAATAACTTCACCTCTAAACCAGGCTCCTAAATCACATTATTCTGCAGAGGCCTCACTCAGCTCAAAATCAGTCCCTCAGTGCTTCTGAAAGTCCACTAATCCTTGAACTCTATGCTTCCTAACCCTGTACAAGGTCAGCAGTTTCCATTGTTCAGGAAGATTGTGCTCTTGCTCAGCAAGCAGTACTTGCTTTTCATTATGGGTGAACGTGGCCTCTTCATTTGACATTGTCACCTCTGGCCTCAATGCTCCCCGACCCATGCTGTCATCTGACTGGCTTCTTCTTAGCATTCAAGTCTCAAAATCTTGTCCACAGAGAGGCCTCGCCTGACCCTCACTCTGCGACATCCACTGCACTCTGCCAGCCACACTCCATCCCATTTTCCCATTTCTTTTGCATCTGAACTTCTCCACTCTCTAGCATGGAAATGCCATGAGAAAAGGAGCCTTGTCTGGCCTGCTCACTGCGTTGTTCTCAGCTGGAACATGGACTAAATAGAAGAGTGAAAGACAGTAGATTTGATAATTGCAAAGTCACAGATGAGGGAGCATTTCTGCTCACCACCACATTCCAGCCCCTGGAACATAGTAAGGACTCCATAATGACTTATTTAAGAATAAATGAAAAGGAATGACATTTCAACGTAATGTTTGGGCGAAGGAAGCAAGGTTTTTAGAGCGTTGATTGATGACTAGAAAGGAAAGAATGAATGCACTGAATTTAAACGAACGGTTTTTGAACTTTTGAAAGCATAATTTTGTGAAAAACCGACACACTTAGACATATGTGGATGGCTCTGTGGGAAGCACAGAGGTGGGTAGGGCTGCCCACCTCAATTCCCTGTCATGGACCCTGAGATGCCTCCTTACAATCTAGGACTGTAAGGAAGCCCTTGGACAACTCTTTCCAGAGAAATTGAATAATCGAGGCAAGGGAGTGATGGGAAGTACTGTCCTATACACAGGTCTAGGTAGCGTTGGGATTTAATTTTGTAGGGTGGGGTTGGTCAGGCAGAATGCGAGCCTGTTGGTAAGCAAAGCGATTGGAGCATGTGGAGAGGGACAGTCTGAAGACAGGAGAAGAGGAGCTAATTGGTGGAGGAGGAATTAGATCAACAGCAAAGGTGGAAGTTTTAGCCTTAGAAAAAAGCCTAGATTTTTCTAGAGATAAGAAAAATCTCAAAGAAATGTTACTAAGGGGCATTTTGTAATCAGTGCCAGCCACATCGTTAAAATAACTGATTCAATACCATTGGAAATACCCTTTGGATTCTTCACTTTGGGAATGAAAAATGTTTTAGTTTATGATTTTTGGAAGAGGGAAAAATAGGATTCCCTGGACTCAGATAGTACAAAATTGATTTTTTTTTATTGAATGTGCTTCATATTACATCAAAATCTTGGTAATCAGAAATATGCTTCTCTCATTTAAAATAGGATTTATTGCATAAGAGATGCCTATTTTATATGACTACTGAAGAAACATTAGGAATATTTACTTCATACCAGTGGAGGCTAGTACTGTGAACATTCATCCGAAGGGCTGGAAGTTGTCCTCCAGTTCATAATGATAAATGAGCTAAAAAAGAAATTTACTGTCTCTTTGGCAAGAATAAAACTGCAAAGCATCAATAAATAAATCAATGCAAGCAGATACTTTTGGAAAATAATTGCCTGGGATTTTTAATTTTCTATCCATAATAATTCCAAAACCAGAGAATCTAGCTTGTTTTGTACCAAAAATTACAGTCTAAAAGGTACCACTGAGGTCATAATCGTATTGATTATGCATGTATGATATGCAAGATGAACACCTCCATGCAGTTCCAGCCCATACTGGCTATCTGCGCAGTGGCTGACAGCATGGACCTAGGAGTCAGACTGCCTGGGCTCCAATTGGCCTGTCCTTAGTTTCATCAAGGGCAAGTGACTTAACTCCTCTGTGCCTCAATGTCCTCATCTGGAAAATGGAGATGATACAAGGTGGCACATCGAGTTGTTCTGAGGGTTGAATGTGGAAATTCAGGTGAAGCAGTTGGAATGGTGCACCTAAAAGGCAATCTGTAAGTACCAACTATGGAAACCATTAATGATAGGCCTATTAGTCCACTGTGTCCAGGTTAGGGAGATTAGTTTTAAGAGATATTATTATATAATTTTGGAGGTGAAGGGACCTTAAGCATCATCTGGCTCCATCCTCTTATCTATTGGATACTCAAATCTCTTATCTAAATGACCATGTGGTACCTGCTTAAACCATACAGTGACGGGAACTGGAAGTAGGGTCATTCATGGGCAGCCATAACTGTTGGGAAGTCACAAAACTCCAACCTACTTCTCTTCTTCACTCCTATAACCATTGCCTTCTAGTTCACAGTAAAGCTAACTGCTCTTTCCATGACAGGCTTCCAGGTATCAGAATGTGACTTTACCTTCTGCAGGACAAGCATTTTACAACATAACTGCATGAGGATTTCAACCTCCTTGATTTTGCAGCAACCCATTCTTTCAATAACTTAACTTTTTAATCACTTTTTTCAATCATTTTTATACAATCTCCCAAAATACTACATGCATTTTACTGATTATATACATTTCTTCAGGAAAAAGCATACCTTTATTGAGTATCAAAATAGGATAAGAAGTTTCTAATTTCATAAATTTATTCTTTGTCACAGAACGTCAACACTTTTGGGTACTCAGAGTTTTTCTTGTGTGGCGGGGCAGTGGGCAGGCAGATGGGGAAGAAGACTCAACAGAGGCTGTAACAGTGGCAGCCACAAAAGACCATTTGAATTTTGTGTCCGACTGAACTTGACTTCTCCAGAACTGACAGCCTAGTAATTCCACACGGGATAAATCTTTTTAACATTTTTATTGATAATACTTGAAGGGGATAATATCCGACTGACAGAAATCCAAGTAGAAAAAGGAAATACGATTGTAATATAGTAAACGAGAAGCAATATGACATTTCCCTAGAGCCTCATAAAACTAAAGACTACTGAGGTTATGATCAATTTACACGTTTATAGAGTATAGTCCTCCATTATGTGTGTATCTAGATAAAGCTTTAAAAAGGCACATTGGAAAAAGCTCAATCCAAAATAGTACTCTCAGGTAGAAGACACTAGACATACATTTTATTTTCAGGTAATGCTGATATCTGTCTTAAGCAGAAGTTTAGCCCCTGGTGATACAACTCCGTTTCATTTTCTCATTCATTTTCTTTGGAGGGTTCATTTTTCTGAATCAGCCACACTTCATTATTTCTATTAAGCAAGTTGAAAGGACTGTTGTAGCCAGCAGTGTAGTAAACCTTCTCATCGAAAACTTTTCCTTCTTCCCTCAAAATGTTTGCTAATGTCAAAAGTTGTTCTTGATTCTTTTGGGCACTAGAGAATCCATCAAAAGACCTACAAAGGAGAAAGTAAAGAACCATCAACAATTTTTAATAGCGATGAGAATGTCGGTCTGAAGAGAAAAGCTGATATAATGAAGCCAGGTAAAGTGCAGTGTCCAACGTCCTCTCTCTCAGCCCCAGAACAGTCCCTTCCTCTGGTTCTCAGTATCAGTGTGGCCTCAGCACACTAAGGAGAGCCAGGAGGAGGCATATGTTGGCAGGTAGATTTGGAATTTATACCATCCCGTGCTCTAACTCGGTGCTCCTAAAATTTTGATGTGCAGTGGAGTCACCTGGGAACTTTGCTAACACGCAGGTTCAGGAGGTCTGGGACGGGGCCTGACAGTCTAACAATGCTGATCATGCTGATAATGCTGATTCTGCTGGTCAGAGAACCACAATGACACCCTGTTAGATGCCTCCCTTCCAGACTTTCAATTTTCTATGGAACGTGTCCTTTTTCTTTCCCTCCTTGGATGAATATGATACAGTGTGACCCTATGAATTTATAATCTAAAAGGAGAGACGAACATTTTGGCAGCTCTCTGTATATATCTTGAGAAGAGATTTAGAGAGACAGGATCAAAGTGCTTAGGAACACTGAGGATATATGATTAAATAGGGGTAAGGGGTGTCACCTGAGTTAGGTCTGGAATGGAAGGTGGGTTTGCTGGGCAGAGCAAAGGGAGAGATAAAAAAAAGAACCGAAGTCCAAAACTGTAAAGCATTTTCAAAGTGAGGCACAAAGTGATCTCAAGAAGGTGAGTCAGAGTCAGAAGGAAGAACCCTGTATATCATCCTAAGGCCTTTTCAGATTATTCTCAAAATATCTCAATATGATGTTGAACAGAATTTGGTTAGATCTGAGTGCGACAGATGAAAAATAGATTGGAGGGAGAGAGCCAGTTAGGAGGTTTGCTATGGGATGGAGAAGAAAAGACAGTTAAAAGATTTACATTAAAAGTAGAAAAAGAGAATAAAAGTTTAAGAATAGATTTTAAAGTATACAAATAAAAATATCCTAAGATTAAATCATGACAGGACACAAACAGCTGATCTGCTGACATGTACATACGAATCCGATTCTGAATGTTAAGAACAGGAAACACAGAGAAATAAAGATATTCGTACTTTGCCTTTTTAAGCATGTTTTGTTACCAATGTGTCAATGGAGAGGGTCGGTCCTGTCCTTCCTTCTTTAAGTAAGATGTTAACTCTCAAGGGTACAAACCATGCCTATTTTATTAAAAAATGTCAGGCACCTAGAATTATTCCTAGCATGCAATCTCTTTCAAATCTTTATAGAGTAAGTATAGGAATCTATGTGCACACACATATGTAAAATAAAACATTGAAAATAAATTGATAAAACTTTTCCATAATTTTCAGCATGTTGACTGATAATGGTAGTTCTGAACTATGTGTTAAGAGATATTTTGTCTCTTAAATTTATTATTTATTTCCTTGATAATGGCCAACTCTTAGTATGTTCTGTCTAAAGGGAATTTGTTTTTACCCCACTTCTTCCTGGAAATCAAATCTTGAAGCCTCTAATTAGAAATTATCTTTTGTTCACTGAATACACATTGTTCTACAATGATTTATCCACTCTGTTCAATACACAAACATATTGAACCTCCCCACACACATCTGCCATCCTTGGAGCTGAAGGATATGGAGAGGGTAATATTTGCTGTATTCTTGAGGAAGTTACAGTCTATAAATAGGTGATTATAATTTAGGACAATAGAAGAACAGAGTAGCTAGCTGACTGGAGAAACCCAAAGAGGGCATTATAGACAACATGCCATTCTAAGTCCTACAGGATCAAAGTGGGCTCTTCAGGAAAAGAAGAAACAGGAAGCTAGAACTAGTAGTAAAGTCATGTTCATGTGCTAAGTATTTTATGCACATTAACTCATGTCATCTTCAGGGCAACCCTATGAGAGAGGTGGGTACTATGATTATATACATTTTCTAAATAGAGAGATTTTGGCAAGGACAGTCTGAGACATTTGCCTGATGTCAAAGGTACATGTGTGGAGAGCATGGCCTGCTCATGAAAGGTAGGAGGGTCAGTGGAGCACAACTAGTGGGGAAAACAGGGTCAGGCCACATTATAAAGGGCACTGTGTACAATGTGAACAATCTGAACTTCACCCTAAAGCAAAAGGAAGCCAGTAGAGATTTTTAAATGTAGTGACAGGTTGGGGTTTTTGTTGCTGCTGTTGTAAGAAAGATCATAAGTTCCCATGTGGAGCAAGAGAGGGAGACTGGTGGACAGAGAAAACAGCTGGGGGCCACTGGAGTGGCACAGTCCAGACCTGAGATCAACAGACATGTGAGTATCTACTGAGTGTGAGGCTTTGTGCTGAGCACTGGGTTATACAAAGATGACTTAGGTGTGGACCCCATGAGATGGAGAGAAGGGGACAGGATCGTGATCATTCTGAAGGGAATGGGCCAGATCTGAGACCAGACGTTAGGGGACAGTATGCTGAGGATGGCCATGGAGGTCCTTGCTGGGGAGGCTTTCTGGCTGCTGAGGCCCTTTACTGAGACAGTCACTATAAGATCACTGCCCATATAAATCCGGAATTGGGGGAAGGCTAGTGTTTAGAGCTGTTGTGTTTGACCCCTGACCCCAAACCCACCTGAAAATGTCCAAAAAGTAGGAAAATCAGGCTGGAGACACTAAATTTGAGAATCATTAGACACAAGTATTTGAAGCATTGTGATTCAATCACCCAGAGCAAGTCTGCTATGACATGAGGGTCAATAACAGTGATTCCTGGGGTGGGAAGTGGGTGAAAAGCCAATGGAGGGAGAGAAACAGGAGAGGAATGACAAGAGTGTGACATTCTGAGAGTTACAGGATGGACAAGTATCAAGGGAACGGACTGGTCAACACACGAAGGCTGCAGGGATCACATGGGAAAGGACTGCATGTGACGAATGCAAGGGCACTGCTGAAGGTGGCAGGTACAGTTCCAAGGAGCTGGTGCAGGCTGTATCAGACAACCTTTGAGGAGTATGTGGGAGTTGAGGAAGCAGAGACAGAGACTCCTTTAATAGGTTGGTGATGACAAAAGGGATTGTAATGAGACTATTGTGTGTGCATTGTGTGTGTGTTTTTAAATTTTAGCAGAGAGAATTTAACATCAGGGATGAGTTAAACAGGTATTAGAAGTCTGAAAAAGTAGAAAGAAATCAGTAAATTAACAGGCAATAATTACAGGAAGCAGTGGCCATCCCTTGGGCTAAGGAACAGGGGGAAGAGTCTGTGTTAGCAGAACCTGGAAGTTGGTAGCAGGGGTACCATGAATTGTGTGTTAAGGTATTTTTGTTCAGGCTTAAGTAGATGGCAGGTAAGGACAGTTTTTTGCTTTGGGGAAGAATACAGTTATTCTCTGCATTAAATGAATTGATTCTATCTTTGCAACAGACCCTTGTTAACATATAAAACTGAGCTAGTAGGAAAACTCCACAAAATGCATTAGACCTGTTTTAACAGATGGCTGGAAAGCCTACTGAAATGGCACAGGAGCTCAGCTGTGAGTGCAGGCAAATGAAACGAGCAGTCAGGAGGGCTATAAATTATCTACCACTTACCGTACAAACACAGTCATTTCAGCTCTGTCTTCAATGAAGACATCTGACTCTGAAGGCCTGGGTGGATCAGATTGCTGCTCAGAGGGGATATACAGGGAAATGGTAATGGTAGACTCGCTAAAAGGACCTGAACCCGGCTTCACATAGCTTGTCACTGGAGCTGTCATCTTTATTTTCATCTCTGTGTCATGAAAATATATATATATATTTTAAATACAAAGGAGACCATGGTAGCAGAGGTAGAGTATACTTTTTCTTTATGGTCACTCTTTAAACTTCACCGATTATTTTGTAATCTGAGTTTCTTGATTTATTTTATGCTATTGGCATATTTAACCTTTAAGATAATTTTCAAGTTTAAAGAAATAAGGCCAAAAATGACTCAATTATTTACTGCCCACATTAAACACTATTCATTTTTTTTTTTTTTTTTTGGTTACTTAATTCTGTAGTTTTAGGGATAGAAAAAAGTAGAGATCATATAGTCCAGTCCATTTTTCAATTTTACAATTCAGAAACACGTCCCATTGGCTAAGTGATCTACTGTAAAATAAATAGCATCAGAGCCAGAACCAGAAGTTATGTCTTAGAACTCTGGGTTTTGTGTTCTTTGTACCTTCCCACCTCCTGATGTCTCTCACCCTCCCTATCACTAAATTATCTCAATTAGCGATGAAAAGGACTTAACTCTCCAGAGGCCCAGTATATCCAGCGGAAACACAGAGAACAGAGGCTGAAAAGCACTACTCAGTACTACTCTCCCTAGATACTAAGAGTCGTGGAAGTCCTTGATGATCTAGCTATTTTTCTATTCTAAAAGATATTTCTGTAACAAGCTAAAACGCAAGGATAAGCCAGGGGACTCGACCGCAGTCTATATGCTTACAAGCTACACTGCTTTCACCTTTCTCGTTTTTGCCGTGAATGTAGCTGTTCAGCCTGGTAAAGCCAGTCTGGATGGCGGAATCCCAGTCCATTGACTCGACGCAGGTGCTGACCCACTTGGCCGGTCCATAGTGTCGGATCTCGTAACTCGCGGGCTAAAATGGGACAGGAAAAAACTTGAGGCAGCGATTCGAAAAAGGCAGGACGTGACGTGCAACCGTACAGGTGCCTTGATTGCGGGTCCACTTGGGTCTGGCCCCGGGTTCTAGCTCCTTAGGGCCGGGGAGGGTCCATCTCCCGCGGCTCCCATCGCTTGGATTGGAAACGCCGGCGGCCTGCGCCCCCCAAGCAGTGGCGAGGCCAGGCTCATCTCACGTTAGGGACGAGCATCCGTGGCGTCCCCTCTGCCCCGAGAGTCCCACCGTGGGTTCTGAGACAAAGTCTATTCTTTCTTTCCCCGCCGCAAAGAAAATCAAACAAACAAACCAAGCCCTGAGATGTGGCCAGTACTCGGGGTTCTGGCGAACCCACCGACTTTTCCGGTCTGTGCAGGAACGGAGCTAGGGGCTCAGCCCACCCTTGTCCTTTTTATCACAGTGGGACCCTCCGGGACCACTGCAGGTCGGGCACCCACGAGACGGCCTCTCCCCTCCCCCCGCACCCGCCCACCTCGTCCCGCACCCTTCGCGCGCGCCGGAGGCTCCTACTTGGGGGTGCGCGTCCCCCGGGGTCTTCCAGCCTGGCGTCTCCAAGTCCTGGGCCGCTGCGCCCTCGGTTGTGCCGGGCTCTGGCTCCAGCACCTCGGCCATGGGTGGCGCCGACGATCCGGGAAAAGAGCCTGGCGAGAGGCTCCAGGGAGGAGCCGCACCCCCTGCCCCCTCCTGTCCCCGGGGCCGCCCGCCGAGGTCCCCGAGTCCCCGCCCAGGCGCGGCCCCGCAGGCGCGCGTCTCCCCTCCCCGCACTGCGGGGGACCCTGGTCCGCGGACGCCGCCCCGGCCTGGGCAGGAGGGAGCCGGGTTCTGACCCCGGGCCGCTGCAGGGTCCCCCTTGGCAGGGGTGAGGGCCAGAGAGCGCCTCGCAGGGTCGGGCGTTGGGCAGGGTCGGCTGGCGGGCGGGGTTTCTGGAGCAACCGGTCCCGGAACCGCCCCCGCGGCCTCACCCGGGCTGGGAGCCGGTTCCGCGGACAGGTCTGCTCCCGGGAGCAGAGCGAGCCGGGCCCCCGCCTCGCGGGCGCACCCGGGGGGAGGCGGGAGGCAGCCCGCACCCCGGAGGGCGGGTGCGCACTGCACCTACGACCCTGAACCTGGTCGGCCCTGCCCCGGCATCCGCACTGGCGGAGGGCTCCGTGCGAGGAGGGCTGGAGTCTGGGGTCCAGACAGGGCAGAGTGGCCTTAACGGCTAGAAGGTGGCCGAGGGCCACTCGGAGAGGCGGTGGATGAGACCGCAGTCGTGTTGGGAGAGAATCTTGACCTGTCCCCCAAGTGACGTCCCGACCTCTGGGGCATTCCGCCAGGCCTAGCGGGGGCAGGGAGAGAGAGGAGGAGTGGAAGGAGAGCTGAGAGGAGGGAGAGGTACATAGGCTGGATCCTAGTGCTTTTAAAATTTCTTGGCTAGATTTATTCTTTATTTTTTTCTAAGAGGTTTATTAAGATATAATTCACCCACTTAATGTGTACCATTCAGCCATGTTTTGTATATTCACAATTGTGTAACCATCTCCACAATCAATGTTAGAATATTGTCATTCCCCCCCAAAAAAGAAACCCCATACCAATTTAGCTGTCATTCCTTAACTCCCCATCCCCCAGTGGCAGGCAACTACTAATCTGCCCTCTGTCCCTAGGTTTGCCCACTCTGGATAATTTTTATAAATGAAATCACACAGTGTTTCAATTCATTGAGGATGCTATAACAAAATACCACAGACCAGTAGCTTATGAACAACAAAAATTTGGTTCTCGAAGTTCTTCTAGGGACTGGAAGTCTGGGATGAGTGTGCCAGTAAGGTCAGGTGAGGGCCCTCTTCCTGGTGGCGGACTATTGGTGGTACCCTTCCCTGGTGGAAGGCGCAAGGAAGCTCTCTGGTCTCTTTTAATAAGGCACAAATTTCATGATGAGGGTGTCTGTCCTCATGACCTGATCACTTCTCAAAGGGCCCACCTCCTAATCCATCTATTGGGGATTAGATTTTTAAGTATGAACTTGGGTGGGGGTGGGATACAAACATGCAGACCATGGTGTACAGCATATAATCCTTTACTACTAGCAAAATATTTCAAGTTTCATCCATGTTGTAGCATGGATCAGTACTTTGTTCCTTTTTATGGCTGAAAAATATTTCATGGGATAAATATTCCGTTTATTCATTCATCAGTTGATGGGCACTGAGTTGTTTCAAAGTTTGGGCTATACTGAATAATGGTGCTACAAATATTTATTTTCAGGCCTCTGCATGGACATGTATTTTCATTTCTTTTGGGTAAGTACCCAGAGTGAAATTGCTGGGTTAAATGATAACTTCCTATTTAACATTTTGAGGAACTGCTAGACTGGTTTTTCAAGTGGCTGTACCATGTTACATTTTCACCAGCATTGTATGAGCATTCTGTTTCTCCACATCCTCACCAACACTTGTTATTATCTGGCTTTTTGATGATAGCCATCCTAGTGGGTGTGCCTAGTGCTTAAAGTTTTATTTTGAGATATAATTCACATAACATAAAGTCACCATTTTCAAGTGTACAATTCACTATGTTGTACCAATCACTTATTTACTTTCTGCCTCTGTGGCTTTACCTATTATGGACATTTCATATAAATGGAATCATATAGTATGTGATCTTTTGTGGCTTCCTTTGCTTAGTGTAATGTTTTCAAGAGTCATCCATGGTGTAGCATGGATCAGTACTTCATTCCTTTTTGTTGCCGAATAATATGGTCCTAGTGCTTTTCCTCCCCCTTCCCTACCCAAACAAGTGTACAGTGGACACATGACACTTTCCAGTGCTTATATCAAGTCTATTATGAAGAGCTAACTGAATTATTTAGCAAAGACTAAATAATGAATTTTGACTTAAAAAAATAGGTTGCTTATTTTAACTTAAGTAACAGTTGTGGTCCATTGCTTGGGTGACTTTGCAAAATTGGGAATATAATTTTACTTTATAGTACTTTTTTTGAAAGGAAAAGGAAGTAATTTATATTGTTGTTTTAAAAATCTCTTGTTATTTTAATCTGCAGAGTACCTTTTACTGTTATCGATGCCTTTTTTGTGGGGTGGCACAATTTATGGGAAAACTGAGGCTAAATTTGGAGACATTTATTTTACAGGGTGTGGAATATATAATTAATGAAGATAACAGCGGGTGACTAAGCGAATTATCTATATTTGCAAGGTGATAATTAGTCATAAAAGAACAGAAGGAAGGAAAGAAAAGGATTTATTTCAAAATCATAAGATTTGAGTTAGAACAAATTTAATGAAATGCAGAAGGCTCAAGTATTATACCCACAAGTCAAAATAACCTAGCTAGTTTTCTTGTTGCTTAATTATGGCAAAATTGTTCTATTAGCTCATATTTAATCAAAGTGTACATGACACTCTGAAGAAGATATTTAATTTAAGCTTTCCAGCACATGTGATGGTGCAGCGTGGCACCACCTCCACGTTCACCCCAGCAGAGGGGAGCCCTAGAGTCCTTGGCAGCAATTACAGGTGGTTCTCATTATTCGCAGCAGCTTATTCTACGAAGTCACGAACATTTCATTAGTGAACACTGAACAATTGCTTCTAGAGGGAGTGCAGAGTTAGTGTCCTTTGAGCCTCTAGTCACATTTTCATCAACCAGTGGATACATAAGCTTGTGTTATGTGTGTCATTGTATAAAGATATGTTATTGAATATATGATGTTGAATAACATTGTACTCACAGCCAACAACACTGTAACTCGTGCTTTAAGGAGGCTTATCTAACACACATATCTTCTCCAAAAGGCACGGCACTTAGAGTAGGCCGCACATCAGCACTATGCTTGGGGCCACTTTAAACAGTAAAATCACCACCAAAAAAAAAAAAGAAAAATGTGGAAAATGTGGCATGAAATAGACTTCTAAAAGAACACTTTTTTTTTTTTTTTTTTTTTTTTTTACTGTATGGGAGTTGAAACCAGAAGGCAGGGTTTCAGCATTTTCGACCTCAACTACAAATCTATGCATTTGGTATCTCAAACTTTTCACTGCTCTCTATATGCACATGTCTACCAGTGATCAGGAAAGTACTGTATTGCTTTTGTAATTATAACTATACATTAAGTGCATTTGCAAATACAGAATCTGTGAATAATTAGGATCAACTGTCAATGCTTCCTGCAGTAAGTTACATAAGTCACTTCCATCCATATTTCATTGACCAAAGCAAGTTGCAGGGCCTTGAGGATGGGAAAGTGTAATCACACTGTGTTCTCACATAAGAAGCATTAATGTTTATTGCTGATGCCATTTAGTCATTCATTGGTTATTCGATACTTGTGGCACACTTACTTCCCAAAGATAGTTACAACATTATCTTCTATCCAACGAGCTGTTTTTTTTGTGTGTGTGTGTGACTTTGGCACACTTTCCACTGAGAGGTGGTCTTTGTTCCCTTTCCTTGAAAGGTGGCAGGTTTGTGACTACAGCAGAATAAAACACTGTGTGACTTCCGAGGCTAGATCATTAAAGACTTCCATCTAGTTCTCTTTGGGACACTTACTCTTAAAAAAAAAAACAGCCATGCTGAAGGGAAACCCAAGCAGCTCCATGGAGAGCCATGTGTAAGTTCCTAGCTGAGGTCCTGCTTGACGTGTGACATCAATGACCACTCATGTGAGTGACCAAGGGTTTAGACGACTCCAGCCCCTGACCATTGAGTAATTTCCAGATACCCTCGATTCTTCTAAGCAGAGGCCCCAGAGGTCATGGAGCAGACACAAACTATCTCCACCGAACCCATGAGCATAACAAAATGGTTATTTTCTCAACACCATTAACTTCGGGGTGATTTGTTTTTCAGGGCTCATAACTGGAAGAGTGTCTTTTATGGATAGTGCTGTAGGAGGTGTTCATGGGTTTAAGTAATGAATAAAATTTGGTGCTGGTCTTCACATTTCTGTCAAGGCATCATTTTCTCTGGGGTTATTCTTGCACACACAATCTAATTCACTATTTGGTCTTTTTATGGTTAACCACTGTGTCAAATATGATAATTTAAAAATTGCTAACAACTTGGTATTCTAGTGGGAAATATAATCTTTTGCTGGGTTTCTCCTTTAGTTTTGGGGTAAATTATAATATTCATTATTGAGACACAAAAGAGCCCAAGAAGCCCCTTTTATACTAAGCATTTTCCTCAGTGCCTGATGCATAATTGCTTGATAAATGATGAATGAATGCCAGTCAGAATTTATCAGACACATAGATGAAATGGAGTGTTTTTAAGAGCACCTGTGAACCATCTTTCTCATGGGCCACAGAAAATGAAAAGACACTTATTGAATGTCGAGTTATAGATAAGAAAGCCTAAGGACTAAAGTGGGGATGTCTTTAAAAATTAAAACATCAATTCTAATGGATGTAAAACTGCTATACCTTCTGAGACTGTGGTGTTTGTTAAAAGGAGAGGCTATCCATCCTGATTTTGAAAGGTTCATGCTTTGAAGTAAAAGGAGACAATCCAATACTCCACAACTAGATAGCTCACAATCTCAAAAAGCTCTTAAAAGAAACAATCCTTGATGCAGCTGAGAAATGGTTCTACTAGATCATTTGATATAGGACCATTTCCTAAAAACTTAGGACAGCTAAAATGTTCCCTCTTTTGCTGTTGCCATAAATCATTGCATTATTTCTCACTTAGGACAAATTAAAGAATTGGTAAGAATTAGACTGTGCTACCCTAATGACATTTTTAATACATAGGTGTTATAGTGTTTCACCACTTCCCCTTCTATGAGGAGCCACTCTGCCTGTATTTTTAAACATATACCTATGAACCAGTCAGTTCCCAGCCTGTTTATGGGTCCTGCCTGCACCTGTTCTACACCTGAGTTGTTTGGGTCTCAGATTCATAATGAGTTCCAGGCATGGGGGGGGCACCTCAGCCCCATAAAGCTTTTCTTCTAGTTAATCGTAAGCCAATATGCAATTTTACTACACAAGACTATATTCAGCTCAGTAAGTACTTCTTAACCCACAAATTCAACAATAATTTAATCGGTCTATATTATGCACAGTGAGATAAATCTACTGTCCTGTGCATGGATTTTATAAAAATGTTAAATTCCTATGCAGTTTTTAAACACTTACTGTTGGTCTCTTCAGATATCTTATCTCAGACTGGTAAAAACAGTTTGCGAGCCAGCACCACTTCATGGACCATGCTTTGAAGAACATTGATTTAGATGACCTTCCCAGTCTCCTGTATAACTGAAATCTAATTTAGGGTTTCAGAGCTATTCTGCCTTGCAGTACTTCTTCTGGGTTTGACTCTGGAAAGCTGATTCGCATTTATACTTAAGATTATTTGCGTGTTATTTTTATTCTATATTCATAAATTTATATGAATGTGGGTTTTATAGTATATTAAATTAATATTTAAATACATTATATACATTCGTGTTTTCATTTGGTTTTCATTATTTTATTAATGTTTAGGAATATGGGGTTTTTTTCAGGTTCATATTTATTGTACAAATTGAATATCCCGTGATGAGTTGACATTAGCTTCTCCAGGGATGAGAACATAATGGATGAGGGACAGACAGGTTGGAATCCGTTAAAGTGGCTTTCACGAGTTCTTTTAGACCTTCTGGACAGTCGAAGCAATGCCTCTGTATGTGGCCAGTACACAGTGCATTCTACTTGTAAAAGTGTAAGCGTTGCAATATTTTTAGATTACAGTTATTTCTGTTTCTGGTCTGACAATTCCAACAACGTACCTGCCATATCTGAATCTGGTTCTCATGCTTGTTCTTCCTCTTTAAGCTGTGTGTTTTGCTTTATAGTATGCTTTGCAATTTTTTTCTTGAAAGATGGACTTGATGTAAAAAGAACTGCAGCAAATAGGCCTTTAATAATGTGGCAGTTAGGTGTCGGGGGAAGGGAGGTGTTCTGTAGTCCTGTGATTAGGTCTTAGTGTTTTAGTGAGCCTACGATGCTGTGCTGAAAACTCCACAAGTGCTTCTGCTATGTTTTGTTTTGTTTCCCACTCCCTTAAATGGAACAAGATGGCCAGAAGGACAATACCTGGGTACTTTTCTTCCCCAGAGTAAGGCTAGAGCCAGCTGGGGCTGGGCATTTCCCTTCCTCCCAGATCATTAAGTTTCTGATAAATCCTGGGTGGGTAAGGCTCTGTTTAAATAGTTTCTCCTGCGGACAGGCTTTGTGAAGGAGAACAGAATGCTCTGACTTATTTCAAAATGGTTCTTTTTTTCCCCCCTCCCTTGCTGGAAGTACCAGGGGATTTTTCTTAGCTCTTCACTCTGAGCACCTGGTAGGGCTCCTGGAGGCAAAACTCACAAAGCATGGGGCCCTCTAGAGTATTTAATCCTGAGATGCATCCTCTCTGAGCTTCTAGCAGGCCATCTGTTACAGTTCAGCTTTCTCTGCCCCAACACTGGTTCATGAGGTTTCTGCTCCGGTAAGTTGTGATTCACTGCATCTGCCTGTCTCTTTACGTTTGGGGCAATGGTTTGTTGCCTCATTCTCTGATGGAGCTCAGGAGAGTGGTTGATTGGTTGATTTTTGAGCTGGTTCAGCTTTTTCCACTCTACTATCCTCAGTGCTAGTCCTGGCTGCTGTCTTGCCTCATGGTTGCAAGATGGCTGTAGCAGCCCCAGGCATCTAGGTTGGAGCGGTGACTTCCAAGCTCCTTACGTGCCAGATCAGAAACTGGCCTCTATTCCCTTTTTATGCAATGAGGCCTTAATATTTTTTGGTCCAGGGTAGAATTTAGTGAAAATGTTCACATTCTAGTCATTGTTACTATTACACGCCCATTCTTAATCTTTTCTAGCTACAGCTCTTCCAAAAATACTTAACTGTTAACTTATATTTCATTTGTGGATTTTCTTCATTTCTACTCTTTCTTGGATTGGTAACCAGCACTACCCGTGTTTGCCAGTTGCGTCAACATTTAAACAAAGGCGTACTGTTTACATTGTTCCTAATCTTATGCTTGCACATCCTGCAGGTGCACGTTAGGCTGGTGGCTTCAGAAAAGTTTATAGAGAAGGTTCAATTATAAAACAATGGCTTAAATATAGTTTTCTCAAACCTTGTTACCTTATGTCTGTCTACATTGAAGCTCACCTGGATTTTGTAGCCCAATCACATTATGTAGAAAAACGGTTTTTAGCCTTGCCTTCATATTGGGCTCTATTTTTGTTGAACTGGTTTGGGTGGGTCCTGGTGTCAGTGTCTCTAAAAGTTCCTAGAGTAATTCTACCCTGCAACTAGGGTTGAAATTCACTGGTCTACAGCAAAGGTCAGCCACCTTTTTCTTTAAAGGACCAGGTAGGAACTATGATGGACCAGCTTTATTTTTAGACAACAAAATTAGAAATCATCTACTTTTCGTGAAATCTTCTTTTGATGTTTTATTTATTTAAAAATGTGAAAACCATTCTTGTCTTGTACAATAACAGGTTGCAAGTGAGATCCAGGCTATAATTTGGCAATCTCTGGTTAATAGTTGATCTGCTTCACTGCTGTAGTTTGGTTTTATCAGAGAAAATATTTCCTTTCCTAGATCATGGATATATATCTTAAATGGGTCCGAACATATTTATTTTTAAGTTTTATCAGAACATTTTTAAACATGGCAATGCATTTCCTTAGTAGCCTTAGAGACAGGAGCATGCTATTGTCTATAAGTAGCTTCAAACAATAGGAAAGGTATTTTGTTAAAATAGAAAGTTTCAGGGTTAATTCAGCTGATCTACAACCCAGATGGTGTTTTCCATCTTTTCACTCTACTATCCTCAATGCTAGTGCTGGCTGCTGTCTTGCCTCATGGTTGCAAGATAGCTGTAGCAGGCATCACATGCAGACACATAATATCCAGCAAAGAGGCAGAGTATTTTCTTCCACGTATTTATTTTTAAAGAACAAGCCTCTTTTGTGTAGATCTCCTGTTAGGTCCCAAAGACCAAATCAGTCCCTGGTGAAAGAACTGAGATGAGCATGGCTCTCAAGGTGCATGGAGTCGGAAGGAAACTGGTCTGCCTCACACAGGGGCCTTGGGATCCCGGGGCCAAATCAGGGTTCTATTAACAAGGATAAGGAGGAAATGCAGCTGGGGAAGAATCAGCAGTCTCACACAGAACTAGGTTCTTAGCTTTTAAAAAAATCTGAAGGCTATCTGCTGAGTCTCATTTTCATTTGTTTATTTACTTCCCTTAAAGACCATTAGGGAATTATTCTGTACAATTTTTCTAAAAAACTTTTAATAATTTTTACTCAAAGAGGTGATATTTTGCTTCAGTTCTCAAAAATCTTTCTATTGGATTACATTAAAAAATGTATGCTATTTTGGATTTATTGTTCTGAAACTACCATACTGTATACCTAGCATAAAAATGATCACGTCAAAAAGGGATTTTTAAGAAACGCCACCCTTTTTTACTCATTTTGAACCATCAAAAGGTTTTCTAGTTTTGCATTTTGTATTGTGAAAACAAAGTTTTCCCCTCCAAAATTATAGCATGGGATAAGAATATAAAAACTATACATGTCACCCCCCTGCCACCTCCCCAGCTCCATGGGTGTTCTGATTGGCCTCTCAAGTGGTACATGACCCACCTCCATCTCTGCAAGTGAAAATCACAGGAGGAGATGTGCGTTCAGGGCAGACTCAGCCATGCTCATGCATTTGAGAGTCCCCGGTCAGGAGCATGGACTGCAACTTAACATTTGCAGTTTTCTTAGAAGTTCGAAAGTCTGGCACCGCGGAAGGTGCTCCAGTCTGGGACATGAGGTTTGGCACATGGGACAGGTCACTCAGCCTCTCTGATCTCTAGCTTGGACATCTGTAGAGCAAGAATTCGAACTATGATTTTTAAGGTCCCTGTTAGAGCTAACTGATGTTTCTCTACCACGTGATTCAAAATTTTCACCTTTACTTTCCAATGTTAAACTGATTTCTGCCCTGTTACTGCCGCTTGGTGAAGGCCACACCTTCAGTTATAATGTCCCCTAAGACACCGTTTAGAGCAGCAACTCTTTGTCCTGCCACAACAGCACCGCCAAACAACCCGCGATAATCTAGTGTGAGACATTCCCATGTAACTTAGTCAAGCCCTTTTTCCATTCTAGGAAGCAAGAGAGACACTAAGAAGGAAATAATTCTGGAGAGCTTTATTATTTTAACAAAAATGTGTGCAAGTGTCTGTACTTTAATTATTAATATTGAAACATAGTTCACCATATTTACAACTTAGCTGACCACTTCAGCTCTAGAGGTGTTTTTTCCCTCCTCCTAGAACTTTCTAGCTATCTTGAAGCCCTCACACAAAAGTGAAACCATGAGGCCCTTAAAAACTTGTATAGGAAGAAAGGTTTCATTTGGTGGCAAAAGCAGTTACCTTTGGCTTATCAGCATTTTTCTGTTTTCTTTCTCTTCAGAGCTAGTTCCTATGTTCACTAGTAATTCAATTTTTTTTTTTTTCTCAACTCACATAGAACTTTCCTTTTCTTCTTGGGAGTATTATACATTTTAGAAGAGCCTAGTCATCTTTAGAACCTGGGGAAATTTTTTCCTAAGGAACTTGAAGATGGGTTAACTTGCCTGACATTTGTCTAGCCTTTCCCACAGCCCAAGGTGTCCCATTCATCCAGGAGTCTGCCTGTGGACAGCAGCAGTTCACATGGGCTTTATTAAGGGTTGAGTGTTTTACATGGTTTCCAAGGGCAGGTTATATTGGCTTATTCAGTCCAGGTGAACCCTCTTCATGTGGAAGGCCCCTTTCTGGGGCCTCGTTTTCGGGAAGATTCCTGGTGGCCTCTTCATAGGAGGGCGGTAAACACACCGAGAGCGGGGCCGCCTCCCCAGGTAGAGGCGAGTAGGGAAAGTCCTGCTCACTACTCCAGGGTAAGCCTGGCAGGAAGTCAGTCTCCTCTCCGGCTGGTGGGTGCTCTGAGAGGTCGATGCTGAAAACCTGGCCCTGGGGCCGTGGGGCCTTGCAGAGGCGATACAGGAAGAGCAGCAGAAAAGCCAGGAAGAGTAGGATGGTGGCTGGAAGAAGGATGCACAGGAAGGGCTCCACATCTTCTTTGGTGGAACTTATCTTCTGGGCACCCTGGAGTTAGGAAATGAAACTGAGTTATGAGATGGGAGAAAAACGACCCCTGCAATTCTAAGGCCCCTCTCTTCATCTTTTATTCTCATCATTACCCACTCTACAAATCTCTTAATCATTCATTGATGCCAGTGAGCTTGAGCCTACATGAAATAAAGCGAATTTACAAGATAAAGCATGACTTCAGAATGTAAAAAGTACACATTGGTTCAATCTTACAATATTTCCACTAAGGTACAAATATTAAATTTTAGTTGGTAGGTCCACCACTCATTCTTTGAATGAGAACTCTCACTATTTGTAACTTAGAATTAGACCAGTAATGTTTTATTGCTACAAAATATGGAATTTAGCTAATTTCTTTAACTGTGAAACAAAATTTGTCATGTGTTCATATCACATGTAACTAACATTTGAAATCTGACTCAATAGTTGATTCTTATGATAATAGATTTTAAAATTTCTCTAATTTGTTCTTGCAATATTTGTAAGATAAATATAGCAAAATTTTGAGTCCTTTAAAGAATTGTACATAAATTCTTCAGCAGTGTTAGCTCACAAGATAATGATGAGCCCTGATCGAGTAAATACTATAATAGGCATGAAATGATGCTTCAACAGCAAGTAGAAAAGCAATATGAAAAAAATACTGTTTCACATTTTATAGACATTGCTTTAAATAAAGCTACTAAAAATAATGAAACATTAAAAAGTTACTCCATTATATACAGCATACAGCAATAAATGTAAACATTTATATCCACTACTGAAGAGGAAAAGAATAAAATTAAAGCCTTATAATTATGTTTAAGACAGATAAAATACTAAGCTCTTTAATTATGTACAATAAAACTATGAGAGCTGGGGTTCTCTCCTTGATTTTGGTGAAAAGGACAACTGTTTTGCTTGTCATGGCCTCTTAAGAGATTGGCTTATTTAGTGTTGACTATAAAATCCTTTTATTTCCTAAAGAACTTACAAGTATCTGTATTATTTTGACTGAAAATTAGATAATTTATTTAATATTTATACTTTCATATAAATGGAAGTATATATATTTTGGTAATATGAGTTAAGATATTAGCTTAAAATGCATAAAAGTTAAAGGTGTTTTCATGAAGTTGAATGTCATCTTTGGGGTTTGTCAACTCCAGTCTTGAATTCTAGTGTGACCTAATACCAGTGTGACCATGGACCATTTACTTGTCACCTCTGGGCCTGGGTTTTTTCCTATGAAATGAAAATAATCACATATTTCAAAGAGTTCACATGAGAATTTAATGCATCAATATGTATAAAGCACTTGGTGAATACTATGTATTAATACATGTTTCGGTCTCTCAAATGGTCAACTTTACTAGAAAATAAAATTTTGAAAATAACCAGAAGTCACCTAGAAATTTATTGATAAGGCTGGAAAGTATAGTGAGGATAAAATCTGGCATTACTAAGTGTATATTTTAAGGTATATTTTCAGAAAATGTTTTAGCAGCATTAATATTTTTGTGTAAGATTCTTATATTTCTAAACCATGGATTCTTTTTGCTTTATCATGCATAATCAAGTTTACTACCAGAACTATTCTTTTAAAATCAGTCATAATATAATAAAGATCTTTAATTGTAAAAGCTATGAGTAGATGAACTCATAAATAAATTTATAATAAGAAATCAAATTGGAGTCAAAACAATTTAACTATGTTTATTTTCTCCCTCTAGGATGAATCATTAAAAATGTTAAGGCTTGTATCTCATTCAATACTTAAAGTGATCACTCTTCAATCTTGATATAGATCATTTTGAATAACTTGTTCTTTATTCTCCATCAATTATATGGGCACTAATTGTTTCTAAACAGTTGTGGGCATCAAATTTTAAATACTCTGTGATACCCTGTAAGCTCAATATGCATAGAATATAATGTTCCATTTAAAAGGTGTTATATGATACACTCTATTCAAAATTATGCTACTTATGGTATTATCAATATTAGTTGCAAAACTTTTAGGGGAGATGCCACTGTCGCCTCCTGCAATCAGTAGTTCTCTTAGTTGAGTTAAATTCGTCCAGAAACATGATATCACTTATATGGGGGATATAAACCTAAAAGCAACAAATAAACAAGACAAACAAACTCATGGACATGAACTATAGACTAGTGGTTACCAGAAGGTAGGGAGTGGGGGAGGAGGGAGGAGGTAGACACGATAAAGGGGGTCAAATATAGGGGGTTAAGGAGAGGGAGAAGTGGGTAAAGGGGATCAAATATATGGTAACTGAAGGAAACTGGACTTCGGATGGTAAACACACAATAGAATATACAGATGTCAAATGATAATGTACACCTGAAAATTATGTAATTGTATTAACCAATGTTACCCCAATAAATTTAATTTTTAAAAAGTTAAGAAAACAAAAAATTTGTCCAGAAACCTAGTGGTACTGCTTATCTAATCAGCAGATTAGGACAATTTTTTGAGGTAAAGAATTCTTCTTGTTTTTCAGTTAAGAGATGTATAGGGTTATAGGACAAATCTATGTTGGTATCTTTAATTTGCTTATTTACTGATAATATAATGATTCAAATTGTTTTGCATTTTTTAAATACTGAAAGGATGTCTTTTTTAGTCAAATGTTCTTATTTGTTCACTCCCCTCAAAATATTTTCTTAAGTTTTAATATTTCTCTCATGAGTACATTGATTCAAGGGCTTTGTTCAGGGAATATTTTAAAGAAAGACCCAATTAAAGTATAACTACTGAAAAACATACACATGTATACTTTTTTTTTTATAAAAGGTGGGTTTGGAAAACTTAAATATAATCATTTGGTTTTTTAGAAAACAAGAAGATAGGTCTATTTCCCTTTTTCTTGAGGGATAGCAGTGTCACTCATTTCCATGCTGATAATAAAATTGAGTTTTTAGGTTTCTACCCATATTTTTCCTTAGCTCTTTCAGATTGAGTCGTATTTGATTTCTCAGACAAAGCAAAGCAGCTGCTGCATTTCTTAGTAGAGACAAAACCTGTTTAACCTTCTGCTACCCCTCTGGAAGAAAGATACTTGGCTTCTGCTACCTCTTAGAAACAGTGGTTCTTAAATAGTCAGAGAGCCAAAGGGAATCTCATATTTTAGTCTCTGTAGACATTGGTTACAGAGCATAGGACAAAGTTGAAAAACCAAGGCATAACATTTTGTTGACTCCTAACTTCAAGTATTCTTTGACATATTTGACATATCAGGTGTTCTTAGAGTATATTTGTGGCAAGTTTCACTTGAATTTATTATTGTCAAAAGAATATGACTTTCAAGTTATTTCAGTGAAATCATATTTTTGTTATACCCACAATGCAAAATGTTGCCATTAAGTTTTAAGATCCTAAAAATAGAGGCATGGTTGATTTAAAACTGACAAAGATCTTTTAGGGAAGAAAAGGCATAAGTCAAGGGTACAGACCTGCAGCTGGGTTTCCAGAAGAGGTACGCTTGGTTCGCTGGTTAACCACTCGTATGTCCCCCTGCCAGCATGTCCAAACTTCCTCCAGCTGCTGCCCAACAGTCCTCGCATGTTTTCATCCGACTGATGCTCCGCTCACCCTTTCACCTCGCTGCCCGGTTTTCAATAATGCTGCTTGTCCTTGGCCTGGATCCAGCTGGGATGTGCTGGGCTGTTGGTAAACTGGTTCTCTAATGAGTGGCAACGGGGGAAAGAAACCAACCAGAAAGACCTCTCAGGACTCTTTAAATTCAGTGCCTCTGAATTTGTTTCTGTGGCCTTTATCACTGTAAGGGTTGGCATCAGATACGGAATAGATTTCAGATAGAGGAGTTCTCTGCAGTAGCATTATTACAGTGAATTAAAAACTGTTTATATTTAGATGTAAGTAAAACCCTCTCCCTTCCCTTTCCACATCCCTCTCCAGAGATATAGCTGAGCAAGAAAAACTACCCAAGTTGAATTTCCTTTAGTTATTTCTAGATTCTATGGCACAGAGAAAAGGTGTATTTTGTAGGGAAGCAAGACTCATTAATAACATTTTAGTGAATTATTTATATGATAGATGCTAATGATAAAGTTGCACAGAAGCCAGACAGACAGTAGCTCAGACCGTTTGGCTGGAATGTTTACTGGTGTCATTTTTTTTTTTTAAATCGAATTACCAATACCTGAATAGTCTTCCTTCTGATTATCTTGTGAACCATATAAAATTATTTGTATCAAGCTTAAAATAAGAAATTTTCAATTTGGAAATTCACTGAGGTAACTTTGAGATATTGAATTCTTCATATTCGAGAAATTAACATTTAAGACATGACAGTTGGATTCACTCTCCTTAAGCTACAAATATTTACCCCAAATGTTACAACAGAATATTGCAACTACCCACATCCTATTTAAACATCATTTCCATCCAAGTGATTGTGATGAAGCTGAAATATTTCTTAACTGGAATTTTTTTTCTTAATTAGGTTTCAGGGATGGTGAAGTTTAAACTTTGCAGATACATCCAATTTTCTTGGGAAGATGTATCATTTTCATTATCTTTTCAAAAACAGTTGCTCTCCCTGGTACAACTTGGCACGTTGCCAAATGTCTTATTTACGATAAAAGTTTTCGCTGAGTTTCCCAGTGCCTCCATCAGTATCCTAGTGTAGAACTTTTTTGTCATTCCATCCTTTTACTTCTGATTATGGAGTAAGTTTTTGTGTGTGTGTGTGTGTGTGCTTTCAGTTAAAATGTTGTCCATCGTGTTCCTGTTTTAAGTCAATCCTATATCTCACACTGATAATACCAGAAGCACCTGGTGACTGACTAGTGCTCTATTTTGCTTTTTTGCATGTCAGCAGCTTTACCAGTACTGTCTTTGACATGAACCATTCTTCACCTCATCTATTTAAATGTCTTCATTTTCTAAGAAGCAAATTAGAAGTTTGGATTAAAAGCATTGAATATGTATCTGTAATATTGACTCTCCTTCAGCACTGGATGAATAAGACAAAAATTCCTACATTTATGGATATATTTTGTGGACCAAGAAAAACGAATTATACAAATAAAAAATATATCAGAAGGTGATAAATGTTATGGAGAAAAAGCAGAGAAGGAGCAAATAAGTGCTGAAGGGAAGGGAGTACTTTTAAAGGGGAAAATCAGTTTGGATCTCATAGAGAAAGCAATAGCAAAAAGCCAAAAGATACAGGGGACTGAGCCATGAAGATATGAGAGGAGGAGAGCATTGTAAACCAACAGAGCAGTCAGTGCAAAGGCCCTGAGGTAGTTATGTGCTTGGTAAGTTCTCTGACTGGCTAGCAGGTCAGGGTAGCTGGAGTAGTGAGCCAATAGAGTAGGAGATAAGGTTAGAGAGGATATGGAAGGTGTAAAGCAGCACATAGTGCAGGGTTTATAAAATATTGTAGCATTTTTGTCTTTTACTCTAATAGAGGAGCCATGCAGAATTTTGAGCAGAGGAGTGAGAAGATGTGACTTTCACTTTAAAACGATCACTCAGGCCTCTGTGTGAAATAGATATAAGGATTAAAGTTGAAAGCAGAGATCAGTTAGGGGCTTTTAATAATTCAAGGGAGAAATAATGGACCAGAGTAGTAGCAGTGGAAGTGGCGAGATTCTAGATATATTTTAGAGACAGAGCCAAGAAGATTTCTGGAACTGAAGGTGGTATAAGATGAAAAACTATCAAGAAGTATTTATTCTGTTTTAGACTTGAGCAACTGGAAAGATGACTGTTGTCATTTACAGAGAGGGAGAAAGAAGGGGACAGCCTGAATTTTTTTTTTTTTAAGAAGAGTTGCGTTACAGACCCAATGAGTTTGAAATGGGTTTGGATATTTGAAATTGGGTTTAAGAATAAAGACTAGACCATAGAGGGTAGTTGGGACTCAGTGGCAGGGACATGTATTTAAAAGTACATGACTTAATAAGATCATCAAGGACAGGAGTGTCAAAGGATGAGGAGACAGTGAGTGGCCAGTGAGGTAGACGAGAAGCCAAGTGTGTCCAGAATCCAAAGGAAGAAATGTTTCTAGAAGGAGAGAATGATTACCTCAAAGGCTACTATGGGATCAAATGAGATGATGAATGAGATTAACTCTTGGGTTTAACAAAATGCAGGGAAGGGGTGTCATTGATTATTTAAACAACAGCAATTTTGGTGGAGTGGTTGGGAAAAAACCTGAGTAGAATGTAAGAGAAAAAAGTGAGGCGAAGAATTGAAGATAGTGAATATAAACAATTCGAGTTATTTTGCTTGAAAGGGGAGCAAAGAACTGATGCTATAGCTGTGTAGAAAGAGTCAAGAGTCAATATATTAAAACAAAGCACGTTAATAGATTACACAGGAAAGAGAACATTGGTATATGTCAGCCCTTGGCAATTCCACTTCTAGGAATTCCTCTTGAGGAAATAATCTGAATACTCAAAGATACATATTGTTGGAAGACGGTTTAACACACCTCACATGTCTATCATAACGGACAACTAGATATAAAATTCCATAAAACAATAATTAATTGGTGAATAAGTTAAGATATACCTATGTGAAGAGATTATCATCTAAAAATAAATACCAGAAAGGTGTAAACATGCTTACCACATATTAAGGGAAACTTTTCAGAAAACTGTATGTTTATTACAAATTTATGTGTCTTTGCATATAGTAATAAGTTGATGGTAATGGTCTTTTTCCAAAATGGTAAGATTGTGAGTTGTTTTTTATGGGACTATGGTTCTTCTGTTTACTGACCAACATTTTGTGATTGTTCTATGAATATGTGTTGTGTAAACAAGACATAATAGTTTCTAAGATTGGCCCATCCTGGAAGGCCCACATAAAAGCCACATTGTTATAATATTCTGCAGTTTCCTGCCCTCTGCCCAAATTAGGAACAAATCGCAATTTCCTATGAATTCCCACAGCATGTTAAGTATTCTAATATTACAGCACTTCTTTTGAGTCAGCTTTGTATTATTTTTTTAAAAGTTAGGGGATTGTTAGTTGACTTAGAACAGAACTTATTGAAGAAATGAAATAGTCTCTGCTATGACTTTCTGTGTATTAGTATGTACTTAGCCTATTAAGCCAATAGCCTCAATGTTCTGTTCTTACAGAAACGCTGTGACATTTCAACTCTAGAAACTTGTACCTGTGTAGATTTTAATAAAGTCTCTTTTTTAAGGCCGCCATGGTATATGCTCATGGTTTCAGTATTTTTTCCCAACACTTCCATTGTTCCCATGGCTATTTACTTATCAAGCATTCTCCTGTTTAGGACTTTTATAGCTGGATTTTGATTATAAACACTAACTACAATTAGCCTGAAAATTTGATTAGCTGTCTCTAGAACTTCAAGTATTTCAGAACTGAGAGAAAAGTTTTTCTATGTTCTACTTAATTCTCCTTCTCTTGCCCTTTTCAAAAGTATATCAATCTGTCTCCACCCATCTGAGTGCTCCATTTTTACTTATTTTTTTTGAATTCAACATTGTTAATTTGCTATTATATTTTCAAGAATTATAAAGACATTAAGTTTCCGGGTTCTGTTGGTTTCTGGATGAGTCGGACATAGGGAAGTCTGAGTTTTGCTATGTTAAACATTTCATCTTTGAGTTAATGATGGAGAAAAATCCCTGAAAACTAACAGGAAAGCTCAAATAAACTAAAGATTTTGATAAAATAGTAATTTTCCACATTTAACTAGTAAGTATATCTGAATTTTAGCAAACCAATCAGTATGCTTTCTCATGATGCTATTATAAGAATCAAATAAGCTTTATTTGATTAAGATGGCTGAAAAACTAATCAGTGGGCTGGAGGCAGCCCTGCGACAAATCACTGCTAGAATCAGAGCTCCATGGAGACCCAGGAGTTCATGTAAGGGTCAGCAGGTTGGCCTTGGTTTTTGTTCACCTTTGATCAGGATAATCTGGAAGGAAAGAGACATAAACAGACTAACTCTACTAGCAACATGCACTAAAAGAGGAAGATAGCCCAGAATGTTTTTTTTTAAAGCAACCAAAAAGAAAAAAAAAAGTTATGAAGTTTACTTTGGAAAAATATGAGCGCTTAAGGAACTGGAAGTCTGAACAGAAGATTTAAATATTTGTTGTTAATAATAATTAACATAAAATAGAATACAAAAATCTTATGTGTTCAGCTCAGTTAATTTTGACACTTTTATTGATTCCTATAACTACCACCTAAAACAGGATATAAAACATTTTAAAGGTAAATGTATCATTTTATTTAAATCTTATAATTTGTGTTTCATTAGCTTTTGGAAACTTTGGAGATGTTATTCTTTTGCTTTTCTTTCATTCCCTTTATTTTGAAACGTATTAAATACATTCCAGACATTTTATTCTATCCTGCATGTCTCTTAACTTCTCTTTCCATGTTCTATTTAATTTTTCAGGTTTATTGATGTATCATTGACGAAATTGTTAAGGTATTTAAAGTGTACATTGTGATGATTTGACACATATCTAGCTAATTAACATACCTAGCTAATTAACATATCCATTACCCCATAGGTGTATCTTTTCAGTGTGCGGACATTTAAGTTCTACTTTCTCAGCATATTTCAATTATATAATACAGTGTTATCAAGTATAATCACTATGTTATACATTAGAGCACCTTTTCATTACCTGTTGGCCATTTATGTCTTCTTTGGAAAATCTCTATCCAGTTCTTTTGTCCATGTTGCATCTCTTTTGACTCTGTGCTGCATTCTGTATTTACTGACTGGTTAGTAATTTTTTCCTCTACTGAATCTTCCCAGCTGTGAAACACATCTATTCTTGAGTTTTAATTTTAACAATGATATCTTTTTTAGATGTTTCAGGGTTCCGCCCCCGCCCAAGTGGTTGGTAATTTTTTAGTCTCTTATTTCCAGAATCCTATATTATTTGGATTCTGTTATTTATTGCAGTATTTTATATAACTTCATTTTTTTATCTGATTATTTAAATATCTGAGTCCTATAGGGTCGAAGTTTGTTTATTTTTGCTTAATGTTTCTCAGGAGAGTGAGAGACATGTTTGGTAACTACGTTTGCTAACTTAAAATTAGGAATTCATCTTTAGTTGAATCTGATCTGTGGGAATCCTGAGATCCCAGACTGAAGATGTTTTCCCTGGAGACGATTTACACTCAGTACTACTGGGGCCACCACCAACCTGGGGTCACTCTAGTCACACTTAGAAATTGAGGACTAAATGTGGGAATCCCAGATCCAGCTTGTTCACCTCGTTGGAAGCCTCAGGCTCAGTCTGCCAGCTTCGCCGTGACAGAGGCAACTCACCTTACTGCTCTCTGCTCTGGTTTCAGCTTCACCTCACCTTGCTTGCCAAATTCTTAAGTGCCTGCTGTGCATTGCTATCAGAGCATTTAAATTTTTTTTTTTATCCTAAAGTTTTTTTTCCCTTGAGGACTAATTTTAAGATCAAGTTTTCCAACAAACATTCCCCAAACAATGCTGGTGGAGCTCAATCCCCTCATTTTATAGGTGAGAAAACGGAAGCTGTGTGACTGGTGCAGTATTTCACGATGAACCCATGTTGGAGCCAGGGAAAAATCCTTTACGTCATAAAACCAGTGTGCTTTCTCACCCTGGAAAGTTCCATAGGTGGAACATCCATCTCTTCCCTGGAGAAAATGTTCCTTTATGTGATGTGTCTCAGCATTAGAACTGATTATCTTAGAGAAGATATTTGTTAAAATATGTAAGTAAAATCTTAGATTTTTTTGTGGGAGAAGGAGAAGATTGATGTTAACAATCAAAGGTATAGAGATGTTGGGCTTGGTAAGGGATGTATGCTGTATAGTTAGGCTAGGTGACTTAGAAAGATATTTGTATACTCTAGGGTGTTGCTGTTGAAATATAGAGGGGCGAGACATTCATAATAAGTTCGTGGCCCAATTTATCCAGATGAAAGCCTTTGAATTGAAATGTGCATTATTTAACAGTCCTATTCTGTGACATACAGTTGGGATGCTGGTGATTTAATTTGAGGATATTGGATTTGAAATGCCAGCTTTAATCTGTCTTCCCATTTTAAGCCTCCTTCCTTAAAAATAACCAGTAAAACACAATTTTATTGAATCTTGCATTACAGTTTCTTCCCTTCATATCTTTTACTTATTCTTTGCACATATTTTAAAGACTCCTGTTGGTAGTTTTCTCCACAAATATTTGTTTTCATTGTTATAGCAGAATAAAAAGTATTGAATTGAAATTTGAAACTCTTTGTCTCCCACTCACTGAATGATAGAATATGGAGTTTAGAGGATTCTTAGGGAGCAAAGTCTAAGTTCATGGCCCCAAATACTGAAATAACCACCAAACAAGTGAAACAGCTTCTTTACCCCTTGGCAATATTTTTGTCATTTATCGAGCAAGCATTTCTACTGTGTATCTGTTAAGTTCTAGGCTTTATGATGTCTACATATAAGACAGTTTCTAACCGAAAAAGCTTATAACTAGCAAGTGAACAGTTCAAGGTCAGTGTAAAGCATTTGAGCTGTTTGTGCAAAGAAACACTTAAAACGGTCATCTGAACCCTGTGAGAAATGCAAAATCATCTTCTGGAATAACTATACAGCCAGTTCTTTTCTTACTCTTTTTAAACAGTCACCACTTTCTTTAAATTTTTTGCCAATCCACCCTCTTAGGCTCCATATTTTCTCTCTGAAACAACTCTTAAGCAAGAGCTCTGTTTTATCCTTACCCTTGTTAACTTTCCTCATCTTCTCTTACCCACTATGGTGGGGTGTACAAGTTCTACCTGTCCACCAGATCCCCTTCAGCCTCTTATGTCCAGTCTCCTCCCCACTGGGATCCTGTTTTCTTTCTACACACTCTCTCTCTCTCTCTCTCTCTCTCTCTCTCTCTCTCTCTCTCTCTCTCTCCCTCTCCCTCCCTTCTCCCTGTCTCCCTCTCCTCTTCTCTCCCTCTCCCCCCCCTTACCCACGCCCCCACCCATCCTGTCACTATGAACGAGGGTACCATATATGTAGTATGGGAGAAGGGGACAGGAAAGGAGAGTGATAGCTAAAGCGTATAAGGTTTTCGTGGGTTTTTTTTGAGTTGATAAAATAGGTTCTAAATTTATTGTAGTAATAGTTGTACAACTCTTTGAATCTAAAAATTCCATTGAATTTTACACTTTGAGTGAGTGAATAATACAGTGTATGAATTATAGCTCAATAAAGTTACAGAAAAATAATCTCAATAGCCGTATCTATTTAAAAAATTAAATTCATAGTTTAAAATTTTCTCTTAAAGAAAAATCCAGTCCCAGATGTACTCATTCATGAATTCTACTAAACGTTTAAGGAAGAAACAAAATCAATTCTCCAAAAACCCTTCCAGAAAATAATAAGAAGAAACACTTCATAATTCATTGTATGAGGCTAGCATCATCTTGATTCCAAAATGAAAGGCATTATAAGAAAAGAAAACTACATACCAATACTGCTCATGAACATAGATGCAAAAATCCTTAATGAAACTTTAGCAAATTAAACCCAGAAATACATGATAAAAATAATAATACATCATGACTGTTGTGGACTGAGTTGTGTCTCCCCTCCAAATTCATGTTGAAAATCTAAGAGATATGGCCTTTGAAGAGATAACTACGGTTAAATGAGTCATAAAAATGGGGCCCTAATCCTACAGGGAGAGACACCAGAGATCTCTCTCTGCCCAGGTACAGAGGAAAGGCCATGTGAGGACTCAGCAAGAAGGTGGCTGTCTGCAAGCCAGGGAGAGAGGTATCACCTGCTAGTGCTTTGATCTTGGACTTCCAGCCTCCAGAACTGTGCAAAAATTTGTTCTTTAAGCAACCAGTCTGTGGTATCTCCTGGGCAGACCCAGGAGACTAATATAGTGACCAAACGGATTCTGTTTGAGGATATAAGGTTGGATTAACATTAGAAAATTAAGCATTTCTTAAATTATATCAACTGATTTATATTTTACTTCTCAGATGACAAGATTATCTACATAGATATCCCATGGAATTTATTAAAAAGCGGCTAGAAATAAGTGAGTTTAGCAAGGTTACTTACAAATTAATATAGAAGGTTGAAAAATAATGCAAATTATAATAGCATAAAACATAGAATATGTAGGGATATGTTTAACAAAATATGTGTAAGAATTATGCATAAAATACAAAACATAGCTGAGAAAAATTAAAACTTACAAAATGGAAAGATGCACTATATCTGGGGATTGGAAGAATTAAGGTGGTTTAAGGGCCAATTATCCCCAAATTGATCTTTAAATCCAAAACGATCCTAACCCAAATTCCAGCATATAATTTTGGAGAAATTGATAAGATTGTCTAAAATTTATATGAAAATAGAATAGCCAAAGCAACTTTGGGGAAAAAAGTTGCATGATTTACACTGCATGTTTTCAAGACTTACTCTAAAGGTACAGTAACTGTTTGGTGTGGTACAATATAAATTTAAGCATATAGACCACTTGAAGAGAATAGAGTCCAGAAATAAATCTACAATATATGTCTACTGATTTTCTGAGAAAGAACCAAGGTGAATCTGTAGGGAAAGGAATTTAATCTCCCTGACAATACAGATGTTGGCAGGGATATGGCGCTGGTGGGCATACAAAATTACATCGCCACTTTGGAAAAAGGATTCACTATTTTTTTTCTTAAATAAAACCTACATTTACCCTAAGATCTAGCAATACCACTTCTAAGTATTTATGCAAGAGATATAAAAATATATGTTCAAACAAAAACATTGTTCATAGCAATTTTGTTCCTTAAAGTCCCTAATTGGAAACAAGGCGTGTACATCAATTAATGAATAGTAAGCATATATGTTCCATATAATGGAGTACTCTGGAATTAAAAAAATTGAATTATTGATACATGTTTCAACAGGAAAGAATCTCTGAAGCATTACATTTAGTAGAAGCTAAATATTATATATTGTATGATTATATACTGTGTGATGCTATTTATATAAAGTTCTAGAACAAGAAAACTCTAGAGACAGAAAACAAATCAGTGATTGCCAAGGGCCAGATTAGAGGCAGATGACTGGCTGCTAAGGGGCTTGAAGAAATGGGTTGGGTGATGAAAGTTCTATATTTTGATTGAGGTATTGGCTACACAGCTTTATATTTGTCACGCTTATCAAATTTTATATTGAAAATTGGTACATTTTACTATATGTATATAACAGACCTCTATAAAACTGATTTTTAAAAATGCTATGAAAATGCACAGTATATGAAATGTACCCGAAATAGTGTTAGTGGGTTGGCAGGCTTGAAGGCTTGAGGGAATTGTTGGCTTTCGAAAAACAGAAGTTGGCTGGGGACTCCATGAGGACAGTGTCTTGTGGCCTGCAGTATATCCAGGCTGTATGGCAGCGCTCAGTAGAAACTACTTGACTGAATAAGAAATAATAGTTTTTCCAATTATCATAGAATGAAGACTAGGACTAAAGAAGAAGCAGTGGAAATTTCCAGAGTGGCAGGGTGAGGCCAGGAAAGGAGAATACAACTGTGTAGAGCCCTCAGTGCCACCATTCTGCATATTAACTGCATTCTAATGACAGTAATGTTAGCAAAATGTTCTGTCAAAATAGCACACAAGGTTACTTTAAAAGAAAAAAGACAAAATCCTCAGGGATCAGTGAGGATAGAGAATTGGTTGGCAGATGACAGTCTAGTGTGAAGGAAAGCATTTGAGAAGCTAGTGGGTTGGGTTAGAGGAAAGTGCAAATGCAGTGGAAAAAAACATAAGGAAGACCTTGCTATCTGTTCTTTTCATTGACTTTTGACTTGTGCCCAGTCTTTTTAAAAACAATTTTTGTGATTATCAGGGTAATTGGAGCAAAAGAATTAGAAAATTAAACAGGAACATTAAAATGCCTATTCTATCAATATCTATTCTAACTAAAATATTATCTATTCTAAATAAAATATTTATTCTAACTTTGACATTTTAGTATGTACACTTCTGATCTGTGTGTACATTTGTGTGTGACTGCATGTGTGTATTTTTTAAATATAAAATTTGAATTTACACCATCTTAAAGTTGGAAAACTGCCGTTTGGGAGATTTTAAGTAGTTTCTGCTTTTTAAGATAGACCTTTTTGTACTGGAAGATAACTTGCATTCTAGTGAGAGTCCTGAATTACAGAGAATTTACCCAAGTGGAGAACTTTTAGACTGAGATGCTGCATTCCATGCAGTATCAACAAAAAATTTGATATTGGCGTGATGTAAGTTGTCCCTTTAGCCTTCAAGATATTTTCTACATACAATTAGAAAATTAAGATTCTTATGTCTGAAATGATTGGGAGCCCATATTTGGGCACAGGCATATTTGTCCAAGTAATTGCTTTCAGATGGAAAGACTGGTAGACAGTGGTTGGTTATCAGTTAGTGCGACCTGAACTGAACCAGACCTTGGGGAATGTTCTCTGGGTTCATATAATTTCTATGACCTGAACCATGTGGATTAGACCACAACCCAGTTGCTATTCACCTGTTTAATCAACCTGGGACAGAAAATAAGGTAAATAATAAATGAGAGGTAAGAAAGATGGTTACAGCCTGAAGAACAAAGTCAGTGGTTTCAAAGGAGAGAGTTGATAAATCATAACAATGGTCCAGAAACAGATGGTCGAAAGCCGGGAGGCACCTTATACTTCCTCTGGCCTGACTCCTAGAAAGTTTCAAGGAATGCAGAATTATCAAGGAAAAACTAGTTTTCATATAAAATGAGTGGGGAGAGGGAGTTGTCTAGAAGAAATTGGTTAGGAGGGAGTTTATTAATAATCAGTTATAGATCATCACTATGACTGAATCAAAAGCAATATCAAGTACAACTTTAGAGGATCATCATCTTAGGTCTGTTTGGGCTGCAGTAACAAAATTCCATAGTCTACCTTGCTTATAAACAACAGGAATTTTGTGTCTAACAGTTCTAGAAGCTAGAAATTCTAAGATTAAGACCTGGCAGGTTCCATATTTACTGAGAAACTGCTTCCTAGCTCATAGACGGCCATCTTCTTGTTGACACCTCACATGGTGGAAGGGGACAAGGAAGGTCTCTGGAGTCTTTTTCATAAAGACATTAATTAATCCAGTTCATGAGGACTCCGCCATCATAACCTAATCCCCTCCCAAAAGCCCCACCTTCAAATACCGTCACATCGGAAATTGGATTTCAACATATAAATGCTGGAAGGACACAGACATTCAGTATATAACAATAACTCAAGTCCATTTTTTTTTTTTAAATTTTGAGATTAAGCACAAAATAGACTAATAGAAAAACTTACTTTGTTGCTGTTTTGAAAAGTATTTAGACTACCTAGGGCTATTATGAGAATTAAATATTCAATTACTGTAGCCCACTGAATTGTATCTATTCTAGATTAATATCAATTAAAAAAATTATACATAAGTGCTACTTGGGTGCAGTCATTTGGGGCCAGATTGGCTTAAATCTTCTACCATTTAAACATAAATGATTTTGGGTGAATTAGGTAATTTCTTTAAGCTTCAGTTTCTCACTCTGTAAAACAGGGGTAATGCCTAGCTCAGACCTGTCCTGAGGATCGTATGAAATAATCCATCTAAAATGCTTCATACTTGATAAGTGCTCAATGTTAGTTGCTGTAATGATAGGAGATGCTATTTCTATTATTAAAGGAAAACTGGCAGATTTAACAGAAAGTTATCTCTGAGAGCTCTTGCATCACAATCCTCTTATTGGTCTCAACTCTTTAGACAAGATTGTGTCCTAGCGAGACTGGAGACCCCACAGTCCTTCCCTCTTTTGAAGAGAGTTCAGGGACCCATGTGGGACGGAGGCACACCTGCTTTAGATTCTGTGAGTTATGCCACTTAACGGCATCAGCTAGTGGAAACCTGAAATTTGGGGTATCCTTGTGTTGTTAAGAGCGCCTGTAGGTACGTACACCAATTATAGATTTAGCTAGATCTATAATTATTTCTTGAGGAAATAATTTACTTACATGTGATTTATATATGACCCGCTGACATAAAAGGTTTTCATGTTCATAATTCAAAACTAAAGGGCAGGAGGGTGGGTGTTAGCAGGGACTGAGGGCGAAACAGTTCTTTCCACATGGTTAGAAGAGTTCAAATTTAAAGCGACCTGGGTGTGCATGTTGACTGTAGCCTAGTTGGGCAGCTTTAGGGGAGTTATCTCAGTATATTTCTTTGCCATAAGATGACGTGAATTGAAACTACCTTGTTGAATTGTTGTGATGAGTAAATAAGGCAAGGTAAAAAAATTTGATAAGTAGCCTGGTACCTGTGGTTCTCTCTTCCCTTAATCTTCAGCACCCTTCTCTGTGTGAACCTGAATTTAGCTCTGAGGTTCCTGGAAGCTAAGGCAAAAAAAAAAAAAAGGAGTACCCACTTAAAAAAAAGTCAATATCTAATACAAGATCAAATAATTGTTATCAAAGACCCAGCTTTGAATTCTGGAAGAACTGGCTTCACGGTTTCTTTTATAGGAAAACAAATGAGTAATGTAATGGGCACCTACTATTAATATAGATTTACAGAAGATGAATCTGGCAATTTCTCATATCGACCCTCTTTAAAAGCTGAGGGCATAACATTAAAAATTCAGTACAGGCATTTCTAAAGGAAGCTGAGATAATTTGCTCTGAATACATTACTTCTCAACAGCATAACCTAATGTAGGAATATAATTAGAAATGCTAAAAATTGTAGATATTTAAAATGATCTTTAAGTTTGTCTTAAATATTAGCTTTCTCGAATTATCCTTTGGCCAATGCTAAATTGTTAGGTTGACTACAACCATCAGTCGAATTGCTGCTTATAAGTGCTGCTTATTCCCATAGCAGGTGAATTTATTCTGGGTTTTCCATGATTGTGACAGCAGACCATATCCCATTGTGAGAAGTAATATAACACAATAATTCAGAGAACACAGATTTTAAAAGGTTTGAATTTTGTGGGCGATGTCATCTAATTGAATTTGGAGATGCTGCACTGGGCAAGTTCTGCCCAGGCTGTACTATCATGTTAAGTGATGAGAGCATGACTTTGTGGTCAGACTGCTCTGGGTTTGAATTCTGGCTCTGACAGTTGCCAACAATGTGACCTTTAGCAATTTATTTCCCCTTTCACTTTTTGTAGCCTTCACTTTTTCCATCTGTAAAACGTGAGCTGAGAAACTTACCTTGCAGGGTTTTTAGAGCGAGAAGACATCATAAGTAAATTTTCTAGCACAGTTCTGAGTATTGCAGAAGTGAGGATGTGGCCCCGGGGCTTGTTTAGGTTCTTGTCCTCTGCTATGCCATCCACATGGGAATATTCTTTCTATGACAGTACAAATGAAGGAGCAGAACCCTGTGCCTTTGGAAAGTTCTGTCCTCTCAGTCTCACGTTTTTTAAAAAATTGCTTACTTCAATGGTCTATAAATTCATTTTATTTTTAAAAAAATTCTTATTTAATTATTATTATTATTATTAATAGGCAAGGCAACCCTTGATTGACCTCACAGATTGAAAGGACCTTGTCAGCTTACAATCCCTTATTTTTTAAATTATTTTTTTACACCTACAGCACCTGGTCTTCCTAGGTGGTTTCCCATCCCAGTACTAACCAGGCCTGATCCTGCTTAGCTACCAAGATCAGACAGGATTGGGCTTGTTCAGAGTAGCATGACTGTAGACTATAAAGTCATCTTAAAAATGAAAATGATAAAGAAATCATTAATAATCAACACTGGTTGTCTCATTGTTGGTGTAATAGGTAAAATTCCCCTAGATTTATTTCATAGTCTGTTGACTAATATGTGAGATTGTGATAATTGGGTTTGACCGTTTATCTGTCAGATCTCCTTAGTAAAGGCATTGCCAGTTTTAGTTACTGAATATTTTAAAATAATAATTAGCTTAGTAATTATAAATCAGATTGATTCTAGACATCCAAAGGGTTGGTGTATTCATTAATAGGGAGCCGAATCTGGATAAGAATTTAAAATTAGTTCTTTTGATTTATATTTCACCCATTTCATCTGTAAACGTTTCTTACTCTAATTTTTAGTTTTGAAATATTCATAACTCAAAGCAATTTTTAAAATTTACATGAGAATACCCTTTTTTTTAATGTAAAAAACCATCCTGACATAAAAACATTGAATTTTTCCATTTTTAAAAATGAGAGTAGAGGGAATTTTAGGGCATTCTATTTTTTTCTTACAGCACTTTAAAAACCTAAGCCAACTGGAATCTTAAAACTGTATGAAATTTATGAATACATATGGAAAAATATTTTTAGTAAGCTTTACTCTGTAGCAGAAAGATTTCTTAGTAGGAAAAAAATCTGTGCAGTCCCTCCTTTGCCTCCAAAGCAGGGGCCTTCGTGAGAATTCATAGGAACTGCCTTGCTGTTCGACTGGGGAGACTTAACTGTTCATGTTTTAAGGGAGGTAGGTGGACAGTCACTTTCCTATTCCCGCTACATGGTGGATGAGGGAATGAGACCCGGAGAGTAACATGCTCACAAACACACTGCGTTGGTCTAAGACTGGGAATTAGGGTTCCTGATCCCAGGGTGATCACAGTAGAATATAAGGTGACACAAGAGAGAAAATGTGCTTGTTCCAAATATCATTTGATGAGTTTACTCCAGATTTACAGCCATCCTTCCTTTTGATGATCTTAGGACAGCATTTCTCTAACTGGCAGTTGTGCCATGGACTCCTTGGTCATCTAGAGAGATCTATGAATCCCTTTTCGGAATACTTTAAAATATTTTAAATAACTTAAAATACATATGTAAACTACATTTTATTACAAAGGAAGTCCATGTTTATCAAAATGCTCCCAGACACATGAGAATTTTGTGGGCTCTGTAGTAAGGTAATGAGTCACAGGGCATGCCATCATCGCAGTGGTTTGTTGCCTGCATTCAAAAGAGAAAGAAACATTACATTTCAGTTAGAAGTCAGTAAAATTTTTCCCTTCCTTGTTTACATGCCTGCCCCTTAATTCTTTTCATACCCCAAGTTACAAATCTCTGCTCTCAAGTGAAGCTACCTGGGGAGTTGAATGCTCGAATTGCTGCCTATCTCTGGGACTCCCCCTAAACTCTTCTATTTAAAGACCAAACTCACAGCCTTTTAATTTTAGTTCAGATTATACATTAGATTCTTAGAACTGGATTCTTAGAATAAGAATCTTAGAACGAGACTTAACTTTTTAGAATAAGTTTTAAAGCGTGGTCCACAGGCTCTTGTATCACAATCCTTTTGAACTGGGGCAATTGCAGCCATGGCAGGAGGGGAGAGAAGGTACCTAGGTTCACCTAAAAGCAAGTAAAAAGGAGGCTATAGAATCAGGTGGGTTCACGTTTGGTTTATCTGCAGCAACTGGGGCCCTGCCCAATGGGAGAAACCAAAACTCTGTCCTGACAGTTCACACATCCAAGGGGAGGGCGTTTGGGACCCTAGGGGAAGACAACCTACTGAAGCAGCCTGACTCCCAAAGGGAGCAGACACCTTTTCCATCTTGAGGGGCACTGATGTTGAACTTGAGAAGTCTTTTCAATTGTTAACTCTTGGCACTTCTTTGGAAATAATTTTGCATTTGTCAGGGCAGCTGTATCCCCCTGCCACCCTCCAATCTGATTTCCCTATAAAACCAGACGTGTCATGATTTTCAGATTCTTCACTACAAAAGCAGGTATAAATCTCAGCCTATAACTTCCTGTATCAAATTTTAATTCTCTTTATTTTTCGCTAACTCAACTGAAAAGTATTCTGAGCGTCCATTCTGCCAGGGTGGCGGCTCACCCTGCTGCTTTAGGAATATGAGAGCCAAAGGATGGCACACCATGGGTTGAAGTGCGGAGATCTGTCTTCTCCCTTGTGCCACACTCTGGGCTTAGAACTTTTCCCAGGCTGTCCGGCCAGCCTGCAGCCATGGAACACCATGCTGGCTGGTTTCTTCTGGGTTCTCACAGCCTTGGCAGTGCAGGAGCCTCTCCTCCTTGGAGTCTTTCTGCTGTCTACCTCCTCTCCTTCAGTTCTGGTCAGAGGAAACAGGGGTATTTATCTAAAAACAAACCTCATGTTTTTACCTTAGAAAATTTGTCTACACTTCATTTTCATAGCACCCTGCCCTCAGAACCCACATTAAAACACACACACACACACACACACACACACACACACACACACACACACACACACACATGGATATATATAGATATGTATATGCATATGACTTAGGCTTTTGGCATATGAGCCAAAGGATGTCACAGGCAATTTTTTAGTCATTCTGCCCCATTATTTTCCTCCTTTGAAACAATGAACCCCTGAGCCAACTATCTAATTAAGTATGGGAAAAATACTTGGAGAAAAAAGAATATAGGTTAATATCTCAAATATAATTTTCAGCCATAGGATTCTACTTCATGCTCTTTGGGGGAAACTTGTAATGAAAAAAGGTGGCCTGGTAGCATTTATTTACCATCTCTGGATCCGAGATCTGGTTCCATAAGACTGTGCCCATTACTGAATACTGGTCAGTCTACAGTTTCATGAAAGACACGATCCCAGTTATTCTGATAGTTACTGAATCCCATGCATCCTTTCAGTGGCAGCCTCTGCGACAACTCTATGATTGTGTTAACTTTCCATTTGATTCTTGGAGTAGCATGAGCAGGGAAGGAGGCAATGCACAGATGTGCTCGGTTGAGTATGTGGAGAGAAGGGAGGGCTGTTGCCCAGCCAAGCACAGCTTGGGGCTGACAGAGGAACCTGGCAAGAAGGAGATATTATTTTATCCCCATGCCATTCTCTAATCCCCAGAGGTTTATAGACTCTTCCTTCCCACCTCCCATAGGAATAAGACCTGGTTAAATTAGATTTACCAATTTAACAATGTAAAATTTAACTCTAAATCTGTACTAATGTAAAGCCTTTGTCTCCAGCCAGTCTTAGAACAGATGTCAAATATGCTGTTTTCCAATAAGCTCATTTCTAAATGGCTTTGTTATGAAAGTTCTATAATAATATATATCCCTCCCACTTGAAAAATTAATCTATTCTAGGCTTTAGAAGAATGTTATTTTTATAATATATTGTTATATTACAATCCAAGTATTTACTGATTCAATGGCTATCCTAGGAGCAGATTAAAACAAACCTTGGAATACTGAACTTTTAACTATAATATAGCCAACAGTGTCTTTTTCTTTATAATTGGTAAATTAACTTCAGTGCTCATTTTTTCAAGTTGTGTGATAATAGTCTTCTGTGTCACACATTTAACATCAAATTTATTTATTCTCTGCTAGAGACACTGGCAATGTTGTTTTACTTTCTTTGTAGCAGTCATAATAGCTCAATACAGCAATTAATTAATACACATTAATTAATTGGCATACCTCAGAGATATTGAGGGTTTGGTTCCAGACCACTACAATAGGGTTAGTGCGATTGCAATAAGGCGAGTCATAATCTTTTTTCTGGTGGAAGATCTTGCCTTTGATTTGTAAATAATGTAACATTGAGAAGCATAGCAAAGAGAAGGGCAATAAGTGAGATAAGCCAGTATTGATATAAGGAAGATGAAACTATATCAAAGTCAACCAAAGTTCAATGTTTGAATTCTCATCTCTAAACTGTTGTGAATTTGACCCTATATGTTGAAATAGGACTATTTTTTATGCTTTGGAAACTGCTTATACATTTTCTCGAATTTAATTATGCTGTTTCTGTCTCTGAGTTTGGATGAGATCATTCAACTGGATGGTTTGTTTCTCTGACAACAAAACATTTTGTGCAACCAGATTAAGTTAGCAGGGCAGACTCAGGGCACCAATGACTAGATGTTGCAACTAGGAATCTATAAATAAAAACAAACAAGGAAGAGATAAAAGGCATGCTTAGAGTGCTCTTTCAAAGGCTTGAGATAACAGGAATGTTGGTCAATATGTGAAAGCCACAATATTGCATTATGCTTCAATTTTATTTTCATTTGCTTATTGAACCTACCTTTAAGCCGGATAGGAAAGTAAATTTTCTAATGAGTGAGATGAAATATTTATCAAAACTAAATTATAATACAAGTTTTGATTATAAGCCAAATGGTTGAAGTGTATCAAGTCTCTTCTTTAAAGAAATACGTATAGATTTAGGCACACGTTGTATTCATTGCTGGATATTAATAATGGAATAATTGGCACAAAATGTTAAACCTTCTGCATTACAGTGCATTCACGGATATGAAAGTCAAGGATATAAACACGTTAGATCTCAAGCATGAACCATCTTACAAAATAGTGGGGCCATTTATGAAATGGGTTATCCTCCAACACAGTTAGCATTTATTAGGCACTAGCATTTACAAAGCACTGCGACAGTGGGCTCTCATGTTATCTTAATTTTAAAGCAACCCTTTGAGGTAAGAGTTTATGTTCATTTTACAGAGCAGGAACCTTGAGCTCTGTACTCAAGTATTGTTTGATTTTCTCACTCCCAGGAAGAAGAAAGGCTTGGGATGTTAATTCTGCTTTTCAGGTTAAGGCCTAAGGCCTTCTCTACTGTCACAGCTGTCACCATGCATGAATGTAGTTGGTCACTTATGTTTTAACTTTCTGATGTCTTTATGCAAAGTTATGTTAGTATCTATTTGTTTCATTTTGTCCATAAGGTGGAAATTACCCAAGTGTTAATAATACAACTGTGAGGTTACCAGTGTGTGTGATAGAATGATGTAATCACTCTATATGATTTAAGGTCATATACACAGATTACATCTCTATAGTATTTTGTGTCTTTTATCCTTTTATTGGCCAAACAGCAGTTTGCACAATTTGGGCCTGGTGATTCCTAGGCTTATACCATTAATAGGCTTTTAAAACAGTCACTTTTAAAACTGCAATAAAATCATAAAGTTAAAAGTGTTTGTATTACCTTTTAATAATATTCCTATTGATTTAGCCATTTATGAACAAAAGGTAACACTGTTTCTTAAATGAATAAATTATACCAGTATCTACTGATAGTATAAATTTGATATCCATTCTTATGAGAAAATCAATATTATAAAATAAGCCATCCGACTGTGTATACATACAGACATACACACATATATATTCAAATGTATTTTCTAGGCACCTATCAGTATGTCAGCAGAGACGATCTCTGTGACAGAGAATTGGAAGGTGGGCTCTTCATTCAGTTATGAAATTCCATGGAAAGAAACCAAGATTTTTAGGCATATCATAGCATATTTACATCATTTTGCTATACATTTGGTAAAGAAAGGAGTTCCACATATCAGATTTTTTTTAATGCATTTGAATCTTTATTCTACAACACAAGCAACATAAATACAATATATTTTAAAATATTTTCTCTTTAGAATTTTCATTTCACCTCAGATAAAATATACACAAAATACACTTGCAAGCTTGCTTACAGGGACCTGTTAAACAACAAACAGATTATATCAAATCAAACAGTTATAATGACATATAAAGAGGATGGTTTTCAGTTTTTTAAAAAATAAATGTGACCAAACTGACTAAAAAGGCAAAACAAAAATTGTACTTCCTTGACAAGTCCTTTGGAGTAAACAAAATGCTTCAAGGCTCCTGGTGAATGGGGTTGTGATAACAAATTTTGCATTTTGGGATAAAATAGTATACTGACTCAAGTCATTATGGCTATACCAAGCTTCATTTATTTATAATTTTCAGTGAAAATAAGTTATTTCTTTGGCATAATACAAGAAAGGATAAAAGGACCCTTACCACCTATTGGCTTTATTTAGAATGGGGAGAAGATAGTAGGGGACTGTTTATAATGTAATTTTGAAGTTTTTTCCTCTTAGAAAAGCAGGAAAATAATCTTGAATAATAGTCTTCTGGCATGATTAGGGCAATAAACTTTTATTCTTAGCCCCCTCCTCCCCCCACCCAATCGACCAAAAACAAATCAAGAAACAAAAGCAGACAAAAGCAGCCTTTCCCTCTAGGCACCTCCTTCTGCCCCTATCACGCCATACCCGTATATTCTACCACATCGTTTCAAATGAAGTGAAACCAAAATATCAAAAGCATTAACCTTTGTCCAGTTTTGCCTATTTAGTGGGAAACTGGTTTTTATTAGTGAGAACCATTGCCAACAGAAATCAGAACAGCAGAGGGAGGAATACAAAGTAGCTTGCACATAATCATGAGGTAGCCATGAATGACCACGGTGGCTGGTAGTGCCAGGGGCTTGAACTTCCCTAACTTTAAGAAAAAACATAATTTATGTGGTAGTTCAAAAGATTGGCTTTTAGATCTCCCCCTCCACTTTTTGGCACTAGCTGGTAAAATGAATTGAAAATAAATTATTAAAACTCGATGCACACAGAATTTCCAAGATTATGGAAAACAAACGTGAAATAAAACATTTCCATTCACAGAGGCAAGGATTTGAAACCTTGATGCCATTAGCACTTCGATGTGCTTTCTGATCTCACCAATTCTAGGAAATATAGTCATTACTTTCTATTGTTACAAACATCTAAAGTAATTTAAATGATGTCAGGGTATTTAAAGGATTTAGAGAAACTTAATTAAATCAATAAGAATTATGTGTAATTAATAATTTATAGACACGTGATAATTTGAAAGTATTTTTTTCTTTTGAATTATTCCCTCTATTTTCCCCCCATGAAAAAAACTTTTGAAAGCTAATTAATTGAATAAAGAGTCAAGAAATAAACTGAGGCCCCACCTATGTTTGAATTAACATGATTTCGCTGCATACTGATGTACTTTTACATTTCTCCCATCATTTGTAAGATGAGATAATGAATATCTTCTCTATCGTGGAGATATGAGCACAAACACAACATATTTACGAAAAAGTCTTTAAAACAGGCACATACGCTGCTCAAAAGGGAGTTGGTTCCATTTGCAAATTTCCATGAAGCCATTTGGTAGACTCTTTGCAGGTATACAGGAAATTATAATATTAATTTACACCAGACAGTTAAGTGAAAGATGAAAGAACATCAAGTGGTGTAATATCATTTTGGTGACTAATGAGATATAAAACTACTGGCAAGCAACTACTTAAAAACCTCTGGAAGCCAGGAGCCAAAGTTGTAATGGAGTCAACGTGGAAACATTTCATTAAAACTGTATGGACAGAAGAAACGCAAACACTGCCTACTGAAATTTAGAATCACCTCAGTACGAGTCAAAGGGCCAACATGATACAAATGATCATCCACAGAATCAATGTTTCTAAATACAAAGACGCGAAGCTTACACTCATCTGTTTCATAGGACTTATACATTCACTGTCTTCTAGCCTGTAAAAAAAACAATTGTTGGGATAATAAACCTGGAAACTGGGAAGATTAAGCAGGAATGCTGTAGAGAACCCAATCCCATATTGTCTGCCCAAGATTCGGTTTTTCTCTACTGCTTGATAAGTCAGGCTGATCTTAAAGGTAGTAGGTGGGAATTTTTTCAAGGCTACTGGTTCTCAAAGTGTTTTCCCTACACCAGCAAGCAGTATTGGCCTCACCTAGGAACTTGTTAGAAATGCAAATTTCCAGACCTCCTGGATCAAAAACTCTGGGCCAGGCAATCAGTCTTTTACCAGACCCTTCAGGTGATGTGTGCTAAAGTTTGAGAACCACCATTGTAAGGGCAGAAGATTAATTAGACAACCACTACTTAGTCTTCAGGAGAGGAACAGTAGTACAGTTTCTGATGGTAGAACAGGCTGGAAGGACCATAGCTGGATGAGCTTCACCAGCAGTTGACTCCAGTTTTGTCACTAAGATGGTCATCCTGCCTTTCCTTTCCTGGAACCCCTTAGCGGTATTGTAACAAAGAGAGGAAAAGGTTTTATATGGTACTAGTGGTGTGCCAGTGGGTTTTTGTCAGTCAATAAGTGGTATCTCTATTTATAAGGAAATTGAGCGTTGTTTTCAACTGAGCTTATTTTAGACTACCCAGGAGATGATTTTTTTTGGTCTGTCTTCCCTGAATAATTGTGTTTTAGAAGTCTATATGGTGTTCTAGTCTACAACTTTAAGTTATTAGTTACTTCAACATTAAACACAAGCATTACAATACCAGCAGAGGAAGAAGATCTCACAAAGACAGAAAGACAGTTTTCTAGATTGCTCCACTAATGAATGAGAACATGTTGTTTTTATTTTCCAGCAGGCATAATTATGAGTTCTTTACTGTTTTCATAAATCTTGCCCAATAATGAATTCACTATTTCCGCTAAAAAGTGCTTAAAAAAGAGTCTCTTGCTTTTTTAAGGCCACACTAAATCTCACTAGGATCACCTGTGGTACCCAAGCACATGTAAGTTCTGGATTTTCCCTCTGTCTGCTTCCTTGTCTGCAAAGTAGGTGTGACTAGTTAGATGTTATGGCACAGGTTTACTGTGGATATTGACCTGATGCCCTCAGTACCTGAATCTTTCCACAATCTTGTCTGACCAGTACTTCCTCTTCAGAGTGTGGTTATCATTCATTTTGCATATTCCCAAACTTTGATGATGACCCACAAATTTAGTACTACACACTTCCTAGGGAAGCAAATAGAGAGGCACTGTTGGCTACAGGGCACTTTATTCTGAGTGCATAAATGTAAATGAAAATGGTTTACAATTTGTGCACGTCATTCCAGAAACAGACCGCCATGGTTTTCCATGAACATGTTATTCCATCATTTCCACCTCATTAGTAAGTTTTGTAAATTACCACCGAAGGTCTGCTTTAAGATCAGTTTCGATTTTGTTTTCTTTTGTTTCAAATGCTCAAAATATTATGTCACATATGACCTATGTATAAACACTACTCTTTTTTAATCCTACTTGAAATATCCCTATAACATTACAGAGCTGGTGCTTCAATCCATTTTCAGCTCCTTTTAACTGTTTAATTCCTTGAGACACTAAAGTGTTTATTCTGTGCACTGAGATCACGGTGTTAGAGAGCATGGCCTTTGAATTCATGACATCTCTTCTGCCATTTACTGGTTATCTCAGGCAAATTTCTTAACCTCTCTGGGTCTCTGTCCTCAATTGAAAAAATGAGGAAAACAATACCTGTTTCATAAGATTATTGTGCTAATTAAATATGACAATGTAGGTAAATGTCTACATTCATAGTGGCACTCAAGTGTCACCTCCTTCCTGCTGTTTGTAACCTCTTGCTATCATAATCAGCTCCAAAGGTCTTCATTCTGTTTCCATTGATGGGACTGACTTGAATAGATTTTTCTTTCTTAAAGGAAACTTACATTTATAAGCAGAGTTGTGAGATATTTGAGGGACGTCAAGGATATCTATTGCATATTTACATTACCTTCTTACAAGTTAAGGCTATTTGACTTTGTATAAGCCTTCTCTTTAAGACAAGAATATAAAGCCTAGTGATATTGTACAAAGAAATTTCCACTTAAAGGGACTTTTGAATTATGTTACCATTTTGTCATGTTTGAAAATATTTTAATCTGAGCTGTTATGTATTTTAGCATCAGTCTCAGCCAGTCATTAAATAGCCTAAAAATGGTTAAAGGTAGCTAGTTTGTATCAGTGGAGAAGGATAGAAAATCATAAGGGAAGAGAGGATAAGGTGGTATAAAGGGGCAGCCTAAGCATCTTTAAAAGCTGATCAGGAGATGCAAAAGCTAAGAGAGAGCCTATGAACAATCTATTAGCCCTCCATCAAACCTATGCCCACACAGCAAAGAGAAATCTGATGAAGAGTATAGTATACTTAGCTGAGCTGTTCAGTCAGGAATTCCTTCACATTTGGATTTTGAACTTTACCAAAATATTAGAAAAAAAGTAAATCTCAACCTTAGGTAACACACTTTGGGCAATAAATATCAGCAACAGAAAGCAACTTACAGAATCATCTGCTAAGATTTGCGAATATATAGTAATAATTGTTTTAACTACAAAGGCTGTCTTGACCTTGGTCTTTCAGAGACTTTGAGAGAGAGTGATGGAAGAGTTGGGTGGGGAAAGGCAGAAACAGGAACCAGAAGAGTGTGAGGGACTGGGTGGGGTATCCTGGGAAGGGACCCCTTGTCTACCTAATTATCTCCCTTTATTCTCTACCCCTGGGAGGATTCCACTGACTTCATTGTGACCTGAAGTCCTATTCATTCGATTATTTGCATCAAGCAATGTCCTTTTCTTTTTAATACCTCTGGGAAGTATTAGGTGCCTTAGCTAATTTTCTGGTTGAAACCTGACATGGACATAGAACAGAGTATGTTGGGATTGAAGGTGGATTGAAGACCAACGTGGGCCTCAGGTTGGCTATTGAAAATTACAGGCAAAGAGCTATGTATATTCTCTCATTTTTTAACTCTTTGGACCCATAATCAAGTTAGTACAAGAGCAGTGTTTGGACAGAGTATGAAGTAAATTTAGTTTTATAAACTAGCCTTTGATCCTAGAATAGAGAATCTGTGGGAGGATGAATTCTGATTTCTAAATAATGAATGTACTCTGGGACAGGACATTCATAAATTGAGACTGGCCTCTTTTGAATTTTTATACTTTATGAAAAATTGCCATACATTTTTTAATTACTCTGATTTGCTCTTCTACTAATGCTTTTTATTTTCCCCAGTAAATTTTGTAGTACTTGCAGGCTCACAAATGAGATCTGAACCTAAAATAAGCTACAAAAAACAATATCCAGGGTGCATTGCTTTCTTAAAATCAACAAAAAACCAACAAACTTTCAATTCTACTTACAAAATATAAAAATTCAAAAAAGTATAGAACACAGCTCATTGCTATCTGAATAATTCATTGCTAGTTAAGATCAAAGAGTTGATCTGTTCCTCATCTCAAATTATTGTCTAATGAGTAAAAACTGAAGGTAAGGAGTATTTCTGTAGAACTGAAAAAAATGTCTTCTGGATTCTGTGGTGATCGCTTGGTGGGATACTGAATGATAAAGTTCCTTCTTTTAGATTGCCTAATATAAACCAGGGAGATTTGTCTTCCTCTTAACCTTGTAGATAGTTTACAATATTTCTTAAGGCAGAAAAAGTTTACTATTACCAGCACTGAATCAAGTTGTCAGTTTTAAATCCTGACGTCAGTATTGAAAAGCTGATGTTTTATTTTTAAAGGATGAATGACATGCTCAATTATGAATACATCTTTAGGGGCCAGGAAAATTGTAATAGATGTCTTAGCAGCTATACTTTCTAGAATGTATGAGCTGGCTTAATTGAGGAGCTTCACCCATTATAGAAATATTAAATATTACTGTACATATAAGACAGTTTCTAGATTAATTTTCTAGTAATATTTAAGAAAAGAAATATCCACTTAAAATATTGGCCTGAATAAAAAGAACTCAGACATAGGGTATATTTACCTGCCAGAGAGTAGAAATATTTTAAATTAAAAAACTTACAATTTTCTACATTTCATTCTGTGTCCCCATCTCCTTTAGTTTTTATGAGACTAATGCATGTGTAACTGACATCATGATTTCATATGGTTGTGTAATATTTTAAGATTTAAAATGATTTCATCGTAATCCCCTCTCCTACCCCTTCCAGCTGTCTCCCTACCCGACACTTCCTGCCCCCTTCCCTGAGAAGTCTGCTCACTGAATGGAGAACTCTGAGTTCCTCTCCTCCAAGAGTGTTGATATCAAATAAGTTGCATTTTAATGTTTTATTAAAACCAAATGTTATCCCATATGTTTAGATAACTGCGGAGCATAGAAATGTCTGTGCAACAAGGGATTAAGGCACCATTTTTTCTTTCCCTTTTCTTTTTTGCTTTAAAAGCAAAAATAAAGACTAATGGGACAGCCAGGGTGGCTGGTCAGTCTTCTGACTCTTGGCAATATTTGTATCAGTAGATATCACTGGGTATTGTGTGCCAGAGGTTGCCATAACATTGACTTAAAATCCTGCCAGGAAAGAAATTTCTTCCTTTAGAAATAGGGATACAAAGGCACACAGTACCTTAAATGAAAAAGTTGGTGAGTACCAACCAGAAAATTTTGATAACTTAGGGCAATTTTGAAATGTTCTGGAATATTTTACAGAGAAAGTCATCTGTTTCTTGATTATAACACTCAAGAAGACATCTTTCTAGCTGTTTTCTTCCCCGCCAAATGCAGTCATGACAGAAATCTTTCTCCAATGTTTGAATTATGTTTGGTAGTAAATGTCTGAGTGTTTATACATCAGCTTGACTTACCAGCAGATATTTCCTTAGCACTTGCAACTTTTTAACAAATGGATCAAATGGATCAACATAGTGTTTTCAAAGGAGTGGTACTTAAAAGAGACCCATTTGGCAATAACATTGCAGGCAAAAGCACTGGGAAATAAACTCCGAGATTTAGAAATGTGTTAAGGAATGGAGACTCTCTGAAACAATGTGCAAGATCAGAGCATCGTTTGTGTCATCTGCATACAGCCTCCTATCCAGAATGGCCCCAGTGCTGTTTGGTCAGGGAGTGGCCGACCGTTCTCTGATGCACCTGTTTCAGTGGGGCTGGCAGAGGGGGAAATGCTATCAGTTTGATTGGCAGGCATACTCGAACCCTCACTATTGAATTCCTTCAATGTGAGTTTGCTACACGATGATGTCATAGACACGGCCCACTCTGCCAAGCCACTCTCTCACGGCCTGGCGAACTCTGATGTCAGTCACGTGACAGGTCAGCTGGCTGATGCACGGGAACACTGCCGGCTGGAGGGCTGTGAAGGTCGGGTCTGGGAGGATCTGAATCTGATTGAGAACGGTGAGCACCATGTTGGTCCACGCCTAAGAGAAAGGATTCGAGAGAGTGATCAGCTTTCACCAATGGATTCATTTGTACTCTCAGGTGTGGCTAAGCCCTGCTAATTTGCAAATGAGTTTCCTCAGGCTTTAGGCTGCACTAAATTCATCTTTGCTAATAAAATCACTTTAACTTCATATATACAAGGAATAGCAGACTTATCTAACATTAGGCATAGCTTATTCTCAGCTTTTAAAAACAACAAAATTCTTATTTACTTCTCAGATTTTAAAACTCTCTTGCTTTCCCATAAGATTTCCATAGGACATAGGACACTTCTAATCAGAATCACTATAATAATGCCTAGAAAACTTGAAATAGGTCTCCTTTAATTTAGGATAACTTAATCATAAACAAATCTCTAAGATATGAAAAGCAATTATTAAAATGTTATTTGTCAAGGTCGACTGTTAAAGAACAACCCTACGTCTTGGTTTGGACTTTTGTAAATCTAGGATGATTTTTATGGATTCTGAATTATGAAATTAACTTCTATGTTCAAGATACTTTAAAAGAAAATAATACATCTTCCAAGAGATTCCTATTATTTTCAAATTTATGTTCAGGCAAAGAATATATTTCTTTAGAGTTTCATAGAATCGTAAGGCCCAAGACTGTCTAACTTATTATGCCTGTGACAAGAGTCCACAATTTAAACATCAGATTATTTTTAAAGGGCTCTGTTTTCCAGATCCCTCTGTTTTTTCTCATTTTATCTATTCTTGAACAAAACAGTACCAATACTGTTTTCCTCTCAAGCTTATTTTTTAAATATATGATGGAATTACAAATATTAAATATAGGAAAAAGAACAAACTCTTCTGAAGAATGAAAATTTTTATGTGCTCTGGATGGGTTAGAAAAACTTGAAGTAAAAACAATTCATTGGTATCACCACCTAATAATACGCACTTTGCCTTCTTCCTTTAAATAACTTTTCATAACTAGAATTTCCTCAGTGTGTCTTCAAATAATAAGCATGGGATTCCATACCAGTTAAAATAACATCTTCATGATAAGCTTTAGCTTCATCTCAATTATACAGATGAGCTCCTAATTCTCAATAATATCTGTTAAAACTCATGCACAAAAATCCTGAAATTAAGAGTAAACTGTCAGTTTCACACTGATATACTGACACAGATCCTATTATGTCTTAATCTCGGGCAACGCTCTGACTTTGGAGGAAAGCTGGGCCTCCTGTTGGTGTCTAGCAAATCTTGGAATGTGCATGAATGCCCTGTGAGGAGAACGTGTCTGTCATCAGAGACCTAGCTTCCCCCTTGCCTTGCCGGGAAAGCGTCTTGGCATCCTCTGGCCTGCAGGAACCCACCTGGATCTGTGCTTCGGCGTCCCTCACGGAGACACTCAGGGAGCTCCCTGTGGAGCCCGAGCGGGGCCTCTTCTCCTGTCGCAGCAGCTCAGGGCCCGCACTGAAGGAATGCCGCACCTGTCCTTGGTCTATCAAGTGCTGGGGGCGCTGAAGCAGTGGGGACTCTTGGCCCCTGGGAGCCAGCGGCTCTCCCTTCTTCTCCACTTTGACTTCTTTGGGGAACGTGGGCAAGTTATGCTGCTGTTTCCTCTTTTTGTATTCAGTCATCAACTTAGAAATGGTTTTGTCAGCTGCCATGGTGTAGATTTTGTTACCTGCGTTCTCCCACCACTCTTTCTTCCGGCTGGGGTCCTTCTTCTCCACCTTGGGGCTTGGGGGTAGCAGCAGCGTTTCCCCACTGACCCCCCTTAGGCTCAGACACTCGCCTATGTGATCCCGTGTCTGACTTCGGTCATCCTCAGAAGGTGTATCTTTCCCTGAGAACCCCCCAGTGGATGGGGTGGATGACTCTGATTGGAAGGAGGGAAGGATAAAGAATGGATCGCTCTTGAAGACGGGCACTTCCTCCATACTGTTTTCCAAATCCAAGTGCATCTGGATGTAGTGATTGCACAGTTCCATGCACAGCTTGTGGAGTCTCTTGACCAGCCACACCCAGTCTGCATTGCTAATGGGCTGGACACTTAGAGAGGGCATCCGAGCCCTCCACTGCCTCTTCTCCTTGCCTCTCGGGGGGCTCACCTGGGCAGTCTCCTCAAAAATGTCTTCATCTTCTGATGAACATTGCTGTGATGAGTCTGTGCTTCTTTCATCATCCTCAAAAAGGACTTTCTTCACTTGCTCAGCAGTGATGGTTTCCTGATTGGTGAGGACAGCACAGACCAGCGCATGGAAATAGATGTTGAAACTCATGGCGGACTGGCGGTAGAGGTTGGCAGCACCTCCAATGCCAGACACTTTCTTCAGCAGGCACTTCAACCCAGGGCTGGTGTCAAACTCCCTGGCCGTCCTGTATGAGTCCAGCAGCAGGTCAAATATGACGGCCAAGTTCTGCATGGAGATGTATCTGAGGAAGCCAGCCAGCTTGGTTTCTGGCACTTGAATTGTCTTCTCCTCTCCAGGTGAGGGGCCTTTGACAAACTCTTCTAACAAGATATCATATAAGTTCTGCAGTAACACTTGATGAGATAGTAAGCTCACCACAATTTCCCTGAAAGAAACACTTCAAATGAAAAGAGAGAGATTGATTAGGAGCCTTCTGCCTTATATATTTTAAAGCAATTTAGATGTTACACGTTTCAGAATAACATCTGCAAAATTACAAACTATACTACTAATATTTTAATGTGTTCCTTAAAAAAAGCATACACAATAATCATTTTAATCATAATTAATGGAAATCCTGACACTTTTAAAATCTAGGAGCTTTAATATTAATGTGATACTGAATTAACGATTATCTACAAGACTTAGGAAAAAGTTTTATACAAAATTTTTAATGAAGCACAATTATGGGCTATGACACATTTTATTTTCTTGCATAGTTATGGTAAATTAAAAGATATCAAATAAAAAAGTAATTCCTGTTGACTTTTATATTTTTTTGAGTTTTACTTTAACTGGCTTTTTTCTTAAAGCCAAAGTTTTTAGCAATCTTATTGAAGTCTAGATTTCTAAGGACCAAACCAGTTGCTTTTGATGCTTTCGATGCACATATGTAAAAACTTCAGTGCTTCTAGTATGTAACAGAGAGGACAGCCAAACATTGAAAAGTTTTAACATTAAAGGTATTATGGGGCTAACGTTTGCAAAATTATGAAAAGGTTAACTGATAGCGTTCTAACACAAACCTAGGAGAGAAAGCATTCTTTTAACACACACTAATTTCCTTCTGCATCCTTTCCTGCCAGCATGACCCGAGACTCTTTGTGGGCCTTGAATGCTCTTTTGAAGCCACTGAGATGCCTCGCAGGTCAGCTACGTGGGATGGAGAGGTGGGACAGGGTGAATCCTCTCTAGACATCTGGCCAGGACTCCTGGTTGAGGAGCAGGCACAACCCACCAGTCATTCCAACTGCCTGCTTGTGCTAAACAGGGCGCAGACAGGATAAGCGAGTCTTAGAAGCAAATGTCCCTTGGTGATTTGGCCCTTTTGTTCAGTTGGATTCTTGCACTAAGAAAACAATTTCAATTCCAGGTACTATGTTTGCTGAACATTTTAATTCACCAATGTGGTTCGGGTTCATGGTTTCACATTCTGTTCATTGCTCTTAGAATTCCATGAAAATAGCTTAATGCCATTATGTTGCAACTACTTCCTATTACTGAATAATTACAATATTGTGACGATGCTTATTAAACACATTGATTTCAAAGGTCCAACCATGATGTTAATACTTTTTTGCCTTATTCTCATATGTCTAGCAATGACCTTGAACTTAAAAATTTTATAACTAGCAAGAAAAGTACTTTTTAAAAAATCAAGGTCACTGGTTAATAAATTATAGATTTCAGGTAAACAATATTATAATTCAAAATTTGTATACTCTATTGCATATCTGCCAACAAAAATCTGATTTCCATCTGTCACCATATATTTCACCCTATTTACCCTCCCTTAACCCATTCCCAACTAGTAATTACCAACATGTTATCTGTACCTATGGTTTTTCATTTTGTTTACTGTTTTGTTTTATATTCCATATATGAGATTGTATGGTTTTTGTCCTTTTCTGACTTATTTCACTCAGAACAATACTCTCAAGATCCATCCCCACTGTGGCAGATGGCAATATTTCAACCTTTTTATGTCTGAGCAGTGTTCCATTATATACGTGTATATATACCACATCTTTATCTATTCATCTGTCTATGGACACCTAGGTTGTTTCCATAACTTGGAAATTGTAAATAATGCTGCAATGAACATGAGGGTGCATATATCTTTTTGAATTAGTGTTTTAGTGTTTTCACACTAAAATACCTGGAAGAGGAATTGCTGGATCATATGGTAGTTCTTTTAATTTTTTGAGGAACCTCCATACTGTTTTCCATAGTGGCTGCATCAATTTACAGTCCCACCAACAGTGTATGAGGATTCACTTTTCTTCAGGCCTTTCCAACACTTGTTGGTTCCTGTCCTTTTGATAGTAGCCATTCTAACAGGTATGAGGTGATAGTTTATGTTGCAACTAGCTCCTATAACTGGGTAATTATAATATTATGACAAAAGTTCCTCAGTTCCTACTTCAGTCATGTTTGATCAGGTATTAGGAATGCTGAATATGCATTGTTCTAAAAAAGAGAGCTCTAAAAGGCACCAAGTTGATCTAGAGGAGCCTAACCAAGAAGGGAAGTCCTTCAATCCCTCCTGTCTTCCCCACCACACTGTAAAGTCTGCATGGGTGAGGACAGTATCTTATTCATTTTCTTGTCCCCAGGACTATGGTTAGAGTAGTACCTAGTAAGTCTCCAAACAAACCAAACAACAAGACAGGCTGACTATCTGTACAAGCGCCTGAACAGACGATGGCCTGGAGGAAATGCTCTTCTTGAGAAATGGCCCTGACCCTCCACCCCAGTCCCCTGGCAGCCTGGATTCCTGATTTAGGAAGCCCAATCAGAGGGGTGAGTTTGATATTTTCTATTACCTTTCCCAAGAAATGGAAAACCCCTTACCAGCAAACATTTAAAGAGCAGGCTGATACAAAGTCATGTTTGAATTATGGAGTATCTTCATCAACCAAGATATCCCCTTGGGTGCTTTAGAATATAAAATTGCTAACTATGCATGTGAAAAAGGACAAAAAATCCCCTTTAGGTTCAAGCAAAATGATGCAGCAATAAGAAAAACAGTGAAGCAAGACTGAAGATTTCAGAAAGATATACAAAAAGTGAAATAACTGTTTTTAGATATGTCATGCTTAACGATCTATGCTGACAGAAGACCTGAAACCAACAAAAATCAATGGGTAATTTTTCAATTTGTGGTACCCAAGTGTTTCAACCTTGTTTTCAGCACACCCTTTAAGAAGGAGACTGTGATGTGGTGAAACTTGCACCTTCCCTTCCTGCTTCTGATGCAAAGAAAAGTAAGTCTCCAGACGGGATAATTAGATTAAGAATTAACTGCATAACAAGTGGCTGGCTTAAGGCATGCTCATGTCAGTATCAGAAACAGATTCAAAGTTTAAGATGTAGCTGACCCTTGAATAACATGGGGTCTGAACTGCACAGATCCATTTATACAGGGATTTTATTTCAATAAATACTATATTTTCCTTAATAACATTTTTCTTTAGCTTTCTTGTAAGAATACATATAACATACAAAATATGTGTTAATGGACAATATTATTAGTAAGGCTTCTGGTCAACAGTTGTCTATTAGTAGTTAAGCTTTTTGGGAGTCAAATGCAGATTTTTGCTCACTTTGGGGAGCCCCTAACCTCTCCGTTGTTCAAGGGTCAGTTGTATAACTGAAAGTTCCAATTAAGATTATGTGAACTACATAAAGCGTGGGGCTATCGATGTCAAGTGACTTAAAAACAAAACCCAGATTTCTCTTTAAGTGTCACAATCTGGTTTTAATTTAGTTTTTTTTCCCCCATGGTGATTTCAACATGGACCTTTGAGGATAAAGTTGACCAGCATCTATACCAACTTTTCTTAGGTCTAACTCATCTTCTGCTACATCCTATGCTAAGAACTACCCCTGCATCAAATCCAAGAATGTAAAACACTTATAGAATTTTAGGGAACATTTTTAGGCACAGTGGCCCTTGCTAAAGAAGTAGTATGCTTTTTCTGTTTTACTTAATTTCATTGAGGGAGTAACTATTAAAAGTACTAAATAAGCTGATGAATCATGTTGGTCAATTTTAAAATCTTAACCTTTAAACCAATAGCACAGGATATTAGACTATTCTATTTTTCCTATGTTTTATTTATGTGAATTCAGCCTATTATTTCTGTCTCTTTTTTCCTACTTCAAAAATATTTTCACTAAGAATAATTGGCTGGTAGAGAACTAGAAATATAAAAAGAGGAAAACAGGTTAAGAACTGAGATTCTAAAATAGATCAATGATTTAAAGATGTAAAAAGGGGTACATAAAATAGATAAAAATGACCAACACTCAAAAACAAACAAAGAAAAAACAACAACAACAAAAAACCAAAAACAGGTGGTGGAGGAAAATGGAAAAGAATTAGGCGGGAACATATGGGATATTGGTAAAGTGCTATCTCTGAAGGTGGGTGGTGGGTTCTTAGCTATTTTTTTTTTAATTTTTGAAACTTCCCCATATTCTTTTGCATGTACCACACACTTGACTAAAAAAATGATATCTGAAAATTTCACTGAAATGGTTGTAGCAATTAAACTGCTGTACTAAACAGCTAACATTTGGAAACAATCTCTCTCCTTAAGATAGAGATGGTTTTGATTCTGGCTCTACCACTTTGCACTTGTGTGTCCCTGGAGGAATGAATGAATGGTTCAGCCCCACTCTGAATGTTTCCTCATAGATAAATGTGAGTGGAGATACTTAGCCACTGTACTTCATGTATATTGCTCAAATAGTTATCATCATTACTGTTAGTGGGTTGGAAATTTAAAAATGAAGATGAAGGCAACAACCCAAGTTGTCCAAGTCTAGGAACAATAGTTCTTAGGCAGGATGATAGGAACAGGCACTCCTTGTCTTATTGTACTTCACAGATGAGTTTTTTTTTTTTTAACGAACTGCAGGTAAGACCCCCCCACCAGCAAAAAGATTACAACTTGCTTTACTGCAGTGGTTTGGAATCAAATCTGCAGTATCTCTGAGGTATGCCTGTATTAAAAAAAGTTTCTTGTGGCACAGATCTTTGTCTCCTGACAGCTGTATTGCTCAGAAAGAATTCATGTATTTCTCACGGAAACAATATGAATCATACCTCAAGTTATAATTATGTGTGATGCTATAGTCACACTGAGTTGTGTCTCCCCACCACCCAGTACCTCGGAATGTGACTATCTTTGGAGAAAGGTCTTTAAAAAAGTACTGAGGACATTAGGTGGACCTTAATCCAATATGACTGGTGTCCTTATAAGAAGAGGAGATCAGGAAACAGACAGCTACAGAGGAAAGGCCATGTTAGGACACAGGGAGAAGACATCCATCTAGAAGCCAAGAAGAGAAGTTCCAGGAGAAACTAACCCTGCCAACAACACCTCAACCTCACACTTCCAGGCTCCAGAACTGTGAGAAAATAAACTTCTGTTGTTTAAGCCACTCAGTCTGTGGTACCAGGTTGTGGCAGCCGCCTTACAAACTAATACATCTGAAGTGTGGTTAAAAGGCTCACAATTTTCTACGAAAACCTTTGCTGAATGACTATAATTGTCTTTAGTACTCTTGTCAAAAGCTCTGATTATGATGACCAAGAACTGGGGATAAATGGCTTTTTCTCTTTGCAAGCTCTCTACATGTTTGAGTGCAGCTGCTCACCTTTTCTTGGTGTGTCCATTTGGCTTCTCATCAGGAGGCAGCTCAATAATGAGCTGACAGGACTGAGCATGATCAAAGTTGTTTGGAGTCTTTGGTGAGCACTGGGTATCCAACATAAACACCTGCACAGGTACACAGAGGGACAGTTCAACGCTCCATCATCCTCGACCTGACTCCACAGGGGTTATTAGCTGGATGGCCATGGTAAATTGCTTACTCTCTCCTCACTTTTCCCCTATAACACGAGGTCGATAATGAGTTCCTATCTAGTATGTTTGTTGAGAGAATGTGTGTTACATGGACAAAGCCCCGGAACAGAAGAGCAAATATTCAATAAATGTGAGCTGCTGACGCTCATGCCACTACTTCTACCACGTGACAATTCATTTTACTCCAATAAGCAAGTACTAATGTTTAATATTAAAAGTAAATAGAAAGGGGGCTATTTTTGTAAAAGATCTCCTGATGGTGACATTTGTTTGGTATTCTACCCAATACAAGAAGTTAGCTGGGATGCCTGTCAAGACTACCAATGTGGCCATGCTACTCCATTAGGCAGTTTGGTGACATAAGACCTGCAGGAGGGACTCCCAGAGGTACATCAAGCTTCTAAAGCCCCTGGGATCAAAACCCCGGCCCTTACCTGCTGGGCCATGGCTCGGATGCGCCAGTACTCGGCCTCGGCACTCGGGGAAGCAGAGGGGGCTGCCACCCTTACCTGGCAGCCTTCCCCACTGAAGCTCTCGGTGCCACTGTGGAAGCAGCCCAGCAGGTCCTAGGGGGGAAACACAGCAGTCGTTCACTGGGTGCACCCCAGGGGCCCCGGGCCTTGTCTCGGATCTGACAGTGTATTGTGTCTGTGACAAAGGTACTAATGCAGCAACTTCCTTCTCAGCCTCTGCCAGATTTCAAGTGAGACTGCCTGCTCGGAGGGGAAGACTGGAACCTGCTCTGGCTCTCTCCTCTGAGCAAGTTACCTTCACTGGCTTGAGTGTGGCGGAGAATGCATCCTGAAGCGCACAGCAGGCCAGCCTCCACATTTCTTCCGTGAACACGGGGCCCGCTGTCACGAGGACGTACCTGCCCCAAGGAACAAGGAAAATTGTCTTAAATCTACACCTTTTTATTGCCACCAATTTAGAGCCTTATGGACATAAAGATTTATTCCACAGTTTCCTTACAAGTCTTTCTGTCTCTTACCATCTTGCCTTCAGGTATTCCATAGTCAGAACACTACTTTCTAAACCATTTTAGTGTAAAAATATTAATAGATCCCTCTTACAAATAGGCTAATGTTTAAATTTAGGCTTGCACTCGAGACTGTATATATTTTGTACTAATTTTTCCATTCTCACTCCGTTGTCCATTACTTTGCTACAAATAAACAAAACCCCTCTTTGTCACTTGTAATTCTTATCTCTGTGCATTTATTTGTTCATGCTGTTCTACTTGCAAAGTCTCCCCCTGTCAAAAGCTTACCCACCCTGGGAAACCTGACCAAGTGTCACTATTACAAAAAGCCCTGCTGCCTCCCTTCTACTCCTCCCCTCATTCTTTCTTGGCATTTATAATTCCTCCTTACTATTATTTTTCACATGACTCTCTGTTATGTCCTTTAGAAGAGGCAGTTTGAGGGGAGGGACCTTGACTTACATCACTATCTGTGCAGCAGAGTACCTGTATAATGCCTAAACAATAACTATTTGCTGCCTGAACACTGAAATGACAAAAATATTAGCATGTAGTCATTTTTACTTATTAAAAAATCTAAAAAGTAGATTGCTACCACAAAAAACATTTTAACTTCCTTGGATTTCATAATAAAAACTCCCAATTTTGTGGAGAGCCAAAGAACCCTTTTCTCACCGAATACAGGAACAGCCTACTCTGGAGATGGTTTCTGTGGGCTTGGCCACACATGCGACCAGTAACTCAAAGAGGTCCTTCAGCATAGTATTGATCATGCTTTCATATCTGATATCTATAGGAAAAAGCAAAATCAAGGTTTCATACAATGCTATTGTAAATGAATGGGTTGAAATGGCATCTATAGCAAAAGAGGAATGTTTGATAAAAAATATATAATATCCATTTCTAGTTATATCAAGATGAAATATATGGTTCACTTTTATGTGTGGATGTACATTTTTCAAAGTTAAATATAGAATTTACTTAAGCAGAATAGAACAAATGATATTACACAGCCTGAATACTTACTTAATAGTAAAAAAATTTTAATTCTTTAAAAAAGGGATGGGAAAAATAAACCATACTTTTTTAATTCTTTAAAAAAAGGATGGGAGGAATAAACCATACTTTCCTTATTGCTGATAGTCAAATTAAATTGCTGTTAGAAAACAAAACATTTCTTGTCCTACTACTTCTTGAAACTCTTAAGTTTGGCTTCAGTCTGCATACATCAACAGACTAAAGAAAATAAAACTTTCAAAAATCACATTCTGTTTGCCCGATTCAAGGAATATGTAAATGTGCTTTTCTTCAAAGTCTTGTGATGCCAAGAAACCAATTTTTAGTAGAATCTTCCAGAGCCCCATACTGTGCAAAGCAACGACCTAGTCAAAACCATCTACTCCGTTTCTTTTTCCTTTTTTTTCTAATCTTTTTCTTTCTTTCTTTCTTTCTTTCTTTCTTTCTTTCTTTCTTTCTTTCTTTCTTTCTTTCTTTCTTTCTTTTTCTTTCTTTCTTTCTTTTTCTTTCTTTTCTTTCTTTTTCTTTCTTTTCTTTCTTTCTTTCCTTCCTTCCTTCCTTCCTTCCTTCCTTCCTTCCTTCCTTCCTTCCTTCCTTCCTTCCTTCCTTCCTTCCTTCCTTCCTTTCGCAGGGCAAATTTTCTTTACTACGCTTAGTGAAAAGTTTCTTTTTTCCCCCCTCTTTAATCCGCCCCACCCCCTACAACCCCCTTCTACTCCTGACCTATGGATGTTGCCCTTTCCCCTTAAGAACTGGATCTCTGAAGCTGGGCATCTCCTCTCACACACTCGTGGCAGGTGCACCTGGGATATGGTCTGTGGCGCCACCTGGGGCACAAACCCAGAACCTTCTGTGTGTAAAGCAGACGTGCTAACCACTATATTATGGAGCCGTCCCCCACAACACTGTTTCTTATCTTTGCTTTTTGAGTCTCCCTTGAGGTCAAGTTCTCATTAGTTTCTCTAACCTGTCCAAGGAAACCTTTTACCTCACTTCTTTCTTTATAACCTCTAGAGCTAGCAGCAATATTTTTTTCTCTTAAATTTCCAGATCTTCTTACAACAAGAAGCATAAGCAAGAATCTGTATTTCACAAGTGTTGCTCCACTGGTACCACAGTGGATCTATCCCCCCTGCCTCTTGCTCGCTCTCCATCTGTGGGCTTCAATATCCTATCTACTCCAGGCTTTCACATCTTTTTCAAAGTGTGACATGTTAAGAGCCTTCTCTTTAACCTTAACCTGGTTAAGCAACTTCTTACCCATAATTTCAGCCTTTTGTAAAGCTTCCTCCATTTAGCATCCCCAGATGAAGCAGGAAACTAAGGTACCCTCCTCCCACCCCCTCTTTCACTCCTAGGCTATAGGAATAACTCTTTTTTGGTAATGAACTTGCTTCACCTGTCCTAATGCACAAATATCCTAAACCTTATTAAATATTTTTAGTTACACATATTTTAAGCATTCTGTTTGATAATTTTGAACAGGACACATGGGTACCAATTTCATTTTCTGACCATCTATTAAAAGTCTGGCATTGACTATGTAATTCTATTTTAATTTCCAGGACAAAAATCATGCACTGGTATTTGTACTATGTATTAACTAAGCACTTTTAGACAATGATGCTGTCTGCTAAAGAAATACTCAGTGCAAATTGCGAGGCTGCTATAGATACCTGAATGTATAAAGCTTTGAATGTGCTCCACTACCAGCTCACAGGACAGACCAATGGCATGCTTGAAGTTAGCAGAGGCCACATCCCAGTAAGAATGGTCTTTATGGCTTCGACGGAGCCAGAGGGACATCACAGGAAGGAGAAGATGAACAACTGCATAGATACCAAAGCCTGGTCCTGAAAAAGAAAAGTTAGCATCAGAATCATGATCTCAGTAACTGTTCCATAATGACAAGGAGGCTGTTCACCATCTCTGATCCCTTTTGACAGAGCTCCCCATTATCTGAGAAGGTGCAAAGAAAAGGAATTTACCACTGATCAGGAATATAAGTCTTCGATGGCATTTTCTTTTTTTGTTTCTGCATGATTTGAGTTGTGTAAGTAATCATGAATAAACTCATAAAAATTCAAATAATACTAGTAAAGTTTAAGTACCACTTGATCAACTACTCAGGTTCCTGGATGTAAACATAGATACCTATATGCATGTAAGAAAATATCCTTAAAATGTAAGTACATATATTTATGTAAAATGAAGAAATATAGTTTTATTTTTTATTACTTTTCTATTAATAGGATAATATCACCCTTGGTCTACATGTTGATTTTTTACCCTTAACAACATGTGCTGGAGATCATTCTGTGTCAGCAAATTTAAATAGTCTTCATATTTCATAGTATATATACACAACTTATCCATTCCCTTACTGATGAACATTTAAGGTGTGTCTTTATTTTCACTTATAGAACGAAAATAATGCCATAAGGAAAATCTCTGAAAATGCTGAAGGCTTTTAAAAACCTGATTACAAAAGAAGTCATCCTTTTTTATAATAAAAACAGAATACACATGATAATACAAAGAAGAAAATTATATTTTAATAAATTTCCTTCTAGTAATTTTTGGATGTATGTGTTTTAGGGTGTGTGTGTATTTATAAATGTATATGATTTTATAACGTTGAGATTGCACTCCGCACTATATACTTTAACATAATGCCTTATAAACAATTATTCATGTCATTAAGTTTTACTTACAAATACTCATTTTAATGCCTACAGAATATTTATATGCTTTTACCATAATTTACTAATTCCATTTATGGTGTTTATAATTTTTCTGGCATTTAAGATGCTTCAGCAAACTACACACACACACACACACACACACACACACACACACAATCTTCATTACTGTTAATTTTCTTTGATGATTGGTTATTGGGTTAAATTCTCTTCACACACTTAGTAGCACTCAATGTGAAAGGAGACAATGGTACTGACCAATAAAACAGATTTAGAAATAGTGGCATATAATTCTATTAGAAAAAAACAATTCTTGAATGAAAAACTTTTAACTTTTTAACGTGGGAGTAGCTATGATGGTTTCAGGAAAAAATTCTGATATAAATATTACAATGGTTCTTAAATCAGTTTACAAGTCTTTATAATTTTATGTCGAATACCAAATACCTCTTATCACTATGGAATTAGCTAGTGGCTGTGTGGTTCAGATGCTCCTGGTGAAAACTAAAATGTCTACAAAAAATTTCTTTAATTTTGGGAAGTATACATGCTCACCTTGATTAATTCAGAATAAAAAGTTCCTAAGGGCCATTTTTTCCCTGTACTATCAGAGTGCTACGGATTGCTAAATGTCTTTTATAAGATCGAATCACCCATGACCCTCTTGCAATTCAAGACATTTCTGTCTTAATACTGCACATACTTTTGAGTGGTTTGTTTACATCAGTAGGAGACACACTGGGCCCAAGTGACAAGTCAGAGGCCAAGAGCATGTGAGATCCAGCCAAAATGGAAAGTCATAGTTATGGGGAACAGAACAAGACACTGGCTCACAGAGACATCGATACCCCAGCCTTGGGCTGATTACTGTGGGGCTCCAACACATTCAACTAACTGGCCACCACACATTATTTGTAAGTGGACTGGTGGGAACACACATAAACAATAACAAGACGTATGTTACTCTGCACATCACTGCATCATCTCCTTCCAACAAATATTGAGCACATCCGACAAACATATTCACAGCAGTAAAACAGGCAGGCACTCACAGAAATATTTTCCTGAAAAAAGTTACATGTGTACCAATTCCTTCAAAAGACAGACAGAAATATTTACCAGGTGTTTTGGTAATATCTCTCAATAGCTCAAAGAGTAAATCCAAGGTAGGGGGCTGGTGCTGACGTGGACAGTTAGACACAGCTGCTGTTAGCTGCTCCAGCAAGATGATCCAGACTTCTATCAGACCTGGAAACCAAGAAACAGACCTCAATGAAATCCAGTTAAACATAATATAGAATCGTCACAAGATCAAATTAAACACTGCATGTCAAAAAGGTCTGAAATGCCAAATGCTATATGGATATGTCATCCCCCAGAAAGGTAGCCCCTCAGGGCTACAAGTAGGGACAGGTTATGACGTACATATGCTGACAAAATCAAAGGAAAATAAAAATGCTCAATTTCTTCCTACTCCTTTTCAGGAAGAAGGTGACATGATATGTAAATTTTACTATATGAAATGATTGTCAGATTTCTCAGGAGTTGATAGAAAAATTATGAAATATCCCTTTAGTTCTACCATCTTTTTATTTTTAAAAATTATTATAAATAAATGTAACAAAAATTGCTATTCTAATCATTTTTGCATATGATTCAGTGGTTTTGAAAACATGCACGATGTTGTGCAGTCATGACTATGTCTTCAAAACTCTTCCATCACCTTGAACAGAAACTGTCACCATTATGTAATAACCCTCTATTCTCCTCACTCCAGCCACTAGTAACCTCTAATCTATGAATTCGCCTACTCTAGATACTTCATATAAGTGAAATCATACAATATTTGTTTTCCTGTGTCTGGCTTATTTCGCTTAGCATAACATTTTCAAGGTATATCCATGTTGTAGTGTATATCAGAACTTCATTTCTTTTAATGGATAAATAATATCCATTGTATGTATGTACTACATGGTTTGTCCATTCATCTGTTGGACACCTGTGTTCTTTCTTCTTTTTGGCTATTGTGAATAATGCTGCAATGAACATTGTAGTATAATTATGTTTGAGTCCCTCCTTTCGAATCTTTTGAGTATACACCTAAGAGTAGCATTGCTGGGTTAATTGTTCAGTTTTTTGGAGAACCACCAAACTGTTTTTCACAAAGGCTGCGCAATTTTACATTCTAGTGAGGGTTCCAATTTCTCTACATCTTTACCATATTTTTTTCTTTTTTTAACTATCGCCATCCTAGTAGGTGTGAATTGGTATTTTTTTTTTGATTTACCATTTTCCTAATGACTAATAATGTCAAGTATCTTTTCATGTAGTTACTGACCATCTGTATATCTTTTTTTGAGAAACAGCTATTTATGTCCGTTGCTCATTTTTACAGTGAGTTATCTTTTATTGTTCAGGAAAATATTCATATGTTGTGGATATTAAAAGCAAACCAGATTTATGATTTACAAATATGTTCTCTTATTCTTTAGGTTGTCTTTTCACTTTCTTGATAATGTTCTTTAATACATAGAAGTTTTTAATTTTGATAAAGTCCAAGTTATCTGTTTTGTTGTTGTTGTTGTTGTTGTTGCTTTTTCTAATATACATTCTTTGCTCTTCTTAGTGCCCTATTTTCCTCAAGGGTCTATCATTCATTTCTAGTTTCTGCTTTTGCAATCTATAAATTATGTTTAATTTACCTGTCCATGTTGTAGTTTGCAATTTTGGCACCCTCTCAATTCTGTATACACACAAATCACTGTGTCTATGACTCATAGGTGGGGAGCTGATGCTCACAGCATCAATGGGTTCGTCTGTCCACAGTAGTACACCTCTCAGTACACATCTCTCTTTCTTCTCCTCTTCTAAGGGTTTCATTTTTAAAATAAACCAATTTTTAATGCTGCTCATTAATAAGGATGAAATTCTTTTTATTAGACCCAAACAATTTTTGTTTCACCATTTACACAGGGAAGATATAAGTTGACATTTCTGCACATCCCTGCCTTTGGAAATGTGTGAACCCATAGCTCAGAAAACTGTATAGAAAAAGAACTCCATTTTCCTGGCTTCACACAAAAAGACCTACAGTAGAATATATAAAAAAGAGCCACTGTATATTTTAACTTGAACATTTCCAATTTTCCTGCAAAAGAAAACAGTATCAGAAGATGGTGTTTTTAAATATTCCCATAAACAAAACAAAACAAAACAAAACAAAACAAAAAACTTCCCAAGTTTTGAAGAAACTCCTATTCCCAATAATAGGAGGGAAACCCAAAATCTTGGGCAATAAATATAATAGAACTAGGTGATAAATTCTCATGAACCTCAAAATATAAACAGGGTGGACAAGCTAATTTATAGGACACACAGAAGACAGAAAAAGACATTATAAACCACTAGGGGGGAGGTGCAAGCAATAAACTCCCAATGAAAAACTACAGGACAAAGAACCTCACTTCTTTAACAAATTAATTGCAAAGGAATTAAAGAAAGTTGGAGAAAGAAATCTTAGATCGAAAAGAATTTAAGAGATATATCAGCCAAACACACAGTGTGGAGCTTAAGTGAATCCGAAAAACTAACATTTGTAAGAAAATTGGAAAAGTTAAAACTGAAAAGATATTTGATGTTATTAAAGAGTTACAGTTAACTTTTAGGTAGAATAATAACTTTATAGATATTATTTACAGATGAAATGCAATAATGCCTGATATGTGCTTTAAAATAATATGGAAAAAAAGTGGGAGGGGGGTAAGGGAGAGAGAGCATGCGTATTCGTGTGTGTGTGTGTGTGTGTGTGTAAATATATATGAGATGGAAGATTCATTACACCATTCTGTCTAGTTTCATACATGTTTAAAATTTCCATAGGAAAAAAAGAAATACTAACTTAATGCTTTGACTTTTATTCTTTTTTCTGATCTAGCTATTTCATATATAATTATAACTTCAAAGCCCTCAATGAACTTATACTATGGGAAACTTTAGATAGGTGCATGGCTGAACTTCATCCATAAGAAAATGGGCTGCCAAGAAGAAAAAAAAGTGGAATCATGATTGGCATAAATGGGAAGGGAATGCTCACTATTAACTATACAAACTGTTTACACCTTTTTTTAAAGTATGTGTGCTGCCAAAGCGAACACTACAACTGTTTTAAATACTGTATTATAAATAAGCTTAGTTTCTGTATTATAGATAAATATTAGCTTCTGCCTATAATTGTCTGGGCTGGAGATTTAAGGTGCTAAGTAAAAATTACTCTTATCTATTTATCAAAATAAAATGTCTATTAGGCAACATTCAGCCAATTTCCAATATTTTAATTGTTCTCTACATTTGGTATTTATTCTTTCCTATAGTTCTTGCTCATAATTAATCTGAACTAGTGAGGTTTAACTGTTTATAATCTCTAGGGAGAAGTGTAATTTTCTAGCCACCTCATAAATGAATTTTAATAGAAAAATAAAACAGGAGAACAATATAAAACATATAAGCAAATTTCAAAAACCTCCCCTAGAAAGTCTTTTGCAAGGGTTTAAAATGACCCATGCTCAGATATTAGACTCCTTTGAGGATGTCATTTCCTTTTCTACATCTAGACATAGAACAGGGCTGTCTGAGATGGAAGGCAGCAAGTATGAGAACAAGTTAACCAATCTAAAAATTAGTCAATGGTACTAGATTGGACTCCAATTCACTGGAAACTACATGGGAACTAATCTGACACACATTCTTTAAAATTATTCTTTTAATGAGCCTTCAGCTTCACTGGTCACAAACAGATTTTCCCTTCAGTAAAGGCTTAATTTTCCCAGTCTCTAACCAACAGTCCTGTAAGAAGTGATTATATAATGACCATGTTTCCTAAAAGGAATTAAAGACAATTACCAGGCAATTTAAGTACCAATACACCAATGCAACCACATTCCAATTTGCTAAATTTCAGAGAATTCGGAGTTAGAAAGAGTATTTAATGGAATCTGCAAATCTGCACTGGTTTTAGATGGAGGCATCCACCTAAAGGACTGGTTTGGAGGCATCGATTGTAAAATGTTGTTTTCAGGAGAGTCATGGAAACTTTAGGTAGATTTATTTTGTTAGAATTATAAACGACAACATAAATGGATGATCATCCACGATCCATAAGCTACTTCATTCATGGCTCAAGCCACCGGGGATATGAACATAGCAAATAACCTGATTATAAGCTTACCAGTGTCGTCATCAAAATCAGACAGGACTGACTCAATTCCATCCTCGCTGCTTGCCGACTGCTCCTGAAGTCTTCGAGGCAAGCTAGCAAGTCGCCCACTGAGGAATATTGGCTTCATGGGCATTTTGTAGATTTTGGCCAATAACTAAATACAAAAATACCAAATTTTAATTACATATGAAAAATAAAAGCTGTTCTCTGGGTGTTAAGAATAAAACGATATACCAGTAACAGAAAGGGGAGAGAAAACCAGAAAAACTCCCACTGTATGACAGTTAAAGTTAGTTGTTTGTGATCTGGCTTCATAGGGTAGTTCCCAAGCGATACTTATGCTAGAAGAAGATGAAATAGCATTCAATGGCAACATGCCTATGAGTTTTACAGCCATTTATGAATCTACCAAGGGAACCAATGAAACATGTCAGGAATTTTTGCCTATGGGAAAAAGTGCTCTTTGGGGATCCCTGAGAAGAGAGTTTACAGGCAAATCTGATCCTGGGCTCTGATTTTCCCATCACCTGATCCCATATCAAAGAAATAGGGGGCAAATGGGGAAATGGAGGAATCTGTGGGCAAGGTCAGAGACCACAGAATGAGAAGCAGAGCTAATAAACCACCCTGGGCTCTTTATGCCCTCTCACTGCTAGAGCCCTGTCCTCCAGGAATTTGTTAAGGATCCTTATACTTTACAAATTAAAGTTGTGCCTGCTGTGCCCATGCTGGGGCACAGCTGCAAGTGAGACAGACAAAATTCCTGTCCTTTGGGGCTTATGGACAATAATCCTTTCACAATAATAAACAAAGTTTCTGACATAGATGTTCTAGAAAATAATTAGGCAGGTGGTACCAGAGAGAGACTAAGGTGAGTGGGGCATGTTGGCAGGGAGGTGGTAGATATCTGAGCCCTGATCTGTCTGACAGGTGATGTTTCAGATGAGATCTGGAAGATAACGAAGTGTCACTCAGTGATCTGAGGAGGGAAAATTTCAGGCAGAGGGAAGAATAATGGACTTGCGTGTAACAAGTAGGGTGTACTTGAGGGCAAAAAGTCAGTGTGGCTGGAGTGCAGTGAGTGAGAAGGAAGTATCGGAGCTGGAAAAGGAGCTGGGGTCATGTTCCATGGTCCTTGCAGAGGCAGCTGGGGAAGAAGTCAGGGCCCTGTATCCATTCTAAGGCCACGGGCTTAATGCTGTCACTGAGGGATGAGAAGAAGCCTGGGGACACAACCTGAGAAGGCAGGAGAAAAACTATTGAGAGAGAGTGTCTCTGAAGCCTAGGGGACATGGGGCAGCAGGAAGGGACATGGGCTTGCTCCACTAGCATCAGGCTTGGATAAGGACAGGGAATTATTGAATCTAGCACAATGAAGGTCACTGTCCACATTGACAGGTGATGTTTCATTGGTTTTATCTATAGATCTTGATCGAAACCATCCCTTTTTTTTTAATGTCTCTATTCACTGTTGGCAGCCCTGGCACCCATGTTTTGGTGAGTCAGGAATTCTCCCACAACGTCATGACTGCAAGGATGCAGAAATTGCGGCAGTTCATCTGAGGATACATGAGTCGTTTGAGAGATCTCAGGATCCAATTGTGTGTTCTAGGACACTTTGATTACTTTCTTTCGCTGCTTTGTGGAAAGAGTGAGGACAAAATGTACACTCCAAATCTAAGCTCCAATCTTCTGAGAGACAAGCAGCAAGTGCTTATCTTGGGCTTCAGCAAAAGACACACACATTTTGCAAGCATCTTCTGAGGCAGGTTTCAGGGCCTGGGGCTCAGTGTACCTGAGAACAGCGCCTGAGGTAATCCAGTGCAGGGAGGCACAGGTCTGGGGATGTGGCTCCTGGTCCTGGGACACAGTCTCCAATCTCTTTACAGTCTACCTCCCCTGGGGACAGCACAGGGAGATACAGACAGAATTATCTTTGCATATCTACTTACAAAATAAGACCTACACATTCATGTAACATTAGTTCACCAAATGTCTACTAAGAGAAAAAAGGAAGAAAAATTACTCCAAATTGTACAACCCCAAGAAAAATCCACTTAGTCATATTCTACCTCTACCCACACACACATGTGTACATGTTAAACACAGCTGGGGTCATACTGTAAATCTTATTTTGTTGAGACTATTGTGTTTTGTAACTCCTCACTAAACAACGAACACTTTTCCACTCTTCTACCTCAGTACTTTCAGTGGCTGGACAGTGTACCTGGCCATGCTGTAATTCACTTCCCTAGGGCCCTGCTATTGATGGTGTGACTTCTGAAGCTTTGATGAGGATGATCTGGGAGACTGGCCACGTGCTGGGTTGGAATGACGTACTAGGCCTCTATCTGGAAAAGGACCTCATTTGCTGCTAGTGCTCAGCACTAAATAGTGATGAGAAAGGAAGACTCTGGGAAGATTCTGAACATCTGGTGTTTTGGGATGAAGACTACGTAATTGAATTGAAATGATTTCTATTTTTTTTTTTTGCATGTATCTACAGATTTAACAGATCTGTAGAGGGTGTCTAGATTTTCTATAGGTAAACAGTAGTTGAGAATTATCATTTTTCTTCTCATGTAATGAACCTGTTTCTATACTTTTAATAAAATCATTCCACAGTACTGTAATTGTTTCTAATTGTCTACAATCGTAGCAACTAGCACCCTCCCCTGTGGGTAAACAGACATAATTAGTAGGCATTAGTTACTATTCAGAAACAGACAAAGAGGCATGCTTCTCCTTAAAATTTTAACAGAAGAAAAGAAAATGGCAAACATCTTTTTATACAGTGCCAGACAGTAAACACTTCAGGCTTGGCAGGTCATACTGTCTTTGCTGCAACTTCTCCACACTGCCATCATAACATGAAAACAGCCATAGACAAATGACCATGGATGGCTGTGTTCCAATAAAACTTTATTTAAAAACTATCAGTAACAGAATTTGGTTGGCAGGCCATAGTTAGCCAATTCGTGGTTTAGATTAATATACCTTAAAGTAGAAAAACACAGACAAGGTCAAAATCATATTGAAATAACCGAGTGAGAATTAAAAATAAATTCATTTCCTAACCTGTTGATCACAATGAGCAGTTCCAAAGATTGTTTTTACTGAGGTTGCTCTGTTACACATCAAAATTTATGCAAATGGCACCCCTGGAACTAGAGGGAGTACACAGCCAAATGACTAGAATGGGGGCTCAGATGTTCCCACTAACCCCAAGCCTTATAAAAATAATTCCAGCTTATAATTTACAGAAAAATAGGACCTATCTGTTTTAAATATCCTTCATATGTACACTGATAATTTTGCATTTCTATTTTCAGGCTCCACCTCCCTCCCTAAGATAAAATCTCAAATTTCTAACATGCTCCTAAGCATCTTCATTTGAATATTTTGCAAAAACTCAACATGTGCAAATGCCCAAAGGTAGCATGCAGTACTTTTTCCTGTCCTCCACATCTAACCTGCCATTTTAGATATCCCGATTCTGGGTAAGGAAGTTGGGTAATGGGAATCAGCCTCCGTTTCTCCTCTTAGCTGCCTGTTCATTTCAACTTAAATGGCTTCCCCCCAACACTAGCCTCTATGAAAGTATTTATCTTGCTGAACTGTAATTATTGATTTATGTGACTATTTCCCAGAAAAGGTTGTGAACTGCTCATAGGAAGGAAGCATGTTTTATCATCTTTATATCCTGTAGTAGGTACAGGCTGCTGTGCCCATGTAGCAGACACTCCACCCTTCACTGAACAACGGAATACCAATAATAATGGTTCTTAAATGAAATATAGGTCTGTGAAATTATAGAAAAAAGTATACATTTATTTCACAGATGTACGTGTGTGTGTGTGTGCACATATATGTTGGTCTCTGCCCCCAGTTCCCAAAACCCTTGTAATATCCCAACTGATAAGAGCACAAGGAGCATCTTTTGTACTGATATTTGACCTTCAAGCCAGGTTCCGGATCCTGAATCCCTTGGAGTTTCCCGAGTGATGGGAGAGTCTTTTGTTCTAATGAAGCAACCCCTGGCAGGCTCCTGGATGGGGGCTGGTCACCAGAAACACCAAGCTATGATTAGAAACTTGGAACTTTCATTCCTCCCTCCATCCTCCAGGAAGGGGAGAGGGGCTGGAAGTTGAGTTACTGATCCATCATGCCTATGTGATGAAGCCTCTATAAAACACCCAAATCATGGGTGCAGAGAGCTTCTTGGTTGGGGAACACATCTGCAGGCCAGGAAGGGGGCACACCTCAACTCCACGGGGACCAGAAGCTCCTGTGCTTGGGACCCTTCCAGATCTTCGCTTTTGTATCTCTTTGTCTGCTTGTTCTCTGTATCCTTGACCATATCCTTTATTACATAAAAAACTAGTAAAGGTAAGTATTTCTCTGAATTCTGTGAGCCGTACTAGCAAATAAGCAAATCCAAGGGGGAGAGGGTCACGGGAACCTGTGAATTTTGTCCAAGTCCGACAGAAGTTGTGGGTAACCTGGAGAACAGCTACTTGCAATTGGCATCTAAAGTGGGGGGGTGGGCACTTTAAAGTGGGGGACTGAGCACTTAACCTGTGGGGACTGAGCTAATCTGGGGTACTACCAGAATTTAACTGAATTGTAGGACACCCGGATGATATCACAAAGGATTGTTTGTCATAGGGAAAAACTGGTGTCAGAAGTGTCGTGAGCGTGGCTGCAGGAACGTGACTAAAAGAGAAACACACAGGAGGAGGGAGTTTTTCTTAAACAGGAACTGGATTTTCTACTATCTAAGGCAAACATTCACACTTTTAGTCTTCTGATAAGACACTAAATTGTTTGGCTTCTATTTAACAGAGAATAGTTAAAAAAAAAATCCTACTCTGTTGTTCAAAAGAAATCTTCCTCTGAAGCCCACTCCACTGTAAAATCAATGAGTGAGTGACTGCCATGGTTGACCCACAGCTCAGTCCTCTATTTCCCAGAGTTTGTATAATAGAACGAGCATATATAATAACAGAATATGACAAAGATGGTCTACGACTCAGACTTTGGGCCTCTGGCCTCTATCTTGAAACTTGCATTTTATTCCTGCTCCCAAAAAAGGAGGATCATAACTGAAGTAGCCTAGCTTCTTTGTGTCTAGTTTTCTTTTGCAAAGGAATCTGTCTGTTATTTAGCAAGACTATAAAAGATTATTATGAATCTTTTATTTTTCTTATTTAAACGGTTCTCAGGCTCCAGGTCTAAGCACTCCATGGTGAAATTCTCAAAACTTTAAGACTTAATCTTCTGTATGTTTGGTTTAACTAAATGTTTGGTTCACCCCAGATAAACTCGCATTATATAAAAATCTCCTACAGCAAGTTATGTTGTGTAGCAAGACTCTATTGTGTTAAAGTATTCTGAAATTAAGCATAAAATCAACGAGGTAGTTCTTCAAACACATGAGGCCTCAAGGAAGGGGGACTGTTACACTCTTAATTTTTGAGTGTAAAAAATTAAGGGGGCAGGCATTCTTAATTTTTGTTTACAAGCTGGGAACTCAAACTCAGGCTGTTAATCATGTGATGCTGTGGAGAAAGTTTCTTGCATCAGGACAACTACGGAATATAATACTGAATATTTTAAGTTTCAAAAAGAAGTTCAAATAAAATAATATATAGATTAAAAACATGATTCATTACAAGATTATTCCATGAACACAGTGGAAAATATCAGCCCTGGACAAAAACCCAAGCTGAATTTACAGTAAGCTTTCTGCTTCTGAATACACAACTTACCATCTGCCTCTGTCCCAGGATGCTTGCATGCTTGTTGACTTTAGGCAGTCTGTGGGCCTGTCCCAGGGCTTTCCACACAAAGCCATCCAGGAAAGGGAACTCAACTGTCACAAGGTAAAAAAGGACCGCACTTACCCAGTCCTTTGACAAACTTCATAAGGCACATGATGTAACTAGTGGCTGCATTAGCAAAGACCTGGATGTTGTCAGTGTTGAGGAAAGCTTCAAAAACATCGAACACCGGAGCTTGGCATTTTCCTGAGGTGAGGAAGAGTGTAGAATTTTAAGAAAGTTAAGTCTCTACCCTTCGGGTCGCCTGTATTTCCAGTACCTTCCATGGGGCCTTGGGAAAGATCTACTGGAGAAAAGCCAGGGCCATTTGAATGGACAACCAGCTTGGCTCCGACGCTGTCCTTCTCAGCTTTTCCTGCAGGGAAGGCTACGAAAAGAGCTCAGCAGAGATGAGGGCCAAGCCGGATGGCTGAATGCTAGGCTCAGGCAGTATGTAGGTCTATAGGGGCAGTGAATTATCTGGACCTCTGCAATTCTCCTGCACATATAATTACAGGGAAGAGAAGGTTCAGATAGATCCCTGACGGCATATACTGATTTATTCATACCTGTGTAGAAGAAAATTAACACAGAGGACCTGAGGCTGTGATCCTTAGAAAGGTCTGCTTACAAGGTTGGCCGGCGCTTGGCTGGCCTCTGAGAACTTGGCCCTCGGAACGTTCCCAGGCAACGGTTAACTGACAAGTGTGGTTCACTGTGCTGAGACTGTTTGTGTAAACAGTGTGGTTTATTCTGAACACCTGCCTTTCCTTCTAGGGGTCTGGAATTTTTGGTATGTGCTGGGCAGTGAATAACTATGTGACCAGCCCTCAGCTGGGTCTCTAATGGGCTTCACTGTGCAAACATCATACACACGTTGCTGCATTTTCACTGCTGGGGGAAGAATGTGTTTGGGGGGACCCCTCATGGGAGGGTGAGGGCACAAGGAAGCCTGTACAGGGATTCCTACAGAGTCTGCCTGTATCTTTTTTCCTTATGATCTGGCTTGTCCATACTACTTTACCATAATACATCTTAGCTGTGCATCATGTAATAAATCTTAGCATAACTATATGCTGAGTCCTATGAGTCCTTCTGATGGGTCTTTGAATGTAGGAGTGGTTTTGGGGACCCCGGAGATAACACCCCTGGTTACTGGGCAAGCTTTATGGATGCTCATCCATTTCCAGCCAGACCCAATCTCCCTTATTCGAATCTCGCCGTGTAATGATAGTTTTCTGCTTCTTACTAGCAAGGAGATAACATTTTTTCTTTTTGGCTTTAGGACTAAACTCAGAATATATATGCATAAGTGAAACAACAGAAGTCTCTCAGCCTTTTGTCCAACCTGTCAATAAGAGCAGGGCCTGATAACACTCAGGGCTCTCGGCCTGTTGGCAGAACTTGGAACTTGTGTCCCTGGTATACCAGATTACTTCCTGCTGATAAAACAAGGGTGGAAGTCAGTCTTCCTTATTGTTCAATCTCTTTTGATAGCGTGAAACTCGGCACAAAGAATTGATGCTCCATAGCAAGAATCAGCCACACATCCTTCCCACTATCACCACTCTTATTTGGTCCTCACCAGAGCAATTAGACAAAAGAAACACAGGACACCCAAGTTGGAAAAACAGAAGTTCTCTCTGTCTGCAGATGACTTGCTTACATATAGAAAATCCTAAAAGACTACCCCAAAACAGTCAGAACAAATATTCAAATTCAGTGAAGTTCCAGGATATAATACCAATACAGTCTTACCCATGGAGTAATCGCCAACGAGGTACTCCTTCACCTCAGACTTGTTCCCGCCGTGCACTGTTTCTAGGGCGCTGAACAAGGGCCTCCATCCTGACTGGATTTGGGTGGAACACACTTCAACCAGCTCACCAATGGACGTGACAACCTGGCAGGGGCAAAGGAGGTGGCACTTACAACCCTTTCTTAAAAGAGGCAGGGGAATTTCTGGAAGGGTGATATACTTCTGTGCTCCCTATTTAGGAAAAGAGAAAAAAAGGGAACCCAAACTCCCACAAAAATCTTCTAAAAAAGCAATCTTGTTGCATTAATTTGCATTTTACTACTGAATGACTAATGTTGCTGAGCAACTTTTCACATGCTTAGCCATTTGTAATTATCTGCTGTTCTTTTAGATTGGGTTTTTATCTTCTCATTACTGTTTTATTATTTTTAGTTCATTATGTATTCTAGATTCAAATCCTTCTGAGATCTGTAATTTGCAAATATTTTTTCACAGCCTGGGCTTTTTACCTGAAGATGCCCAATATATCAAATCTTGTTTGTATGTGTGTTTGTATTAACCAGCAAAGGGTGGCAGGATGCTTGGGAAGAGCACATGTGGACTGCTTCATGAATTTGCACAGCGTCCTTGCACAGGGGACCTGGTGATCGTCTCTGTATTATTCCAATTTTAGTATGTGCTGTGGAAGCAAGCACCATCCATCCGTTCCTCTTTTTATGGATCATGCTGGTGTCATTTCTAAGAAATCTTTGCCTAACCCAAGGTCTCAAAGATTGTCTCCTATACTTTCTTCTAGAAACACTTATCATTTTCACTCTTATATTGAAGTCTATGACCCATACTGAGTTATTTTTTGTGTAGGTTGAGAGGTAAAAGTGTAGAGTATTTTTATTGCATATGTTCAAGCACTATTTGCTGATAATAATATCCTCTCCCATTATCAAACTGTAGTGGCACCACTTTCAAAAATTAATTGGACATAAATGTAAGATTTCTGTTCTCTCTATTTAGCTCCATTGATCATACCATACTCTATTGATTACGAAGTTTTGAAATCAGGTAGTGTAAATTCTCTAAATTTGTTCTTTTTTTCAAAATTGTTTTCTCTTTTCTCAATCCTTTGTATTTGTATATAAATTTGAGACTCATCTTGCCAATTTCTTTTAAAAGTTTGCTTGGATTTTGATGGGAATTGCACTGGGGAAATCTGCCATTTAAAAATACTGAGTTTTTTAATCTGTGAACATAGTGTATGTCATAATTTATAATTTTTCTAGCAATGTTTTGTGATTTTCAGTGTACAGGGTGAACTTCTTTTGCTAAATTTATTCCTAAATATTATATTACTTTTGATGTTCTTGTAAATGAAATTGCTCTCTTAATTTCAATTTTTAATAATTTATTTCTCAGGTATAAAAATTCCATTTATTTTAGCATGCTAATCTTTTCTGGCTTTATTGAAACATAATAGATAGTTGCTCGTATTTACATTGTACAATTCAATGAGTTTTTTTTATAGTTGGCAAACAATAATATATTAGCTTCAATTGTATAGCATAGTGATTAGAGATCTATATAACTTAGAGTTATCACCCCACTAAATTTAGTACCTCTCATCCCCCTTATATATTTATTACAACATTGTCAACTATTTTCCTTATGCTACATTTTATATCTCCGTGTCTGTTTTATAACTATCCATTTGTACTTCTTAATCCCTTTTATTTTCACTATTAATTCTAGTGATTTTTAAAAATCCCTTAGGTTTGTTATGTACAAGACCATGTTGTCTATAAACTAAGACAGTTTCACATTTCCTTTCAAATCTGGATGCCTTTATTTTATACAACAAATAAGTTATAATAGTAAATAGAAATATTGAGGATGGAAATCCTTGCTTGATTCATGATCAGAGGGAAAAACCATTCAGTCCTTCACCATTAAGTGTGATAGTAGATGTAACAATCTGAAAGATGCCCTTTATTCAATTGATACAATTCCCTCTATTCATTTCTTGAGAGTTTTTATTAAAAATTGGTGAATTTTGCACTGATACTTCCCTGTTGTTTTTCTTTTCCCTATTTCATTGGTTTCTGATCTGGTTCCTATTATTTCCTCTTATCTTCTCTGGATTAGCTCTCACAGTGTCTTGAGATAAAAGCTTAGATTGATTTCAGGTCTTCTGTTCTAAAGTGAGCATCTATAGTTATAATTCTCTCTGCATTTCATAAATTTTGCTGGATTCCATAAACTTAGTTATGTTGTATTTTCATAGTCATTCATCCAAGATATCTTCTAATTTTCTTTGTGATTTCTTCTTTGACCTTATAATTTCTCTAAGAATGATTGAGGATTCTGTTTTTTGGTTTCCCAACATTTAGACTTTTGTAGCAATGCTGGATTCCGATTTATTTTTCTGAACTTTTTTTTTAAACTAAGTTGCTTGGATGTACACTGTGAAATTTGTCTCTTCTCATAGTGAAAAGCAGCAATGTCTTTGCTCAGTTTTTTATTTTTTAGTCCAACTTTTCAGTGTTTGCTTCCACGTCTGCACAAGTTAGTGATCAGCTGATAATGTGGGCAGAGTCTGTGCTCAAACACTGAGCCTCTACGGCTTCCAATCTCTGCCAACCAGTCTGTGTGTGTAGTCTGGGGTGAATAGTCGAAGTTCAGCCAATTCTTAAGTCTCCCTTGTCTTTTACTTTCTGATGGACTCTGAATGGTCTATCTCACATACTTCCATGTTTCAATCAGCCAGATATGTGTGAGAAACTTATCTATGAATCTCTGGTTCCCAGGGTCTCACGTTCCATTTCTTACTGGCTCACTGCTCACTGCAACCTCAGGCTAACAAAGTTGCAGAATTCTCTCATTCATCTTTTCCTAATAATGAATTCGCCTCTTTTAGTTGACCAATCAATCTTTTTTGTTCTTCTCCAAACCAGACCTGTCCTTTACAGCAGAAAAGCTGATGGTTTCACCAACCAGTCCCACACTGGTCACACTACTCTTCTTGTCAAAAGCGTAGGAGTAAGGGTGATGATGGGTGCAGTCTTCAGTGAGGTCACAGATTCCTACTGTTTTTTAACCAAAGTTCTAGTAAAAACTATTTTTAATCATAAATGCTACTCGATTTGTTGTCTGCCCTTAGTCAATTTCCAGAGCCCCGAAATAGTTGCTTTTGACAATTTAGTCCTGTTTTATACTTGATTTTTGTGAGGATTCACTAACTTCTTCATGCCACCATAGCCAAAACCCCTAAGCCCCTCTTGTCCTAAATCTTTCTGAACACATTTAAGCATAGTTATTGTAAAGACCGTCTCTAATAACTTTGATATCTAGATCTCTAGAGGGAGGGAGGCAGGTGTGTGTGTGTGTGTGTGTGTGTGTGTGTGTGTGTGTGTGTGTGTATGCGTGTACCCACATGCCTGATTATTTTTGGTTGAAAGCAGACATTGTACCTGCATATAGGAACTAATCTGAAGTTTGGGATGTCATCTTCTGTAATCCCAAATTAAGGATTAGGATTATCTAAAGTTGGGAATTATTTTCTTTAAGGACTAGTCTATTTAAGGTTCACCTGTCCTCCTAGATATCCTATTTCTTTCATGATTCTGACCTAAGATGTCAGGAAGTTACAAGATTGGAAGGCCCCAGACTTGAATTTTCCATAGCTTCTTAGTTTTTTAGATTCCTCTTCTGAAATTAGTAGATTCCATTTTAGAAAAAGCAGCACCAAATACCAGGCACAGCATCTGATTTTTTTTTTTTGTCCTAGATCAAGGCCTCAAAGTTATTCATTTTTTTGGATAATATTTCAATGTCTTTCAGTGATTAAAAATTTTTGTATCCAACTTGTTCTAGTTGTTCCTCTATGGGAGAATGATTTGAAATATTTAGTTCACTATTATTAGAATCCCCAACCTAGCCTTTAGGTATTAACTCATATTTTCATTTCTTTCTTTTGTTTCATTAAAAATTATTTGATATTTTGTATGCAGGATATCAATAGTTTAATTATATCTAGGTCTGGCTGTGCCATTTTGCAATTTCAGCAGTTCCCTCTGATACTGCCTTGTTTCCGTGTATTACTACATTTTTAAAAAAAATACTGTGAACTCACATATCTTAGAACTTTGTGAGATTTTTTTTGGGGGGACCAAGTTGAAATGAGTTCCTCCAGGGCAAATTTTGTTGTTTTTGTACAGTGCCCATGCAAAGTTTCTCAACCCACCAAGGGGGTGCAATTTCATATACTAACCCTATAGGAGGGCAAGTTGGTCATTTTAATACTAGAAAGTTATTTTTCATCTCCATTAAGAGCCAATGTTAGAAACAGGCTAATAGTACACTCACGAATGCTGGTACTTGGCTTCATTTCTAATTCAACCTTGGCCTGAATGTACACCAATTTTATAAGGTTTGCTTTGAGATTTGTCTCCTGTTCTTGTGGCCTCAAGAATGTGATATAACTCAATTTCACCTGATGACAAATTCTCTCATGGCAAAAAAAAAAAAAAAGAGGTCTTAGACCTTTGCTTACTTCTCTGGCTTCCCATCGTTACTTAGTTTGGGGCATCTTACTATTCCCTACATTCTTGCCAGGGCATCAATTTACTTAAAAGGAATTTTAAAATCTTTAACATTTTTAGTGGATTTCAGAAAGAGGACCTGTGTTCCTACACAGGTCCACCATCATGCTAGTTGTGAAGTCTCCGGTGGTTTCCTAACACCTGTCTCCCAGCAGGGGGCATGCATGGTAGTGGTTAAGAGTACAGGGTGAGTAGAAGAGTATAGGCCAGTAGAGCCAGATTGCCTAGGTTCAAATCCCTGTTCCACCAATCACTGATTATACATCCTTAGCTAAATGGCTTAATCTTTCTTTGTCATAGACTCCACATAAGTATTACTAAAAGATGAAATATGTGAAGGTCATAGAACAATGCTTGCCAGGACATTCAATAAGAGCTAGCTGATGAGGATGACATTAATTACTATGACACACTGACCTGGTCTTGGACATCCTCATCACACAACTCCAGCTGCATAATACGCTCAAAGGGTCGGAAGAGTGCTTCGTTAAAGTGAAAATGAGGTGGCTCATTCCAGTCAGTGAGAACCTCTGTCAGTATGTCATGGATGAAAGAAACAGCCTTCTGAGACACATGTCTTTCCTTATGGCAGGCAGCCTGCAAAATTCGTAAGAGAATAGAACATCAACAGGACTTCAGGCAAGTAAGAATCTGGTTTCTGAAGGTTTTCCTAACCCACCTAATTGTAGTGAGGTGGAAGCAGCAATTACTAAAGTCAAAAAAATTTCAAGGGCTATGTATAGATGAACAGCACCTAAATGGCATTTTTAATAGTTTAACCAACAGACTAGACAGCTCTAATTTCACTTCAATGTTTCTAAAAAAATAGTTCCTAGTAATTTCTCTCTTTTTTTTCTGTAACATGACAGTTTTTTCAGGTGGTATAGAATGTGCTGAGTTTAAAGACAGCAGAACTGCCCATGCTCTCATTCTTGGCTGTGCCCCAAACACATAAAGATCAGATGAATCATCTGTTCTTCAACAAGGTGGACCAATTACACCAGTAAAGCCCTAACTGGTTCACAGTTCTTTGTACCCATACCCTTTTAGTAGTTTTCTCTCACTTTGACCCTGGGCATACTTTAGATAACAACAAATACACAAGCAGAAAATTGAAAAGTTGTTGAGATTTGGGGTTTGTCTTCTTGCTTTCCTTTGGAATTCTAAAAATGCCATGTGAATGAGCCAGAGCTAGTCTGCTGGAAGATTATAGTCCACTTGTCCAGCCTTCTCAGTCAAGCCCATCATGAACCAGCAGGCCCCAGTCTGCACCAGCTGACCATAGGTGACATGAAAGGCCAGTTGAGATCAGCTTAGCTTGGCTCAGACTGGAAGAACTGCCCAGCTGAGCCCAGCTCAAATTTACGACCCAGGGAATCCTGAGTTAAATAAACGATGATTGTTTTAAGTCACTAGGTTTTTGGGATGGTTTATTATAGTGTAATAAATAACTGATATACTATTTCTTCATAACGAAATTATTATTTTCTACCCCCTTTCCTTACTAGAATGTGCTCAGATTAGTGAATTAAGTTCTCCCAAAATACTTTATGACGTATCGCTGTCAGATATGCACTAATGGGCTATTAAGAACAATCATCACTCTGAAAAAGGGCAAAATGTTCTCATAAACTTAGAAGTAGTCAGTCATCATGTCCTGGCATACCGAGGTAGAGAGTTACCATATAATTTATCGTACAAACTAATTTCCTTGGGAGCATGAAAGAGATCTTAGCATTAATTTTTTTTGGGGAAAACCAGGACATATGGTTCTCCTACCTAGAGGGTACTATCCAGAGTATATTTAGCTATTAGAAAAGAGATACACTGTTATAGTCCTCTATAATAATGAAGCTCCAGACTCAGGTTGAAACCAGATCAGAGAATAAAAAACTGGCTGTGTAAGGCACCTAGCCAAATTGTAAGAAACAGAGTCAGAGTGAGACCAGGGTGGTGCTGCCCTTTGGGGTGACTCTTCAGATGCTACGAGGTATAACCAGAACAATGATGCTCGTGATCAGGTACTGGGAGCCTTCTTGTTGTGCTGTGGCCACAGTGCTCCGTCTGCATGGTGCCTGGAGAACCCTGTCCTGGCTCTGCTGCAGGCGTTTCCTGAGTGTCCTGCTTTTCAGGTGCTCACCTCTACCAGGTGGGGGGCCACCAGGCTCCAGCAGCGCATCACGTGGAGCAGGGGCCGTGATTTGCTCCGCACGATCCTCAGCATGGCATCCCCAAGGCGGTACAGGTGGAGGGCACTTTTTCGGTCTTGGGTAGATTTAATTTCTCCTATAAGAAAGTTAAGTCCATAAAATCCATAAAGCCCAAACTCAGAAATAGTTTGACCTGTCCAAGCACAGAGAGGATGAAAATTAAAGAACTATACTCAGGCCAGCAGGAGTATTTGGTGTACGCTATAACCAGGAGTTGGGAGGAGCCTGGATTCAAGACAGACTTGAATGGTGCCCCGGACTTGAACGGCCTGAGCCCACCGTCCTGTTCACCACCACATCCCCAGTGCCTGCTGTGGCAAGTGTGAACAATGCTTGTCAACAGGGGGAGTGACGACGTGGTTAAGTGGGAGCGCTGAGGAGTCAGGCGGCCTGGGCTCCAGAGCTGGCTCCACCATTTAGCAGTTGAGTTATGTTGGGCTGGACGTTTACCACTTTAATCCATACATTCTCATCATAAAAGTGGGGATAATAGGGCATATTTTTTAAACTTACTTCAAGGATTAAATGTGATAAAATTCAAAGTGCTTAACACAGGCACATACCACGTGACCCGCACTCTTCCCTGTATCATGACTGTTGTTACACCATCCTTCGCAGCCATCATCCACTTGGCCAGTCCTTAGTGGCACCTCTGAAGGCCCTGCCAAGGTCAGGCCCCTTTGCTACCCAATAACATGCTGTCTAACCTGCTCTCTTTTGCTTTGGTACAGTCCTTGTCTACTCTGATCCCTTACCACTTCTTAGCCACTGTCACTTAGTCTTCCCAACTACCTTCTTGCTCATGTCCTATTGCTTCTTCTTTACTGCAAAGGCTGATATGATCAGGCTCTTCCCACCGAGATGCTTATTTGCCATCTCACATAAACTTCAAAGTGTCAGTAATAACAAACATTGACAATTATTGGATGTTTACTTGGCATTAGACATTATGTTTGCTTCCGTGCATCTTTAACCATTTCAGTGTTTAAAGCAAACCTTAAGAAGTGAATACAGTTACTGCTATTTTACAGATTAGAAAGTTGAATGCTGGAAAGGTAGACTGACTTGCCTAAGAACATAGCTGGTCGGTGGTGAAGGCAGCTTTTTGACTCACATCTGATTGATTTCAAAGCCAATGCTTCCTCCTCCCGGGTCTGCTGCCTTTTCCTGACCCTGCTCTTTGCTTTATGTAAACTCAGAGTCTGCTGATTTCTCCAATGGAAAGGACTTTGAACATTGCCCCTGGGCTCAGAGATGCTCTGGAATTCTGATGGGTCTGCAAGGCTGGCTTTACGTAGCTAAGGTTTTGAAGTCTATTAAAAACTAGTGAGGAAAGAACAGTGGTTCTAAAGTTAGACCCTGCAGTAAAGATCAAAAGGCCAAATACATTACACTTAGAACTTCAGATTCCAGCAATGGTTGTGCAGTCCAAACTGCCACCACAGTGTGTCCCCAGCTCACAGCTCTGTGCCTCTGCCTAAACTCAATGGGACAGGGTACTCACTGTGTCAGTACAACCTTGACTGTTGATGGACAGTTGCATTTGAGAGCAGCCTGCCATCCATTTGGGACTGTTGGAAGATGCTTCATTACAACTCTATTCCCTCTTCCATAGGCTGGCCTTCAAGAAGGCCTTCATCTGGCCTCATCCATGAAAACAGTGATATGTCCTGAGAGCACTTTTTCTAGGAGTGGTATGAGGCTTCTGTTAATCCTTCCATTTTTCTCTCCCACCAGTCCCTCTGGAATCAGTAGCTGCTTCTGCAAGTTGACTGGACTGAGGTGCGTGGCGTGGTGTGTGACATGGAAAAGGGTTCTCACCCTCAGAAGAAGTTATCTGCACCCTGAGTAGCCACACAATTTCTACGTCACAAGCACAAAACTTAGAACCACCTAGCCCAGCTCCTGGTCACCCCTGCCACAGTGGCGGCAGCCGTGTTTCCACTTACAAAGAATAATATCCCTCCTTGTACACATCGTGCTTAAAAACTAGATAACAAATCTGCACTCGAATTTGGCCAGGGTGACTGTGTGCAAAGGGAATGTGGATTTGAGTCCTCAGGCAGATTGTTGGTATCAGAGATCTGGGTTGTTTCCTGCCAACCTCATGGCACAGCTTCTTCAGGGGAGGAATTACCTGGCATTGCCAGAGAGTAGTCAACTGTGTCTGTAACAGAATGGAAAAGCTGGGACTGCGATGCTTTCTTCAGCTGATAAAGAAAACCTCCCAAAGCCATTAAGTTCAACTTATCCGTAGCATCTTCAAAGAGCCTGGATGAAACAAAAAGATTTGTTACTTGGAAACAATTCAGCAGTCTTATGGCAGAATGATTATGGTAATTTTGTTAGACGTGATTAATGAAAATGTTGTGTAAACACTGTAGAGAGATGCATGGCATCATTATACCTATCATTACTGTGTACAAGTATGTTCTAACTTTAAGAGTTTGGTCTGAAAGGCACGAACCATATTTACAAAAAGAAAATCTTTGTATCCCTCGGGCCTAGCTCAGCCACATAGGAACTCAAAATGTTTGGTAAGAAGGTGAAAGATGGCAGGGCATTCCTCCCAGAGACTGAATAACTGAGAATGGAATTCTCAGAATTAGCTTCAATCTCGTAAACTATATATTTTAAAAAACCCAGTAAATTAATTAAGGCTTTTGTTGGACTACAGTTGGTCATTACAATGCTGGGTGTGGCTCTGAGGATACAAAAGCAGCATAAACCCCAACTTGTAAGCCACCTGTGGGTAGGAACTGGCCTCCTTATCTCCTCCAACTCACATACCTGGAGCCTGGGACACGTGGAAGCTCCAGTATCTACTGGAATAACGAATATTCCTTAACATAATGGAGCTTGCGGGCTCTTTTGTTTTCCACTCATCTGGGCATGGACATTTTTAGTAGGAGTTAGGGAGAAGCTAAACAGAGGTAGCAGGGCTTAGAGGAGGCTCACGGACTCACTGGAATTTGGAATGTTGGGATCAAATACCGGATTATGTGGCCACATGAGGAATGAGCCTCCCACTGCTCGTGGGTCGTTGATGCCGGCCCTCCAAACCTGTGCTGACACCAAAAGGGCACGTAGCCCCATGGGGCAACACAAGCTGGGCAAGGGAGTGTTTCTCATAGAAACTGAAATGATAAATCCCTTATGAAGGGGTAATACGAGACACACATTTTAACATGGGCATCGGTGAATTAATCATCCACAAATTATTGTAACAAACACATTTTTCTTGCTGTTGTATAATTCCAATTTTAACTCCATTTGGTTTACGGATCCTGTGAACCATTTCTTCTGCCTCTTTCCTAGTGAGCAAGTAGTGGTGGGTATTATTTCCCACCTGACACCTGCATCCAGGTTGCAAAACATCTTGCTGGATACGTAGGAGAAAGGGGTTCTGGTACAGGAGTGCACGTACATACTGTATTGAGGTACTGGATGAAGAAAGTGAGTCTCGGTGCAACTATTTATGTAGACACGACCTTGCAGTTGGTTGGTGTCAAAGCCAGGAATGAACTCGGGTCTCCTGAGGCCCCGCCGGTGGGTACATTCCCACTTCACCACCCCCTTCTCTCTGTCCTTGCCATATTAACTTCACTGTGCTTGTGCTGGGTATTCTGGGGTACAACGACCAAGTGTGGAGAGTGAACTGAGGGGGCACCCCATGGGACTGGTGAGCAAAAGCACTTTCAGCATTAAGAAGGGTCACCAAATAGTTGGCATTATTGTTGAGTTTTTCTTCTTATAGCTTAACGTGGTTGTTGAGCATCATTTAATACTATATCACCCTCCTGGGTGTGGGATTTTAAAATATTATCATAAAAAGAGCAGATTTTCACTATTTGCCAAGCTCTGGCCTAAGTGCTTCACGTGTACTAATTATTTTAACTTCACTGCCATCCTGCAAGACAGCCACTTCATGACCCGACATCAGGGCCCAGGGAAGCAAAGCTGCCTGGTGTCTCGGTCGGTGTAAGAGCAGCCACCTCCTGAGCCTCCAGTCTAATCGTGAGACAACAGTTCATGCTAAGTGTGCATGTGGCAGGAGACAGAAGTATATTTGGGAAAAAAATTAAGAAGGTTTAAACGACTGGCTAACACATCAAGTTGTCTGGGAAATGATTTAAGAATAGCAGAGATGGGTATGGTTTTGCCAACAGGTGACGGATTCTCCTTGGTGAGCAGCCCTTCTGGGGTGTGGTTGAGGATAGGGGGACACACACCTGTCAGCCTGGGTGGAGAGTGTGAGCACGGCCTTGGCGGCACTGCTCCCCGTCATGAGGCTGCCCCCACGGAAGTCAGAGGCCCGGCCTCGGCTGCCTTCCCTGACGAGCTCTTGGATGGAGAGGGGCTGGATTACTGGGGCTGTGCTCAGGGAGCTCTCTTGCTCCAGGCTCTGCTCTTGGGGTGAGCCCTCACTCTCTGGGTCTCCAAAAGGTCCAGAGCCTCCGGATGCCTTCTGAGGCTGGCTGATGGTCAAGGCGGGCTGGGAGGTGCCATCACTGAAGTGGGTGTGCTCCAATGTACCCACGTACTCGCAGACCCTAGAGACAGTCACAGACAGGCAGCCGTTAAAAGCTGCAGCTCAACCGGCCCAGCTCTGTAAACCTCACGGTAAGGCAGAAAGAAAACCCATCCAGTTTACAGTCCTCCCCAATTTTTCTTTTCTCTGAAGATGGCCACCTCTCACTCCTCCTCCCTTACCTTCTCTCTCACTGGATTTTTGAGTTGAAACAGAGAGCACGTAAGTGGGTGAGGATTCCTCAAATTCTCCTACCCCTGGGAGAAAGGCAGGCGACAAAGCTTTCATCCAGTTACGTCCTGTCCAGCTTACTAACTTTTCTGGACTTTGGCTGTTTGAGTGAGTTTTCCCAAGGGGTCCTCTTCTCCTCTCTCTAGTGCTCTGACAAGGACTTGGGAAATATTTCCATATTTGGGGGTCCCTGAACGAGGGCTGACAGGCCCTCTGGCCACAACGGGTCCTCTCTCAGGGGTTCTGTCCAGCCATGTCCCGCCTGGTCCTGATAGCACCACATAACTAACGCCAGGGTGGTGGGTGGGCTGGTCCCCTAACCATGGTAAACACAGAGAAAAGTCACAACCTATGGGACAACTGTCAACTCCCACACTCCTTGTTCCCAACAGAACCTGGGACTCAGGTGGTTCATTAGAAGCCCCTCATCCCAGGATGAGTCCATTTACTGGTAAAGGCCATCCTGGGTAATCTACTCTGATATTCTACAATCAGACAATTTTTTGATTCCATATAAACTGCTTGGGTGAAAATTTAAGTTTCTTTTTTTTCCTTTTTGCTTATGAGAGTAATGAGGAGGGCATGAGTTTCTGCTGCGCTCCAGGCTGATTCATCATGGCTCCTCTTCATGTTCCTCTTGAAACAGGTTTTCAACCCTTGGATGATCTCCATCCTTCTCTCTTTGAAAGTTGACAAACACTAATCGCTATATTTGCTTTTGGAATATTAAACTGAACCCAGACCTGGCCAGTGCCCCACAGATCTAGGTGCCTGAGACCTACTATGGGCTGTCACCCTGCTCCTGACTGCCTCACTGCTGCACGGCTGGGGCTGAGGTGGGTGAGAGGATAAGAAACAGTCCAGCACTCTCAACCTGTGTCTGCACTGGGCAGACAGTGCTCCTTTTCCTTCCATTGTCCTAGGTCTTCCTGAATGCTGAGGCCTGGCAAGGCGTACTTCTCATCTCTGTCAGAGGACTAGTGAGCTCTTTGTTTTTATTTTACAGATGCTGTAAACCATGTAACTGATTGGGGGGTTCTTTTCACTTTGATGCAGTAAAAGCGTAGAGCTAAATTTTGGTCTGTTTTTGGCACAAGGACTATCCTATTTTTTCCTTTGTCTAGATAAATTAAAAAGTAGACATCTTGTACTTTATGTGTCCATGTAAGCTATCCCAAATTCTTCTTTAAATGAAGAAGACATTAATAAACATAGAGCAATGTTATATTGCTGACACACATCCAGCTTTGAAATCTGCATAGTATCCACTTAACTTACATGGTTTCTGTCATCCATTATTTAAGAAATTGTTTTTTTTTTCCCTTTGTATAACACATCTGCCTCTCATAGGCAATGTTGATAATCTATTCATAAGTTCTCAAATCAAATTCTGTCCCTCTGTCCTCTAAAACACCATTAGTTGGGCCCCTATTCCCTCTTCTCTTTTTAATCTCTTACTGGGGGCTCATCCAAGTTCTGCAAATTATCATCATCTGTTTAAGTATTGGCAGACCTTGGAGTCTACCCCTTCTATCACCTCTAAGCTCCCTTGGTAGGGTGGGTGCCGTGTGGGGGTGGGGATCCCGTCATGCACCTGAACACGTGTGGCCAGCAGTCCGGGTTGTGGCTTCCCATCTCCAGGCCTACACTGAGGATGGCATCCATGCACAAGATGTGGGCTGTGTGCAGCCACACCCCCTGCAGCTTCCCGATCTGCTCCAGTTTCTGCTCCACTTTTAGCTTCACTGTGCCAGAAAGACAGTCATTAAAATAACAGTCCAAGTGAGGGAGACAGAAAGGGAGAGAAAAGATGGGAATAAAAGAACGTGTTCTCATGCAAGGGCAAAGGGAAACAGCAGACATCATTGGCAGCAAGTTCCTCAGTGACCGGTCCCTGTGGTTCATCATGCAAACGCCCCAGTCCACAGGCCCCACAGACACTTGGTTCTTCCAGCTCTGGGGCTTCAGAAGTTGGTTGGAACCTGAGTTGGTGGGTGCAGTTCCTCTAGGCCCACCCCCGGGTGCTGGGTCAGGCAGAGCAGTGCGATGGGCTTTAGGTGCTGACCTCAGCTAACGCCACCTGTGCTTAGATCCTTTCCCAGCCCCCGTGCACTCAGATTGATAATATGGAAGAACTTCTGATGTTCTGCAAGTTCCTGCTGAGATTCATCTAATGCTTTGCATTCATGATAATGATCATCTAAAACAACATATGCATTACACTCCGAACACCATCACAACTGCTTTATAACTGAAAAATACATTATTTCACTCCCTGAGTTTAAATCGATATTTGTGAACTTCAAGTAATTTTTTTTATTATAGATGACTAACAAGAAAGGGTGCAGAAGGTGACTTAAGATGTCAATTAGACAAAATGCCAAGGCAAGGCCAAATGACAACATCTTCCATACATAAAGGTATCAGGTCATTGGAAGACAGGTCTGGTGGGACGACTGAGTGATGGTCCAGAACCCAGAAATACAGCACGCTCACTTCAGAGCATGCTGAACCATATTCCTGCTGTACAGGGCAAACTGACTTTTAGCGAATTACCATTTATCTCATGGATATGATATGATTATTCTTTTTCATTTGTATATAATTTGAGTATTAGTTTTGGTTTTATAGTTTTAAAAGAGCTTTAAATGTAAAGATTTTTATATAATTTATGGTTGTACATATTATGTAAAATTGTGACAGTCTTTTTTCAGTTAACACTGGGATCTGTGAGAGCTGCTCTGCTTTCAAATGGGTCTCTATATATTACTCAAATTTGAGGAACAGTAGCATAACCTGTTTTCCTTAGCTTTTTAAAAATGTGCCCATGGTTCCTGTGACTAGCTGCTTTATACATGGTATCAGTATAAACTGGACTAAGCTTCCAATTTTTCTTTCTGTTTGCTACCTGCCATTTATTTATCTTTAGTTGCTATTAGAAAGGCCACTCTCTCTCCTTATACTTAATCATTGACTGACTAATTTCAACAAGTAAAAAATCAATGCTTTTCTGAGTTCACAAAAGTCAACTTTTTCTCTCACAAGAGCAAAGGTTTGTGAGCTTCTTTTCAAGAACTTCCTCCGTTTGATTTCCTTCTTCAGAAAACTGGCCATTCTGCTTTCCCCACTATAACCTGGGGGGTCCTCACATGTGCACTCAGTGACATGTCAAAGCCAGTGGCCATATGATGACAAAGAACAGCTCAGCCAGGTGGGCCTCTGGTGTCCTATGGGACTCCTATTTAGCAGCCAAGTACACCTTCCTAGTTGCCAGGGGCCAGTATGTCATGTCTCTTATCTCCAGAGGAACCTACTGTAAGCACTCTGTAGGGTGAGCCACATAAAACAGACCCAAGCTTATGATTCACTAAGATCTCATGATCAGTGGTAACCACACGCTGTGTGTCACACATGGAATGAAGATGGGTGTCTGCTCTTGCTTGTGCAGATGTGCACAGGTGGGTGCACACTGCATGGAAGACACCAGGTGGATTCTGGCCCTTCAGCTGTTACCTTGCGCTATGGCATCACTGGGCTCTTGGACCTCCTTGTCCTCTTTCTCTTCCTGGACACAGGAGGCAGCTGCCATTTGGGCAAGGGCCGAGGCACAGTTAGCGGCAACTCCTTAGAGGAAACAAACAGTTACCCTTTAACTGAGTCTATTCTCCAACCATTTAGCAGGAAGAACCCCTTCTAAAATACTTGTTTCCCACTAGGGCCATTCCCAGTGTTTCTGGGGGACACCCTTCAGGCTGCGGGGTCAGAAATTCTGCTCCTGCCAGTACCTAGAGCACAGCTCAGCCGCGCCGCCTTGCGCAGCCCGTCGAGGCTCATGCAGATGGCATCGCGTTCTTTTTGGTTCTGCTCTTTGATGCCTTCAGCTCCCAGAATGAAGGCCAGCCCTTTGGAGCTCCCCGCCATTCGGCCAGTCAGGGGGGTTGATAAAGTATCGATCAAGTTCTTCCAGCAGCCAACCAGAATGTAGCGGGCGAAGGCCACACCTAGAACGTGAAGGGGCATGGGTCACTTTGTGGAGATAAAAACAACCTGGTCTTGAATGGCACGGGATTCTTCGACCATTGAATTAGCAATGCTGAGTTGTATGCAGTTCTGTTACAGGACATATAATTTAATGGATTTCACTTTGTGCTTATAAATAATGAATGTTACACCATCACCTGGATGATGCTAAGTAACTTCCATCAGGCACTTGTTCTGCAAAGCAAAACTTTGATTCATTTATGTCAGCACCGAAACTGCCAGTAATGATTTAACTGTTAGTATCACATGCGGTGCATGTATATTCAGAAACTCAAAACCCTTACCTGCCACTGTGGAGTCATCTATTCTCCTGCCCTGGGTGAAAGGAGATTCTGTAGAAGCTGAGGCCATCAGTTGGCCCCCAATGGCACTGCTCTCTAAGCCATCGATATCTGTCATGGACAAAGAACAAGGTTTTCCTTGATTAGAATTGTTCAGTCGAAAACAAATGGCCTCCATACTATTCAATTTTTTCCCAACAAATATCCATTGGATCAATTATGTAACAAGTATATAGCAACCTTTATCATAATATTAAAATTTTTGTTTTATTCATTCAGTCTAGTTTTCTTTCAGAGCATGTTTCTGTTAGGCTGTAGTATATTTTTTTATTTGAAAAAATAAACTCTACTATCTCTGTTGTTAGAAAACCTATTGTTTTAGAAACTTATGATCTTTCAATACTCCTTTTATTCAAAACAGTGGCATTATTCTCAAATTTTATATGTACTGGATACTTTAACATGGATTTGCCTTTTAGAGCTTCCTCACAAGAATTAAGAAGAGACTAAGCCTCTTTGGTCAGATAATTGTATAACTTAACTCCAAAGTACAATACCTTAATAGTAATACTTTACAATTTTCAAAGTGTTTTCAGGTAACATTATTTTTATTAGCTCTTCCCAACATCTCAGATAGGCAGAGTAGGCATTATTTTTCTTATTTCACAGAGAAGGAAACAAATACTCAAAGTAGGTAAATTGTCCAAGGCCATGAGGCTGGTAAAGGAAGAAATGAGACTCAGTAGTCATGTCTTTTAACTCTCATCCAGGCCTATTTCCATGATACCAAACTCCAGATTAAGACAGGATCCTAATTCACTTTATTTAAATTTTTGTTAAACTCCCATCTACAAGATAGCTCAATGAACCAATCCTAACATGCTGGCAAGAAGAGACTAGCTTGGGGTGGAGAATACTAGGCTTTAGCCTTGGCTCTGAACTAAGTAGCCTTGTGGCCTTGAGTCACATACTCCATTTTCTGGGCCCCAAATCCTCAGTATAAAAGAAGTAATTGGAGAAGTGACCATAGAGTTGAAGCATATGTACCTAAATGCAACTAACATAGCTGAATGCAACACAGAGAGAGAATGAGAAAGGAGGGGGGCATGTGTTTATTCCTTGATTTTAGACTTTAGAATTTTACCCTGTTAGCATGAGATTAGTTGGCATGGTTTTTGAAGGTTATTTCATTATATTTTTGATTCTTACAGTAAGTCCAATAAGTCCAGAGAGTTGCTGACAGGGTTGATCTTAAAAGTCCTCATCACACACAAAAAATTTGTAACTCTGTGAGGCAACTGATATTAACTAAATTTATTGTGGTAATCATTTTTCAATATATACATATGTCAAATTATTATGTTGTACCCCTTGGACTAATACAATGTCATTCATCAATTATATTTCAATAAAATTGGGGTGGGGAGAAGCAGGGAGAAATCTATATGGCTATTAAAGTAGGAACAAACCAGTTTCACTGTCATTAATTTGACTTATGGTCTAATGGTATTCACCAGAAGTTGCCATTTATCAAAATTATAATGTTGCCAATGTGCTAGATAAAGGATTGGCGAATTCAAGTAATGCAGTTTATCCAGGCACTAAGATACCACCATTCTACAGAACACTTCGACACGTACAGTGCTGATCAGACTGCTACTACAGATTTTCCTTGCAAATAAAGAGAAGACCAGATGAAAGTTTCTAAGCTCTAGGGTAATTATTGTTCAAATTCACTTCTTGTCACTTCATACCTGGAATTCACTACGAGGAATCATAGAGCCTAATGCTGCCAGATTCCTATGAAAAGCCTGTTTTCCTATTGTTAATCTAAAGTTATATAACTTTCTTAGGGACTTCGCGACTGAGTTTACTGTTCTATTATAAAAGAGATGGCAGATTAACGGTGGTGACTGATGAATATGGCTCCTGTGAATAGCTTATTTGTTCATTTCAACAACTCCTGAATGACTCCTTTTATTAAGGTTCGGCTAAGAGATTAATTTGGGCAGAAACTATGGTATTTGAAAATTAAACCTGGCATGTTTAGGATCCTCACCCAAATTCCAAGGCACTTCTAAGCTGGGCAATAGTTTCAGTCCCTGCCAAAAGGAGTGTTTGAAGACAGATGGGAACCAAGCATTGTTTATAACGAGACTGAATAAATGTCTCACACAATGATGAATTCCTATTTTTTGAATGGATGTATCATCATGATTAATAAAATACAAACTGATCACTTGTCTAGTGATATTGGTCCTCAAGGCTTAGGACCCAGGCTTGCTTCCTCCAATACATACCTTTTGAACAAAAGATCCTGCTTCCTAGCAAGACCATCCTGCCCCAGCCCAGCCCTGCTCCTATCAGTGTGCCCTTCCTGGTGCAGAGCCATGCTGAGCTGTGTGAGGGCACTACAGAGAGGGCAGGAAAGGCATCTGATCTGATGTAGGGCCATGTTCTAACATATCCTATCAGCTAGAGCCATGAGAGGATTACCCAGATCAGGAACCAACAATCTGAGAACTCAGGTCAAATACAGGATGAGCCTAGAGACCTGATTTATTAGGGCAACTGAGGTCCAGACCAAACTTTTGTGTACTCCCTGATCTTTACCTGACATCATGATTAAGACATGCAAAGCCATAAAAGTTTGCTTTTGAGAAAAAAATTGCTTCATGCCTACACCCCATGATGCTCTCTATGCTCTCGTGTGAAATTTCTAATAGTTAAGTAGGATTTTTAAAACTCTAGATACTAAAAACAAAGATGCTGGGCAACTATCTGGCATTATTTTTAAATCTGGTATAGCTGGAAAGGGAAAGAAAGACTTCTGACATAGACAAGAAATAGCAATGGAGCCAAGTTTAAAATAATTCATTTTACATTACTGGCAAATTCCCAGGAGCACGGAATATAGCATGATATAGATAACAGTATCTATTAGTGAGTGAGAGTTTCCAGGAATAATTCTGGGCTTTGTGCCCAGAAAGTACTTTGAATCCCAGAAGAGGCCTATAGTTTTCCACCAACAGACATAGGTGCTAAGTGATTCCTAATCGAATGGGGCCCTGTGAGCTCGGCAGAGTCCCACATGAAAAAGAGACAGAAATCTCTTGTGAGGCGAATTTATGACACTTTTCTGGAACTGTCACTGGCTGCCAGGGAAGCTTTGTGGGTGCCGTTTCAAGGTCTGCTTAAATACCATTGCTTCTCTGAAAGGGATTTGAAGTGAGATCCACCCCCAACCCCATCAAGCGGCACAGAGCTGGGTAAGGAGCCACTGACCAGTCAGCATGGTGATGAGGGGGAGGTTGTTGTCCTCCGGGCTGCCCCAGTAGCCAGCTTCTCCCAGCATGTTTCTGTCGAGCACCTGATGGTAAAGTTCCTCAATCCAGGCCTGGGAGAAGACCATCAGCACCCCGCTGGTCTGGACCTGCTTCATGAACTCCTTCTACAGAGGGGATCACACAAGAAGGTGACCAAATCTGATCCCTGACAAACTGGCTGCTCTACTGTTCTGCTGCCTCTTTGCTTCACATTCTCCCCCCTCGTGCCCCGCCGTGCCCTCCTGCCCAGAGTCGATGCTTACAGAAAAACAAATCCTTTCTCCTTGGGGGCAGAGGGTGGCCTGGAAGGGGAAACTGAGATGGAGAAATCCCCAAATTCATGAGGTTCCTTTCACTTATGGTATCTTTTTAAGGACCCCATTGAAAGATTAGAAATACCGCATTTTACATTTTTAATCTCTGATGTGTGGGAAGATTAGAAACTGCACAGAAACACTGAGCAGAACACCGTCTTCTCACTGCCCAGCAGCAGCAGCAGGGATGGAGTACACTCCCTGAAAGGATGTGTGTTCCTAGAGATACATGACTTATCATCATGAAGCCATCTCTGACCCTCGGGAATTTATATTTTATCAAGCACACAAGTGACTGCTGAATCCCTTCACGCTGCCCCATGGATTAGATTCACCAACTGATATTATGGAACCCCACGGGGCAGCTTGCTCAGGCAGGGGACCTGGCCCTAGGATAAGGACCATCATTAACATCCCACACTTTACAAGAGGTGCTTGTTTTCGACAATGAATAAGTGTATAGCTCTGAGCCATGAATAGGTCTGGGTATATTTTGGAAAGCAACAAAGAGTTTTTATAAAAGATGCCTTCATTTCCAGCAAAGGGGACTGTCTGGTGCACATCTTCTGATGTCACTTAACAGGCTGATGATGTGTTTTTGATTGTATCTTACACATGTGTGTGTTTAATAATGCCACTGGGTGAAGTTACTGGGCCATTGTCAGGAGGCCATTTCTAGGCACTCAGGGTCTTGCACTCTCTGGAGCAAGGTGGGTGACAGCATCTCACAGCAATATGCAAATCTCATCACCTCTCATTCCACAACCTCACCGGCGTGGTCCATTCCAGAGCTGTGTGGAACAGAACGCCCTGTGCCATCTCTCTCAGGGCACTGACACTCAGCATTCCGACCCAAAAGCCACTGCTGGTCCTCAGAAAGTCTGAGTGGAGAGCACACTCTCACCATGATGCCGGGCGCCAGGGTGGGCCGCTTCCGATAGTAGTCGCCATGGGAGAGCTTCAGGTTGAGGAGGAGAGCGCAGTGGGCGGCCGTGTACAGGCTGTCTGCGTTCATCAGCATCTGCAGGCTGAGGCTGCTGTTCCCATCGAATCCGGGAGAGTGCATCATGCCTAAGGGAGAGAACCAAGGGCCCTCAGGGGCTGCAAACAGTGCACTGGCAAGATGGCTTATGGACTGCCAGAAACCAGTCCTGGTGACAGAAACATGCATTATTTAGGACATTTCTGTAAAGCAACAACAGCCAGCAAGGAATACCTTTAGGGTCAGATACACATCCCAGCCTGGTGGGGAAGAGCATGCATTCCAGTGTGAAGCTACTTCCCCCAGCAAACCTTGATATGTTACTCCCCAGCTACTCTGGTAAAATTACTTAAAACCCTCTAAGTCTCTGCTTCTTTATCTAGCAATAGGCAAAATAATCAACTGTGTCTATTTCCTGCTCAAACTCTCCAATGACTTCCTATCCCAATAAAATAAAACCCCAATTCTGCCCTCCTCTCTCCTTCTACTCTCTGCAGCCAAACTCACCTGTGCTTTTTGATCTCACGTGGGCCTGGGCCTGCCTCGGGGCCACAGCATTCATTTTTGCCACTCCCCAGGCCTCTGGATGACTTTATCTCTAATTCTTTCAGATTTCTGCTCAAATGGCAGCTTTTCAGAGACCTTCCCTTTCAATTCCATCTCAAACAGCATCTCCCAGCTACTGCCATCCTTGCATTATTCTTCCTCACTTAAGATTTTTTATTCATTGCCTCAGTGACAGGCATTTATTCTACTCAGCATTATAGCAGCACATATTTATCATCTTCCATCACTACTATTATCTACTATGATGTAAGATTTGTGAGAAGGTGAGACTTTGTTAGATTTGTTCACTAGGGAATCCTCAGTGCCTAGAACAGTGCCTGGCATATAGCAGAAAATGTTTGCTAAATAAGTGATTAAGTACGAATGAACAAGTTTGCTATCAGAACTAGATGCAAAAATGCATGTAGGATGATTAGTATAGCAACTCATAATTAAGTGTAATAATAGTTCTCAAAAGGCTAAATATAGAATTACCATGTGATCTAGCAATTAGGTATATATCCCAAGAAACTGAAAGCAGGGATTTGAGCAGATACTTGTATGTTTATTGTGACATTATTCACAATAGCCAAAAGGTAGAGAGAACCAGTGTCCATCGACAGAGGAATGGATAAACAAAATGTGGTATATACACACAATGGAGGTCTAACATAAGCTACAACATGGATGAACCTTGCAAACATTACGCTAAGTGAAATAAACCAGAAACAAAATAACAAATATTTATGATCCGTTTATATGAAGTATCTAGAATAGGCAAATTCATGGAGACAGCAAGTAGATGAGAGGTTACCAGGGACTGGGAGAAGGAAGTTTCATCTGGGGATGATGAAAAATTCTGGAAAGAGTGGTTTCTGCACAACACTGTGAATGTAATTAGTGCCATCGAGTTGTGCACTTAAAAAAGGTTAAAAGGCAAATTTCAGGTTATATATATATTTTACCACAATTAAAACAATTATCAAAATTATCAAAAAACTTTGAATTGTGTACTTTAAATGACTGCATTATATGGTAGGTGAACTGTATCTCAATAAAGCTATTAAAAAATAAATGGGGAAACACGAGTTTCGAAAAATATAGCTCTTGGTTTTCCCCCGACGTTTTTTCTAAATATCGTTTTATACTAAATAGTGTTTTCATTTTAAAGGGTTCTTCATGCATTCTACAACTAACTAAAAGAAAAAAAAAATCCCAACTATATCTCATGCTCTAAATATGGATTCATTCAACCAGAGATGGTTGGTGCCTTGCTCAAACTTTCACAGAGAGCTTAGAGTGACAAAAATTATCCAAGTCAGCTTCTCCTCAACTGGTACTGTCAGCCCCAGAGCCCCATCTGTTCCTGCAGACACTCTAGGGCTAGATTTAGGGATGTGGGTGAAACAACCCAGCCTAGACACATGCATGCAAATGACACATGTCTACATACTCATTAGACATCTAAAAGTATCTTTTAGTAAAAAAAAAAAAAAAATGTGCCTCTTACACGAAACGTAAAAATTTTCAAGAATTATCAGTCAACTAAATGGTAAATCCAATTTGTAACCTGAGTGTTCACTTACATCCCTGTGAGTTTCTTAATAAATATGCTAATAAGAGATAATACAGACCAGAAGAAGCTTTCAAAGCTGAAAAAACTTCAAGACCTTTGCTATATTTGAGAACAGAATACACATGTTTTGGTGAAAGAAAGTATATATATTATTCTAATAAAACCACCTTAGGCAGTCAAAAGGTAGGCATTACCTCTGCTTTGCCTTATAAAGTTCCTTAAGAACTTTGCAGCTGCCTTATGGGATTTTTTTTTTTACTGAGCTCACTTTGTAATCATGGGCCGAAGTGCATTTATAAAAGGAAGGTCAGGCTGAGAACAGGATCTAAAAATGACATCCTTGGTCAGGACATGAGCAGTGTGTCTTGGCCCTGAGAGTTTATAGGAACACTCCGCACTCCTATGGCCCCGGGGGGCTGGTCCTAGTTCCTTGGAGTAAATAAAGGGCACATGGTCAGTCCCCTTCCATAGTAAACAGAAAGTAGCATTTGACATTGTTGAGTATGTAACTATCCTGGATCACAGATGAAAAAATATTTGCATCTATGAACCAAGGGAAAAAAAAATCACAAGTGGCTTTGATCTTAGACATCAGTAATGATTTCTTTTATAATTTTGAAACCAACTACTGTTTTCCATGAAATATGTTTTGGAAAACTGGACACATGCTCAGGTGCTAAATGTGAAAATGGCAGCTAATATAGGAGATCCAAATCAGTAGCAGAGAGAAGACAAAGCCCCAGAAAGCACTGCCAGAGGATATGCTGAGTTCCAAAATAATTAGTCAGACTTAGGAGCAATCTGTTGGTACTAGCCTATAACGTCTATGTGGATTAATTTCTTACATTATCAAAATCTGGCAAATTTAAGAATAAAACAAAAGAAGATATAATCTATTAACTTAAGACAATCATTTTATTGCTATACCAATTATAGTTCATTAGTGATTTAATAATAATTGAAATAATAGAACTTTTTATACGCTATGTTCTAGAACCAATTTCTTTTCATGCATTATTTTATTTACTGCATGAAATATATATATATAAAATCTCAAATGTCCTTCATATTTTACCAGTAAGGAAAGTGCCTAGGAGATATTAAGTAATTTGCTGAAAGTTGCATAGCTAAAAATTGGCAAAAGTCGTCTGGGTCCAAAGTCCCGGCTTTTTGCACAATGCTACATTGTACTTGCTTTTAATGCTGTAAAAAGGGACTTTATCAAGTCCCTTACCAACAGATAACTGTATTTTCCATTCATTCTCTAGTCTCATTAAAGTATTATCAAATTTGCGGTAACGCACTATAGGAACTACAACCTTTAACATATTCTGGCTATTTGTTTTTTCCAGTGTTCTGTAACTAAAGTTCATTCTTTTAATCTATAATTCAGATGTTCTTCACTGTCAGTAACAGGAGGGTGGGCCACTTACTTGACTGGTCACCAGTAAAAGACTGAAGACAAGATTAGCATAAATAGCCTCGTAAAGTATCTTATATGTCTAAGATAATTTGACGTTTCTTGTTAAATAAGCATTAAATACTTGATGTAAAACATTTAATAATACTAGGAATATAAAAAATAGGACCAATAGCCCCTGCTTCTCCCAAGCTCCAATGATACCTCTCAGCAAAATCACTCTCAGTCTCAAATGAGATCATACTATATATAAGGTTCTGTAACTTGGTGTTTTCTAAATATATTTTCAACATCTACTGATATTTTTAAATAACTGTGCATATCCCACCACAAAGTTGTATTGTGATTTATTTAATGTATTTTCAATTAGGAAAAAAGCTGAAAGGATGAAATACCTTATAGCACTTCTGCAAGTTTTATCTGTGGGATAACTTTCGAAGAACAGAATAAAAAAAATATATTAAGCCAGAGGGTAGCGGGGAGAAAGGTGGATGGAGTAAAAGGAATTAAATATGTGGTGACAGAAAGAGATTTAACTATGGGCAGTGAACACACAATGCAATCAATACATACATGCCTTGCTGTTGGGTTGTCCACTTGAAACTTACTGCATTTCATTAACCAATGTCACCATAATAAAAATTAATTATTTTTAAAAAGAAAATACATTAAGTTTGACAGATATGGCTAAAATATCTTCCAAATAATTTTATACCAATCTTTCCTCCTCCAACTGTGCATAAGAATACTCTTCTATGCACTCAGCATACTGGGCATCATCAACTTTCTAAATCTTTGTAATCAGATTATACAATTCTCTTGGTAACAGATTTCTTTAAGTTTGATTCTAATTGTCTGATGACAGAAATCATAACAATATTTTTTTTAGTCATTTGGAAAAAGGTACAATGAAGTGAAAATAATCTATAATTATACCATTCTGAGATAAGTATTAACATTTTGATGTTAATTTTAAATTCTTTTAAAAATTATATTATGACCATTATCTATACCATTACATATTATTTGAAAAGATCATTTTAAATGACTACATAATGTAATAAATCAATGTACTATAGCTCATTTAATTTTCATTTACTTTGGGGCATTTAGGTTACTTCTAATATTTTATGGTGAAGTAATTCTATCGTGGACATTTTGATATGTAAATCTCTGCTTGGGTTTCTGTTCCCTAAGTATAGATGTCCGTGGGTATCCAATCATCCATCTGTCAGGACTTGGAAAAGTATCACACATTTGCTAGGCTACAATTCTTTAGTCTGTGATTGGTTTTTCACCAGGGAATGTCAACTCCAGAGGTTTCTGAGTTTTTGAACTTCTCTAATTTGCCTGTCTATTCACCCACCCTTCCACCCTGATGTGGTATAGTGTGATGATTTAAGAGCATGGTTTCCAGAGCCAGGCTGTTCAGGTTCCTATCCTGGCATCACCAGTTCACAGCTGTGCAATGCACCTTGGGTGACTTACTACTTGGCCTCCCTGGGCTTCATTTTTCTCATCTGTAAAAGGAGGATAATAATAATACCTACCCTATGGAGTTATGACAAGCATTAAAAGAATTAATACATGTAAAACTCTTAAACAGTACAGGGCATACAGAAAGTGCTATGTTAGTGTTAGCTATTGTTATTGCAGACACATATAAATGCTGGAAAATGACTCGGAGAAAGACACCAGATGGTCCACTCTCTGACCGGATCTTCCCACAGGTACTACACCATTTAATCTTCAGAATACATAAGGTGAGTATTCCCACCATCTTGACATTACAGATAGGGAACCTGATGCATAGACAGCTCAAGGACTTGCTCATGGTCACAGAGCTGGTAAGTGGGAGAGCTGGAATCTGATATCAGATAATTACAATTTCGGAGCTGGAGCTCCAGACAACGCTTTATGAACTTACTTTTTTTCTTTCTTTCTTTTAAACATTATTTTATTACATTTTTTTTTGGTACAGTTGTTTCTCTGGGAGCTGTTATATACATTGTTAGTTTCACACACACACACACACACACAAATGTAAAATTACTGACAAAATAGCTTTAATTCTATCTTTGAGACATTTGAGAAGGGAAGTGACTAACGATATTATTATAAGGATAACTCTGAATCCACACTCAGTTTTTAAAACAAAATATGGTGCTGTATTAGAAACTGCCAGTTGCTAATCAAAACCACCTCTTCTTTCTTAGAAACAGAATCCTGATTTTATTTGGGGTTGCAATATACCCTGTCTTTCTTGTGACAAGGAAGGTCCAATGAAGTCAAGATTATGTGAAGCTTCTAGAGAGCTTTTTAAAGTAGCATTATTTAGCTCTATGGTGGACCCTTTGCCACCCTTTCTTTTCCCCCTTCCTTCTCACTTGGGCCATGGGTGTGAAGGCTGCAGCTCCGCTAGCAGCAGCCACCTGGGTAAATTAGGAAACCTGAAGATGAAAGTTGCATTTTAACAAGGAGCAGAGAAGAAACATAGGAGGGGCCTGGATGCCTGATCATCACGGAGTGCCGGACAGCCTACCTCAGACTTGACTTAGGAGAGAGAAAATGAATCCCTTTCTTAAGTAATCATGTGAGTTTTCTACTATATGCAAACAAACCTAATCCTAACTAATAGAGGCAGAATTACATATTTGCTTATCTGAGGGTTTCTTCCTATATTTTACCCTTTTTGTTTCCTCAAAGATACTGAGGTAAATTTAAGGCCAAAAACAGAAGCTGGCAAGAGCATATTCACCTCCCTGGTTTTATATTCACAAAGCCAGAGCTCCCTCCAGGGACTGAGGTCCACTCCCAGAAGGTGATGAGAGGCGGGAGTAAGCATCAAGGCAGAGAAGGGAGACCCTTGTCTGGGCAGAGGCTGGATGTCTGCAGCCCTCTGCTGCCTGGCAGTACTTGGAGGGTTGGCAGGACCCCAGAAGAGAATGTACAATGGCACACAGGGGCCCCTGGCCTTCCCAGAGCCTTCCAGGCCCCACACTGACGAGGAGGTAGCAAAATCATGGGACTCCCCAGAGGGCCTGGAAAGCGGGGCAATGGGAGCATGTTGGCAATGTGAGATGATGTTATCCAAATACACTGGAGTATCACACACTGTTTGAAAGTTCAGGAAAATTCAGAACATATTGGGAGGTCAGCCTGCATCTGATCCAAACCTCCACTGATCCAAGGCCTCATTCAAAATAGTTTGCATGAGGATATACCAAGAGGGCATTGCTCTATGATTTCTAGACACCAAGACATAGAAGTAAATTAAGAATTCAGTGTTTTGAGAATCACAGATTGTCATTCTAGAATGAAGCTACCTCTTATTTACTCCACTCAAAATATATTTATCAACCTCATAGTATATTTCAACCAACAACTGTCTACAACTCAAATCACCATGAATAGGTTTACAACCCATCACTCTCTTTAAATATAAGAAACCCAAAGACTGATTAAGATGGTCTAAGTGCTTCAAACAAGCATGACAGCCATTGCTCATGAAGGCTAAATGCTCTGAATATTTTTACTGACTATACAGCCAAACATTGTCGCTCACCTGAGCAGAAGGTAGAGGCAAAGTTCTGGAGGGCGGAGTCCACCTCCTCCACACTGGGCAGGGCCAGGAGGCGAGGAAGGAGGCTCTCGAGGGACTGCACAAACAGCCTGGCGCTGTGCTGGTCGGCTTCCTGGTTCTTCAATAGTTTGAGAGACAGAGCAGCAGTTCGCAGGGACCTGTGGCCCAGGCAGTCCCGAGGGGTCTGCTCTTCATCAGCTAGAGAACAGTTGTCCGACCCAATATCCGACACATCGGACCTCCCTGAGTCCTTTTCTGCTGCCATGGAGTACTGATCGCAGGAATCAAACTCTGTCCTCGAAAGGTCCTGCTCATCTACACTGAAATTGCTCTCACTATATCTAGAACCGTAGGATCTCATCCTGCAGTCCACTGACAGGAAGTTAGTTATGTCAGGATACGCAACGGTGTGGCTCCTTTGAACAACATCTGGCTGGTCTCCGGCTTCTGGTTCTGGCACTTTGCTCAGGGTCTCCTTGCTCTCCTGGATGGCTGGAGACTTGAAGCTGTTCTTGTGGTATTCAGAGTGGTCCTCGGGCGTCGTCTGACCCAAGTCCCCCTCCAGAGTGGTCTGGCCTGTGTCTGTGGTCACACTAATGCTGATGTCAGGGCTCCTCTCATTCCCCGGCTCCCAGGGCGTGTGTTCCGAGGACAGGACTCGCCGCTGCCAGCGGAAGTCGGCCTCGTTGATCTCCATGGAGTCTCGGCTCGACTCAGCCCCATCCTTCAGCTCCTCAAGGCGCAGAAGCAGCAGCTGGACTTGACCTTCGCTTAAGCCCTTGCCCTGGCTGAGCTCGTCTAAGGCCCCAAGCAGGGTGCAGACGCAGGACACGGCAGCATAGCAAGCTTCAATGCCACCCTTGATGCATGCTTCAGTCATGCCATCCATGATGCTAAGTGTCCAGAGGAGAAAACGTAATCAATACATGAAACATGGTTAAATGCTCCAACACGAATGAGGACGGTGAGACTGGTGAACAGTGTAGTATTCAAAACACATAATCAAATGTACCTGAAATTAAATGGTCTGGGCAAAAAGTATATGAAACAAACATGCTAAGGCTGTTAGAGGAAAACCCCCAGGTGAACCGCTCCACCCTGAATCACACTCTCAGGGTTGGCTGGTTTATTTGGATACAAACAAAATTCCAGACGAGGATTTATAATCTTCATAAGAACAGGCAATGAATAATGTTGCCTTTGTATTATGTTCAGTTTTCAAACAGAAAATAGTTATAATGGCCATGATTATGATAAAATAAACATATTCTTGAACAGATGCACGTGAATAAAACTATTATAGATTGGATAATATCCAATTTTCTGGGGAGAGGGTCTACATGAAAAAGAACGCTATGGCGACTGCAATTTAATTCAAAAAGTTTTTCCTAAAATCACCCCAATAAATAATTTTTGTATGTTTCATTTAGTACACTGGGTACAAACAATTATGAAAATATATACAGTTATATGATTATAATAAATTGGGATAAGACCTCTCCTATGGTTTGTGGATATTTATTAAACAGCTACTTTCATACAGTATAGATTCATAAAATTTCAGGGATTTGGAAGCAAGGAGAATTCAGAAAAGCAATCTTCGCCAAGCAGTATTGACCAAAAAAGAGAAAGTATCATACAGTTTGAGAAGATCCAGATGAGACTTTCTTTTTGACATTGATCTTTTTCTGGATTCAGGTTCAGTGGAGCTGGGTCCTGCCAAATCACAGATACGCTGTGGGCTCCCAAGTAGCTATTAAAAAAAAAAGGAAAAAAAAACCCCAGAAAAGTGAATATCATAAAAAAAACCAACCACAACAAGGTTTTAAAACTGTGAGACCAAATAAACATGTACTTTCTCTACTGAGTGACACAGTCTAAGGAGAAACACAGCTATTTGGAACTTAAATCTTATTAAGACTGATGGGTGTTCTCGACATGGAGAATACATGCTGAGTTTCTAGCTCCCTGGTTCAGGACTGGCTTCAACGAGAAAATCCTGAGGGACTGTTTCAAAATTTTTCATAGCCCAGAGCTAGAAAGCACTTGCATCTATATTCCTTAGTGAGACTGACTGGTAAATTAACTTTCCTATACTCTCACGGTCTTATTGTGCTATTAAGTTGTCTGGCTTTAAAAACTGGGTTGAGAAATATTCCTTCTTTCAGGTCTCTGGAGATGTTTATGTATTAGTAGCATTACCCATCCTTTGAATGTTGTTATAACTTGTGTCTAAAGCTGTATGGGGCCAGTAAATGTTTTAATGGAAAGATTTTTAACTACTGATTCAATTTCTTTCAATATAATGGGACTATTCAAATCTTCAATTTCTTCTTGAGCTAATTTTTTAAAGACTGTGTTTTTTCCTAGGGATTTATGTACTCTAAGTTTTCAAATTTACTGGCCTAAAGTTATCTTAACACCTTCTTTAATTTCTTTAAATGTTTATTATATCTATAGTTATATGCATTTTTTTTTCATTCTTATTTTTGTTTTTACCTATTCTGGAATTTTTCTATTGTGTTTTCCAGGAATTTAAAATTTTTCTTAAGTCTTTTAGCATCCTGGCATTTTTCACTTTACTGATCCACTATATTGTCCCTATGTCCATTACTTTCAAAGTAACTGATATTCGCAGGAAAGGTATGTTAAGTAGAAACAGTTATATCTTAAGAGACATTCTTCTTTCCTTCTTTCCATGTGTCATTAGTATCCTAGAAACTGGAAACTCTGCTCTCTTGGAGGCACAAAAATAAAGCTTCCACTTTCCCTCTCCACATTCTATTTCTTTGAGATTGAAATGCCCTCCCCCTTCTCCTCCTCACCCCCTCACAAACACACTACCAGGCCTGTATCTAAGTAAAGTGGTTAGGCCTATGTGCTGTCCCACCTCTTGCTAGAAGGGTAAGTGCATTCAGAGGGAACAAAGTGGGAATTACCACTTTCTCTTCGGATCTATTACATTCTCTAAACTAATGTTACCAGTAATCAATTAGATGATATATTGTGTTTCTTAGTCTTTCTGAATCTGGAAGGAAAGGAGACTGAGTGATTTGGCTTTTGAAGAACGCTCAACAAGACAAGAGGCAAGACATGTTTAGTGTCAGCTTCTTCAGGTGGGAATGAAGATACATAAATGGTTGGGTTGTCATAGGTCTGATAGATTAGGGAATGCCTTCTAAAGCTGAACCATAGGAGAAAGAAAAGTAAGCATTTTGGGGGAACATGGAAACAGAAAATATACTTTGAAAAGCGAATGTCCCGTAAGTCTTTGGTTAATAGGAACATGGTACATATGGCAGAGTGACAAATTAGAAAGAACAGGGAAATAACACGCCAAGCGTTTTAACTCCAAAAGGTTAAACAAACATCCTGGATGCCCGCCCAGTGGTTTTGTGTGCATAAACCCAGTGTCTTTTGGTTTCTAGGTTACCAACTTCCCAAATTACTGGTGTTGTCATAGTAAGTGGAGGCACTGCTCTTCAGAACAACCTGGCCCACATTAGTCTGCAGTGCTCATGGGGCAGTACTGCCTGGACGTGCTACTCAGGTGTCTAACTCCAGCCCTGCCCAGCAAAAATAACCTTGGGAAGCTAGAACATTTCTGAAAAGGGAAAAAACAGAACTAATCACCTTTGCATTGGTAAAGAAGTTATTATTTAAAATACATTTAGACCCCTTTATACCCCATTTGCAAAGTATTTACTTAGTATTCAGGTATCAAGTGGCTCTACTCTGGGCAGCAAACAACTCCAGTGCCTGTCAACAAATGAGAGGGAAGGAAAGGTTGCTGCTGCCTACAAAACTACACTAAGCATTTCAAATTAAGCTTTTTAAAAACTGGTGAGTAGTAAATATTGCTTAAAATAAATGAGTCATCAACAAGGGAATTCTGTCATTCTGCTACTTTTTGGTGTCATGTACCAAAAACAAAAGCAATTTGACCTTCACAGAGAAGTTCACAAATCCAATAATGCTGATCACTTTTCTTTTGGTTATTTAAGAGAAAGCAGAGAAATAAATCCTTGAAGTAGTTAAAAAATAAGTTTAATTCCTCCTCAGAACCATTAAGGGCACACAGGGCTGGCTACTGTAAGCCATGACATTGGGGGTCATGACATTAGGGAGATATGAGGCCCAAAAGGGATGGAGCAAAGGGCTTCCTTTTACTAATCACAGGTTAGTAATGCTCTTTTTTGGATAACATACAACCTGAGTACAAAATCATTTGAAATTCAATTTTAGCAAAGGTGAGTCAATACACGTATCTGCACAAACAACACCTAAGGGAGCAGAATGAAATCAGCCTGGAGCCCAGACAGATGCATCAGCTTAAATTATCAAAGGGCTTTGTATCAGTAGCACTTATTCTCCTCACCCCAGCTCCCAAGATATGCGCACATACAACCCTAACGATACTGACTGTAACTGGATACTGTATGATGGCAATTAAGTTCCAGCAGGTGACTGGCAAACATTCTCTGAGTGCTTCCTGTGTACACAACACTGTGCTCAGATGCCCTGGACAAGCGTGGTGGCATTGTTCCTAGCCGCCCTACCTCTTTCATGACTTTGATGGCTTCCACCCGGTGCTGGGGTGGGGGATAGAGCAGCACACGGTGGTAGAGGGATTGGAGCACTGGCTTCATGGAGTCCACCGACCCCACCAGCCGGACCAGCTCGGCTGCAATGTAATAGATGGTCCGAGCCACAGGCCCACTCAGAGCTGGCGCGGTGGAGGAACAGCCGGAGCCACGGCCATGGTCGGAAACTCCTGGAGATGCAGAGTCCGACTCCGTGCTGGTCCCTGCACTGCTGCTGTGAGCGGAGGTGATGGTTTTGTCAAGAATTGGATTCCCTAGAATCACGATGAGAGCCGGGCAAAGGTTTTTCCTGGGATGAGATGGGAAAAAAATTATATGTCATTATAAGGCAAATGATTGAATGTGAACCCTATCCTGAGGGCAAATGGCAGATGCCATGCAAATGACTAATAAAAGTTGGGCTCTTTGCTGCTCCTTCTTTTGGCTATGATCTCCCCCAGTTTTCCATGCCTCTTTATCACTGCTGGGCATATGAATAAAATACTTTTTCTTGTAAGTCAATCTAGGGCTAACCAAATAAAATATCAAGGCAAGTATTAAGAAACCATCTTACATGAAGAGACTCAAAATGCTAACTGGCTCAGTTATAAAGTTTTTTTTTTTACTATAAAGAATAAAATGATGCATACTTCTCATTTGAGAGGCTAATTTAAAATTCTGACACATATACTGACACATATCACTCTTCTTCCTCCCTCTGGATAAGCCCAGGAACACAGAGCAAGTAGCTGGCTACCTGCAGGCCCTGTCACTTCTGTGAATCTCTGACTATGACTAATGATGAGTATTTGGGTTTAGATAGAATACGTACCAGGATAGGGCTAAGAATAACGTTCGATAGCTCATTCCCTGCACAACTGTTTGGTGCTGTTGTATGCTTTTAGAACATGCTAGTAACCAAGAAAATAACCGCCTCATTCCTGAGTCTTGTGATGCACATGAAAAGCAAAAGGGCCTTGGAGGCCTATTCTATCACAAAATAGTCTCCTGTTTCTTTCTGTATTTTGGTCCGGTGCATGTAAGGAAAGCAACTTCCCTACTTTCTTTCTAAAATATTTATACACAGATGTAAGGACTGGAGGGACCACAGCTGGAAGGAGCCCCTGGTGTTGGGTGAGGAGGGGCATCAGGGTGAGTGCTCACCAGATCAGGTCCGTGAAGCCTCTGTGCAGATGCATGGAGGAGGAGGAACTGCTGAGCACAGACAGGATGCACTCCAGGTACAGAAGCTGCAGCTGCTGACTGTCGCTGTGGAAGAAGAAAACCAACACACCAACGCAGACGAAATAAAGGCGAGGTTACAGAAGTGATGTGTGGAAAAACACTTGGAAAAATACTAGGCATTACATAAGCGTTAATTTTTGGATGGGGTAGTTAGTGTTATGGTTGAACTGTGTTTTCCCCTCCCCCCACCAAGTTCATATGTCGAAGTCCTAACCCGTAGTACCTCAAAATGAGGCCTTATTTGGAGACAGGGTCTTTACATAGGTAATCAAGTTAAAGTGGAGTCATTAGGGTGGGTCCCAATCTAATGTGACTGGTGTCCTCATAAAATAGGGAAATCTGGACACAGAGATACACAGAGGGAAGATGATCATCTATAAACCAAGATGAGAGGTCTGGGATAGACCCTTCCCTCTTTCCTGAGAAGAAACCACCTCTGCTGATACCTTGATCTTAGACTTCTAGCCTCCAGAACTGAGACAAGAAATTTCGGTTTTTTAAGCCACCCAGTTTGTGGTACTTTGTTACAGCAGCCTGAACAAACTAATACAGTTAGGGTGATTTTTTTTTTTATTAATGAACTTTAATTTTTAGAACAGTTTTAGATTTATAGCATGAATGAAGTTACCATATTGTACCCACCCCTGCACATGCTTTATCCTGTTACTAACAGCCTATACTAGTATGGCACATTTGCTACTATTAATAAAAAGTACTGATGTGTTATTTTTAACTAAAACCACAGTTTATTCCAGAAATGTTAATTCTTAATATGTTTAATTGTCTAAACCTTTCAAAAGACCACTCACCACATTACTTTTAAATGTTCAGTGCTTTACTAACTCACATTTGACTTTTCTTGTTTTGGAAGGCAACATGGTTTTTCAATGGACAAATTATTTTTCTCAGAATTATTATTATGGGGTTACTAAATAGAGCCAGATTAAAAACACAGACAGCTTTATGGGGCAATATTCTTATAACCAGATTAAGTTTTCTGCATAACTCCCTAGAAAGTATTAAAATCCAGGTGGGTATCAGGTGATAGGAGTATGAAAGAATTTAATTTATAAGGACACATTTACTACAAATATATAATAAATACTTTTAAGAGAATTCATTCAGAAATCCTGTAAGGAATGGAAATGTTCAGAAAAAAAGAGAAACTTGCTTTTAAAAATAATTTTTGGTTGTGCCTCTTTTCTCCTAAAGTAAATAAATGCCCAAAAGAAGGTTATGTCCTTAATAATTCAAATAACTCTCAGGAGAGGGGGGTGAATGGGAAAGGCAAGACCAGTGACAGGTAAGCTAGAAACTGAAGGAGACAGGAAGCAAGTAATACCAGACTGTCCAAAGCCCAGAAGGTCACTGCCAAACTGAGAAAGACTGGGCAGTTCTAAGACAAAGGATGATAAAAGAGAGGGCTGGGGGCTCCTCATTTAAGTGCTGTTAAATAAGTTGGTGATACATCTCTGTAAAATTGACATTTAGCTCCAAAACCAGTGACAAGCTACAGCCCAAGGGCAAAATCCTGCCCAAGGCCTACAAAGCAAAGCAAAACAAAACCAAACCAACAGGAAATAGAGACAGTGTGTGGCCCTTTTCAGAAAAAGTTTGCTGACTCATACTCTACAATGATCTCCCTGGTCAAGAGAGAAGTGTATAATGACTATAATAATGCTATTACTTTGAAAAAGGAAATTCCACTTCTATTTGGATGGACTCTGCAACACCCATGATGGGTGAAAGAAGAGGTGGGTAAAGGCTGAATCTCTACCAAAACTATTACTATTTTCCAAGTGGAAAGTGGTGGCTGAAGGAAGAGTAAGAAAGGCAAGACATAATAAACCAATCTCAGGCCAGGTAAAGACTTGATGTTTCTACACTCCTACATCCACAAGCTTCCCCACGCTTCTGAACAAGACGTAGTTCCTGACTGAAAACGGCACATTCTTTGTTCTTGTGGGACTAGAGAGATAAGCAAGTATATAAAGCACTGTGTAGGAAGTGTTATAAATGAATAATTTAACACAAATTGCTATGCGAGCATATAGGAACAATATCTAATCATCCTCAGAAAAATCCAGAAAGAATTTCCAAAGGAAAAGCCATCTTAGTAGAGAACTAAAGATCAAGTGGGAACCTCACATGGAGACACTAGGAAGAGGGTTTATGCAAAATGTGGGGTGGATGGGGGTCGGAGGGGCTGTAGAGAAGCACAGTCTGAGTATGTCATCAGCCCAAGGTGGCCCTGGAGAGGCTGGCAGATGCCAGTTCAGGAAGGGCCTTGTAGGCTGTGCTAACATATCTGGATTTGATTCTGCAAGTAGAAGGGTGACATGACCATATTTATATTTCAGAACGATCATTCTGGATGCTGTAGAAATGAACAGGTTGTGGAGGGCAAAATAAAAGGCCCACATCATCAATTAAAAGCCACATTTTGAAAAATCAGTTCTGAAAAGACTGCCTTTGCTGTAGTCCCGGGCTAACCTTTCTGACCAAACAATTGGTTATTAAGAAAAATAATTCTTAAATGCCTCAAATCAAAATGTCTCTTTATCTCTTAAACCATCAGTCTAGCATCACTAAACTATAGACAATAAATATTCTCAATTTCTGGAATCACTGAAAATAAATCCATAGGAAAGCTATGATTTGTCAAGGTTCTTATGAGTACCTACCAAGCGTGCCGAGGCATCAGACTCGACAGGGAGAAAGCATTACCAAGGTAACTGGCCCAGGAGTCTCCTTGGAGACCGAACGTGGCAGCTTTTCTGTGGGCTGCAGCAATCTGGAAAAATGGGTGCTCATGGCCTTACATGAGTCACATCATTAGAGAAGCTGTTTGAAATGGAAGCACCTTCTACACATGCCCCTCACTAGAGACAGATATGCGTGTCCACAGCATGTGTGTGTGTGTATGTTGCATATTTGATTATAGACAAACAAATATGTGGGATGCACAAGGCAGACAGGAGCCTAGAAACTGGCCAAGTCTTTCAGAACACACTAGGGAAAAATCCGCCTACATTGTTGAGTCACTCTGCCTGGCCTTTTGTTCAAGCATTTCACAGCTGGCAGGTTGAGTATCTACTGGTCTTATTCTCTGCTCGTATCTGAATTTCTTCCCAGGCACACAATCCATGGAGAACAACTCTCATGAGTGGACCAGTAGGCCATGTGGGCTAAGCTGCCTCCTTCCTAGCAAGGCCACTGTGGGGGCAGTCTAGCAACACGTTCTGGATCTCTGGTTCTGAGAATTTTTTTTTATCTTGAACCATTCTGACTTTGTTTCCCTTAGAAATAGGTGAAATCTAGTTAGCAAAAGGAAACAGAGTTAAGTAGCTGTGTAAGCAGAGGAATGGAATCAGAACACATGACGTGAACACTTAGTCTCATTGGTTCCAAGACTGCTTTGGTATAGGTCCCTTTCTGATATTCTGTGCTGGCAGGAGAGGGAAGTAGAGAAAGGATAGTGGGAGACCAACAGGCAGAGAATGAACAAATATCTTTCTAAGCCCAATTATCCTTCCAATAATTCTTGGATTTAAACTGCATCACGTAACTCAATTTGCCTAATCTAGAATTCAATTAATCCCGTGCCTCTAAGACATCTGAGTAATTCTGGATACCTGAACACATTTTCTGGATCCTCCTGACTGCACAAATCATGAATACATACCACTAAAGAGCTATGAGGGATTTGAGCATCAATTTTGGAAATGATTGTTGAGGGCAAGTATTAACCATAGTGTGATTTTAGAGAAAGAAGATATTTAGAAGGTAGGAGAGGTATCAGATTTAGCTAACAGCATAAAAGGAGTTAAGGCAGTAAAAGCAGAAGAAATTGTAAAAGGTGTGAAAACACAACAAGAATTAACAGACCCACCAGAGTGAGAGCAGCCAAGAGCATGGGACGGTCAGACCAGGTCGACTTAAAGGTCTTCTGTTTAAGCTGCACTAAGCATCTTTAGCAACAGAACCCCCACCTTAGGTCAAGGACTTGTGAGGGGAAAGATACTATTCAAACAAGGTGAAAAGAATTACAACTGGAGAATTGCACTGAAAAACCAAGCAAGATGATGAGAACCCTATAAAAACTATTAAGCTGTGTATAACAGTATGTCTAAAGTATCTTTGATCCAACATCCAATGAGAAACCATAAGAAAACACATACATGTCACATGAATTATTTTCCTCATTTAAAGCCTATTCTCAAGTTATATAGTTCAGAAACATTTCTCTTTCTCTGTGTGTAACAAATAGAAATCTATGACCTTTAGTTTCTGATCTGTGTATGTGCAGTGAATGAATGTGAAGTGTATTCTGCATGAATGTGAAATGTGGTTTCCTAACAAGCTATAGTGAAATTTCTGACACAAGAAGCTCAATGCTCCTAACAGCATCATAAACTAGAATTAGCACTGAAAATTCTGAAAGTAAACAAACCATTTTTAGAGGTAATACATAACAAATCATTACTACATGCTGGGTACCATGAGGTTAAAAAATTCCACTTACACCAGGGCTTCTTAGAAGATATTGCTACTGAAAGTCTATTATAATAACAGGAGGCATAACCTCAGACAGTTGCAGATAAACTAGGTCATATGGTCACTCTACAGATGGGGTTCCTGGTAGCTGATGTCAGAGCCACCTAGGTTTTAAAGAACATTGGACTTAAAACCCTTACTAGAGTTAGCCGAAGACTCTCTCCTGACCTATCGACAATGATACATTTTAAATCTACCATTTATAGACAAATAGACTCATTCTGACTTATCCTGATGGCTAGTTTTTAATTTTTAGTGGCATAACTAATATAACCTCCCCAGCTTTTCTAGCTTTTGAAAGCTTTAGTTTTCCCTTGGTAAACTACTTAGGAAAAAAAAATGTTTAGCTTATTGGTTTTCCTTTGCCTACAAAATAGTGAACATAACATTTATATTTTTAAAAGTTTCAGTGATCTTTGCTTTATTCTCTAATAATGCTAAGACCTGAGGAGGGGGGTGGAGGGGTAGAGAAGAAGCATCCTTGATAGCTGCCAACTACCTAAGCTATCAGCTCGCTGTGGTGTTCCACTGGTGAACGTAAACCCATTTCACAGAATGCTAACATCAAATGAGGACTCTCCATAGTGGTGATAGAATAAAGTGAAAGCCAATCAACAAACGCATCTGAACAGAGACTGAAAAAAAATCTGTACGACCACAAAAATGACCAAATATCATCCTCCTCTGAGCGACTCCTGCTTTTTCTCCAATGACAACTCCCATCTGTTCCTCTACTGACTGGATAAAAGCAAAGATGCCCAATGCTAGGATTGTCCTTGCTTTCTCTTTAACCTACTGCAAAGATTCCAACTCAGGTTCAAATCCTACAGCGAGCCCTCCGGATGCCCCATGGCTCTCCATGGGATACAGGCTCCTTCACTATAACAAGTTAATAAACCCAATACTGTCAACCTCAGGTTTGTATTCCTGCTGGTCTCTGGCTGCTGGCCATCATTAGTCTTTTAAGTGATTTTTTTTCATTTGGTCTTTACAAAAACCCTAATATATTTTATATTACTATTAAATCCCATAAAACATAATCATAATGAATAATATATTAATTATTTTACAGGATACATAAGCTTAAGGTGATTGAGATCTTTGCTCAGTGTCAAGGGCTAGTAAGAGACAGCATAGGTGCTTCACCCAACTAATCCAACAAAAATGATGCAGCGAGACAAGAGTGATTAACACCACATGTGATTATACCTTAGTAGAAAACAAGCCAATGAGAAACATTCCAGCTGCGATGTAACAGCTGGCTTGACTAGGATGAAGAGGACCTGGGCAGGGGCAGGAGGGGTTAACACTGGAAGAGACCTAACCCCTGTTCACGATGGGAAGAGTGAATAGGATACTGTTGAGAGTAAGGAGGGTAATTATAATCATATACAACAGCCGTGACCTAGGACTCTCCCAAGAAAATCAGGTCATGTGGAGTCCTTAGGGATGGGGTCACTGTAGTTGGTGTCATAGTCACGAGGTTAAGATAATAAACTGAGTCCTAGCCCTGCTGCTCCAACTCTCCATGGCCAGAAAAGATGGGGACCTGAGTGGATCACAGGAGGAGCCATTTAGACCCTATCTGCTGTTAGACACATCCCTCCTCAAGGAAAATAATGCCCAGACCCAAGGCCTGCCTAGGGTCCAGGGGTGGGAGACACTCAAGAGTGGGGACAGGAAAGAAGTTAACTGCTATTTTTTTTTTCGTTTATACTACCTACACATTAAATAGGTCTCCATTTTTTAAATGTCTGCTAGAAACAGCTTAATTTAGTCAAAATATTTAGGTGACCTGGAAGAACGATGAATAAACTGATGTAGAAACTATCTGACAAAAACTTAAGAGGAATTCTAAGCTTAGCTTGAAAATAACCCTGCATTTATGAAGGAAAAAAGAAAAAAAAACTAACAACAACAAAAACACCTTTCTGCAATGTTTTCAGCAAGCTGAGAGACTTCACTCATGTTTCATCCAGACTACTTCTCCCAGCTCATTACTGCATATAAAATTCTATAAGTAAAAGTTTTCTGAATTATCAAATGTTCTAGTTACCAGTAAAGGACAGTTTAATGTGTCTTTTATAACTCAAAGAGAACTTCAGAATCTCACCATGCTGTAGAATTTTGCAACTAACTGCATATGTCGCTGGAAGAGACTTTTCATCTCATCTGGGAAAGTCTGACCTTTTTATGATCTGGCTGTACTTTAAGTGCATAAGTTATTATTGTATGGAAGGTTGGAACAGTGACATCACCTAAATAAATTAATATTACTGATTAGACTGACATGTGAAAAATGACAAATATATATGTCAGATTAACATGTTCTTTTTCAAGATCTGCAAGTATGCTCAGAGGCCCAGGAAATGTTAGAGGAAATGCGAAAAGACCACACACACAGTCTAACTCTGCCATTTAAGGGGAGAGGAAGGTGCAAAGGTTCGATGAGAAGACTCAGCTGAGTCACACAGCAGGGACGTGTCCAGGGTTAGGACCAGCCCTCACATCCACTAGCTTGTAGCCAACATTATTGCCATTCAGCTCCATGCTTGAGGATTAACTCTTCTTTGCAAGGTATTGCTTTCTCATTTTCTCATCAGAAAATCATATCCTTCAGTAATAATCCTGGGTAATGTGGGCTTGCCCAAGTTCAATTGAATATATTTCTCAAGAATGACAAGTGAATACCAATAAGGGGAACCACTGTCCCTATACTTTGCAATTGTAAGGGATGCTATAGACAAAAGTTACTTCAGAAATAGACCACTGGTGACTAAGAGAATCAATGTTGAAGGAACTTACTTGATGGCGGCTTGTAGCTTCTCACACAGAACAGTGAGCACAGAGACCAGGTCATCACAGAGGGCCTCTACTGTCGACCCTTCAAACAGAGGAGGTTACAGGCATTAGATGTTGGAGGGGGGCACTGGAAATGCCCTCAACAGTCTTTCCCATCCTCCATTTTCAATGTTTTCAGGACTATAAAGATGACTTTCAGATGCCAAGCCTTTCTTTGACCACCAAAATGATCACAGAAAAGAATTAAATATAATAATTTGTTTCTAAAGTAAAACACTCAAAATATAGTCCAGAAAGAAGATAATAGATTGCTTTCACACTTAATGAAAGGGAATCTGATTAATTTAAAAAAACAAAACCATTCACAATGATTTTCTCAGTATTTAGGCCAGTAGGCTATACACGTTTCCCTTATTCTGACCTCTTTATTTTCTGGGGCTTCTGCACAGATTTGAGTTGTAGCCCAAAGAAATAAAATATGGCAGCATAAAAGAAAGGTGTGGCCTTCCAAGCTAAGAAGCTAGGGAAAGAGGGCCAACAATTTGGTCACCACCTTCACCCACTTTAACTATTTGTCCACCATCCTCAGGGCATATGCTCTGAATGGAGCAACAGCAAATGTCAGGAAAAAAGCTTTCCTTCTAAACCGCTTATGCTCGTTTCCAGAAAGTAGCACCCAGTACACCCCCCATGGAGTGTACTGGAGCACAGCTGACATTTGGAATCTCTCAAGTGCTGGTCCACAACCTGCTAAATGTATGAGCTTGGGTAAGCTTCAGTTCTACCTTTGGCAAAATGAGATAATACCAATTCCACAAAATTGTTGGGCCAAGTAAAGCAACAAATGAAAGCATTTGTATTTTAATAAAAACCTGTAAAGATCTATACAAATGTGGCTAAATTATTTGGTGAATGTATAAATGAATGACCAGGAGGTCCAGGAAGGAGAAAAAAATAGAAAAAAAAGAGTAAGAAAAAAAAGTAAATTTAGAAGAGGGTATGTGAAAAATGGTGAATCCTCAAAATTTATGATCTTGAATGCAGGAAAAAAACATCGAGAAATGGTAAATGATAAAACACAGCTTAACAATAAAACCCATCAGTAGTTCTTAAACTCAATTTTAGATAAATTGCAAATGAGTCCATCAATTTTCACTAATATATATTTTTAAGATGTATCTTTGACCAAGAGGACTTAGATCTCTTGTGTGTGTGTGGGGGGGGGGGGTGTGGTTATAAAATCATTCTATTCTATGCTAAAGTGAAGATTTTATGGGAACTGCAGTTGCCAAACAAAAGGAACAGACAGGTACAAAATGTTGGAACATATCAGTGGGAGCTTCAAAAGGAGAAAAGATGCCATAGAACTTTCTGGACAACAGCCCAAGAACATAGCAAGATGCAACTAAAATAATATGTTCAAGCAATGCTTTAGAAAATGACTTCGAGCATTCTCTTTCTTATTTCTTTCATTTACTCTTTTATTCATTGTGGCAGTTTGGCTGCTTCTCCTTTTCAATCCCCCTTTTATATCTCTTCTCTACTCCATGCCTCTTTCCCTATGAGTAACAAGCAAAATATCAAAGAAAGGCAGATTTTTCCAATATGTTTTAAATTACTGAATAAAATCTGAAAAACTTAAATTTCACTTTTTAACCAGGTAGTTTGAATTTTCCATATCTTTCAGAAAACAACACTACTAAATATATATATATATTTTAATTATACTGCTTATCAATTATATGTGGATCTCTATTTTTCCTTTTCCTGTGGGTCAGAATGAGAATTCCTGACCATGATTTCTGTCCTTCTGTAAAATTCCCTGTGAGATGACTCATTTTTCATATCGAAAAGTTGGTACTTCACAAACATACTTTGGGTACAATAGCACTTCATACCAAACAGGTTTTTCCAAACTTCTATCTAATTCTCATTTTAACAATTAATAAATCTGACTTCATGAAGAGTAACGTAACTACAAAACAACAAAAACCAGCCTTCAACAAGATCTGTGAGGAGTAAGTTTCCCTCACACAGTTGGAACAGGAATAGATTTGTTTGGTATAAAGAGTGTAGCAATAGAGTAAGACAACAGCTGGTGAAATCATAACACGTAAGGCAAAGCTAAGCAGAAGCTCCAAGGAGAGTAGAAAACGACCCTGAGACCACCCACACATCTATCTCGACATCCCTAACACCACACACATAAGAGGCATTCTTATACCTGTTTTTTAAAGTGAACTAGTAAAAATCAAATTCAATACCTTGATTCCTGAATTCCTGCGGGATATCCGGGTTTTCAATTATCTAGCAAGAGAGACACACACAGGACAATTAGGAGATTCAGGCAAGAAAATTCCTGACTCTTAGATAATGGAAAATTCTAGGACACCAAACACCATTCTGAGTGCTCTGGGCTCAGCTAACACACCTAAGCACACTCTTCGGGTCTTGATAGCATTTCAAGACTATGAAAAGACGATGATGCCTAGATCTGAACTCAGCAGTTCCAAAAATGCATTTAAACAAAACATAATTCACTTAAGAGTCCATAAACTTCTGGGGAGTTTAAGCCCCAAGATGCTGACTTTCTGATCCCAGAGTGCTGACTTATGATCTGGGGCAATACCTACACCGTTGCACAGATAACATTCTGTCCCAAGGTCAAAGACTACACGTTGATAGCAACTAATGAATACAAACTCTTAGTCTTAGAAGAATTAGGTTTCTGGACTTTAAAATACAGGTACAAAGACGACTGCTGTTCAGAAGCACCAGCTTCTTATTTGTTGAGGGAGTGTATTAACTTCCGACTGTCTGACCAGACCAACCCACTCTAGGCTCTGGCTTGGTAGATACAGAACTATCAAGGCAGAGACAGAATGATGAGGGAAGGGAGAATAGGAAGGGAAGGATATTTACTAATAGTTAGACTTACTTCCCATTGCAGAGAAAATTCAGTGACTACTGAGCAGAGAATAGGAAGGAGGCTCTTCCTTTCAGCACCGGGAGATGATAAGAAGGCATTTTCAAGTTAATCATCTACCAGATACACAAAGCATCCCATGGTACTGTTTTTGTTTTGTTTTTAACTTGTTATAGGCAGGCACATATTTCTACTATTCTGTGTTCACTAATTTACAAGCTCAGCTGCTTTGTGAAATGCCATATCAGTGCCTACAGCTCAGCACATGGCTAAATACAAGTTTAGAACATTTCCTGGAAAAAATACTTCTGAGTCATTTTTAAGGACAGGAGAACCACTATTACCTATCCCCACTAACCCACAGCATTATTTATTTTTAAAATGAGTAAATTGCAATGTAACAATAGCATCTGTAATTTAAATTAAAATAAAGCTTGATAGTAACTCAGGACTTGAGGATACAAAATTGAATTGTATAATGTGTACTGGGAGTTGGAGTAGGGTACAGAAAGAGTGGGGTACGGATAGACATTAGGTTGAAGATACATTTTGGCATTCTAGATTTTCTTCCCACTGTATTTAAGTCTGCCTAATTCTGAGATGGCCTATAATGTTTTTCTAGTGATGGGTTATGCCACACTCTGCACACACCTTCCCCAGGTAATGCTAAGCATCCCAGGGGAGAACACACTGCTCCCTTAGACAGAACCTCACCATTCCTACGGAACATTCTTCTTTAACAGCTTTTTTAAAATAACCATTCTTAGGAGGTAAAATGTATCCCTCTCCCTAGTAGACATCACAAATGCTGCGAATATTAGCATACTGAGCATTGTGTCTTTCTGGGACACGCAAACAACTTCAGGGACCTCATAAGTAATAGAAAGAAAATAACAGGAAACATTAATCTTCTACCTAATTTGGGATCTTGCTTCTGCGTGAGGTGAATCCAGATGGTTGCTGATGAGCAGGACCAGAAGGTTGGTTAGCCTCACAGTACATGAGACAGAGGCTGATAATAACCCTTTGGTTTTATCTAGACCTCTACAACTACACCTGTTACCATTCTCACACAGGAGCAACATGAGCTAGAAGGCTGAGTCATTTTACTTGAAACCTAATACTCTCCTACTTATAATTTTAAAAATAAGATTAAAGGACTAATACAACTGAAATCACTTTGAACTACAAAATTTCATTTAAATGTTTCATTCTAAAACATTAAGATATTATTACTATTACAGTATTTCATCATGTTACTATTTAACAGGGATAGATTATGACTATACTAGTTTAAGGATTCTCAACATCTTAGGTTTATTTCCATTAAAAATACAATAGACTAGTGGTTCCCAGAAGGTGGAGGGGAGGGGAGACATAGATAGTCTAAAAGGAGTCAAATATGTGGTAGGAGAAAAATATCTAACTATGGGCAGTAAACACACAATGCGCACACACACATACCACACACACACACACACACCACCACACCACACACACACCACCACACCACACACACACCACCACACCACACACACACACACACACACACACACACACACTGCACCACACACACACATATATGTACTTATATGCTTTACTGTTGAATTGTATACCTGAAACTTACTGGATTTCATTAACCAATATCACCATAATATAAATAAATAAACAAATAAACAAATAAATAAGTAAATAAATAAATAAATTTTTCTCTTAATGTTTTCTCTTTATAGATCTGAATTTCTTTTAAGCTATTACTGCCATATCACCATATTCAAAATGCTAGCATAAATGAAATAATATTAACAAAAGAGTAAGCTAATAAAAACATCTCAAAACAATTACTTTTAAATAGAAAGTTGGGCTTTGGATACAGCGAACACAAAAAGAAAAAAATCATTTTTTTAAATTAGGTTATTTTTATTTTTATTTTTTAACACTGACTGTCAGAGTTCATATTAATAGCTTGGGCTGAGAGTCAGAAGACCAGGGGTTTAGTTTTGGCTCTTTCACTGATAGGCTCATTAATTTTAGATTTTGATTTCACTTCTCTGGGCTTTATTTTCCTCATCTGTTTTATGAGGAATAAACAAATTTGACCAGATAATCTCAAAGGTTCCACTTAATGTCATGATTTTCTAAAAATCAGATAATTATTAAAGTTAAAAATTAAAAATATCTGAAGTTAAACATGAATTCTTAATTTCTATAAAATTAATTTCTGAGAAATTTCAGACTGCCATGAGATTTCGTATCCTAAAAAATAACTAATGAAATATTCATTTTGGAATACTTCCTGCAGACTTTAAAAGAATTTTAATCTGAATTATTACAGAAGTTTTTTTAATACCAGTTTTAAAGAGGAATCATCTCATTAACATTTCCAGAAAATAATTTATTCAAGAAGCCAATTACATTTACATTTTCCCCAGGGACACTCATTTTTAGACAATCTGTTCAAGTTTAGAGCAAAAAGCTCCAGTCAGCTTTGATGACAGAAAAGACAAATCCATCTTTATTTACTCAGCTTTACCTTCTGCCACAATCTTTTAGTTAACACAAAGAAATACATACACCCAACCTCAAGGTATGTAACTGCTATTAATTTCGTATTTACTTCTGGTATTCATTCGTTAATATGTCACAACACTTCTAAATGAACTTTTTCGAGTCAAGGTGTTTTTAAGCAATTACTTAAAATGTGAATTTTAAAATAATGACCGAAAACTAACAAACAGTAAGAAAAAAACAACTCTGAAAGCTTTGGAGTGAAACAGGCAAATACATATTTAAAGAGTTTAATTTATATGAATGTCCTTCCAAACCAAGCCAGCCCTTGCTGGCGTTTCAGTAGGGAGCAGCCCCCAGCAGGGGGTGGGAGACATGTATGATGTGGGACACACAGCATGCAGTTACACAGACATGGATGGGCAAGACTGATGAATGTGTGGATACTGCAAGGCTCACCGTATTCTCCTGCCTTTGTCGTAACTGTAAAGTCAAGTCACTCAGCATTTGACTGAGAGTTGCTCGCACAGCAGTGTTTATACTACGCTGGTGACAGCTACATATGTATGTCTCAGTGCACACCTGGTAAAGAAATAAGAGCAAGACACACGCTCTGTAGATATCAGTTCATTACCAACATGCTTTGGGATTAATTGGAAAGGATATTAAATCCTTCTTAAAAAGAAAGTCAGCCTGATTTAGGACTAGTTATCAATAAGTCCTACAAATATTTAAAATCCCTAGGAAGTTGCTTTTAAGTACGTAGGAAAAGAAATCTCTCTCCAAAGGTTATCACTCTTTGAAACTTACTCTTCTGAGGATCACAGAAGAATACAAATTGGTGATTTTCAGATGTGCCAAATAATACTATCTAAAATAAATTCAGGTGGCTGGAAATTAATCAGAAAGAGCTCCCTCCGTGGCATAATAGGAGCAGACTGATTAACTCGTAAGTTATGAAGAACAGGGAAAGGGTTAGTGAAACCTTTTCTCCTATTTTATAAAGATGTTTGACCTTGGATTAACTCTCTTGCTATGTTCTTCTCGAAACCTGATGAAGGTGGATATCAGTTGTGTTACTAGGCAGCATGGCTGATGGTAAAATGTCCCCTGATTACTAAGCTGCATCTTAATTGGGGAAACTGTGAATTAACCATAAAAACCTGGCCACTTTTTTCTCTCCATAAAGTATATTATCTTTTCCATTTTACCAAGCACATTCAGACCCACAAAAAGAAAAAGGGACTGAATGTACTTAATTTTTCTAGGAATACTCCAAGATTATCTACAATGAAAATACAGCGTTCTTACCTAAATGGCAAATTTAATTTGATGACTAATAACTGAGATGGGAGAGAGACTAAATGTTAACCTTTGTTGCTGCTACTGCTTAAGCTAGAGTTTTCTGCCAGGCCTCACAATAATAACCTTTTTGGTAAAATTAATGAGGTAAAAGTAAATATTTTTAACAGTTTAGTTTATCTCCTACTGAATGTTTAATATTCCAAATGAGCATTTAAAACTGAAAAGTATATTTGGAAATTGGCTTAGATTAATTCATTTTATGTGGAAAAAAAAACCCAAGTTCCAAAATATTTATTTTTCAAACTGCCATTTAGGACATATTTGTTTAAATTCATTTTCTCAAATGATCATAGATTATAATGTACTTGGAGGTACAACTCAAACATACTTAGAAGAAAGGAGTTTTAATCCTGAAAGGCCTTTACTTTTGCATGTGATAAAATGATTTAAAAGCCTCGAAAATACATCTCAGTGGGTGCGGTGCATCACTTTGATGAAACCAAATTCTCTACAGTGTAATTAGGGATTCTAGTACTTACTTCAGAATTTAAGTTTTCTTTAAATCTTACATTCTCCCAAGAAATCTTAATAACCATTGATCTTTCAGATCTCTAAGCTTAAATTTCAGGAGGAATTTGAAGTCTTAGAGGCATTAAAGATGAAAGAGTAGCCATTTGAGAGTGGAACTACACACGTTGACATAAACACAATTCTGTTGAACACTCATAACTGCTATACAACCTTTCTTTAAAAATTATATCACTTTAGACCCACGAAAGAAAGCACATACAAAAATGGTGCTTTATACAGATAATAACTTTCCATATACCAGATGTATTTCTTTGATTTTTGATATCACTACTGTTTTTAGTGCTTACAGCTGTAACAGGGGAAATGACTTATTTCAGGAGGCATTTTATAAAGGGAAAAGATAAGCATGTTTACTTTTTTTTAAAGGATCAATCTAGGAAGCTCATTCTGCCAAGGTTAGGAATATAAATACTGCATGTGACTAAAAAATATTTTTTTAAATATAAAAATCTGCAGGTATCTGATAATATTGCTATCTTTAGTTTTCCAGAAAGAAATGCTTTTCAGCTCTCCTGACATCTTCTAAAGAAAAGTTTCTTATACTTTCTGTAGTAATAATAAATCAGTAAAAGGATAAGGCTCACAGAACTAGGGTTTCTATGATAAATCTGATCACTATATTAAAGGTGAATGATTTTTCATTTTGTAAATGTGTGTGTTTTTTTTTTTTTTCCACTTTGGAGCAGTGCTGAAATGAACACATTGAATCAGAGAAGTTAAGAGAATACCAAGTCCAAATGCAGGCTGAGTTTCTGGCAATGGGCTCATCAATTTCTTCTTTTTGTATCTCAATGTCACTTCTACTTCCCATGCCCTTTGCTTTCATAGAGTAGAATCGATACTTAAAAAGCCTCAGTCCTACACCTCTACCAGAGGCCTAAAGGACCAAGTCAAATACCTTGTGAAAAGTCACAGGTCCCTGATCGCCAGGGAACACACGAAGACACAGGGCAGTGAGGAGTTTCGTAATGGACATTTTAATCATTTCATGCATTTGTGGACATCCAGCTTTACGGCATGCTAAACACAACTGAGAGCGAAAACATAAATCGTTAGTGAAACAAAATAAACCACAACAAAAGAAGGAAAAACAACAATAAGAACACAAGTCTGCAAGCCATACATAGCAATAAAAGTTTTCTATCATTTAGAAAGTAGACTGAAAAATAACAGTACTAGGTTAAACCCAGGGTGAAATCACTATTATTAAATATAAAGCAGCACAGTGGGCTGTAGCAGATAATTCCATATTGGCCAAAGTGGTGAATTTTAAAGAAGTTTCCACAATAGAAATTTGTTTAGCTTTGCAAAATATGTATGACCTTCACTTTGTTGAACTGTGCTTTTACCTACTCTTTCCTACCTGAACAGGGTTAGTGTCACAGCTTTGTCAAAACAATGCGTGCTACTGAGTAATGAGTTCCATAAAGAGAAGAGCTAGCTAGTATGCTTCCAATTGGAAAAATTTTATGGAGATAAAAAATAGAAAGAATCAGAAATTAAGTTATAAGAAAGCAGAAGAGCTGCCTTTTATATAAGGAAGACTGAATGCTTGTTGATCACATTAGAACCAAAGAAAATTTTGGTTAATGGGTGGGTATGTGACAGAAAGTGCCTCATCAAATGGGTCCTGTTGATGCAAACACACATGTACATACACAGGGTGATCTGAAGTTGTTTTATTATTGCAAAGAAATATGTGTATAAGTAAGTCTGATCATCATGCTTAGGTAGGAAAATCTGCTGGTTTTTCTTTTGGATCCAACTTAAAAGTAAAATTCTTAAAGTGCTCAGGAATACATAGACAACTCTGATTGTCACTTCCTCTTCCTCTTCCATATTCTTACCAGCTTCACTGCCACCTCAACCCACCAATTTCCATACCTTCTCAGGCAGAGCCTTCTGCTTGGTCTACACAGGGTCTACCAAATTCTAACTGTCCTCTGAACTAGCTTAAAATGAAGTAGAGAGTATCTTTGCATTGTTCTATGGAGACCCTTTCATTTCTTCTTTGTGGGCCAGTATTTTTACTGTCTATTATTTGACTCATCTGAGGAGTCTATTCTTTGGCTACCTATTTCTGGATGGGCTTTGAGCAAACCAGTCCTTCTTCAAGGAATTTCTATGTTCCCATTTAACCTCTGACTTGCCTGCCTCTTGAAGAACTTATTTGGAAATAGAAGACACATATAAAACACCATATAGCCATTATCTAACCAAATGCCTTGGTAAAAGTCTAAGGTGGGTAGGACTCCTAAGAATTTCAGTCGGTTGTCAGTATTATTGTGGCAAGAATTCTACTGACATTTCCTAAAATGGAGGTTAGGAGGAAGCAATATAGCATAGTGGTCCACAGCATTTAGCTGACATTACCAAAAGTCTGGATTTCAACGTCTAGCTATAGGAACGGGAAAATTAACCTCCCTTTCCTTGGGATTCTTTATCCAGCTAGGTTATGGTAAAGGTGAAAAGAGAATGTGTGTAAAATGCTACTTATTGACATGCCCTAGGGACTTAGCCGCTAGTAGCTACTATTATTAACCAGTGTTTTAAAATTGAGGGATGGATGGATAGACCAAAGAGGGAGGTCTCTGAAAGTAAGAAACTTAAAAAATAAAACAATGGTCTTTGAGATAGGCTTTGCTTGAACAGGACAGCATGCTACAGATCAAAGACTAGAAGTTTCTCATGCAGCCATAAGATCAAACCAGAAAATACACATTTAGGAACCAGGCTTTTGCACCATGGGAAAATCCCATAATGGACCCCAGCAGGCATGAGACTATGCCCCAATCTTTCTAATGGAACAGTATCATTAACCGTCTTCAAATTAGCTTCACAGAGCTTCCAGCTATGGCACCGCCTCTTCCTTAACCCCAAGACCAGGGCAATTTTTATTCCTTCAGCTTTTCCTATATTAAAGTAACTAACTTTAGAAAATTCGGCATATCTAATAAATTTGGGAGTCACAGAAATTGAAATCTTGAGCCAAACTTTCAACCAATGAAGAGAAAAATTATCTCTCCACATGAAGTTTTAGTAGTGATCACTCGTAAGCTTGAACAGAAAGACAACATGTTGGATATTTCCTAATTGTCCATTTCTCAATTTGGTGATATTTCTTATTCCTCCTGTATCATGGAAGACCCTGTACTGAAAAACTTTCATTACTGCAGTTTAATTAAGCAAGTTAAGTTAGAAACACAAATGAAGGCTATCCTCTTATTTACATTTTAAATGCTTAATGACTCTTTTATAGTTTTAGCAGTGCCTTGGGGAAATAGCCTCATTTTTCATACTTGAGTACACATCCCATTTCCTGATCAACAGGTTTCAAAGTAAGCGCTATTCTTGAGTAATAGTCAATGTAGACCAGAGTATGAAAGAAGAGAACGTCTGGATTCTTTCCCAACATTTTAGCAGCAGTTTTAAATGGCTTAAGGTGTTTTTATAAATTGTTTCCCTAGCTATATCACAAGTGACAATAGGAAAAAAGGTATTTTCTTCCTTTAAGTTAAAGACTTATCTTTATAAAAAGTTCACATACAACCAAGAAAGCCTCCTGGAGCTAAATGGTAGTTTTAGGCAGAAATGTCCTTCTTTAGAAATAGAGATGTAGATTTTTGAAGGCTAAATTAGCATGTGGAAAGCCCTTGAGAGCCAGCAAAATCATCAGGCTCCAATAAGTCTACAGAATTCTATTATTTTTTGTGGTAGTATAACTCTCTTGTAGTTCATTCTTTTTGGTGATGATAAAGCATTTCTTAAGTGCTTTCTATGGAGAAAAAGGCTTTAAGCTACTTTGCAAATCTAAAAAACTATAAAAATGAAGGCCTCTAAGAAAGATGTTATTACTCTCTTGTGTATCTGAAGCAAACAATGATTTCAGGTGATTCTATTATCCTTTCTGAAATTACCTATACCTTATTCACTTAATAATCTAATATTTATAACTGCTGACCCATATGCTTACATTTATAACAAAAATTGTTGCTATGCTTTTCATATAAATATATCTACTTCATGTTTGTCTTATGCCAGATTCTATAAATATGAATGGGAGAGCATTTCCTCTTTTTTAAAGACTGACACTGTTTTATTGGTGAAAACACATATACTCAGAAGAAACAGGTTTAAACAAGGATTTATGACAAAGCTTGGCTGGAAGGAACAGTAACTATCAGAGTAGTTATTCTCAACTTGACTTCCAGAGTAGAATCACTAGAAGGGATTTTATAACATTTGTATGCTCAAGTCCCTCCCAAACTAAAATCTCTGAATTTCTGGGGCAACCCAAGGTATCTTTTTTTTTCTTTAACGGATCTTTAATGAACATTTTCTAGTAGAACTGAAGTTATTCCATCATAACAGCTCACTCAAGCTAGATATCTTATTTTTGCTAACACTTCCTAGGTGATTCTAATGTATAGCCTTTGATGAGAACCACTGACTTAAAAGCAAAGTCTCCAAAGTTTTGTGATTCTAAGAACCCCACATGTGAGAGAGTTTATTTTGGGAAGGTAAAGAGAAAAAGTCAAAGTTTAATCACGGAACTACTGAAAACAGTCAACTTTATGGTGGAACCTCTTCACCTTTTTTAAGCCTGTCTCTTGTTCTAATTTTTAATCATTGTTAGTAGTGAACTGATACACCACTACTTTCTTAATTAAAAAAATAGATATATTTTAAAGATAAAAGGCAAGTTTAGTTTAACTTCAACATTGTTTCTTCAGGGTTTGGGATGAGGAAAGTGGTTATGACCATATACACATGGGCAGTCTGAGGGCCCCTATGAGTGGGCTTCCATAACCAAGCTGATGATAGCACGTGACATGGTATAGAGACCAAAAACTCGGTCATTCCCACCAGTCTTGCATCCAGATTCTACCACTTCCTGCCTGTGTGACCTGGAAAATTGATAAACTTTTCTCTGTGTCGGTTTCCTTATCTGTAAAATATGGATAATAATATTTCCTGCTTCATAGTGTTGTTATGAGGATTATATGATTTAATATGGGTAAAGTTCTTAGGACAGTACCTGGCAGAGAGTAAGTGCTAAATACATATTACGTACAGCTATCTAACATTGTCTTTGAGTGTATATCCCTGTCTCTTGCTACAATGAATGACAATATATGTTCCTAAGCCTTTCAGAATTGACTTTAAGAGGCAATAGCCAGGGAGAGCCCAGAACTATAGCTATGCCTGGTAAAGCTATGCCAGGCTACAGCCATGCTTGATTAATTAAGGTCCACTATTCTCAGCGGAGGAACACTCTCCAGGGTGTTTCTCTTGGCAGTCTTTGGATAGAGTGAATCTCTGGCCCTGGGACCAGTAGTACTCATCTTGCTCAAGGATCACTCTTGGTCTTTCTCAACAGACTGGCTTTGTGAAATGCCCTGACCCATGGATTTGCCAGACAGGAAAACTGGACTCTTACTCTTTTGAAGCTGATGTCCATACCAGGTCCAGCCTAGCACAGAGGAGACATTCTACATAGTTTTTATCAAAAACACTATGAATGGTGGCTCTTGTGGTCATTACAAAGCAGTGTCCCTACCCCTCGTATGCTGAAGAATCTTCCAGTGTGCCCAGTCACCTGAGCAGAGTGGTGGATCTCAGTGAGGCCCGGGCTAACTGGCAGCCTAAATCCTAAGTCCTCTCATGGTCAGGGAGGTGGGGGGATCTCCTCATGGGCCTGCAGGAGAGGCAGGACCTAAAAACATCTTCTGTGAGCCTGCACACTGTAAAGGAAAGGCTCCGCTATCAAACACAGGATGAAAAGTTTATTTTTAAGATCTTTAGCAATTCATTCTGCCTTCAGAGGAAACTAGTCCCAAGTCTTTAATCAGGAACAATAAATGAAAGCTCACACTGGAAGCAACATGCTTTTCCATGACGGTCTAACCCTCTGCTTAATTATCTGCACACTGAGGAATACTTTTCCAACTGGGGGATCTAGAAGGGCTGTATGTGTGACAAAAAGGGGATAAGATGACCCATCCTTTCAGGGTCATTTAGTGCTAACTTGAACACTATGGTCAATCTGTAGCCTCATCACGACAGCAGCTAACATTGGTTGAGCACTTACTACATGGCTGGACCTGCACGAAAAGCTTTTTACACGGATTCTATTTTTCTCGCCTAACTAATGACGCATCCACACCATGAGTTAGCACTGCTTCTACAGAGAACAAGCTAAGCCAGGGAGATATCCAAGGCAACACCACGGGGAGGTGGCAAAGCCAGATTTACATTTAAATAGTGTGACTCCAGAGTCCCTGCCTTTACCACCAAGCTCTCTGTGCCTTTATCTTTATTTCATCAGTCTTGGCTGAGATTTTCTTAAAAAATAAACAAGTTCAGTTTTTCCTTTTCAGATTTTGGTAGAGACCACTGTGTTTTCTGTTTCATCCGACCTGGACAGGACTGCTAAGTCTTTACTCTGGCTTCCAGATGGCCTCAGTAAATCTCGAGCAGCATTCTGGGCGAAACTACAGAAAAGTGCCCATTAAAGAACGGGCGATCCACAGCAGTTCAAGGATTACACCTGAATCTTTCAGATCCAAAACTGTTTCCTTGAGGATGATGAAGGCAGCTTGGAATCCCTGGTAGCACCCCACCCCCACAGGGTCCTGCAACAACCTGTCCTCCTAACCTGCCCCCTCAGCTCCATCGGCAGGGGGACCCAGTGGTCAGTGACACGCTGCATGACCCTTCTCGTCCTTCACATGTAAAAGACTAACAGGCATCTTACATATCAATCCTGTTCCTTGCTCTGATCAGAAACTACATTTGTCATTTTAACAGCAATGGGGTGTCTAAAATAGTCAAATTCTTAGAAACAAGTAGAGTGGTGGCTGCCAGGGAGAAATGGAGAGGTACTTTTGAGCAGATATATAAAGTTCAGTTATGCAAAATGAGTAAGTTCTAGATATCTGCTCTGTAACATGGTAACTACAGTTAACATTACTGTACTGTACACCTAAAATTTTGTTAAGAGGGTTGATCTCAGTGGAAATGTTTTTACCACAATAATACTAAAAAAGTAAACCTACAAATAATAAAAGCACTCATAGGTAGCTCTTAAAATTCAATTTAAAAAATACTGACAGCTATTCTATTTTTATGTAGCACAAAATATAAATGTGTTAAAGGAAAATGTTCTTTCTACCAATATAAATACACATTTGAGAACTGCTTTATATTGTAGTGAGATGTCAGCTAATTATCGGCTTCTTTCTATTTTGACAGAAACAGAAAAATGTTTCATGGGCTCGAAATTAATTTTCTTTTAATTTTCACTCTTTAATGGCACACAATACTGTAAAAGTTCATACATCGGGCAGTATAAATACTACCCATGGCAATGTTACCTGATGAGATGGTGTAATATGTTAATTAGCTTGACCGTGGTGATTATTTCACTATACACATATCAAAACATCAAGCTGCACAGCTTAAATACATACAACATTTAATTTTCAATTATACCTCGATAATGATGAGAAAAATGATGAAAAAAGAAAACATGCCCAAAGTACTTACTATCTACTTGGTCCACTCAATAAATGGTAAATCGTTACTGTAAAAACAAATACCCATGCGCACTAATAGGCTTTCTTTTTTTCCATAATTTTAGAATTTGGCATATCATTGCCTCTTTAAAGTCTGAATGTGTACTCCTGTCAAAACATACAAATCCTAAAGATATTCTTTTCAAGAATTGGAAGGAAAATTATTCTAAGCATATTAAAGTACAGCCTTGGAATGATGATGTTTCCCAAAATCAAAGGCTATGCCAGACAGTCAAGAAGCCAAGTGTTCTGTGGGACATACTCTTGGGAGTGCTGGAAGGCACTCATTACTTAGGCTGCAATACAGATGGAAGAGAGAAGACTTCCCAATAATAGCATCCATCAGGGTTTAAGGAGACGGAGATAGAATTTAATCAATAAACATCTCTCTAAATCTCATACTTGGTTTCTTAAAAACCATATTTAAAAAAAAAATCCTATGCTTTTCCATTAATCTTTGGAAAAACAGACTAAGAAAGCAACATGGGGGCAACACCTCAGTATGGCAGAGTCGGGAGAACCAGTACTGTTATTTCCATGGTGAAAAGCATCAAGTTAAGCAAAGCAGAGCATGCAGAGCACACGACTTAGAACGATGGACCACAGAGCCTGCTTCCCGCAGATCCAGTGCTTAGTGGAAACTCCCCACAGTCATGATCACAGAGGGACTCACCCCACTGCTGGGCTCAGCTCCACCCTAAAGTTGATTCCAGAAGGGGCAAAGCAGCTGTGAGCAGGCAGCACACGTACATACAAGCAGCATCCGAGGGCAGGGCAAGCAGTGGGCACTCACCTCTGCGATCTTCAGCACTGCGCTCCCATTCAGGTCAAACGTCGGGGTGTAGGTTATGCAGAGTAAAACCTTTACCAACCAGGGGTGAGACAGAAAGGTAGAAAGAAGGGGTTAAAATTTTAGAAAATAATTTTCATTGCACATGCCCTTCATGCTGTCCTATTTATGACTCCTTTGTTCTTTGTTTGATCTAATGTGTTTCTATCCCACCCACTGCTAATTAGTGGCCACACATTGTTCAGTAAGATACACAGATACTTTAAAAAGTAGAGGCTTCTTGCTACCCTTGTCCCCAGGGAAGGACCACTGCAAAACTGAACAGAGATAGCATTCAACAAAGAAATCTGACTCTATGTCCTGGAACCGCTATGCAATACTGTCTACCTCTTTCTAGACCCAAGAATCATTGTACTATTCTGTTCCTGTCTTCTTCCCAAATCCACACGGGATTAAAAATTCTTTGATGGCCACCTTCCTCTTGTAATTTCCCCCAGAATGCTGCCCGAGACTTATTTATTAGTGCCAGACTCCCCTTATTCCCCAAGACATATAGGCAGTAAGTCGATGACATTTGCAAGATCTTTGACTACTATTAAAAATTTCACTTTCTACTTGTCAAGCTATTAGGAAAGATCAATAAAAGCCTGTGGCATTTTAAGAATTGCTTCTAATTTTGGAGATAAGACACCAGACTCTCCCCCGCCCCATCCATTTGGCTGCTGATACTGCAGCTGTGCTCACTGGTAATCCGAGACATGCTGAGGTCTGCTTCCTGATCCCAAACCCATCAGTCATGTCCTGCCTGTGGCTTAGCCTGTCAGTGGCAGGCTTCCGAGGAGGTGTCTTATCTGGTTAGGCCAATTCATGAAAAGAGCACTGAAGCCTAGCAAATTTACCAAATACGGGATATATACCTAATCAGCACAACCAAAAAGTGCAGTTGTCAGAAAGCACAAAGAACCTCTCAGCAGGAGTCACAAGCCAGGTCACTCCTAGAAATAGCCACTTCTTCAGAGAAAACAAATATGCACGTGATTAAAGAAAGAAAAGAGATTTTTGCCATATTTTGTCACAAGGTTAGGTAAGTTAATTGTGGGCCTGCTCCTAAGTCTTTTGATCCTTAAGATGCCTGAGAGCCAAGAGTCAACTCCTGATAAAAATCGTCTCAATACCAGGCTGGCTGAAGAGAAGAATTATGGGAACAAGTGCCCATGGCTTCACAAAGAAAGGCCTTTTTCTGTTTAATGACTTTTTGGGTCGGTTTTGGTATGCAAGAAGGGATAAAAGCTGAGGATCGGAGCATCACCAGGAGAGGTCACATCTTCAAATATCTCTGTACCTGGTGGTACCTTTGCCTAAAACCCTCTTTCCTTGGTTCCTCCTATGTTTGTTCCTCATGTCACTCATTCAGTTGGTTTAACTTTGGGTCTCAACTCAGATGTCGCCCCCTCAGATGGGCATGCTGCCTTCTCTGGTCACCCTCTTTAGAATGGCCTCTAACACATCTCCTTGATTCATTTACTTTAGAGCATTTACCAGTCTCACAAACTGGTTTATTTACTTACTCATAATCTTCCCCCTAGACTGAAACATCCATGGAGCACCTGAAAGGTCCTCAAGGCTTTCTCATATGATGCTTTCTTACTTTGCTTTTTTTTGCCACCTCGCATAGCTTCTTTCTCTTTCTTGATGTTTTTTCTCCTCCCACCATATTTTAAGGCAGGAGGGTAGGAGGTATAAGAAAATGGCTCGTGGTGCTGGTGGTGGTCTGTGGAGGTGGGGAGATGAGTTGGTCCATCTGGGCTTTTGGTTTCTTAAGTATTCAGGTGACTGGCAATTATTTACAATATGAAAAATAATGATGGCCAATATTTGTCAGGAATGGTTATAGGACTACTGATGATCAACTTTCTGCTTTCCATGTGCATTCATAAAAGGTGCACAAGAGAAGGTTTACAAAGAAGTTTTCAAAAACTCAACGCAGTTTTCTGTGAGCAAGAGCTGCTTTTTGGCTGTGGTGGCTGGAAGAAGTGGTAGAGGCCTGTGGTGAAGTCTTTGTGAAGGGCGTTCAGTTGGTGTTATTTGGTCATCAAGAATTTTTTGAGGGGATTAGGGAAGGCTCAACTGCCTCTGCCACAGGGAAGCCAGTAAAGGTATAGGGAGGCCTTGTAACAGGAGTCTGAAGGCAACAGAATCCCTAAAAGCAGCTAATGCTAATGCTGATCATGTTCAAAAGATGTCTCAAGAAAGGCTCTCCACACCTAATATCTGGCCACCAATATCCAAAGACTCACTGAGCAATATGCAAAAACTAAGAACAACAAATAATGAAAGGACAATGAAGTAGTTAATGAAGGTAGCTACTTAAGCTCACGCAGTTTGCTGTGCTTCGGGCACAGCAGGTTTTAATTACAGGGCTAACAGTGCCCAAGGCCACCCCCCCTCACCTCCGTGACTCACAAGATATTTAAAGGGCACACACACACTGTCTAGCAAGGATGACGCAACAGACAGAAATGACTTCTCAAAAATGATAAATCGAGAAACAGTTAATGTGCCCAATGCCTAGCAAGCATTAATTCACTGGATTAAAACACAGACTGGGTGTAGGAAACTTAGGGTGAGAGCAAATTAATTTAAAGTGTTTGACTTCCATTGATTGCATAATGAGGGGGAAAAGGTTTAAACTCACATTCTGAGCACGGTGGCTTCAAGGAAAACAGGAGCTCCTAAATATTGAGGGCAATTCCATTAAAAATACACATCTCACAGGGTCATGAAAGCATACTGACTACATTATCACTAAACAGCAGCACTTGAGTGATAGGCAACATCTTGCAATCTAGCCTGCTGACACTGACTCTATAAATGAGCTCAGAGGATAGGAAAAACAGGCACAACGTCTCTATGAAATAGGAAAACTCATTACAAAGGCTGCAGAAACCCCAAGCATTAAAAAAAAACAACAATGACTAGCTACTATGTGTGAGAAGCAACCTCTCAATTTAAAATGGGTACAGAAACCCTGGATAAATAAAAAATTAGACTGAAAAAAGATATTGAAGCTCATTTCTTTTAAGAACTGGCATAAATGATAAGTTTCTGGTAATTTGGATACACCAAATAGAAGCCGTAAAGTGTTTCCTTTAAGTGAGAAGGATGTACATATTGGATAAAACATTATATATGTGTGTGTATATATAGGGTTTGGTACTCTCCGAGGTTTCAGGCATCCACTGGGGGTCTTGGAGCATACTCCCCATGTATAAGGGAGTGGACACAAAGGTCTATAATAACTTTGAAGACTAGAAAACATCACAACTTCGGAGAAGGAAAACTTCACAGATGAGATGACATCCAAGCAAAGCACTGATACAAGAGAGAAAGAGGAGGAAAAGGTATACCAAACAAAGAAAATGTCATGAGTTAAAGGCATGGAAGTGTGAAGGTTGAGGCTAGAGATGACGCTGGAAGGATGGAAGTAATGTCACATCAATTTAAATGCCCTAGGTTAAGTGTTCTGCACACATTTATTTTAGGGCTGGTTGGGCCAACAAATCACAACTAACCTAGAGGTACTTATGCAAATTGGAAATCAGAGTGAACAAGCAGACACTTAATAAAATGTTGATAAAGTTAAAGAGAAAGCCCATTCATTCCAGTGGCAATGACTTGATGGGTGCATTTGGAAAAGGATTCAGGGGATCCCCAAAGTAGAAGGCAATCGTCCCCCTGTGTATGTGAAACCTGGGTATCAGCCTACCACTGTTCTCCTACCTGCTCCCTAATGTCAATCTGGCTGAAATCTCTTACACTCTTCCCCCCATTCCCATGTGTTTCACAAAGCTTTATATTAGATATTAACAAAGTAACATATTTTGGGGAACAATGATACACCTTGTCAAAATGCATAATACGGATATTACTCCTACAGATATGACAATCATAGAATGGGCAGAAAACACAAAAGGCTTGTTCTACAGCATCTATTTAAAGTCATTTAGATACATTAAAATCTGTGTGCCTCTCACCCCCAGTAGATTTATAATCTGAGTACCAGAGTCTGGGTTTTTGATGCCTACCACGATACAGCACCTTGCTGGACCCTAAGAGGCACAGTGAATCCTGGCCAAGGCTCAATCCCTCCTGTGCACTGTCCACATGAGTGATCAATCCCACAGAGTGTCAGTGGAACTGTGACCCTATATGCATAGTGGTCATTGTAAAATGTGTAGACAGTGTGGTAAGACTGACTGCCTGGTTGTGTGGGAGAAAAGTGTCCTGGGAATCTGAATGTCAGATCCAGGTGGTGTGATTGGCTAAAGGCAGTTTTTGTAACCACATAAGGCAATGATACTGAAGATGACCTAGTGAGGGCAATCAGAATTTAGTAAGTCTCCTTTTGGGACGTCCAGACGTCTGGCAGGACCTCAGTGCTGACAAGGAGAAAAGCATTTCTATTAACCACAGCATCTCCCATGAGACTTATAGAACATTCCCCCCACCTGACATCTCCCACCAGGCTCTGCTGAGAAATTTATCTTTGGCATTTAACACATTAAATGGTAACTTGACTAAGATCTGTGATTCAAATATCTCATTTCTGCCAAGGTCCAAATAAGTCCTGAGAAAGACCATTTCCAGAGAGTCAAGAATTGATTCTTGAACTAACTGAATAGCAACTACACGTCTACTTTACATCTACCCGTGCGTGGCGTTACTCTGGTTCTCACTCATCTATGCGACAAAGATTTATTGTGTTACCAGGGGTTGGGTCTAGTGCTAGGTGGTGGGCATACAGCAGTGAACAAAAAAGATGCCCTGATCTGGGATCTTGCAGGGCTAACATCTGGTTTTGGAGACAGTCATAAAACAAGGGATTATAGTAAGTTGTGGTGAGCATTACGACTGGGAAAACTCACTGTACCATGGGAGTCTTGTGCACAGTTATAATGCTGTTTTCATCTTTTCATGGAACTCTAATATGTTTTAACACATGTAATTAATAAATTAAACCCAGGGGAGAAGACAAGGTTCCATTAAGAATCAAGTTGATTTGAGGGAGGCAACCAACCTACCTGAGGACATGTGGGCATATGGGATGAATAAGGAATTTTTTTCCTTTTTCTTAAACTATTAAAATTAACTTGCATACAAGTGGTTCCTGAGGTGATTATAGTTTCATTTTTCCCAGTACCAGATGTTATTTATAAGTCAAACCAAACAAAATAATCTACTAGAGCTCAAAAAAGTACCCAAAAAATTGAGTACAGCCCACAGAAAGCCGTATCGTTCATGCTACGTAGCGAGGAGCAAACTCTCTTGAAATCCTTAATGCCAGGCACATTTCAAACCCCAGCTCTGGTTTTGGCTGAAAATTTAGCTTTGTTACTTAATGCAAATTTCCTTCTGGCCTTTCATGTATATTGGCTGGAAACCAGAAAATTAAAAGTAATTGTATAATTCCTTCTCTTAAGCAATATTCTGATTTTTTTTTTTTAACTCTGTTAAGTGTGACAAAAACCAGGACAGAAAATTCGGTGACAAGCACTGAATACTGAAACACCATGTGACTTTCTCTTGGGTGGAGGACACGTGCAGACTTGTGGCGTGAACTGCTGTAAGTGTACCCCGGCCACCAAACAGAGATTCTTTCCCTCATGGCCCCTGCACAAACAACAAAGCAGGCTCAGCCTTCTAAAGAGAGCAGAATGGCAGAATGTATATTTTTAGAGTGGAAGTGGGGGTGTTCCAAAGCTCACATATAGAATTTCAGAGGACAGCTTCTTATTTATTTTTAAAATATGGATGCCCAAGGTAAGCATTATTTCCATCAAGTTCCTCAACCTCAATGCAACGGACATTTTGGGTCAAATAATGCTTTTTGTAGGGGTTGTCCTGTGCATTGTTTGATGTTTAGCAGCATCTCTGGCCCCTATGCTCTAGATCAAGGGTCCCCAACCCCCAGGCCATGAATTAGTACCAGTCTGTGGCCTGTTAGGAACCAGGCTGCAGAGCAGGAGGTGAGCGCTAGCAAAGCATCATCTGTGTTTGCAGCTGCACCTCAGCTCTGGCATCACCACCTTAGCCCCACCTTAGATCATCAGGCATTAGAGTCTCAAGGAGCACTAATTTCTGGTGTCAAAAGTTTAGGGATCGCTGCTCTAGATGGCAGTGGCACTCCCTCCCTCAGCTGTGATAACCAAAAAATGTCTCCAGACATTGCCAAATGTTCTCTGTGGGAAGCATGGGGATAAAATGGTCCCCAGCTGAGAACTACTGTTTCAGGTCATTTATATCCCACGTGCCTTAAAGATATTGCTGAGAACCTCTATATTACTTTGCTCCCAAAAGCCTGAAAGCCAGAATCCAGGACTTCTGGAAGGGATCGGGGATGAGCTGCTTCACTCCACAGATCCTTCACTGTGCTTCAGGGATCTCCAATTGTAGGTAACAGCAGGTAGCTGAGCTACAACTCCAATCTTTATTTTGGCTCAAAGAAAATAAATTATTTTATCACATGAAACTTCCACCGCTTATGACTTAAACTGACTTAGCCTCGGCTGCAGTGACAGATAGTTAGAGAAGTCACTTTCTGACTCAACTTGCCCAAATTCTGGAAAATGGCTATTCTGAGAGATATCTTTAGACAACAGATTTTGCTAGAGTTCCTGAATATCCAGTTTGGAAAACACTTTAAATTATTCATTGGTTTATGGTCATGTCTCAGGTTCTTTTCTGGCCTTTACTAGTTCTCACTAGTAATAAGTTTGATGTTGATATTTATCAGATGTTCCCTTAGCACCTAATTCTAGGAAACACTATACCAGCGATATCTGTAGAAAAATATGTAAATATTAAATTATAATAAACTTAGTTTTTCACCTGAACAAATAAACCATTTGTATTCTTATTTTTTTCTCTAGAAAATCTCTCCATTGGCAAACTCTCATAACTCTAACTAGAAGACTCACAAATCTATTACTAGAGCCATAATGTCTCCCAAGTTTCAATCTGTAATTTCAGCTCTAAAAATCATAAATGAATATATGCAATTTCATGAAAATCACATCAACCTTAATAAGTCTGTAATAGAATATATAGCCAACACTTCTTCCTGCTCTAAAATTCATAATTATGCAACCATTAAAATTGTACTTAAAGGAATAAATACAGCCATGTGGGATATGCTAGTCTTCTCAAGTGAAAAGCAAGAAATAATATATACATAATGACTATAACTGTAAACACATGAACAGATAAGAAGTGAATATACAAAATATGATTAGAAATGAATATACAAAAATCAGTCATAGCAATAGGATTTACAATAAACATTTTTCTGTTCTGGAAAGCCCATAATATTAAATGACTTATATTTCTTTATTCTTTTAAAATATTATAATTCTTTAATATCTGGCAATACAAACTCACATTCTCTCTCTCCTAAGTTGGCCAGGATTCAATCAGAAACTCTGGCTCCAAGTCCTGGGATCATCTTGGATTTTCTCTTTCCCACCTACTCACCATCTACCTATGTCACTGCCAGTCACCAGCTGCTCCTGTTCTCTCCCTGCAAATCAGCTCAGTGCAGTCTGCACACTCTTCTGCACTCAGCTGCAGGGGACCCTTCCTATTGCCACCAATCTGATTAAGTCCTCGGGACCCCTTGCTTAGGCTCTCACAATAAGTCATTTTGCCAGTGTCTCTGATTTGGTTCTGCTAATTTCCAGAACATCCTGCAAAACCCTTCCCTCTTTCCCTGCACCATCATCAACATCTAACACCCAGCAACTCTGGACATGTCACTTCCCTGCTTACCCTGACCAGTTCCTTGAGAATCTGCCTTAGCCTCTCCTCCAGCCTCACCTTTCACTATCCTTCACTAATCCCAGTTTATACCCCATGCTTTTCCATCTCCAGGACTTTTCTTCTCCACCAAGAATGCCCTCCCTTCTCAATGATTATCTGAATTCCACAGACCTTGCAAAGTCCAACTCACATAGTATCCCCTCCTTAAAATGCTGATCTGCCCAGCTGAATGAGGATTTTCCTTCTGAATTTTCCCATTAAACTCTTCTTCTGCTACCTTAAATTATGGTAAGTGTGTATATCTTTATCTCTTTCCTATTAGATTATAAACCTTTGCCTTTAAATGTTCTGCTTTAATCCTACAAAGTTTCATATATTGCTAGTAATAAAAATATATTCCCTGAACAAACCAATGAAAATAAAGTCTAAAACAAATTTAAAAGTTTTCTAGTTTAACTGGTAACAAATTTATTTTCCACCTAATCTCACAGCTGAATTTTTAAGAAGTGAATTTCATCAATATGTCTCAGATAATCACCTTTATTCCTTCCTTCTCTCTTTCCCTCTCAGACTTTCCCCAGAATGATGGCCTCATCTCAGATAGTTGCTGCTCATTTATACATGAGGCTTTTGATAATTTTATAGTCAATGCTCATAGATATGACCAATCAGTCCCCACAAAATAAGTTTTTAAAGGGTTAAAGCCAATTTGATTCTGTATATATTAAAATATTTAATTACAAAGCTCTTCTAGAACAACCAAATTATATGAATTCTGCCTAGCAGGATGGAACAAAAACTTAATGGCATAGATAAATAATAGGGGTGTTTTCTGTAGACTATGGAATCACAGTAATGGTTAGGACCCTGAATATATCCGGGTGGATAACTGAAATATATCTAGATCTAGATCTAAATAGATAGATATAGATATGGATAGATACACACATGTGTATACATATCTATCTATCTATCTATCTATCTATCTATCTATCTAATACAACATATATAATTTATAAAATTCTGTTAAGCTATAATTCAACAGTAGTAAATATGATGAGGTCCTTTTTTAGATATCAGAAATATATATGATGAAATGGACAGTTCTCTATTACAATAGAAGAAAATGACTGTTATAGGCTGTACAGGGGTGGTGTATAGAGTAAGAAAAAAATAAACTCATAAAGCAATAGTATTTCTAATGTTCTGGTTCCTAATTTGAGTTTAAAAGTATTCATTTTATTATTCTACTACAAATATTATTCTCTAATAATTATAACAAAAATGAAAGCTAATATCAACCCTGTGCCATGCATCGTTGTCAGCACTTCTTTTATACTAACTCGTTTAAGACTCATTACAACTCTAGGAGATAAAATATGCACCATTATCATCACATTCTACATATCAGAAAATTGAGACATAGATAAATTAAGTGACTTTCCTAAAGTCACCAAGCCTTCCAGCTCCAGAAGCTGTGCTCTTACCACCCTGTTACCAGATAACCTGAAAAGGTAAAAAGAAAATTTTAAAATAATAGGTTCTAATGACTGTTTCACAGGACACTAACAACATATCATTCTCCTTCTCTTATAGATGCACTTGTCCACTCACGGGTTCCTCAATGAATTCCTGTCTACTGTAAGACATTTCTATTCTTTCATTATGTTTCATTATTTTTCAAAAGCCATTACTACTCACATTGACCTTGCAGTTAACTCAAACACAAAATTTGGAAAATTTTCTTCTCCACCTACTCCAAACCAAACATCTGAAGACCAGATCAGCTCCCAGTTTTGCCACAAAGCCTTTACAGAAAAACATAAAAACTTAAAAAAGCAATCTGCTACCAACAAGTGTGCAAGGCCAGCCAAGATACTGAATCACTCCAACTTCAATTTTCCTATAAAAGAAGGATCTGATGATGTATGAGGTTACTTCAGTTCTAAAGTACAAATCCACACTGGTCTTTCTCAATTCTGAACTCACACAGATTTTGATCTATAATCACAATCTGAGATTCTTTTGTCTGTCGTTGATCTTGTGGTGCACTGAAAACTACCACACGTTTCCTCCTCTCCATTAGTCAATAATTAAATTAACAAGCAATTAGTAAGCTATGTGCCAGATGCTCTGCCAGGCACCAAAGGGATGAAAACAAAACTAATAATGTGTAATTAGTTTTCACTTACTACCTAGTGAAATTTTGTAGTCATGCCTGAATCAAGAGTTGAGGACTAACTAGTTGGAGAGAATATAACGTGCGTTTTCCCCAAATAAGCTCTTGTAGGTAGTCTGGTGGGTCTCAACTAACCTCATACCCCTGTGAATATTTTGTTATCCCTTTCCTCTGAGAAAAATGCAGGAAAAAAAAAAAGAGCAGGAGGCGGCAGAGGGAATGATATGCCATGTGCCAGCTGTCTCTAGCTGGTGAAAAATAAACTGGACTATGATCCTCATATGATAAGTGATTGTGGCAGACTGCCAGTTACCTTTCAACACTATCCCCTTCTTTTGCTTTATGGAAGGAACTAGAACTATGGGCACATGACAGCCCCAAATAAAGACTACACTTTCCAACATGTCTTGCAATTGAATATTCCCATATGACCAAGTTCTGGCCAATAGGGTGAAAGCAGAAGTGTCCTCCCTACCCTTCCTCCTTCTCATTGGATGAAATATAGACGTATAGACTTAGGATGGGGCACCACAATGAACAAAAAAGTATAGAAACAAAATAAAAAAAAAAGGGTTTCTAATGTGGTTTAGCCAGTGCTGACCTAAGTTTTTGTCTCATTTCAGCTGAAATGAATCCTAACTAAAGCAATCCTTTCTTCCCTTTTTCCAACCCTATCCTTCTCGCCTGATTCTTTCTTATGCTTTAGATGTTATTTGCTTTAAATGTTGCTTCTTAAGAACAGCCTTCTCTGTCCTCCTCAACAGGCTCTATTATAATACCCTTTTAGTTCCCTAGATTTTTCTTTCATTGTATTTATCACAGTTTATGTGTACTGATGTATTTCATTGATTTCTATCTCCATCACTAGTCTCCAAACAGACAAACATTCTGTGTTTGTTTTAGTTTGGTTTTCTTCATCACAGGATCTTCTGTGTCTAGCATAGTGTCTGGCATTCAGGAAATAATCACATATTTGTGGAATAAATGATTAAAAAAATTAAAATTGGAAGGTTTGCCCACTCTACTAGAAACTCTAAAACATCCACGGTAAATACTGAAGGCCTCTGCCTTTGTACTTGCTTAACAAAAATCATGTTTTAAAATATTTAGCAGAGTTCTCAAATATATTCAAATGGTATGGCATATGAAAATTGTGATTTTTAAGAAATTAATAGATACTGTGAAAAATCTTCATCTCAAAAATTAATGCATAAATTACGTAAAGGAAAATCGCACTTCTAAGTTTTCAATGTTTGTCTGTCTAACAAACATTGTTACACAGAAAGGTAAAGAAGCATAGGAGAAAAACTTAGTAAGAATTTTATCAATGTGTGTACAAAGTAGAATAAGATTATCATCTTTCAATGAGCAGCAGGAAGAGGGAGGGCTGTTTAAAAACCATTAACTTAGCACATATTTTAGACACTTCCCTGCATTTACTGCATTAATAATATGTTGGTAAGCATGACAGGTCAACTTCCAGCAATGGTTCCTTTGAAATTAAACATTTTTCATCAAACACTGGATTTTTCCTTAATACTAGAGATTGCTGCAAATCTTCTAACATGTCTCAGTAGCTTTAGATTAGGAAGGGATTTCTTCTTCTTACAAGAAGTCTAGACAGTTTAGCCATTTCACCCTCAAACTTCACTAATGATCATCCCTTCCATAAAGCACTCTGAAGACCAAATGTCCAGTATGAACATCAAAACTAAGGTTCGGCCTACAAAGTCACTCACTTCTGTATTTTCTGTAGGGATCTGGTTGGCATTTGTTATGAAATACAAAAATACCTCAACAGTAAATGACATTCTCTTTCCTTTTCCCCCAATTACAATTGATCAATCTCTCTCACACACATACATACACATACATCAGAGCCATTAGCCAATTTTATAAAAAAGTAACGTTGACTCTTCATATTTGACTCTCTCTAGCTCATGGAACTAGTGAGGAAATACACGTCTGTGGGAAGGTGTAGAAAACTCACAGGACTCTGAGCCACTCATAGCTTTGCCCCCTTATAAGCCTGTGGCTTAACTTTTCTGTTAGATCATCTTTAAAATGGGGACAGTAAGGGCACCTACCTACATGTCTTTCAGGATGGACTTAGAGGGCAACATAACCCACTGTTTAAGAGTAATGGTTAGGCCCTAGGCTAAATCACAGTTCAAATACAAGCCCTGCCATTTCTCAAGGTGTGTGATCTGAGTATGAATGCCAAATACTTACCAGAGTGTCTGATACATAATAAATGTTAAATAATCAGCCTGTCATTTCTCCTTTGGAAACTGTAGAGCCCTCCACCAATATTAATTTCTATTACCTAAAGATGCACATAAAATAAGATGTCTGATAACGGAACCTTGATCAAATGCTTTCCCAGTATCCAGTATCATAGCCTTCCTTATCTACAAAGCCAGTCCACCCTCCCCAGACAGAATGCTCTCATCTCTGAAGGCAAGCTGTAATTCCCTGCAGTGTTTGAAGACTTAGCTGGCTGTACCAGTTAATAACCTGACTAGAGGTTATCCATCAGAAAGAGTCAAATATGAGGGAAAGACCTAATTATTTTAGTGAGAGATGTTGTTAGTTATGCACTTGGTTCCTATTAAGTCTGCATGGCTTCTACGGAAGTGGCATATGCCATGGGAAAATGTTACAAAAGCAGACAAGTCTTTAACCTATTAAAGAGCTCCCTGCCATCAACTAATTCATTTCAAAGGTAATCTATCTTCAGAGGAACCTACTTCTGATTCTCTACAGTTCTGACACTTTATTTGGTCTAGTTATAACATTTTTATTTGGATTCCATGGCCATTTTAATAAATCAAAGTTGCCTTCTCTCCCCCTCCTGTTAAGACAGTAAAACCATGTAGAACAGTTCCTAGACTAAGTGGTATAATCTCATTCCCAGTTAATTTGTCAAAAGCAAGCATCTTTGACTTTTTTTTTAACTCTCCAATTGAAAGTCTAGGGCCTTTCTTAGGAACTCCCTAAAAGAAGAAACCATATTATTTTCTCTCCAGGAATTTAATACAATTGCTATATACTCTTAAGAGTGTGACATGGTTCAATTTTTCTTGTTTATAAACACTAGCAGATAGCAATATGTGAGTAAAATGCACAACATATTTTCTAAAAATAGCACCTAGGATGTTATAAAAAATGTACTGTGCTGTGGTTGAACAGACATAAATAAAAACTGCATGCTGTGGCTTTATTTCTCCTGACTGGTATACTCAGATCGACATTTGAAAATGCCTACAATATCTCATTTTTAAAGATTGTCTATACAGTAGTCCCTCTTATATGCAGGGGATGAGTTCCAAGACTCCCAGTGGATGTCTATACATACTATGTTTTTATCCTTTCATTTAAAAGATACACATTATGGCTTCTCTGTATTGCCAGAATCACTACTTTTGCCCTTTGGGGCAATTATTAAGTAAAATAAGGATTACTGAAACACAAACACTGACACCTCAACGGTCAATCCAGGAACCCAGATGGCTACTAAGTGACTAATGGTCGAGGAGCAAGTGTATGCAATGTGGAGATGCTAGACAAAGGGAGGATTCACGTCCTGGTAAGACGGAGCAGGACAGTGAGAGATTTCATCATGCTGCTCAGATTGGCATACAATTTAAAACTTATGAATTGTTTATTTCTGGGATTTTCCATTTAATATTTTCAGACCACAATTAATCGTGGTCTGAAATCATGGATAAGGAAAACCATGGAAAGTGAAACTATGGATAAGGAAGAATTACTTTGTCTACAAAATATTTATATAAAATGAGCAAAGAATTTTTATAGGAAATATGTAGTTTAGATAATTTATGAGAATAAGTTAGTAGAAGCACCAAGAACAAACTACTATACCCTTCAATATGTAATGCAAATCTAGTTCCTCTGAGACTCATCCAATTCTTTCTTGATCTCTTTTTTAAATTAATTTTTGGGAGTACAAGTAGTAACAACTTTTTAATGTGGTAATGACATTAGCAAAACAAGGACTTATCTAAATCAAGTGTTTTTCTTTGGATAATTACAGGTATTGCAGAAGTATAAGATGAAAGGGGGCACACTTCTGAAAATGACCGAAGTTAATAAAGAAATTCCTCATGCATAGGATAAGGGTGTAAAACTTATTTCTGAGCCATAAATGCTATAATTTGGAAAAATACATAGTTATATCTTTGTACGTAGTTATATACCCAAACAAGTAATCTAAATCTCAGAAATTGGAAAGGAACATGGAGCCCTCACCTGTGGTCCCTCATAGTTAAACCACCATCTCCAAATTTTCATCTGATGCTAATAATAGCATCACTTTAAAATACAGTTATCTCATCATTAATTTTCTAGCACTTGGCTAAAAAAAAAAGTATACTATAAAACATAAGCTTAAGGCTGGGTTTGTTGCAAACTGAAATATTTACCCAATTCCAATGCTTAAATAGTTTAAAATAATAGCATTTGGCACAGGGACTCTTATTTTTTAAGCATTATGGAAACCTAATTGTAAAGTATGGCAGATTACTGTTTTTCTTTTTTCTGACAATGTCTGATGTTCTTCCCAGACATTAACTACAGGTACCATGGTCTATTATTGGTAGAATTAGACAGTCCATTAAGACAGGCTTGCCAGGATTTCCAGTAGAGTTAACATGTGTCGATTCCTGTCCTCGGCAAGGCTAGCAGAAGGCACTGCTAGGCTAGAATTTTTTAAAGCAAGCATAAGATTTTAAAACAGGTGTTACAGTTGACATAATCATTAAATATCCTGCTTCTACAGAACTCCTATGAAAACAGATACTTTCTCATTTTAATTTTTAATAAAAATTCCTCTATTCCACAAAAACCTGTATTCCCAGGAGGATTTCCAGAATCATATGAAATCTCTGAAGTGTGTCTCTTAGGACACCACTGCTCACCTTCCAGTATTTGGGGGCCTAATAGTGGAAGGACTCAACAGACTAGACTTAGAAGTCACAAAAGCAATTTATATGGCACCTGGCTTTGTCTTTCTCTCCACAGTGGCCCAGGTGTAGTGAAGTAAAATGAATCAAGACGTGGTTACTCTTCAGTTCCTATGAATGCACAGTGGCCAAATGTAGGTCAAAGGATAGGACAAAGTTGTATATTCCAGAATCAAAGAGAGTAAAAGACAAATGAGTTCTTCAAGATCAGGTAGCTCAGAGATTCTCAATGTTTACTGTGGATAAGAATATTCCTAGACCCAACCACTGAGATTCTGACTCAGCAGCAGCAGGTGGTAGCAGGAGAAGTGGTAGGGATAGTAGTAGTAAATTGTAACACTTCGAAAATCCTTGCTTTATGCCAGAAACTGTGCCAAGGTCTTTACAAACATCACTTTATTTAATCCTCACAACAATCCCATTGGGAAGCTGTTACTATCATACCCATTTTACAGATGAGGAAACCAAGGTGGAGTGGTTAAGGAATCTGTGCAAGGACATCCTGCTAGGAAATGAACAAGAATTCAAACCCGGACAGGCTGGCTTCAGAGCCCGAGCCCATCAAACTCACTACACGAAACTACCCACCAACAGGGTTAGAGTGAGGCCTGGGGCATTAAGGAAAGTTCATGACTGAATTCAATCTTTTCTAAGTGGAAAAACTGAAATCCAGAGAAGGGAAGTCCCTTATCCAAGACAAAAATCTGTTACTGCATTTCCAGGAAGAAATCAACCACTATATGACACCAACTATTCTTAAACATTCCACTACACACATTCCTCTAGGGAAGAAACTGACAGAAGGCATTATTAAAAGCCAGCTCATTGGTTTCAGCCGTGACACGCTGACCAAGGTGCTGTTTAGGGCAGAGATTTCCACTCTTTTCTGTCCAATTTCACTGCTCACTCACCAGATAAGACACATTCCACAGTCAGTGTAAGGGGCTCCTAATCATGGTGATTCTCAAGGGAGGACAAAGGGAAGGGGAAGAAGAGATACTGTCCCTGAAAGGTAGATGATAACTGGAATGTGGGAGATTAGGTTCACATAAATTGAGGATAGAAAAAAAGATGTGATTGTGATATAGCTCCCAAGGATGGTCTTCCTTTCTCTAAACCAACTATTCTAAAACCTTAGCCTGTGTCAAAACATCACCAGATTTTTGCTTTGTTTTAACATATACAAGCAGGCAGAATACCCAGAATAATCAGATCTATCCCAAGCTGGAACTACTCACCTACATTCTCTCAAAAAGTGATAAATACATTTTCCAACAACATTTGATAAGTATGATCAGGCCGAAAACCCTACAGATGTATTGAAATGGTACCTTTTCTTAGTTGTCATTTCTGTTCAACAATCTAGGTCATTCTGGAGGACCACAAGCAATGATAATAACCAGATATTCCACAGGAAGGGTACGCTAGCATGACCACAACGCACAGGCATTTTCAAGAAAACACTGAGGGCTGGGGTGGGGGTGGGGGTGTTTGTTCCTGCCCAATGACACAGAGTGACCAGCCACGTCAAACCAACCTTCATCACTTCCACCTGCAGGTCTTCGTTGAGAGAAGGCGTCACTTTCACAGCATTCAGGATCTGATTGAGCAGCTGCTTCTCGTCAGAGTCCGTTTCCATGGATACAAACCTCTCTTCTGACAGAAGCTTCTGTAAAGAGGCACAAGGCAGTGATTGCAGATAGGCTTTCCCCGGCTGCCTTATTCAGCTGCACCTTAGTATGTATTGAGAATAATTTCTCTTAGGAGGCAAGTAGGTGGAGGCCATCAGCAAAGAACTCCTGCTATGTGTCATTAAAAAGAAAACACATCAAACCTTTGGTAAATGGTTTTTGGCAAAGATTTTTTCCTGCTAGTATATAATTGATTATAAATTTTATCAAGTAAAATTCTAATGTGGTGGCCATATAGGTTATTTAGGTGGTGGCAGTGGCCCTTCACAACGGTCATGCTCACACATACCCTTTTGAAACATAGCTTTGTCACAGGAACGAAGTTTTATAGACCACAAGTTCCTATTTACCTTTTTTACTTCCTATTTTGAACTGTCATTTACCCAGGAATTATTCGCAAATTCACAACTTCTGCTCATCTTTCCCTGGAGCCACACGGATTAAGCTTGTAAAATATTGGAAGTCAGCCATGAAGCCCATCTAAGTCTTTCCTTCCCTATACTAAACCTCCTCAGGTAGCTTCAAACATTCTTGGCTTGACATGGTTTCACAGACGCTCTCCTGCTTAACCTGTGGCCTCCAGAGTGAATGCAACACTTCAAGGGTGGTCTGACAGTAAAGGATAATGCAACTGCAAGAGTACCCTAAGGTAAACTACAGACTGAGGGTGACTATGATGTGCTGCTGTAAGCTCATCCCTGGTAACAAAACAAAACAAAATGTACCATTCTGGTGAGTGATGTTGTATACAGGGAGGCTATCCATGTACAGGGGCAGGGGCATAGAGAAAGCTCCACAGCTTTCTCTCAATTTATGTAAAATTAAAATTGCTCTAAAATAATAAAGTTTTTTAAAATAATAAAGAAATTAAAAGATGGCAAAGGGGGAAGATAGAAATGGGGTCTTTGGTGGCACCACTGAAGCTGCTGCATCAAACCTAAAACTGCCTAACTGTAGGATTCTAGTTATATAAGGTAATTAAATGTTTATTGTCTAAAAACAACAAAAAATTGTAATGCATAACTTTAATCACCTTCTCAGATCAAATCAGCTTAGCTGTAAGTCAGGACACATTCTGTGCTGACTCATCTTGAAGCCCCTTAATCTCATTCACAAAGGGTGCAATTAAGCTATTCTCCCCGATTCTGTCCTGAGGTAGTTGATTTCTGAGACTCCAGTGAAAGATTTTACATTAATCCCTGTTAAATTTGTCCTTGGCCAATTCCACGTAGAGTTGTTGCCCTAAAGAACTTTTGGCTTCTGATTCATCATGGTAATGACTCCCTCTTTTAGCTGAATCACAGTACAGATCTGGAAAAAAAAAATTGGGAGCAAACTTTCTTCTTAGGACTCCTGCCATTTTGCCTATATTCTCTTAAAAGAGACTTTCAGTATCATGTAGTATATGCCAGGCAGCCTGAAGTTAAAGTTAACATATAAACCTTTCTAAAGTGATAAAGACTGGGAAGTCCTAAAAAAGTGCCTAAAGTTAATGGGAGGGAATAAGATGCTGGAAGATGTTTAAAAAACAACTAAATGAAAAATCTATAAAATACTACAGAAAAAGGAACATCAGTGACAGATCAAAACAAATTCCCATTCAATTTAGGGTTGGCCCAATTACCTTGGAGAAAAGCAAAGAACTTTTAATAACATTATTTATAATACTTAATAATTTCTAATGCTATTATATATTAAAACATACATTATCTAATTCTAATCCATTGGGGGAAAAGGGTCATGATTTTCTCACCTTTTCATGCGTTAACTCCAGAAAGGTATCAGGGACCTCTCCTAGCTTAAAGAGCTAACAATGAAATTACTGATGTGAAAAGACATCCTATAAATGCCTCCAGTCCATGGCCATGCAGAATAAACCCCCACAGGCTTAAACTTCCCAGCACTTATCACTTAGAGACCAAACCACTTAAAATGTATTTATAGAGCCACCTCCTTTGCACTGCTAGAATGAGACCTACTATGTATGGTGTAAAACACAAATGAACAAATGCTCAGAGAAGGAAATGTGTCCAAGCAATCTATTCTTTTTAGACCAAATTTCTTCTTTCTTCACAATCTTGCTGTGGATACAAAACACATTAATCCATTTGCCAACCTAACTGTACAATAGAAAACAAAACAAAATCTTTCAAGGTTACCATTAATTTGTATTACACAGAACAACAGATGTTGAGTGTATACAAGATCTGCATTGGTATAGAACTTGAAATGTCTTTCTTGGGATCCCTTATTCTCCTCAAAGTTGGACATCACAAAAAAATATTTCATTTCTGTGTAGGCTTAGCTGGGTCCCCACGAATTGGGGTATGACGATAAAGGCTCAACAAGGTAATGTTGTGCACAGAAAAATGTAGGTTAATATACAAAAATCCTGTTATCCCCTATGGCTGTTACTTTCTGTCTTGGTCTTTAAACAGTTAGTACTTAAGATGTTAACTATTTGTTCTTTCCACACCAAAGGGGCTTGTCAATTTCTGTCATCCCTATTACATTCCGTGAGACCCATACCTGTATCCCTGCCAAGGCATGTTGAGCCAGCTTCACATTCTTGGATTCTAACGCCAACTGGAGTGGCAGCAGGCATTTCTCCCTGGCAAATACGGAAATAAGGACAACATATGAGCTCAGTAAAGTTGGCAGTCAAGTGATACGAGCCTTATGTACACCCACCTCCGAAATGCTCCACACACATATACAAAAACCATAAGCAATCATGAAAATGCACATGTCCTTTAAAAAAAAAAAAAGCAAAAAAGCTGTGTAGAATGACAGCATAGCAGCAGCTTGCCTTCTTAGTGTGGTTTCAGAAAGAGCAAACACAAGGATTCTCAAAACAATTGTTTTGATGCTCTCATTATTAAACGGTAGGACCCCTACCAGTCCATGAACGTGCACTGCTCTTTCCCAAACTGATGGAACTGCTTGTACCCAGTGCACCTGGGGTGAACAACTCTAGGAAGCACTGTTTAGACAGATTTCTATGCCTTGCTCATCCCTCTCCCTCACCTAGGAAATGACTGCATCACTACCACCTTGCCTCATTGATATAAATGGAAATTCTATTAACTTGTCAGTTTCTTCTCAACTCAAAGTGTTTAATAATCATTGATAATTTTTACTCTTTAGTTTCAGTAATAAATATATCTAAATTTTTTGATGAGTTCTTATTAAGCACATTTTCAAGACAGAAATACAAACGAATCATTAATAGTTTTGGCCAATGATTATAAGTATCTGATGTCATAGAACAAACAAAATACATGGAGAGCTACTTAAACATTTTAAAGCTTAAGATAAACAACTGGCACTAAAATATGTTAGGAATAAACCGAAAGGGCTACAAAGAGAAGCATATCTATTAGAAGCATTCACTCTAAATAATTAAACAAGAGACCGAGAATTTTAATCAACCCATTATTTCCCCATAGAGTTACACTGGCACAACAAATAAAATATTACTTAATTCCAACCAGGTTTGCCCACCTCCACTTAAACCAGAGCAGCTGCGTTTTTATCTGTTTTTATATTTCACCATAAACTGAAGGGGTCACTGACTTTTGAGAGTGTGAAAGACACAGGCAAAGACTACAGGATTTCATCTTTGGAGAAATAAGGGTCATGACTGTAGAACACAACAAAACAGAAGTTAATTACAGCTGATTCCTTCCTGTCTACCCTGAAGCTCTGCTGCTTTTCCGTGGTATCCTCCATCAGCAGCTGTGATAGATGAAATGAGAGTCACAGGCACTCCTTAATGCCGCCACAAAGACAGAACAAAAAACACCTTCCTAATCCTTTTCGCTGCTCTTCCCTAGCCTGATGTTACAATACCCACTTTTGCATGACAATTGATTAACTACAGTCATTTTTGTTTTCATTAGATACATCCTTTGACAGATGGATTAATTACCCAACTGTGTTACTTCCAGTTGGGTGGCTATAATTTTGTCGCTGTTACTGTTATCATCGGTTACAAGGCAAACACTGCAGTCAATTAAAGCAGTAATGCTGATTTTTTTCAGTTTTGTTTCTTTTGTTTAATCATAACCAGTTTATAAGCTTGGGAAAATTAACTGGAGGGGTGAAGTTAAGTGAGAAATAGAAATAATGGGCAGATGGAGTATTAACAAAAGAACCATAGAACTTCATCTGTAAACCCTTTCAATGGATGAATTCACTATAAAACAACTTTCATTTCTAATTTAGAGACAGATTTACCAGTGAGGAAAGTGGAGGTCCAAAGCTCTCATAGTCTTATAGCCAGGAGCAAAAAGTCCCTGTTGAGCGGCTATGTGCTGAAAATGCACAAATATTACCTATTACTCACCAAGGGCACCAAAAAGAGTGGATACCATGTTTAGTGGTAACAAGGGCACTCCTGGAAATGCTGAACCTGGTGACCCTTGGGAAGCAGCATTATGTCTGCATATAAATAAGTACATACTCATATTACTCATCTGTAGTATTAGTCCTTCAAATCCTCATTCCACCCTCTCACACGATTTATACTGCAGACCTGAGTCAGGTTGCGGACAAAAAGTATGTCAACCCTTGGTATAAATTATCTGCAGTACTATACAGGATTTGTGGATAAATGCCCAGACTGCGAGGTTGCACCGTGATTCCAGGGGACATCACTGCACGGCTTCCTTTGCCAGTCATGGTCACCAGGCAGGACTGGAAGATATAATTGATTCAGCTAGGTTTCAGCTGAATTGAAAGATATCGGTATTTAACGGAAAGAACAGGGACTGTGGAGTCGTACAGATTGGATTCAACCGTAACCATTTATAAGTTGTACAATCTCAGTCAAGAAGCTTAACTCTGGTGGGTCTTAGCTTCTTAATCCAAAAAAGGGGCATCTGAAGATGAATCCTATAGAGTTATAGTAAGGAGTACTGATAATATATATTGGGTTGGCATACTTTTTCCATTAAGAGGCAGATGATATTTTAACCTTTACAGACCACATTCTCTGTTCAAACTACTTCACTCTGCCATAGCACAAAAGCAGTCATAGATGATATATAAATCAATGAGCACGGCTATGTTCTAAAAAACTTTACAAAAACAGGAAACAGACCAGATTTGGCTTACAGGCTGTAGTTTCTCTAGCCCTGATACAGTCAAAAGCCCACAGATTATAATCTTCAGTATGGGATAAGCAGATCTAATCTTGTCAATAGCATCCAGAAAGATTTTGCATAGGGCATGGGGCTAACTGTCGTGGGAGGGTTGTCTTAGCAAAACTAATTATAGCACCAAGATCTCTAAGTGCTTTGAGGACGTAGATGGAGAGATTTCATCTGGCACTAAACCAAGGTACTCCATCCATCCAACCAGCCATCAACCAACATTTGAGTGTCTACTGCATGCAAGGTACCATGCTGGGTGCTCAGGGAGATCTGGAATAAGAAAGAACAAATACTTAATTTCATTTTATTCATGAGATGAAAGAGTGGAAAAAGAAAAGTTAATATTTACTATTATTTCCCTTTTAGTCTACCTGTCACTATAACCTTAAAATAGACATCCTTACCCTTGTTTTACATTTGAGAAAATGGGGGTTCAGAAAGGTTTCATAGCCTTCCTAGGGCCACAGCTAAAATCTGTTGGAGTACACTCAAACACAAGTCCATCTGATTCCCAGGACCAAATTCCTTCCAACACTCTTTGTTCTCAAAAGATCAGAGCAAAGCTAGATCTGTTTCGTAATCTTGATCATGAACACAAAAAAAAATCTAGCAAAAGGCCCTCTTCCTAGAAAATAATTTCAGGGGAATCAGAGGACCCTGTCAAACCCCAACTCCACATAGATCCCAAGTTAAGAGTCCCTGCCCAACATGGCAAAAACTTCAGGGTCTGCCTCAGAGAAAGCCATGCTCCCTGGCTAGGTTTAAGGTTCCACCAGGACAGGTGGTAGCTTCATGTATGTGTGCATGTGTGTGTGTGGGAAGTGAGGGGACTGGCTAACTTTCCTCTCAGGGTCCAAGGTCTCTCATTCCCTTAGACCCAGCAGTCCCAGATGAGCATCACAAGCCTCAGATCTTGACTTTGACAGGAAAGGAACACATGCAGGAAATGAATGAAGCTCACAGGGCACAACTGATTTCATTACTTGCTCTGTGATATCCTAAAAACCCTGCTGCCTAATTTTTTATAAGTGATTTTAATGGAAGAGAATAACAAGGCCTGATAACTGGGCCTCAAAAAAAATTATAATGAAGATGCAACATGCACACACTCAGTCCCCTTTGCACATACTGTATTAGAATAAATCATATTTTGATCTTTCTAGATGCTGCCTCATTGGGAAGAGAGCATACCAAAAACCAATATTCAATTGCATTAAGTGATTATTTTTTATGCACAGACATGTGCAAATTCATCCCTGCCTAATTAATTAAAGGCAGTGGCCCCAGGTTTCATGTCCTGACATGCCATTATTTCTTAAAGCAGAATAATTAGCAGTGCTGCATATGCATGAGGAAGACATTGTCCTGGGACACTGTATTTAGTCATGTCAAGGAGACTGTGCCTATTTCTTTAACTGCATTATCACAGTTTGCAGATAAGCTTTTATGGGCTGCAGGATAATAACAAAGGGAAATTAGAATAAGTGAATAGGGGAAAAATTAGAATTTACCAAAAAATTATTTTTCAGTATGAACACAAATATGAAATTCAAGTAAAGCCAAATATATTCCTGAATGTTAGGCTGATTCCCTTCATGCAGCACACAAGAAGGCACACAAATATACCTCAGATTTCTAAGGTCTGATTACACTTTCCAATTCTAGGATTCTATGACCTAAGACATTTATTCAATAACTGTCTGGATTCCTTCACCTATAACCATGGCTCTAGTTGAAAATCAGTGGGTTCTACGTGCAAAGAACCACACTACATGCGTTTGTATTCACCATTTAACTTTTGAAAGTAAAGAGTTAATTGTCAACAAAACTAAGAGATTCGATTACCTGTCCAAGGTCACATGTTTGTAAATGACAGAGCTGTGCTTTAAGCTGAGACCATCTCTCCTCACAGCCCATTAGCTCAGGCTTGTACCACAATGTCTATACCAGCAGACAGCTCCCACTGACTATGGCCTATGGCATCCTGCTTTAAACGGGAATCCAAATGTCCACCTGGTTAAACGAGTGGGGACAAGTATCAAACAAGTATATAAATTACCTTCTTTTGAGTTGGCCTTCATGAAGCACTGCATTACGTTTGACAGCTGGTGTGTAGTTGTGAGGACGTATAGGCATTTTGGATGGGTGGTAAAATGTGGCTTTGGGGCCAGCTGTTGGGTTCAAACTACAGCCATCTCATTTCCTAGTAGTCACAACCTTTCCTAATTTGAGTACAGAAGGTTTTTCACCTCCTTGTTGTGATACTTGGGATGTTATGCATGTTTATGAATATTGATGCTTTAATCAGTTTGTATTAACATTGATAGATTTTCATTGACTAAGCTCTCCCAGAGCCAATTCTATTGAGCCAATTGGAACTAAATTGGTTCCTTAATTGATTTTTCTCTGTGGTACAGTTAAAATGTTTCCATTTTACTTCTATTTTTATTTCTATTTTAATGAAATTGTTTTTATTGGTATAAACCCTTTTCTTTTATATTTCATATTAAAGATTAGATCCACCCTTCAGGAACTATTTTAGGCCCTGGAGATACAAATGTGAACAATGTAAAAATCCCTCCCTCCTACAGGGCTTTAAGATTTCTTAGCAAGTCTATTGCAATTAAGTTGAGCAAATGAAACTGCCATCTTTGTAGATTGGTTATGTATCAGCAATTTTATGACTCAATCCATTAAAAAGAACCCTAAATAATATAATGTGGTTATGCTCCTATTTCCTTCAGAATATAAAATTATATTATCTATCATGTTACTATGAAAGGCATAAAAAAAAGCCAAAAAGTACAAAAGGATCTATAGCAATGAAAATCAATTAGGGCACTACCTAAAAAAGAGCTAGGCTGAGTTGATGATGGGTAGGTATCTCCAGACACTGGCAAGGGAGATTTTTTAATTTCTTTTTTTATACTTTCTACTTGTATCAATTTTTATATAATAACTCGAGAGAATACTAGCATAGTCTGAAAATATACTTTAAAGCTACAATATCATTGGCTCCTCACAAAAATAGCCAATCGTGTTTCCTTCTCCTGCTCATTATTATTAATGCCTAATAATCCCCTTGGGAGCAGTACAAAAGATTTTTAGTATTAATAAGATCTTTAATTTTTACTCCTGTGTGTCCAGTCTCTATATGAAATATGCATATGATGATGAATAAGACACATAGTTGCTGTCCACATTGACCCCAGAGTCTAAGAAAAGTAATAGATAAGGGATAGTATATAAACATACATACAAGGTAATATGCACTTGTATAAGGCCTATATGATCAATGACAAAAATACAACGGGGGTAGAAGAGATCCTGTTTAGGAAAATACAAGTGCTTTCATAGACAAGGTGATACTCCTTTGGCCTTAAAATGGACAGGACAGTATGGGACTAGGTTAACCAAGTGAAAAAGGAAAAGACATACCTAGCTGAGGCTGTAAGTGCAAAGGTACAGAATGGGTTCATGGAACAGCCAAAATATCACTGTGACCCAATAAGCCATGGTGGCAAGACTCATGAGAAATAAGTTTGACAAGGTAGATTCAAAATGGGTTTAGAAGGGTCTTGCATGCATGCCAGAGAGGCTGGCCTTCAGCCATTTAAAAATAGGGGCTAACGGAAGATTTAAAATCAAGGGGATAATGTGATATCAGACATTTTCTACAAAATAATTCTTGCTACAATATAAAGTATGGATAAAGAGTAGAATGTATGGGAAAAAATGTTGGTGTCAGACTAATCTGGGTCAAATTCAGGTTCTGCCAAATTTCAATGTGTACACTAAATATCTAAGTTTAAGCTCTTCGACTCTCACTTTTATTCATCTAAGAATATGGAACTAATATTACTTGTCTTGAGAAATATTACAATGATTATATAACAAAGCATTGGGAAAGTTTCTAATTAATTGCCAAGGGCCACCCTAATATTTGTAGCTCTTCTGAAGGCCCCTGGCCCAACCTCTTTCTCTTCCCATTCCTGGATCTGTCCTACCCCATTAGAGATCTCATGGGCACAAGTATGTATATCCCAGCCTGTGGGCCACTCTCAGACCACAGCCCATGCAAATAGCTGCCCTATGGCCTGGCCTAGGGCCTAAAGATGCACACACTCGTGGCACCATTTGCCTTTTGAAAGAATGGCAACACACAGACTCTGGAAGGAGGCTCAGCATAATCTAAGTAGAGAACTCTGAAGTCTCCAGGAGCCAGAGCATGAACCAAGGGTGTTCATTGGGCTCTGGGTGGGAATAATCCATCAGCTCTGAGGAAGACAAGAATGAGGTCTCTGTAACATGGGCACAGGGCAGGGTCCCCCCTTGCCCACAATTCAGGGTCGTATGATAGTGCCTAGCATGTTGTACACATTCAACAAATGATTGCTGTCATGGTACTTTTCTTACTGTCTTATAATAGTTTTGTTGTTGTCATCATTATTTACTGGCAACAGGAAAGCCTGAAAGAAGGCACTACACTCTGATATAAGGACCTAGAGCTGAAAGAACTGTATTCAGGAATGGAAAGAAGGAAACCAAACTACAGATGGCATGAAAATGGAATAGAGAGGACCTACTAGAAGTGGGACGGATAATAACCACATTTTTATGTATTTTGGCATCTGAATATGAACAGGTAGAAAATTATATGTACTTGTAAGAAACTTAGAAAACATTTAGACATTATCCATCCAGAAGTGATAGCTAAAGCCTTGGAAATGAACTTCCAAAGAAAAGTACATGTGCAAAGAAGAAAGACAGAGCTTAGAAAAATCCCTCCAGCCAGTAAGTGGAAGAAAGAAAGGAAAAGTCACAGGAAGCTGTGATGCTCAGGAAGACAACAGAAGGAATGCTGTCCATCAAAGACACATCCATTCATGAATAGTAGTGACCAGTCATTGAGTGCCCACAGTATGCCAGGCATTAGAGCTCGGCATACATACATAATCATTTAATTCATTACTTACAACACCATGTATTAGGTAATTCTTTCTATGAGCTAACAGACAAAGAGTAATTTGTCCCATGTCATCTAACTACCATAAAGCATTATATGCTGTTAGAAGATTAACTTTACTGCAAAACTTAGGAAAAACTAGGAACACTTTGGCCACTGCTCTAGAGGAGTAAATAAAGGAAGGAAGAGAAGTGATGAGCCCATCCATCATAGGAGGCTATAAGCTAGAAACTATCTCATTTAATGTTATCTCATTTAATCCTCCCAAGAACTGGGCAGTGGGCTTTATCATATCCATTTTCCAGTACAAGAGGCTCCCAGAGAAATGTACCCATGGATGGAGCTGGCAAATCAATTTGTTCAGATTTAAATGAAAGGCCTATATGACACAAAAGCCTATACTCTTTCCATAGCAAAATGTTACCTCTCCCACACAAGAAGCTAAAAGGGGAAGAGGGAGACATCTATAACATGGAGATAAGATAAGGACAGGGATCCCTGGAAACTAACCAAAGTAATACAAAAATTTTAACCTTTTAGCTGTTCTCCCCCAAAACAGTCCATGAAAACCAGAGGAAAAAAATCTCCACTTTCCTCAGGACAAGTATAATCGATGCCTGCTTTTGACTGAATAGCAAACTCAGACATAAAGATGTGCATGCCCACACTTCCCGGGAAGTAAAAAAACCTATGTCCTTCACTCTTTCATTGGCTTTTTCTCTATAAAGTAAAACGTCAAGCATTAAACTGTCAAATTTAGCCCAAGATATAAAAGCTAAGCATCAGGGTAGTTTAAGTAAATGAAAAGGCCAAGAACAGTACTTTAAAGCTTAATCCTCAGTGCCAAGATAGACTGTAGTGTTTAAGGCTAATAACTGTCCATCAAACACATGCTAAGTGCTTTAAGCCTCATGTCCTCTTTATTTACACATTCAGCTGTCTTTACAAATGCCACCCTCCTTCACGTATCTGCTTGAACCTAGCAGCATTCCTAGCGCCCCTCCAGGCTGGGTTAGTGCCTCCTCTAACCCATAACACAGCACACAGTGGCTGGTTATACACATGGTTAGGAATATTGTTAAATAGCTGTGAAGGGAAATTTATTACCCTCCTTGGCTCCCAATCAACTGGTAATGAATGTCCTTGTGAAATCCTCTACTAAACAAGCAAACTATCTTAATAATATCACAATAACACACTAAATTAAAAAATTGAGACCTTACCTTCAAAGAGGAGAAGATCTCTAAGATTTTATGCCAATTTCTGACCAATTGGTAGAAGCATAACTTTAATGAGGAAAAATTAACATGACTTTTTTTCCCCATGGTACATCTATTTCATGGAATTTTAATGGTCTTTAAAATATTTTAAAGAACTCTTGATGGCATCAAAAAAATTTTTTTGCTATCATTCTAAGTGAAAGTAACTTGTTACAAAATATTGCATACCATGTGACCTATAACGTTCATTATGTACACTCAGAAAAAAATAAACCAGATATTAAGATTTATTGTCTCTAGGTGATCTTTTATAGCCAACTGTCAAGAGTTAGAAAGTTCAGACTTTACTATTATCACTGGGCACATCATATTCTCTTTAAGCCTCAATCTCCTCATCTATAAAGTAGGGATGTAATGAAACCTACCACGTAGTTCAAGTAACATGGCAGTGTATATCAATCATTATATTTTCTAGGCTTTTAAATTTCCTATATGAAGAACATGTTTTATAATGTAAAAATATTTTCCACAAGTTTATCATTTGTGTATTCTTTCTAAATAATTTAAAACAAGTGTATTCCATATCATAATGCTAAAATTATACTTTTTAGACTCCTATCTTGCACTACTCACAAAAATTAACTTGAAATGTATTCAAGACTTAAATTAAGACCTGAAAATATAAAACTTCTAGAAGAAAACAGGGGGAATAGCTCCTTGACATTGGCCTTGGCAATGATTTTTTGGATATGACAACAAAACACAGACAACAAAAGGAAAAAGAAACAAGTGAGACTATATAAAACTAAAAACATTCTTCACAGCAAAGCAAATAATCAACTAAATAAAAAGGCCATCTACAGAATGGAAGAAATTATTTGTAAACCACATATCTGATAGGGGTTAATATCTAAAATATATAAAAAACATAAAACCTGATAGCAAAAAAACCCCCAAATAATCCCATTAAAAATGAGCTAAGAATCTGAAAAGTTATTTTTCCAAAGAAGACATACAAATGTCCAACAGTTACATTAAAAATGTTCAACATCACTAGGCATCAGGAAAATGAAACTCAAAAACTACCATGAGTCATTACCTCACACCTGTTTGACTAGCCATTATTAAAATACAAGAGATAAACTTGGCAAGGGTATGGACAAGAGGGAACTTTTATGCACTATTAGTGGGAATGGAAATTGGTGTAGCCATTAAAGAAAACATAATGGAGATTTCTCAAAAAATTAAATATAGAAATCCCATTGTGATTTCTATATTGTGTGTATATTCACAAAGGAAAAGAAACATAATCAGTATCTCAAAGAGAGGGCTGCATCCCCATGTTCATTGCCACATTATTTACAATAGCCAAGACATGGAAATAACGTGTCCATCGACAGATGAATGGATAAAAATGTGACTCACACAACAGAATATTATGCAACAATAAGCAAACACAATAAAATATTATTCAGCCATAAAATAAGAAGGAAATCCTGCCATTTACAACAACACGAATGAACCCAGAGGACATTCTGCTAAATGAAGTAAGCCAGAGGCAGCAAGACAAATACTGCATGACCTTACTTATATGTGGAATCTAAAAAGTCAAAATTATAGAAAGAAAGAGTAGAATTATGGCTGCCAAAGGCTGGAGGGTAAGGGAACAGAGAGATGTTGATCTCAAGGTACAAATTTTTCACTTACAAGATCAATAAGTCTGATGATCTAATGTAATTGAAATTTGCTAAGAGTGGGTCTTAAGTGTTCTCATCACACACACACACTCACACACACAATATTATAACTATGAGGTGATGGATTTGTTAGCTTGATTGTGGTAATCATTTTACAATGTATACATGTATCAAATCATCTCATTGTAAACCTTAAATATGTATAATTTTACATGTCAATTATACTTCAATAAAGCTGGGGGAAAAAATAACACCTTTTTATATTCTGAAGTTACAGTCTGTCCCATCTTAAGAGCTCTGCAGTTCTTTTCTCATAGACATCAAAAATCACTTTCAGCCATCCACGTCAGGAGATCATTCTCTTTAAGCAATTCATTTTGGCAATAAGCATCAGATAGAGAACAAGGACATAAAATTTTATTTTCCCATAAATGGTAACTTTTCCCAGTTTGTGGTGTTTCAATGACTAAATATCCCAATAGATTCTACACTCCAGGCACTTTTTAAAAATAGGCCTTGGGTAAGAGGCAAAAAGGTTGGTTTGGTTCCTTATTTGACGTCTGCTTTAAACACATTATAAACTCTGTATTTTTCTCCACCAGCCTGAAGAGCCAGCTGAATAAGATCTACCTTAGTCTGCTACTCAGTAGCCTCAGGTCTGGCATTATCTGTGGTGAAGACAAGACTTTCTCAGGATAAAGTGAATTTTAAAGGTTGAGTTTGTGATTAGGCACTAGTCACCCTTTAGCCTGGTTTAAACTACCTTAGAATGCAGTCACCCTGAAGGCAGTTTTATCTATGACAACACATTAGCAACAGACTGTTTTATCCCACTCGAGGTTATACCAAATCTATTACACAACCGCGTGACCTTCCTAAATGAAAAATGGACTGGAAAAAAAAATCAAAAACAAATAAACCCAGTATTTTTTTTTTTAATGCACTGAAGAGAAAAAATCAGCAGCAGACTATTCTCTTAGTGGAATGATTAAAGGCTGAAAATCCCAGGCAGTCAAAGCTACTTGACAAAAATCCAGGGAAGGGTATGAAAATGGGACAGCAAAGGACAGAGTCCTCTAAACCAGGAGGACTGTGGCGATCTTCCTTCTCGTGGGGGTTAGCATAAGACTGACCGCCTGATGTTCTCCACAGTCACACCCATCCAAGATCACAAAGAGCAAGTGCAACTCAGCTGTCTTGCAACAGGCTTGGCTGTAAGTGCCCTACATCCAGACAGAGACTGAGTGGGTTTGCAAAAGCGTATGTGTGGGTGCCCACAAAAATCAGTAAAAACAAGATCCTGAAGTTCAATCAGGATGTTCACATGGAAGAAAGAGAAATCTGCCAATAAATAGATTAGGTATTCAAGTGTTTCAAATGCTATCATTGTTATTCTGCTAAAATTATCATTTCCATTGGTAAATCCCCACTATATAGACTCTTCTAGCTGATATAAGGTGTCTCTTCTTCTATAAGGTTTTCTTTTTTTTAAAAAAAGGACACCCCTACTCTTTTTCTACCCTAACATCCATGAGAGAGATCCCTAAACTGCAGAAAATGGGGTAATTGACTCTACCACCTAAACACTCTTCCAGCTGCACAGATGCCTTGTTACCAGGGGGCCTTGACACACTATTCACATCTTAGTGTTTTTCCCAATGTGTCAGAGGCACCGACGCACTCTCAGTTCCAGCCTGGGATGGCAGGAACATGCTGAGTGGATCAAAATGACCAGGAACCCTGCTGCTGAAAGACAGGGTCAAATCAACCTGGGAAATGAACGTTCACACTCAAGTTTATGGACACTTACTCATCGTCACTCCTCATAGCCACACTATGTGGCTGTTCTCTCCTCTCTTGGGACATAGAAGGACCCAATATCCTGATGCAAGCTGTGTTCCACCCAGTCATCCCTAGAAAGCCAGAGCTATCCTTGTTGGGTTGCCCAGGCACCTGGGCCTGCCCAATTGAGAGCCCACAGTGTCTGAGCAGGGAGCTCTCCTGCTCTGGTTTAAGCATGATGGCTACACAGGGGAAATCATAGTGTCGTGGAAGGTAATGGGATCTGGTAATGGAACTCTGGTCCAACTTGAAGATCTGTGTTTCGTTTTGGCCAACAAATATAGAGTATAATCCTGGGCATGTTATTTAGCTCTGTCCAGAGCATATTTTCTGTTCACAAAGCACTAGGAAGGTTCTGCCTTCCCTAGTCTTTTTCAAAAGGATGGGAAGGATAAACTGAGCTGAAATATGAAAGGGCTTTGAAAGCAAACACTTTATAGAAATATGAGGGAAACACATTAAGAACAGCAGAGTCTAAGGAAATGAGTCTTCTTTTGTCCTAGCTCAGAAACTTGTATTCTCTAGAAGTCTGCTCTTAACCTGCAAGATGGGAATATCTCTATCACCTCTTCAAATTCTAATACCTCTACTTCTTTGAAATATGTGGCGGGTAGTGCCAGCAGCCTTCCTCTTAGCAACTAGATCCTAAATCTGTTTTAAAAGCTGACGGTGTGATCCATCCTGAGTAGTAGTAGATCAAGACTGGTCTGAGTCTTTCCCAGTAATCCTGTTTCCTGCTTTTCCAAACTCCCTGTAGCTCTAGAAGAACTTCTCCTTTCCTGATAAAAAGGACCAGACCTAACTAGGTGGTACAGCCCTTCTGCCTTCTGCCTTGGAAGAGAATGTGATGACTGGAGCTGCCATAGCCATTTTGTGGTACGAAAAGTCAAATATAATGGAAGGCCAACAGAATACTGGACATACCGGCCTACCCCTAGATACTATTAACGATAAAATTAAGTCCCATCTTGTTTAAACCACTGTTAGTTAAGTTCTCCATTACTTACAACTGAATAACATATATTCTATTAAAGCCTATTTCTTGAGAAGTGCCAACATTCAAGTAATGACCTCTGTACCTTCTGTCATGATACATTTCTCAAAGATGAAAAAGAAAATGAAGGAATAGGGACAATGGTAATTCCTATTCTAACCTATCTAAATGACAGATATTCAGCAAATATGCAATAAAGACATAGGCTATGTTAGTTAAAAACAATTTTCTGTATTTGACCCTCTATCATAGATTAGCTGTGAGACTTTTATCAATCCAGCCTGTCTTCTTACTATTAAAATATAGATTATATTAGTGTCCATTATAAAATTTAACAAAATAATGTATAAAATCATTAGCAAAATTCCTGGCACAGACCAATGCTCCATAACTGGTACTCTTCAATTCTGTGGGGAGGCACCAGGGGCCCTGGGGATAAGAATGATGGCGTTTAGAGTATGGGTAGGGGAGCACACATATAAGCCAGTTATTTACAGCAGTTGGACAAAGGCCACAATGTGTACCTGTGTGCCCTGGGTGCAGGAGAGAATGCTAAACCCCCACTCCCAGGAGCCTACATCTTATAAAAGCCACGTATGTCTCAGCTCTCCTCTCTTACTATTTTACAGGTGTTACCCAATATTCAACGTCTCAATATAGAATTTCCTTATCTTTATCCTGCATAAGAAATAAAAAGGACAGCAATATGGCCAAACAGCAGCCAGACAAGAGGAAAGGGTCCCACCAATAAATCTTCATGTTTGTTATAGCTCCCACATTCACCTGCGCTCTCCTCATACCCTATGGATTCCTTCAGGGAACAGGTATCCATGAGGGTGCTTTCAGCTGCAAGTGAAAGGAAATCCAACTCCTTAAGTGACTTAAGCAAGGAGACAGGCTGGCTTCAGGTTTAGGCAATTCAGCACCGCCATGACACAGGCAAGAATCTAGGTTCTTTTAATCTTTCTGCTGATCCACCCTCTGTGTCAGCTTTATCCCCTGGATGGCTCCCCTCAAGGCTATGATACAGCCCTGACCCTTCCAACTATTATTTGAATGTGTTAAGTTTCACAGGAAGAACTTCACGTGCACAAGACTGAGAGAGCATCCCCTCACATTCCATTCTGCTACATCTGACACTGGGCCAATTCATGTCAGACCAGACAGTGGTGCCTGCCATGGGGCAGCCTCCCCGAAACACAGGGCTGATAACAAAGGTAGATCCTGATACCCAATCTGACACTGCTGGGGGAAGGAGGTGTTTGCATTTTTAGTAGGAATCCAAGCTTTCTGTTCCAGAAGAAAATGATGGATGGTCCAGATAATTTACAAATAACCCAAAATTACCTCCTAAACTAAGAAAACGTCTGCACCTTTTCTGGTTAAAGACAACCAAAGCATTACTTTTAGGTAGGTATTTGTTGCAGTACATAGGAAATGTGGTGTGCTCCCCCACCCCCATACACCATCAACAGCCACCCTGACAGCCTCACTGTGGACTGCCATAGCAGAGGCCAGCTAAGAAACGTCTTGAGTCTAAGTAGAAATAAAAGAGGCATGCTGAGGGAACTGGAATCAAATGCTTCTCTCTTATTTCAGATGCTAGTATTTAATTTAAACATCCTGAAGTTTTCCAGATCTTGCTTGCTCAGGCAATTAGGCCTCTTTATAGTCTTAGGAATCAGATATAACACTACTTAAATACAGATTTTTATCTGATCCTGTGTTTTAAGAACCTTGGTTCTCTACATAAAATCACACTTTGAACTCAGTACTGAAGTTAAAACACACACACACACATACCCTTAAGCATACTGTGAACAGCCAAAACACTGAGCAATTTTATCAGTGATATTTCACTTTTGATTTGTTGCACATTCTGCAAATTGCCAGTCTTACCTGATAACTTATGTAATCTTCACAAGAATCCTAGTAAGAAGTACACTGTAGGGTGATTATAGGGCAATGCCCATTGCTAGGGGAATGGTATAAGTGACCCAAGTGACAGTTCCACAGGCCTGTGAGAAGGAAAGCAGAGTCGCCTCCCTCCAAGGAATAACAGCTGGATTGCTATTTGGTCCTAAAGGTTTCGGAGTCCAAGGCAAGGCCTGGTGAAAGCAGGAGGGCTGAGAGCAGGTTCTGTTCTCAGGTAAGAGAAAGACCTGGTGACTCTTAAACGATACTTTGAAAGCCTGGCAGCTAAAATGGGAAAGGAATGATTCTCAAAGCATAGCCACATGAGACCTTTTCAGAGAGTCCATGAAGTCAAACTATTTTCATTCTCAATCTCTCAGGAATATACACTGGTTTATCAAATATATATATAATATATATATATACATATATATATATATATATATATATATATAATATATATATATATGTGTGTGTGTGTGTGTGTGTGTGTGTGTGTGTGTGTATTTTTTCATAATTATTTTAAAAGGCAATTAAAATTCCCCTCTGTTTTAAACCACTTGTCTGTATAGGCTGGATTTTCCTTAGCCAAATCAGCAGATTGTAATGGATTAAATAGAGAAGCAACCTGAGAATCTAGCTGTTTTCTACTAAGTCAAGTAACAAAGATTTGTAAAAAAAAAAAAAAATGTAAAATTCTTCCAAGTATTTTCTTAAAAGTAGTTTTCATAAAAAGTCATTTATATTAACATGCAATAGGCTTATGATTTTTAGTAAATTAAATTTTTAAAATGTCCATTTTAATGTCTAACATGAAAACTATAACCCGCAACTTTTTAAAAAGTTCTTTGGGGTCCTCGATAATTTTTTAAAGTGTAAAATAGAGATGTCAACACTGAAGACTGAACATTCAGGATCTTGACATTTGAGGCAATCATCATGAACAAATAAAGGTGTCCACAGTACTGCATGCTTGGGTTCACACACCCTAAAGTAATAACCATTTTCTTTTGTAATCAAATATCCTATTGACTTTAAGTTATATCCCTATTTTTACTATCTCTGAAACACATGAGTGCCTCCCTCCCCTCTTTCAGCAAATACCATGTTACTGGTTTTATTTTCCACATCCAGGTTTACTTCAGAGTTGGAGTTAAAATCCTCTATGGTAATAATACAGCAGCCCAGCCTCAGCTCAACCCTGAGAGGCCCTATGTCCAGCTTCCTCCCTGGGCCCTTTGCCCCACAAGCCATGCACAGCTGGACAGTTTCCCAGTTTCTTCTCTACCAACAGTTTCTGAAATAAGCATACAAAACCTCCTTTTGTCTTTAAAGAATTGTCCTCCCAGCTGATAAATACAAAAAACAAAAACAAACAAAAACAAAAACAAACAAAAAAACAGGACTTACAAAATAAAGCAAGCAAATGGGGGAAGTTAGAGTTTCAGGAGGGAAAAAAAAATCTTTGAAATACAACAATTCTCTCTGGACGTTTTTCAGTTAAAAATTAGGCCAGGTTTGCTCCTCCTCAGAATATGATTTCTTACAGATGCATTCCTTTAGTTTAGGCCTAAAAATGAGTCCTACATAAAACCTCTAATTCTGCAGGTTCGCTTACCTCAGTAACCCTCCCTAAGGAAACCTTCTTAGCTGCTACTTGGCCTCTTCCCTCAGTCAATTCGGCAGAAGCTAGGAGAGCACAGGGCGAGTTATTTAATTACATAATTACTCAGGCTTCCCCACTGGGTGTTCACATCCGCTCCAGACTAGCATTTCTTTTACCTGAAGGTCTCCTTCTGCCTTACAGAGAGGAAAAGTCAATTTAGGTCATTTCCTGGCAAAGTCATATGTATACACTAATCTCAATAATAAATAAATAATAAATAACCTCTACTCACTTATGGCTCTTCCCCCCTTTTAAAAGCTCTGTCTCCTTGGAAATTGTATTTAAAGTTATATTCATATGAGGTGATCGTATATATATTCCTACACTAGTAAGTTGCACTCATGAATGAGCAGTAGCTAAACACAGCAGCTTTCTCAAGAATTCTTTTCAATAAATGTGCTTCATCAGATAATTTACTGCATGAAATTTAGCTTTATATATCTCAGCTTTTCACAGAAATTACAAATTAGAAAAAAACAAACTTCTGTATTAAATCTACAGTGAGATAGGTAATGCTTCATAATGGGTTAAGAAGGTAAACTTGGGAGTCCAGCAGTCCTGATGCTATCTGGGTTTGGCCTGAAGTTCTCTCAAAGCCTCAGAGCTGCCTCTGCCTCACAGATGTGTTGTCAGGATTAAGACCAGCATAGCACATAGGAGAATTCCTGGCACATAGTAAAAGTTTAAAAAACGTTAGCTTATATTCTAATGTGTCCCAAATTTATGTGGAAATATGTGAATCATAAAGCTATTTAGCATGCTACAAAGCATCGTAATAACGGAATACTGTACTGTGGAACAGGTAAAGGAATAGCTCCTGTATCAAATTTATTCGTCTTAATTTTAAAAAGATATACCAGGTATTGTGTGGTTACATAATACTACCAATTTATAAACAGCTCATCTAACATAAATGTACAGTAAAATAATACAATACAAGTATAAAATATTTAATAAACAAAGATGTTCAAAGCAACTAACTCTGATTGTTAGTCTTTGTACCATGCTTTCCCCAGTAGAAAAGTCCTAGAGGATTAAAAAAAGAAATACCAATATCTCACCAAGCCATTTACATCACTGAATTGATGAGCTCAGATCCCTACCCATCTCTTGGAATCCATTTTTATAACCCATCAATATAAATAATATCTCAGAGGCATACTTTGAAATGAAAGCAGGAAATTTGGAGCTAAAGTGCCTGTAAGGCACAGTTTCATTATGAAAACCATGCACAGAATAACCAGCACAGCAAAAATCCTACTTTGATCCCATCTGAAAGAAATGAAGAGGCATGAGAAAGGAAATTCATGATTGGATTGTTACACGTTCTCAAAATGGAGTTATGTTTCCTCCTAACACTTCCCTTGAGAGCTAAGTGCTATAAAATAAAAACAACTGCTTGTCATAAAAGAAGCACAAGTGGCCATGGCTGGTTATGGAACATTAATATCTTGCTCACATCACAAAATATCACTCGAGCCCAGTATCCCTACATCCTAGCTTGAGCGGATTATGTACTTCTTTAACTGACTGCATCCTTTAAAAGTGCTTTTAGGTCAGGGGATATTAACAAGGAGAAGCTTTATAATTGAGAGCTAATTGTAGGTCTTCCTTATCAAAGGTAATTAGAACATGAAAACCATTAGGACTAGTTTGTGGGCTGGCAGATAACGCAGAAACAGCTGTTTGTAAGTTAGGAAAAAGTATATAGTATTATCACTCATTTAAACTATGGTAAATGGTGACAAGAATACTCTTTGTCTTCCACAGCAGGAGGGAAAGTAAAAGAGAAACTAGATCTTCAGAGCACCTCGATTTCTAACATGGATTTCAGCACCCCCACTACGAAAGGCTACTTTACATTCTCCCTGTAGACTGGTTTTTGTGGCCGACACAGAAACATCATTCTGCTCACCTGTTTAGGGTAAGCCTGATCTCAGGAAGCTGGAATAGTTCAGGTGACTATAGGGCAAGCCCTTGTTCACTTAAATGATCCCCACTGACATCAGGCTAGGCTGACAATGTCTTCCTCCATATTTCCTTTCCTAGATCACTAAAAAATTCTCTACACTGAAAATAAGTCAGGCTAAGACTAACCAAAGTGTCTTAAACCTCCTATTCTCTTTTTCTTTTTCTTGTGCAGAAGCAAAAGATCAACAGAGCCAAAAATGATTTGTGTGCCTCTACAAAGAGAAGTCAGCTATGGTAGGGAGGAAAGGCAGAAATCAGCAAGAGACCTCAAGATGAATTTAAATCCAATAGAAGCCCAGATGTTTGCAAATCACCTGGAATAACACTGATGCTCCCATTAGAAGTGCATGTCTTGCACTTAGGCTGATATCCTCCATTCAGTTAGCAGGAGCTGAAGATAGGACCTGGGAATTCTACACAGGCACCCTCTGCTTCCTCCTCTTGACAGTGGGCAATTACTAATGAAAGAGCCTGGGGCAGAAAGAAGCAATGCTTGACCAGTCTGTAATTCCTCTAAAATGTTTTATCATGGCTTTCTCCTCTGCAATGCTCTATGTGTGACTGAATCCAGTCACTAGAGTCACTAAAATCATTCATGTGACATCTGGACCTCAGTTTTTACAAGACTTCCAAGCAATCAATGATGAAAGAAAAAAAGATACTACAACGGTAGATTTCTCAAAGTCTCAATTGTCTTCTGATTTGAGTCATTACTAATGAACATAACTGATCAAAACAATATCACAATTATTTATCAGACTGTTAATCTACTTAACATTGAAGGCAATCAATGGAAAAATAAATAGAAACAGCGTGGAAGTATTTGTGATTTGAATTATTCCTTATAGCCCTTTCCAGAACCTGCAACAACAACAAAAAATCTGAAAATAATCACTTCTAGGTGCTAACAGAAATGGAAACAATCTGAATATAAAATCTGGAGAATACAACAAGTAGTTTATAAATCTGGTTTATTTCTCATATACTAAATATAATTGACGAAAAATGTTTAAAAGAATTAACACATCCCAATTCTTTCTCATGCAACTAGATCTTCTGGGACAGGTGCTCAAACAATAAAAAGACAGCAAGTGAAACATAATGAGTGAACAGAGTAAGTGCTCTCTGTGTTTAAAGTGTCCGGGTAATGAATCAAAGGGTTAAAGAAAAACTGATGCACAACAAAGGCGGAAAAGCCCATTACCGTGTATCTCCTCATTATATTACTTCCCTGATAATAAAATGAAATAGTAAATCAGACCATTATTGATTCAATGACTCTGTAATCTAATCATGGCTTATTACTATGCCATGGGAAAGGCTTTAAAAGGCTCCCAACTATTGCAAATTATGGTCAAGCTGAAACCCTCATATGGATAAAATCCTACGATGAATTTACATGTGCTGCCACATAACAGTGTTTTTCAGATTCATTCTCCTCCCTCAGAATATAAAATCTCTGCGTGCAAGGCTCACATCTGCTGTCTCGTTTATATGGTTCCATTCTCTGTATAGGAATTTTGGACAGACCTCACCGCATATCTGGAATACAATAACATGCATTCCTTTGTATACAAAGATGACTTCGTCAGCTCTTTATTTATCATAGGATAAAAACTCTAAATTACATTTCTAAAATGGTGAAGATATGTAAAGACATATATTCATATATACATATATTCATCCACAGTTCCTCATCCAGCATCTTTGCCATCAATTTTGTGACTATCCCCTATGGATTAATCAAGATGGCTATCTGTCTTTGAGATAAATCTCAAGGCCACGGATGAAAATTAAGCTAAATGGCCAAACACACGTCCGTAGGCCCATTAACACTATATTTTTTCCAAGTCGTCTGGCCACACATACACCAAGAGCTAGAAAATAGTTGTCGTTTGATGAATATTCCCAACCCATGGACCAGGAGCTTCTACTGGTACCATCGTTATTCTTGCCTCACACTGAAGGCAGACCTTTAATCACAGACCCAGAATCACAGACGGCCTCAATGCAGATTCAACAACCCTGTGGACTGGAAAACAACCTATAGAGCAGTGTCATCATACAGCCACTAAAAAAATTTTAAACTGACATTTAAATTTTTCATTATAATTAATTAATTGCAAAGGCAACAATTTTGTCATATTGGAATTATTAAAAATTTAATTAAAACTTTGCTCACTTAAATGTATCTAATGAAATCTAAATACTTCACCATTTAAAAATTACCTTCATCCATCAAAAAATATAAGAAGAAACTCTCCTTTAACAGTAAAAAAAAAAGGCTGCACTGTTCTCTTTTCTCCTTGAACTTGTATTCCCATTCTACTTCCTCATGGAATTTTTCTCTCCATATTATATGTTTTAATGCTTGAGAAGCTTTTATTAATCCTTCTATTATAGTTCTTTGTAACAAAATCTGTAAGAAATGATTCTTTAAAATGTTCCTGAGGCCACAAAGCTTAAAATTGTTCAATTTTCTTCTGGTTTGAACTCTGATTGCTAATGTAATCCATATAACTGATCCAAACAACATTAATAGTTACTTATAAGAATGTTAATGTAGTTAACACAGAAAGTACAATTTTATTAGAAATGCATTTCTAATGAAACACGTAGAGCCAGTTTATTGGTTTCCTCAATTAGTTTACATACCTATGGATGAATATTCCCTATTCTTATAATAAGATGGGGTTTGCCATCAATTCCATACATTTTTCTTTCATTTTTATAGATGTAAGCAGTAAGAAGCCTTGTTTATGTCAATAAGAGAATGCAGGAAACTTATCAAAAAATATTTTTGTCAATTATCTTATAACCAGATTAAGTTCTCCTTCAATTTTGCTGAAAGTGAGGAAGTAAAAACTAACTTGCAAAGGCAATTTGGAGGCAAATAGGTTTTAAGTAAGGGTATTTATAGAAATTGAGGCCCGGGAAATCATGTCCCTTAAACTATCTATGCCTTTGTCTCTCTTGAAGTCTTCACATTCTCCTGTGTGCCTGGACAGTACAGCTGGCACTGCTCTCCTCTAGGAAAGAATGTAGCTGCCAGACACTCTGGACATTTAGAAGCGTTATACGCATAAAAGTACTCTCGATTTGATTAACATATAAATTCCCTTACGATATATCAGCCTGTAGCCAGCCTGTAGCAGATACTACACGAGAAGTAATAATTTTTTTTAAAAGACAGAAACATAATTCTTGTTCAATCTACTTGAAAAGAGAAAATACATAATAAATTATAGTGCCCTGACAGCATAGAAATTATACGCAACAAAAGACTGTAAATCCAATATTTTTAATACTCTCAAAGAAAATCTGGAAACAATCCAAATGTCTAATAATAAGAAAGGTACCACACAGATTATGTTGCAACAGCCATATAATGAAGAATTGGAAATATTTTTATTTGAAGAACATATATTGAAATGAGGAAATGTTCATGCGGTGTTGACTGAAAAAAAAATTTCACTTTGTAAATAAAATAAAATGTGTGTGTGAAAAAAAGCATGTTAAAAAAATCTGTTAAACTGGTTTCAGTGTTTTTCCTCAGCTGGTATAATTATGAACTACTTATTTGTTCTTTCCAAATTTTCCACAAAGGTCACATATTTCTCTCATGCCAAGGGGGAATAAAAGGGTGGGTGAAGTGAGAAAGGTGAGGAAATAGGTTCACTGTCTCAGGGCTGCTACATGTGGCTGCAGAGTGTCCAGCCAAGGGGCCAGTGAGAGCTTGGATCCACCCCAGAGGGGGCACCATTTCCTAATCCACAGAAGAAACTGTGCATCATCCACATCCCCACTTAGGTTATAGTCATTTCTCTTCTTGGCCATTAATTATCCCTTCACCCCTGACTTCCACAGTGGTTCCTTTGGCTCACTGATTTCACTCACTCCGGAGACAGGTGGAAATCAAAGCAATCGGTGCCCATCATGCCAAATACCCCCAGTTCATGAATGCAAAAGAGCCGTTGGTCAGCAAGTATCCTGCTATAAACCAACAAGGCTACCCATGCTCGCAGGAAAACAGAGGGGCAGTTTCTACTCCCCCTGCATTACACAACTCCATCTTCCTTACCTCAGCAAGTGTGGAGGGATCTTGGCAATGGTGTCAACACCACCCAGGGTTTCTGCCAAAGGAAAATTACATAATTAAAAATAAATATGTATAAAATGACAATCTGCTTTACACTTCACCGTTAGTTTCTTTTTTCCCCAGAAATTTCGATAATTATAAAGTAGTCAATTCTCAATTCTCTGCCTACAAATCATTCATACTTAAAAATTCTTCTCCCTTGATAGCCCAGAGACTTCCCCAAGGAAAGTTAAAAATTAAGACCTATTTCCCTATAGAGCCAGAGACCAAATAGTTAAATTCCTAACCTGAACCAGAATGCCAATTTAGCCAACTGACTAAAACATTATATCTTTGCAATAAAAATAGAGAAAGTTATTTGCTTGAAACTAGTTTCAATACTTTAAATAACTTACATGTGAGAGGCTCTAAAGTTCATAAAGCATTTTAGGCAATATCTCATGATTCTTGAACACATTTACGACACAGTAGATAAAACTTTTTAAAAACACACTATAGTTATGGATATTGATTGGGAGGCTCACTCCCCAAATCTCATTAATTCAACCAGGATGTTCAAAACTTTACCACTGCTGTGGATTACTCACACTATTGGTGCCTCCAATTGTAGAGATAATGAAAAGGGCACTATTCTCTTCCAAGAAAAGCCAAAACAAAAAATGGTTGTATTTCAGTAGCCCCGACTTGTGTCCAGTTTTTCAGCTCAAATTGTGTTGACTCTTGCTCAGTTACAAAGCCCTGCTGATTTGAGTCATTTTCATTGGGGAAGGAGAAAAATCTCTCCATGTTCTAAGACAGCAAAGGAAACAGAGGACCCTAAATGTATCTGAGACTCTGGAGTAACAACAGGTCAAAACATGATGACAGAATCTGGGCCTGTTGTGGCCAATGACACAAAACACTGGTGTAAGCAAGGCAATCTGCAGAATAGAAAGATGGGATCAGTTGGGTGAGTGGTGCTGTGGCCAAAAGGCCAAGGGAAGAAGTGAAGGACTGAGATCAGTCCTTAAGATGAGACAGGATAACAAGAAAACAAAGTCCTGAGCTTCAGGGGCAGGGAGCAGCTCAAAGGCCACGCATTCAGCGGGGCCCAGCAGTCAGCATGGCAGGGGAAGCGTCCAGTGGAACTTGATGCTGCTCCCCAAGGAGAGGTTCTGACACTGGACAACCAAATGATTATAGATTTCCTCATCAGACAGAAGAGTTTATATTCAACTCAGGGTATGCAACAGTGCCCAGCTCTACAAATGCTAAAAGAGCTAGAAGGAGGAAAAAGAGAAAGGGAAGTCACGGAACAGCCATAATGAGCCTAAATCATTCAATTAGAGATGCTGAGTAGGTAGCTGTATTGGGGTTTGAATATCTGAGCACAGGTGTGGGCTCGTAACATACAAGTGTGGGCATCACATTTTCAGAAACTGAAAGCGTGGGCATCACATTCACAGAAACTAAAGTTGTGGGTATAAATGTGTTCAACTCCAGTAGGGCTGGGAGTGAGAGAAGAAGACTTGGGGCTACTCTTGAGAAACTCAAGCATTTAGGTCAGTCATGAAGAGGAGCAGGAGCTGGCAAAGGACACAGAGCAGCTCAAAAGGCTTTATAAAATTGACAGGGTGTGGCCAATGAGGCCAAGGTCATAGTGCAAGCTCGGTGTATTCAGAATTGGCCAAGAGGACTTGTAAGATGGGTGTGAGAACGGTGTACCAGATTGAGGTCTGTGTGTTTATTCTTTACTGAAAATTGGTTGAATGAGGGAGGAAAAAGTCAGATTTCACAAGCTGAAGAATTAGTAGATAGTGAAGATGTGGACACAATCACCACAGATATGCTTTATGAAATCTGGTTGTGAAGGTAACAGAAATCTGAGGGCAAAGTGGGTGGGAAGACAGGGAAAGATGGTGGTTGGATAGAATGTCCTTCTTCCACTACTTGGTGTTCCAGTCTCTAATTTTCTTTTTCCTCTCCTCCATTTTCCAAATCCATTCTACTGGAGTCCCTTGATATATATAACAAACTAAAAAGTTTCTAAAATGAGGGCACGATCCCTTCCAGTGCTAACATGCTGTCATTCTATTTCATCCTGCCATTCCCAGCTCACAAGCCTCTAGGACTGCCAGTTCTTGAAGCAGAATGCTAGTCTTTTGGGCTCACCACAGACTCCACCCCTCCTTTATTCATTTCTATTCCCTAGTCAGACCATTCCTCACAGACAAAAATAAAACAAATTAAAAAAAAAAAAATCTAACCTAGATAGCTCAAGATAGAGGAAAGGTACATATATATTCCTTGCTGTTACTATGCCACTATCAAGAAAACCTATTTTCAGAGAAGTATTTATAACAAAGCAGAAGATAGTGCTAAAGTTAAAATACAAATGACAGTGCTATATATGATACCACCCTTTGCAGAAGGGAAATACTCCAAAATATGATTAGTTATCTCTGCATGGTGAGATTATAGATGATTTTATTTTTTTCTTTATGCTGTTTGAATACTTTTCAGTACTCTAAAATGAACATATATGTTTTAGAAATAATAAAAAAAGAATATCACTTAAAACTGAAACAAGTCATTAACATGTTGATTTATTTATTAAACATCTACCTCTCATACCATAGGTGTGGAAGCCATAAAGAAGCATATGTGACAGTCCTTACATTCAAGAAGCTCATGTCTACACTGTTGCCATTCATTGTTTAGGTTGACAGGCATCCACTCCCCTGCCTTCTGAAGCAGCACCCTAATTCTGTTTTGAGGAAACCATCCTTCCCTAACTCTGAGATTTCATTGAGCCTCATAGCCTAGGCTTAAGCCAATTAGCCCATTCCATTCCTGTTAGAAGATTGTTTCAAGGGTACACACATGACCCATAAGGACAAAGAGAACAAGTGAAACCAAGGGCGGAACAGGAGTGACTGGAGGAAGGAGCCCCACTCTCTTAAGATGATCCTATGATGGACTAAGTGTGGAGATGACTCCTCTCTCCCACGATGGTCTAAGTGGGGGGTGATCCCTTTTTCCTTAAGTGGTATAGGTGTGCAGGTGCCCCTTTCTCATGAGAGGGTCTAAATGTGATGAATCATGAGCCCATAGTTGTGCAGAGCATGTGAGTTACTCCAAAAAGAGCAAGGTCCTTGAAACAATGTCTTAATTCAAGTAAGGTCCTTGAAACAATGTCTAATTCCTGAACCAAAGTCAAGCCACAGCTAGTCTTTCAAGGGATATTTAGTTAATGGTATTAGTGAGTAAATTATGTTTTGCTTAAGTTAGCTTGAATTAGTTTCTTTACTTTCTTGAACCCAACATATTCCTCAATTATCTTGCCCCTAAAAGAGTAGCTGTGCACACAACCAACTCTAATCCAAAGTAGCAGATGCTCTAGCAAAGTCATGAGGGCAGGCCTCTCAACCCAACCAGCAGATTCAACTGAGCAGCTCAGGAAATGAGCGCCTCCTCCTCCTGTGTGACCTGGGTCTGGACAGGGAATTGCTAGCAGGAACGAAGGCAGAGAAGTATGTGGTGCACAGCGTGTTCCAGAAAGTGCTAAGGCTTCCTGTAGACTGCTGAACCCTTTGTGAGGTGAGTGATAAGAAAGAAGGCTGAGGCTAGATTCTGAAGGAAGTACTAAGGAATTTACACTTGAATCTGTAAAGAAATTATGGAGGGTTGAGGAGTGAAAAGTGTTTTATAGTAAAAAATATATATATATATTTATGGAACAGTGGAAAATGGAATGGAGTAGGAAAGAACCGGAAACCATATCCCCATGCCTTTGTTTATGCCATACTCTTCCTCACAGTTGGTCTTCGAACACCTTCTAGAGAAAGGGAGTATTTTATAGTTCACTGCTCAGGGCAGGGGAAGTCTTAATAAATGTCTGCTAAATAAATAAGCAAAGAAAAGTAGGCACCCACAGCTTACCTATTCTTCAAGTCAAACCTATTTCAAATTTCCAAAGTCCCACCAGCTCACACCAGTTCCCCCCAAAGCCCGGGACCCCACATTCATCCCCTCTTCTTTGATCTTTTTTTCCTGGTTTATTCATTCCATTTACACTGTTAAAAACTATTTAATTCACTTACATCATCTCCTGCTAACCAGAGAAAGGAATTGCATCTACTCTTACTGTCAGGCTGGACTCTAGTCTCTAGATTTACCTGCCCCAACTCTGGGCTTCAAGGACCTAAACTTGGCTAACATTGCAGTTTAATGTAAGATGCCAAATATCAAAATTCAAAGATTAAAAACACTAGATTATTTTTCTCCTCCTTTCTATTTAAATCTGCTTAAATTACAGCAAAATAATAACGAATACAAGAAATGGCATGTTTAGAGCATAGTCGGGCCCTGCTTTATGTTGTTACCCAGCCATCTGTGACCTTTCATTAGAGGTATTTGGGAATCTAGCTCTGAATCACCCTGCTGAATGACAATAGCAATGCAAAAACAGTACTGTAGCTTTAAGAGCCTTACTGCTCACTCATTTATCTGGTTCATTTTTCTTTAACAGCAAACAAATGGTCAAGTCTGGTTCTGCATACAAGATAAACTTCCTAGACAATATTCTAGAAAACTTTGTGATGGTATGTAGATGTAAAAAAAATTGTGTTCCTATGATTGTCTGTATGCACACACCCAAACATATGTGAATTCAAGACATCCTAAATATTAAAGAGTCACCTAAAACACCATAAGAATTTTATATTTAGTGGGAAACATGCTAATGGCACTTTTCTATCTCTTTTCAGGCAGTACCACAGTATAATGTCATGCCAAACACTGATTGCTCTTTGGTTGAGAGAAAGATTTCAATTTTATGTGTTTATTGAGTGGCAACTGAGGAATCACATGGAGGCTTGGACAAAGCCAGGGGCCCACAGGGCTGCTGTGGTTTCTCCTTGTCCTTTCCTTTTTTAAAAGCATCAGTCTCACCCAAAGTATGCTCCTGATCTCTTTTTCATTCCCATCCAGACAATCTTGATTGCCCAAATTCTTGTCTGATGGCAACGTCTTTCCATCTTCTCCCAGGTTGAGTTCTACAACCTGAGTCTGATGGGAAACGCAAATATGCTACCTGGAACTTATTTCATTGCATGGCTCACACATCTCCAATCCCACCTGTCTCAAGGGCAGACAACAGAACTGCAGCGCTAACACAATCCCTCCCCTCTTTTATTTTTCATATACGAGAACCATGAAAGGTGATATTTAAACGGGCCTCTATCAGGAAAATCAAATTGAATAAGCCATCCCTTCCTGCTTACACTCGCCAGCGTTTTCAGAAAGAGGCTGAGGGTCCAACTTCCCTCTTCCCTACAGGGGTTTCAGTCAGGCCCCTGGATTCGCACCGGCTCACTGTCTCACTAGGGGATGGGTGACCATCGTCCACTGTGCTGAGGATCTGGAGCAGGGGTCAGCCAGGCAGGGAGGACAGCGATTCCCGGCTAAGGTTTAGGAGAAGATAAGCAGACCAGAGGGAAGGGGGTAAGGATGTCAACGCCCGAACCAAGGTTCCCAACGCTCCTATCGCCCATCCATTCACAGAGGCACCTCTCTCGATTGCGCGAAATGCATCCCTCACAGCTGCTCAGGGAAAGCCCTCTACGCAGACGGGCCGTTTCGGCCCCAGCCCGCACGGACCTCGGGCGGCGGCGGGCAGGTGCCTGGAGCCGCACTCCTCCTCGCTCCGGGCGCTTACCCAGGGCCCAGGTGCAGCTCTCTTTGATGGCTTTGTACTTGCTCCCGGACGCTTCCTTCTGCAGCTTCCTCAGGATCTCTTCCATCTTGACCTCCGCAGGCGCCCAGCCGCCAACAACGAAAGGAGCGCGCGAGGCCGGGATGCGGACGCCGCCGCTGCTGCTGCTGCCGCCGCCGCCGTCGCCGCCTGGTCCCGGGCGCCTGGGCAGCCGCTGCGCGCGCTCGCGGCGGCGGATGCATCACGCCCGCTCCATGCCGCGGGCCACGTCAGTCCCGGGGCCCCGCCCCTCGCGCCCGGAGCCCCGCCCCCTCGCCACGTCAGCCCAATCGCTCCGCCCCTTTTGTCAAGTCAGTCCCGTCGCCCCGCCCTCTTGCGCCATGGCCCCGCCCCTTGCACCCGTCGCCCCGCCCTTCCGTTACCTCAGCCCAGTCGCCCCGCCCCTCTCTGTACGTCAGTCCCGTAGCCCCGCCCCTCCCTCCCGGCGCCCCGCCCGCCCGGGGCAGGTGCGCTCCTGCCGCGTCGCGGGGCTGGAGGTGGGGGGGGCCGGAGCACGCAGCCCTTCCCCCTCCGCCCCGGCGGGCCCTGGCGCACCGAGGCTTTGCGGAAAGGTGGAGGCGGATGTCCTGAGTTGGCTCCCGGCCCCGCAGGAGTGTCTGATGGGCGGCGGGCAGCCGGCGGGGAGGGGGCTACGTTCACTGTTTAGTGAACTGCGCCTCTGGGCATCTGTGGGTGACAGGCTTGGGTGCTACTTGTGAATAAATGATGACTCTGCCCAAAATGCGTGCAGCAGTGTGTGTGTGTGTGTGTGTGTGCGTCCCCATTAAACACAAGAGAAAACTAAACCCAGAGAGACTGTTACTTCCCAAACCACCAAGAGTTGGACTCGAAACACATTCTTGAATCTCAGCCCCTAAAACAAAAACAAAAACAAAAACTCTCCCCTTTCTTTCCTTCTCCTTGCTCTCTTGTGCTGGGTTGTTTTCCTTTGGGAGGAAGGAGGGTGTAGAGGAAGTGGCACAGGGGCCCAGGAAGCAGAGGACTATTGACTAGGATGGGGGCGAGGGAGAGTGACCAGGCACAGCTTCCCTGTGAAGAACCCTTAGGCTGATCTTGGGAGGCAGATGTGGGTGGCCAGGTGGAGAAGGCCCTGTGAGCCAGGGCCTCACGTCTGAGGGAGAGAACCCTGTGTTTCAGTAACTTGGAGCTATTCGCTGATGGAGGCCCTAGAATGATTGTGGGAGGAAAGGGGGAGAAAAAAGCAGGAATCTAATCAGAAATCTCCTTTATTTTTACCATGTTGTGGAAACTGTGATTGGAAGCTAAAAATGATTTGAAGCACATTCGTTTTTCTTTAGAAATGTTGACTGTAGCGGTGGTGAGGAAGATAAAATTGCTAACCTGCTAGACTGGCAGCTGAGAGAACAGTAAGGACATTCTGTAGTAACCTAGAAATAAGTTACACCACTGGAAGGTGGAAAGGAAAAGAGGAAAGTATAGCAAGAGGTATTTAGTGAGTAGAAACAGTAGGATTTACTGACTGATTGGAGTGGTAGCATATAGGACGACTTCTAGATCTCTTGTTTAGGAAAATGGGAGGGTGATGGCCCTGCTACAAGTAAAAGAAGAAAAGGAGAGAAGTGTTTGGAATCTAGGGAGTATATGAGTTCAGCTTTGAACAAATTTAGGTTAAAATGATAATGAGATACCCATAGGGTGTTTTACTTGTGGGCAGGAATTCAGAACAGGGCTCTGTGATACAAATGAGGATTTGAAAGCCATCAAATATTGACAATTGTTGATGCTAGATTTTGTCAAAGGTTGCTGGGAGGCAGTGGAAAGAGCAGGATGCCAGGAAAGAAGTTGAGGACCTTTACCCTCAAGTGACAGGTAGAGGAGGCTGAGAAGGAACAATCAGAAAGTGTGGATGGGCAGCCAGGAAAGGGAATGTCACAGTGGGGTGTCCAACAAATTGGGGGTGGGGGCTAGAGGGAGAGTTCTGACTGCTCCTCAAGCCCCCTTGGTACTGAGAGGACAAAACATGCAAAATCCCATCATTTGTAAAAAGATTTCCAGGGCTGCCAAGAAAAAAAAAAGTTCAAAAATATTGTAGTAGATAATATAATTATGTTAGAATGCATTGTTAACTACTTGGAAATATACATATATTTCACAATTTTATACCATATAAAAAATTCCAAATATATTAAAGAGTTAAATTGAATAACTGAATCTAAAAGGTTTAGGAGAAAATGTAAGTGAATATGCTTATTATAATGCATTAAGATTATTTCTAACAAAGCAGCTAAGGCAGAAACTGAAAAAAGGAAAGGTAAATAGATTTGATTACTTAAATATGTTGAAACTTTATGTCAAAGTTTGATTAAAAAAAAATTAGAAAGCCAATGACAGAGGTGGAATGTAAGAGGAAAGAGAGTAAATCTTTTAATTTTGTGTATATTTTTAACCCTTTTTAAGAGTACTGTTGTGGCCAACACAGAGTCAACCAACCTAGGTATGCTCTCAAAGGCTGTTTATTAGCCGGTAGCTGTCCTTTCCAGGAGCAGCCCTGAACAAAGATTAAGTCCTGTTATTATACATTTGATTATTCCTCATGTTAGTCAAGCAAGCAGAGTTTACACAAGTTATAATGGGCAATTCTGGAACAAAGTAAGCTAAAGAAACAGAAGTTAGTCCTTCACAAAGTTAACAGGAGTTAGTCATTACAAAGATCAATGTAGCCTGGGAATTTGCTGGTTTCCTTGCAGATGGTGTTGTTATCTGTATCCTGGAATGTTGTGTTCTTAGTATATGAGTTCATTGTCACAAGTTTCACAACAGACAAGATGAGGTTAAGGGTCCCAGGAACTAGGCATTCTTGTCCTAGTTAAAAATTGCTAAGGTAAAGACCTCTTTTGTCTAGTTTCAGGGCTTTTAATTAACTTTTACCCTTAACACATTCCAGCAGGCTGTCACAGTATTATCTTTATAATTAAAAATAAATCTACTAAACTAGAAAAAAATAAATAAAACAATTTCAGAGATATAAAGTTTGAATAGCTTTGTAAAAAAACTTTTACAAAGTATTAAAAAAAAACAGGTGCATACTCTGAAAAAAAGGAGCAATAACTTGAAGTCATTTTACAGAGGAAGAAATACAAACGACATATAACTTATGAAAAATGTTCAAGCACCTACTAGTCAAAAGAGCACAAACTTTTAAATAAAAAGATTTTTAAATCAATCAGATTGGCTAAGAGATTTTAAATGCCATTGCCTAGTAAGCAAGTGTTAGGTTGGCAGGGGAAGGGCCAGCCAGATAGATGCCTGCCTGGAGACTCCCCAGACCTGAATAGGGCCCATCCTAATGCCCTAGGCACCACCATTATAATCTGGCTCAATTAGCATTCGATTAAGGATTAAGGTTCCCCACCCTATACCCCTACCCCCAAAACCTATAAAAGCTGAGCTCTCCCACCCCAGGGTGCGACTTCTCTGGCCCCTCTCCTCTTGGGACCAGAGAACCTCTCCCGGGAGCCCTCTCCCAATAAATGCTTGCTTTTCAAATTTCTCTCGGCGTGTCACGCGTTTACCTTACAGCAAGGAGCTGGCCAATTGGGTCTTCTTATGTCATGGGTGCTAGTGGAAGGGTAACTTGGTACTTTAGTCCTGGAGGGATTCTGGATGTGTACACAGCATAGATATGGCTCCAACTCAACAATCCCACTTCTAGGAATTCATCCTAAGAAAGCGATTATGGAAGTGGATACAGATTCTCCTGAAAGAATTTCAACGTGTCATTCTGTTATTAAAATAAAAACTAATTAAATAAATGTCCAATAATAGAAAAATAGAAAATAATCCATGATGTATGTATTCATAAAGCAGTGTACTTACTATGGACCCTTTAAGATTAATGTGGGAGAGGAATATTGAATGACATAAAAAGTAAATTCTGCTATACAGTTAAATAAGATTATAAAATGCTATGTATTAAATGATTTCAATTTCATTATTTAAATTTTGATGTGAATATACATATAAGTTTTAAAATACATATGTATAACTGGAAAATAAACATAAAATATAAACAGTGTTTATCTCTGATGGGATGATAGGTTAGTTTATTTTTCCCTTACACATTTTTACTTTTATAAGTGCTAAGTGTTATTTTTTTAAACACTAATCAAGCGACAAGGTCAATGGCAATAGAACCAACAAAGATAAACACAGAAAAGGATCTAATGGATATGAGAGTTTAGTTAGAAAGCCTTCCCTGGAAGAATAATGAGAGCAGAGCCTGGTTGCAGTGGATTAAAACCTGGTAGAAACACATGTATAAACAACCCACTCAACATTCTGGCTGTGAAAAAAAGTGAGAGCAGAATCATTAAAACACCTTTAAAAGAAAAGTCAACTCACAGTAGAAAATGCCCTTTTCATTGTCACCCAGTACATGTATAGACAGATTAAAAAACTGAAACAAAACTTTTATTTATAAAACAATGCTTACTGTTAGTTACTATTAAATATGATTCTATTTATTGTTGCAGCCTCTCTTGACTGTTATTAAATTCATTCCAGGCTGGAGACATGAAGACAATGCTACCTAACCCAGGTGCTTTGTGTTGTGATGTCTATTTCTTTCCACTGTTTTTAGTTATATTGGTTAAAAATTCTGGTTCATACCAATAAGTTGCATGGATGCTATGAATAACAATATACTTAGCAACTTAGAAATTTCAGCAAATTCTTTAATATTAATCTAAAGTGGTTATAAATTTATCATTCTTCAATGTATTTTAATAACAAAGCCTTAGTAATTAGTTTTTTCTTTGGACATCAACTTTAATTCATATGTATATCTAGGATTTTGAAAAACAAATGGATCTTTTATCCAAATGCTTTTCCTTGATATTTCAAACTTCATTTTTGGAAATGTTTGAAGTTTAAGACAGACTTATAATACCATTAATATTTTTAATTTTATTCTATTCTGTGTCTTCATTAAGAACATTCTCTTACCGTGCTACGAACTGTTGAGGACATACAATAACCATGGTGACTACTTAAAATGTATTTTGTAACTTTTGAATATATTCAACATCTTGAAAAGTAGTGTTACTCTTCCCTTAGATCCAAATTCAGTTAATTAAAGATGTAAAAAAAATGAGCTGCATATGCCAATTTGGTTGCTAGAATATCTTCTCCAAAATGTTAGCTAAATCAGATTGCTTTTAAACAGAAAAATGTGAATCTCGTTCTTGAGATCATAAGGCTTGTTAATATTTTCCTCATAACAACCAATAACTCTAATATGACAATGTATACATGTAATAGATAATGAAAGGCTAAGCTGCTTCAGCAAAGACGCAACAATACAGAACTATATGGAACACAAACTTTTATTTCTCACTTAAATTAAGTCCCAAGTCAGTGGTCTGAGGTGATTCAAGGACCATTTAGCTTACATTGTACTGCTCCATCATTCTTTAGGGAGCTGTTATCATTTGCATAATCAAAGATGGGTCCAATACAGGCTATTTTCTAGCTCAAAGGAAGAGGAAGAGAGTAGATGAACCCAGGTCTCAGATATAAAATTCACACAAATCGCTTTTATTATTCCATTGGTAAAGACAGTTGCAGAAACACATATGGGACAAATAGTCCACCTGGGTCCTCAGAGCCCTGCCACAGATCTGTTCCTGTGTCAGAGAGAAGAAGATTGGAAGTGACCACTGATCTCAGCCACAGCTCCAATTTCTGAAAAAAAAAGTAAAGTTTATCTTAATGAAATTAAACAACTATTGTACTTTTCAAGTTCAAGAGATCCAGTAGAATTCTTAGGATGTCAAATCTTTACAATGTATAAAACCGTGATGCCAAATGATATTGTATATGACAGTTTCTAATATTTTAAATTACTCTGCTATGTTTCCTGAATCACTTGAATTCCATTACAATTCACCAGTTTAAATTATGTTTTTTAAATAATGTGTTTTTCCATTTCTATCAAGTTACTTAAATCAGTGATGTGTCAGGTTAAATTTAAAAACACATTAATTGTTTATAAAAATTGTTTTATTATATATATTTGGAATAACCTGAAAGTGTTAGTAACTTATGGATGAATACTATAAATATTACTGCTCTCATTAAGAGGAATCATACAAACGGTTTCTGCTCATATTTGCCTAAAAACTATTAATTCTATTCTGTATCTTCTGTAGAACAAAATTTGTTAAGAGAATGTGTTATCACTTAAAAGTACAGTTTTAAATTTCTCAGCTGATTTTTCACCAGGAATTATATTCACCATATCCATGTATGCCAAGAATAGTTTTTTCAGCAACTATGTGAATAATTTTCTCTTTTGCCACACATATTAAACTAAATATGACAGTAATATTTTCTCATTAATGTGTATGAAATAGTGTTGACAAGTTCATGGCTTTTTTTTCTTTCCTTGTAAGTATTTGAAGGCCTTATTAACAAGTTCGTCTTTACGTATTTACAAGCATTTTTTGTAAGATTTTAGGTTTTCATTTACAAGATTATCATTGAAAATAATACATTTTCAGTGGTACTTAATCGTTCTTGGAAAGACTTGTATTTTTTGAAAAGTAGCTCAAATTTTAAAATTTATTGATTAGAAGAAAAAATTTTCCCAATGTTGTCTTTATTTAGTTTCCAATCTAGTAGTTCAAACAGAACATGCTTCTGTGTTGATGTGTTGATGTGTTTTCCACATCATCATTCTTATTTCTTCTAATAAGTAAATAAATTAAGAATAATATACAGAAGATTAATTAAAATATACAATTATTGCAAAGTCAAAAGATGCCTAATGGTTATGCCTGATTAAAAAATACATCGAAAGTTATTACCTTATAATCAAAACTTGATGAGAAGTCTTGCTGCCTTTGCGATAACATTCTTCTAAACTTCACTTCATAATTAACTATAAGTTGTGTTGGCACAAATGAAACTGTAAAACATTATTTCTCCTGATACAACTATGATCAAATTCAGAAAATCAAATGAGACATCTGTGAACAAAAGAGTGAGGTTGGCTGGCTTCCAACCAAAGCATATAGTCATTACATTCCTTTCACCAGCTGTCCCTCTACTCAGTTGTCCCTAGTATTTGCTGGAATATGGACAGCTCGGATTTAGAATATATGCATTGCATTCTGATATTATAGGTTCCACACTACTTCCTTTCCAAAAAAGAGTATAATCTGGTGAAACAGGCTCATTGGTTTCACGACCCACAAATGGGTAGAGACCTGAAATTTAAAAAATACCAGACCAGCAGGAGATTTGAGATTAAAGAGCCTATATTTGGGAAGTATGTTTACACAGTGAAAGACAGAAGACATAAAGGCAGAAGTTGAAGAGATTGGAGGCAGTCAGATAGAATCAGTGACCCTTTCTGGGGGAATGAAGGCCAATCCACAGACAAGGAGGGGAAGATAGAAGGCTGCGTTTTGGTAGTGTTCAATTTGTTGATGTGAAGAGAGGAATTTGTGGGATCTACATCTAATGGCTTCTATTTTCCTCGTGAAACAGGTGGACATTTAATGAGTGAAAGAGGAGAAGAGGATAGATAGAGGACTGACTGAAAGTTTGGAAATGGAAAGGAGAGGTGAGTAAAGGATATGCAAAAGGCTTCCTTGGAGTGTCTAGGGTCCAAGCAGTTCCCTGTTTATGAATATTTGGGAAGCAGCCCCAATCCAGCAAAATTTCCAAATCTGGACATATAGAGTGAATTTGCTATTAAATTGACCCTTGAACAATGCAGGGGTCAGGGGCACCGACGCCCTCACAGTCGAAAACTCTTTATAACTTTTGAATCTCCAAAAGCTTATATTGACCCTTGGTATTCATGGTGGATTGGTTCCAGGACCTGCCTCAGATACCAAAATTTGTGGATGCTTAAGTCCCCGACATAAAATGGCATAGACCAAGGCATACAGTCAGCTTTCCACATCCATGGACTCCCAACTACAGATCAAAAACACTACAGATGTTTGCTGAATGAAACTTATGTATATGGGAACCCGTGCAGTTCAAACTTGTGTTGTTCAACGGTCAACTGTATTGATGATGCTAACTAAATTCATATTTCCTGCTCAAATCTCCCTTTCAAGCTTATTTTACCTGATGTTCAAATCATTAATCATTACTGTGATGCCTAATTCCCAGTACACTAAAAAAACTTGTTTGCAATATTAAGTCTAATCCAAATGTGTACCAGTATAATCTGAAAGTAAAATACATGTATTTTTTAATGAAATTCAATTTTGCATTAAACTCGACCTAGGAAAATAATATTTAATTTGAAGATGGTTTACATATCATTTGTGATCTTGAGCATTTAAAAAAGTAAATAATTTTTTAATATCTTTCAAGTAATTTGTATAAAATATAGTATACCCTTGTTTAAAGAATAATTTTAAATACCCCCAAATAGATAATATTTATAATTGCTAACATTGAAAATGATTATTTTATTCACAAAACAATTCTCTATTTTAGAAATAATTAATATATACTTAAATATGATACAATTGGACTTTTGCTTCTGACTCTGATACAGCAGCTTATAGAAGGACAACCTTACTGTTGAAAACAATTCTAAAACTGGAATTAAAAAGTTAAAAGCAATTGTTTGAAGGCATCAAAAACAACCAGGGCAGCCAGGACCTAAAGGGCCAAGATTCTGGAGGGAAGAGGAATGCACAGAAGTAAACCGGGTGTTCTCTGCTAGTTTTCCCTTAGAGTGTTTGCCAGTTGACATCATAGTGCATAGAGGCCAAGTCAAAAATGGTGGCCTACAGATGTCAGAGTTGTCAAAATTTGGGAAGACAAAAATGAGAATTCAGTTATTAAGGCAATTATAACTTGAGGAACAAAGGTGCCAGGGAAAAGGGAATCACACAGAGTTAAGGTTACATAAATTATACCTAATGTTATAAACAATAAACAACCCCAAAAGGCTCAATGCTTGCTGGTTAATAAAGTTCTAATGATCAGCCTTTCTCATAACAATGATATATCTATATGTGTAGATGTTTGTATATATGAGCATATATTGGCATACTTTTTATGTGAACCAGGTAACATTATACATGTTCTTCTACCTTCTGCTTCTTTTCACTCTATGGTTGGTCACAGACAAGTTTTTCTTTTTAATGACTACTAATTATTATGTTGTGTGACCTTAGCAAACTTTATTCAATCCATACTGTGGGTCCCAGTTTTTACTATTGTAACAAAAATTTCAATAAACATTTCTGTAGTTATTACATTACTTCCCCATTAGAATATATTCCTAGACTAAACTCCTAGAATTGGAAGTGCTGAGTCAAAAAGCATACATAGTTAAAGGGTTTGACAAGGTATTGCCAGACTATCCTCAAGGAACATGGTGTTTGCTTCCACCAATAGTACACATGATTATTTATATTCCTGCCATCAGCATCAAAGGTGTTGAAAATCTTTTCCTTCTTTGCCAACTTATTAAGTAAAAAATTATATTTAATTTGTGCTTTAGTTTATAACTAAAACTGAAAGATGAAGTTATATATTCTTATTTCCATTGTTTCAGCACTTCCTGTTTATGTCCTTTGCCCATTTAAAAAATTAGGGTATTATCTCTTTTTATCAATTTGTAAGGGCTGTTTTCATATCAGGGAAGGTCATTTTGTCATGCAGAATGCAAATTTAAGTTTCTAATTTGTTTTTTAATTTAATTGTTAACTACATGGAATTTTAAATTGTTTCTCTGTGTTTGTGGGTGAATTTGATGGCAGGATCCTCTTTATAAATCTTTCTCATTGTTGCTAGCAATAATCCTCTAGAAAACTGTAAAAGAACATGATGTTCTTCACAGATGTGAACATAAAGGAGATTATGTTATATTCAGCAGTAACCCAGGCAGAAGAAAATGTGGGTCTGCTATAGGTGATGCAGTGGAAATAGAAGTAGACACATCTTTGGAAGAAGAGGAAGGAAATTACTGAAAATGTGACTTTGAAAAGTCAGCTCTGGGGTTTTATACTAACGGTAAATTCCAGTCCTTTAGAAGGCTCCATACTTTAGCCTCATACATTCCCCAAGTATTAGCTTTTTAAAGACCTCGCAACAGGCCATAGAAGCTTCCATCAATGATGTATGAAGGGGAGAATCCCTCATTCAGATACTATGTGTGCAGCAAAGGGGGATGTGCTCTTGGAGTTTCAATTTGAAATGAAGAATAAATTCTCCTATAGGCACATTATTACTTATGGCATTTAGGTTGATTAGGTAGGAACTTACTGTTGAAAAGATAAATATACAAACAATTACAGGGTACTTTCCATTGTCCAGCACCTGAATATCCTTCCAATTAAGGAGGAATTCCTGAGAATTTTAGAGAAAGAGCCCTGTCTCATATAATGAAAGCTGAAGTGTGGCATATAATTTTTCTCATCAATATGTTCATTTGAGCTCTGATTCTGAATCCAGCACCAAAGAGAAGGGACATAGGTCCAAGACAGAAATTCTCCTATTACCACTTCTATTCAACAGTGTACTAAAGATCTTAGGCAGCACAATGAAACAAGAGAAAAAGTGTAAGAATTAGGAAATAAGTAAATGAAACAGTCATGATTTATAGGTGACATAATGATCTACTTGGAAAATTCAAAAGAATCTACAGATAAATTGTCAGAATTAATAATAGTTCAGGAAGATTCTAGATGTAGTATCAATATAAAAAGACAGTTGCATTTCTGACCAGCAAAAACAAACAAAAATTATGTATTAAATAAATTATACATAAAGTAATAGAAAGCATCTAGAAATAAACGTAAGAAAATATGCACAGGCTCTGTACAGAATATTCTAAGTCTTTAATGAAGAATTTTAAGGAGATCTAAGTAAATGAAGAATCATACCTCATTTAAGTGCACATGAAAGATTGGATAATAAGCAATTCCATGGAGCATAAAAGGCTGAATATAAAATTAATTTGGCTTTTCATCATAAATTAATTGACCACATAATGCCTGGGTTTATTTCCAGGCCCTCTGTTCTGTTCTATTAACCTATACATCTTATGCCAATATAATTCTGTTTTAATTACTATAGCTTTGTTATATAACTAGTGTAGTATAGCCAAGAATATACAATGGGGAAAGAATAGTCTCATTGATTAATGGTGTTGGGAAAACTGGACAGCCATATGCTAAAGTATGAAACTGGACCACCAGCCTATACCATACACAACAATTATCTCAAAATGGATTAAAGACTTGAATATGAGGCCTGAAACTGCAAAATACCTAGAAGAAACCATAGGCAATACAATCCTTGACACAGGTCTTGGTGATGATATTTTTAACCTGACACCAAAAGCAAAAGCAACAAAGGCAAAAATAAACAACTGGGACTAAATCAAACTAAAAAACTGTACGACAAAGGAAACCACCAACAAAATGAAAAGGCAACCTATTGAATGAGAAAATATTTGCAAATCATTTATGTGTTAAGGGACTAATATCTAAAATATATAATAAAGAACTCATACAACTCAATAGCAAAAAAAATGATTAAAAAATGGCAGAATAGTTGAATAGGTGTTTTTCCAGAGAAGATATACCGATGGCACCAGATACAGGTAAATATTCTCAATGGAATTAACTATCAGGGAAATGACTATTAAAACCACAATGAGATATTCTCTCAAAACTGTTAGAATGGCTATTACCAAAAAGACAAGAAAAAACAAATGTTGGCAAGGATGTAGATAAAAGAAAACATTTGTGTACTGTTTCTGGGAATGTAAATTGGTACAGCCCCTATGGTAAACACTATAGAGGGTCTTCAAAAAATAGAAAATAGAACTGCCTAATGACCTAGCAATTTCACTTCTGGATATTTATCCAAAGAAAATGAAAACGCTAACTCAAGAAGATATATGCATCCCTATGTTCATTGTGGCATTATTTACAATAGCCAAGATGTGGAAACAACTAAACATTCATTAGTGGATGAATGGATAAAGAGAAAATGGTATAGATCTACAATAAAATATTGTTCGCCCATAAAAAAGAATGAACAGGAACACCACGTAGTGTAATCTGCAAAGGGGACTTTAGGAACTTCCTTTTAAAATAGTTCTTTTTGCATTACTGTTTCTTATATGCTACACTGGATTAAAGTGTTCCCATGCCCCATTTGCACACACTGGAACTTCAGAATGTGACCTTATTTGGAAATGGGGTCTTTGCAGATGTGAATAGTTAAGATGAGGTCACACTGGATTTGGATAGGCCCTAAATCCAATGACTGGCATCTTTATAAGAAAAAAGAGAGAAATCTGGAAACCTAAACACATATGTACACACACACACACAGGGAAGAAGGTCATGTGACAATGGGTGCCGAGATCAGAGCAATGCAGCCACAAGCCAAGGAAAGTCAAGGACTGCCAGTAGCCACCAGAAGCCAGGAAGAGGCGAAGAAGAACTCTTCCCTAGATCCTTCAGATGGCCTGCCAACAACTTGATTTCAGATTTTCAGCCTCCAGAACTGTGAGGAAATAAGTTTCTGTTATTTTAAGCTGGACAATTGGTGCCACTTTGTTATGGTAGCCCTAGAAAAAAAATATACATATAAATACTAAGATAGGAAGGGATTCTCCTGTGCCTTTGGATGGAAATAATATTCCACTCCCGTGAGAGTTGTCAGTTCTCTGACTTTCTGACTCTTCTTCTCATTGTCTTCTCCCATTCCCAAGCCTCTAGAAAATCTACTGTGCCTGGTTCCCATGATAGGGTGACCAACTCGTCCCTGTTTGCCCAGGACTTAGTTTTAGCATTGAAAGTTATGTGATCTGGGGATCCTTTTAGTCCCAGGCAAACCAGGAGATTTGATCACTTGACCTGAAAAGCCCTTTCTTGGGACGGTAGCAGATGGTTCCCACCAGGCAGAAACTCTTCTAGATGTGCTGTAAGGCCGCAAGGGACTGAGGTTAATTCTCCCAGGAGGATTCTCATTCCCTCTTCATAAGAATCACATGGAGTTCTTGGGCAATATACACCCAGACCTATTGATAATAACCATATGGTCTGGTTTGTCTAGGACATTTTCTGTTGGCTCAGAATATCATTTGGAAGATAAATTTTATATCCCCCTCTCTTGCTACAGAAACATATTCTAATAGCATGGAGCCTTGAAAATTGTGATTTTAATAAGCACCCAGGTAATTATTATTATTGTTACCAGTTGGTTAATATAGAGTCTGCTATATCAGTATTTGACTTACAAAGGGCAGAGCAATAATTTTTCCAAAAGCAATTTATACTGTTATTTTTTTCTTTTAGAAACAGTATGAATATCATGAGACTATGACTTTCATTAGGGCTTACATTCATTGCCCACAGTAAGATTTATACTACTACAGCACGATTTATTACTATGATGATTATGCAAATCTGCAGAGTGTGTTTATATAGCCTCACATCTTGTTCTCTTTTTTCCTAGCATTTCATCTCAAACCACAAAGTGAACGCAGCTGAAACAATTTATCTCTGTGTGGTCAACCCTACCGTAAGCATCATCCCTTAAATAATTTACTTTCTGTTGTGCCATAATGCTGAAGATGCTATAAGATTTTCAATGTAGTCATACCCCAGCATGGTATTAGCTTTAGGAAATCTTTAGTTCAGGAAACAAATCGTTCTGTTGTGTATAACCAGTTCACTTTATCATTTGTGCCTGAATCATGAATAATCATGACTAATAATGTCTTCTCAGCAGCATTTTTAATGAAAGAAACAGATATGGGGATTTTAAATCATTTTTATTTTATATGTTTGTGAGTTCTTCTCCTGTCATGTATAATTAGTGGGCAGAGCAGATGGCAAAAGCTAAGCATCAGGTAATGTAATCACAACAACCTCCCCCCTGAAGCAGAGTTCTATATTGGAAACATTACATTTACTGAAGGATTTTTTTCACTCCACTGGAATAAATTGCAAGAAATTATGAGATTAGATAAAACATGATTTCCACATCAGGAAGTTCAAAAGACTAAGATGCTACTGAGATATAAGTTAAAGGAATTCATAAATGTTTCAGAAAACATTATTGTAGAATTATTACTATAATTTGAGAAAGTTGGGCTTCGCAATAAAATGAAATTCATTACAGAACTAAAATTATTTTTCAAACCTCTGACATATTTAGATAGAATTATCATGTCAAGTCAAATAATTATGAAATTTAAATATTGCTTGAAGGAATACTGGGAATTTTATGCTAGTAAGAACTTAACTTTTAAAAATTGTTTTTCTCTGTGAAAATGTTGTTTTGTAATTTCCTTCCAGACTCTCAAGGTATATAAGTGAGAATAAATTTCTGTAAGAAGTGAGATAAGAGGAACATATTATAAATACTTATCCCAATGTTCCATTTACACATTCATTTATTCTTTCAGCAAATATCTATGGAGTGTCTGCGTCAGACATGGGCTGGCTTCTTGCTGTGCAGCGCTGGAGGACACAAACGAGGTCTTTCTGCCTTCATGAAACTGTCTTCTAAGAGAGGAGAGACTCAGTCAACAGCAGTGAGTTAAATAAACAAGACGTTGCAGACTGCACAGGAAAGGGTTAGCATAGCAGGCCCAGGTTGTTCAAACCCTGCACATTGCTAACGATGTTAAGTTATTAAACCTCTGGACTGGTGCTGCATGCCATCTCTACATGACAATGACAGTTGACTCAAGTGAAGATTTCCAGAGTTTAAGGAACTCTAGTTTTTTCCTCAACAGAGGCACTGAATATTGGATCACGTTCATATATTTAAGATTACTTTTCTCTTTCTCATTTTGATCCACATGACAATGCAATTTATTATTTGGCAGTTTTATCTTATAAAATCAAGAGACATGGAGCCTGCTGATTAAGTAGATGCTGAAAGAACACAGAGAATTCTGTATTCTCTGGAGGTGTTTATCTCAGTTTGGGGGATAAGATGGAGACCTGTGTAGAGGCAGGAGACAGGACTGTTATGGGTTGGGCTGGGTGGCCTAATGTTTTTCAGAAGTAAGCAGGAAGAACTCACAGAAAGTTCCAAATAAAACAAAATGTCCATATCAGAAAAAGACTGAAATATGTGAATTTTACACACATGTCTCCCAAACGTTGATGGTTTCTTCAACTCATTAACAAAACAAGTTTACATAATTTTTAAGATAACTGTGTTCGACCTGGACCTGTGTTTTCTCATCTCCTTCCCTATTTTGTACATATATTTTTTAAAAAGTGTATTTTAAGGCTATGTATTTATACATTTAGGTCTCAGCTGACCACTTATTGGAAAATTTCCAGGCTGAAATAACCCTAGAATATACAACCCTTATTTCAGTCAGTATCTCAGGAGCATAACAATCATCTTTATAGTGGAGAGAGAGCGAGAGAGAGAGTGAGCACACTCTGGAATTGGTTTGGAGAGATAAGCAGAGTCGTAAAATATATACTGACAACTGGGTTTGCTCTACACATTTCAAATGTACTCTAATAAATCTAAGAATATGCACATGAAAATTGAGTTTTAGGAGTTCATTGTGCAGACTCTGCAGCTAAAATGTCTGGGTTTGAGGGACAGCACTGCCACTTACTAGCTGTGCTATTTAGGAAAAGATATCCTTCTAATCTATTTAGCATTCTATGTGAGCTCTAAGAGCTAATGCTTCTCTGTACCCCAGTTTCCTCATCAGTAACACAAATGCAAGAATTGTACATTGCTCAAGATACTGTGAGGATAAGAGAAATTAGTGTGTATTTAAAACAGGGACTGGCATATAGTAAGTGCTATATAAATGTTTGCTGCTATTATTATTTGCATAGGGTCAGGTGCTGAGGCCTGAGACCAAGAAGCTTGTTTGGTCTGGGCTCTGATTCTGATCTTAGCCTTAACGCCAGCTTGCTGAGTATTCTTGACCCAGTAACTTAAACTGTCTGTGTCTCAGTCTCCCTATTTACAAAGTAGATTTAATTGTACCTACCTCTGAGGGTCGTTCTGAGTAAAGAAATTATACATATGATGCATTAAGAATAGTGCCACATACCTGAAGCATTGAATAAATGTTAGTGTTTGTTATTTCTTGGGTTCCAGAAGACATCATTTGAGCTTGGTATGTCATTCTCAATTTACCTAGTGACTTTCATACTCTGGAATTGATGTCAAGATTTAACCACTATCCAGATCTAGTATACGTCTATACTAACCTTTCATTATCTCTATTTTCTTTTTGTTCTGAAAGCTGTGCTTACCTAAGAAACAACTTTTATCTCAGCTCAGAGATCATGACATCAGCGTGATGAACTGGACACAGCATGAACATCGCAGCAAAGAGATTGCAGTTTGAATCCCTTTATTTACTAAGGTGATTTACTTAATTGCTCAGTTTTAATTTTTTTCATCTGAAAACGGGCATAACAGCATCTAACTCGCAGTTAGTTGTGAGAATTTAAAGAGATATTACTTATAATTATTTAAATCTGTGAAGTCCTTGGAATGTAGCATTTTTCAACAAATGTTCATTGCTCCCACCTATTGAAAGCCTGTCAATGAGTCCCTTTTGGAAAGTTGCCAGACTGGTTTTATGGCAAGGTTTAAAACTGGATTTTAGTTAGGATTAGGTCACAGAGAACAAATGGGCCTGAACCAGTCCATCCCCCACTCTTAATAACTGCTGAGTGCTCTGAAGTCAAGAGTGATGTGCCCTGCTCTCTGCTCTCATAGCCCTAGGCACGGCCCTTCATTAGGACAACATGCTGCACTGGCATCAGCATCATTTGATGGCAGTACCTTACCAACATCCTGAGCACCAGGGTGGAGGGAGGGGCGTGGGCTATGGGACCTTGTCCTGTGTGTATTTCTGGACCACTTCGTAGCACAGGGCTGTGTGGATGAGAGGAACTCAGTAAATGCTTTCTGGAGAAACAAATGTTATAAGCAGTAAGACACAGAAATATAAAGATCCAAACAGGGAAAATAATCAAAGGTAGCAAAGGCAGGACAAGTTAGATATAAATACTGTTGGTGGTAAATGTAATTGGAAAAGTTATTTGGCAAAGTGTATCAAGAATTTTAAAATATTCATATTTCATCTATGAAGTGGAGAAAAACAGGATATGTTATATTTAGAGTTTAATTTTGTAAAAAACAGAAGTATATATAATATATAAACATGTACATATATGAGTGTGTGTGTACATGTGTATATGTCCATATAAAAAAAAAAGACTAGAAGTAGAAATATCTTGAAATATTATGAGGATTTAAAATGTTCTTTCTTATGCTTTTTGTTAATTAAAAATTGTATCAGTCTAAGTTCTATCAGGAGACAAAAGCTACACCAGTTCTTTTAATAGAAAAGTGTAAGGACCAACCAGCTAATGGATCCCACGGCAAGGAGTGTAAGTTTCAATCCAGGTGCCATGGCCATTGTCATTTTGATAAAACCTTAAGTATCCAAGTAATTTGTATCTGTAAACATCTCTCTGGCTGCTCTAGAGGGTAAGAGTGGAAGTTAGAAAATAAATTAGGAAGCTATTATAGCAGTCCAGATAAGAAAGGATAGTGGCTTCTAGTAGGGTAGTAATAATGAACTTGGGGAAATTACATGGATTTGACATATATTTTTGAAGGTGGCAGCTAAAAATTTTCTGATGGGTTGGATGTGGGGTAAGTGGGTTGAAGATGGTTTCTAAGGAGGTGGTGGATACTGGTACCATTTATTAATATGAGAAAGGCAACAACAAAGGAAGAAAAATACATTTGGTGGTTAAAGAGCTCACTTTGGGCTGTTTTAAGTTTGAGATGCCTGTGAGACATTCAACTTGGTGAATATTAGAAGTCTGGAGTAGAAATAAGCTTGGAACTTTTATTTTACAGCATAGGATCTAAGCTACAGAAATAGTTAAGGTCATCTAAAGGGGAAAAGCGGAGGAAGAAGAGGGGGCAAGGACCAAGTGCTGATGAACTCCACGGGTTAGAATTCAGACCTGGGGGGAAAAAGCCTCCTAAAGAGCAGGAAGAAACCAGAAGAATGTGTGTTGGTAGAAGCCAGGGAGGGTCTCAACTATTAGAACATGCAGAAAAAAATGTCTAAAAATCATGCCAAAATATTAGCAGCTATTTCCTCTGGTGAAAAAAAAAAAAGTAATTATCTATGAATGACTCCTCTTTTTTATACATTTCGTTTGCTCCAAATTTTCTAAAATCAGTATATAATACATTTATAACAACAGAACAATTAAATATAAGTAGCATTACTTATTTATATACTTAAATAATAACCTTTATTTCTGTATATCTAACGACTTATTTTTAAAACCTGAAGATTATTGACATGGGGTTTTCATAATTAATTTATACAAAGAAAATGATTAATATTGGAGTTTTCACATTTTTGGATTAGAAAAATTATATACCAAACAATATAGAGGTATTTAAAGAAATAACTATTTTTTAGAATAGTTTCAGATTTACAGAAAACTTGTGACAGTTCTGAGTTCCCATAAACCCCTGTACCCAGTTTCCCACATCAACATTTGCTACACTGTTAATATATGCTACATTTGCTACAATGAATGAACCAATATGAGCAGTGGCATTAACTAAAGTATACAGGCATTTTTAAAATTATATTATATGACTATTAGTTTTCCTGTAGGTATTTGGTCAATTGCAAATGCTATGCTGAAAAACAATGTTCTACTGCCATCTACTGTTCTAAATAAATTTATATTTTTCAATTTTGATTCACCTCAGAAATGGTGAATGCACCGAAATTCAGAGATGATAAATCTCACAGGTTAATAGCTATCGACAGCTATTCATTCATTCATTCATTCATTCATTCATCAAACTATTGCTTAACATTGCATTAGAAGAGGTTCTGGGGATACAAAGTCACTTTAAGGATCTCATAGTCTAACTAGGACATAATAAAAATTATTATATAACAAAGTTATTGGTACATAGGTTTCAAGTGTTCTGAGAGCATAGCAAAAGAACACACAGTTACCTTAGATTAGAAATAGGACTAAAGGGATCATGTGAAGATTCAGAGAAATTTTCTTAGGAGACATGGGATCTGAAGCAGATCTTAAGGGACCAGTAGAATTCACAATAGCCAAGATATGGAAGCAACCTAAATGCCCAACATACGATTGGATAAGGAAGTTAAGATTCATATATACAATGGAATATTACTCAACCATAAAAAATGAAATCCTATCATTTACAACCGTATGGATGGACCTAGAGGTTATTATGCTGAGTGAGATAAGTCAGATAAAGATAAATACCATATAATTTCGCTTATCTGCAGAACCCAAAGAACACAAAGAACAAAGTAATTGAAAACAGACTCACAAATGTAGAGGACAATCTGGTAATGGTCAGAAGGGTGGGGAATGGGGGGACTGGGAGAAAGGGGTGAAGGGTTAAAGGAGTACAAATTAGTAATTGATAGATGGTCACAGGGATGAGGAGCACAACACAGGGAATGCAGTCAGCAGTAATGGCTAGGTGTAGTGCCAGAAGGAAGAAAGAGTAATCAAGGGGATTGTTTCGTAAATTATATAAATGTCTAACCAAAGTACTGCTTACTTGAAATTAAAAAAGAAAAAAAAAAAAGGAAGAAACCAGGTAAATAGGACAGGGACTAGAAAGAAGGTAATCCGGAAATAACCTAAGGTAAAAAGGCAAACAGTATTGTGTATGTGAGAGAAAAAAAAAAAGACTGGAAAGTGTAAGGCAAGCAGAGGTTACAAGAGACTGAAGAGGCTAACAGCGGCCTTCCCTTGAGGGAATTTATGTCTCTTTTAGGAATCTCACTCTACAAGGTAGATGTGATGAAGAATTGGTGAGAGTACATGAAGGAGAGTGACAGGGTCAGATGCATGCTTAGCTGGGTCATCTTAGTAGTCTTGTGGAAGACGGATTTGGGAGAAAGGGAGACAAGAATAGTTAGGAGACAGCTGGGCTGTTAACTCAAAAGAACCAGAGCAGGAATAGCAGGAATGGAGCAGAGAATCTGCATTTTGAAATATTTTGGAAGTAGGGTAGGTGGCAGAACTTTCAAATACTGGATTTAAACTGGATATAAGAGAAAAGGTCAAGGATGATCTTAGAGTTTTAATTTTGGTGATTGAGATTCTGGAGATTTTACAGAAAGAAGATAATGGTTTAGGAGAAGAGAAGGCAATTTGAATCTGTAGTGACTGATGTTAAAGTGTTTGAGAGAGAATTCAGGTGCTGCCATCTTGCTGGAAATTGCACATAAAAGTCTGAAGCACGGAGTAAAATTGTGGGCTAAAGACATATATATTTGCAAGTCATGAGTACATAGTAGGGGTTGAATTCATGAAAATGGATGGTGTAATACAAAGAAAGTATATAGAATGAACAAAAGAGTTGTACAAAGATAGAAACCCAGAAAATTCAACACTGGAGAACTACTGAGAAAGGGAAAACAACAACAACAACAACAACAACAACAACAACAACCCAACAATTCCTGAAAGTTGGTAGTTGACCCAGTCACAAAAAGCTAGGCCATGATGGTTCAATGCAAGCATAAATAATTTCACAGAATATGAGGATCAGACAAGGTCACTCTGTGATTGTGACAGAACAAGAGAAAAACCAAAACTATTCCATAATCAGATCTAAACACAGAAAAAAAAAACAACAAAAAATACCAAGCAATCACAAAATACGATATCGGTCTTCTCGATATAATATAGTCCAAAACACCACTTTTTTGAACCATCTCCAACATCACCTAACATAAGCCTAAATTGTATTACTAGGTTCTCTTAACTCCCTCTCACTGAGACATCCTCCAGAGTGTACCATGTTTTGCAGTCTCCCTTGCTGCAGTGAGTTAATAAATCTAACTTTATTTGACTATAGGTGTGTTCCTGGTGGTCTTTGGGCACTGGGTTTAACACCTTTAAATAGGCCAATAATGTAGAAAGTTTCACAAAGGGAGATATCCGATTATCAAAGAGTCCAATGATATCCATTGAATTGGGCAAATATGAGCTTACTGGTGACCTTTGAAAAATAGAACAGTTTTCATAGGACATGGGGGTAAACACAGTGGTGTGCTCGTACCAGCTGGAGACAATATTTCTTCCAAACTCTGTGTTCAGTGACAGTAAGTTAGTAGCTGGAAATCAGCCATGGGGAAGTATTTACACCATGGAAATTGGCAAATGCTATAAACCAAGGATTTTTTTTCTTGTTAACAATTAACAAAGTTACCTGTTAAACTTTTACCATCACATCACTGGGTAGAAGAGAGATTGCATTTGCCTGAGGAAGGAGAAAGGGGTGAGGGAGTAGAGACAATTCGAAATTTGCATGAGCAGGGGAGAAAAGAGATTGGACAAGGATTAGAGGGGGAACACAGCGTCAGTGAGAACTAGAACTCAGGTTGCCCGAGTTCTGTTCAGTGCTTATTCTACTGTCACCTGTTTTATCACACTCCTGTCATGTTGGTTTACTAGTGAGACCACAGAAGCTTATATGATGATAACTCCATGACAGTTTGGCAGAAAACTGCTGTGGGTGGTATGTTTGTGAAGGAAAGAAGAAGGAGAGAAAGAAGGAGAATTTTGGAGAACTATACCCCAAACTCCTATGAGGAGTTATTGTAAATCGCACTTTCTCTGGTGTCAAACTGTCTACGGTGCAGTGTGAAGTGTGCCTTTGCAAGTCAGACACTTCACAGTCTTGAGCAAGCTATTTAACTTTACCATTCCCCAAACCTCTCATCTGTATGACAGTGACAGTAGTAAACACCTCACTAGATGGGTATGAAAGACTGGCACACCGAAAACTACCAGCAAATGTTACTATTATTATTACTATTACTTTCTCTGGTCAGGAGACTAAAGCAACTATAAATTTTTATTCTGAAATCATATATTTATATATTTTGTAATATTATTTTCTTTTATAGCTGTAAAACTTCAAAATTTATAAAAATAAAAACTTGGCAGATATAATGTCAAGTGCTCTGCAATCCCTGTACTATCCAGCAGGGAGAGCTATTGAACTGTTTACCACCCACACAACACACTTCGGGAATGTGGCCAGATAAATGATTACAGTGTCTAAGAGAACTTAATGTTTTTCAGTTGATACTCATATACAGACTTTGCTCCTTATAAACATGAAAAGTCCCCTTGCTAATCTTATTAAAGTGGGAAACCTATGTGTAATTTATCATCAACCCTTATGTTGTGGCTTACTATGTGCAGGCATTATCCTGAGCATTTTACAAATATTAGCTTTTTAAAATACTTATTACAACACTATGGGGTGAGCACTATCTATTTTATAGATGAGGAAACTGAGGCACAAAGAAATTAAGTGAACCAATGTCACACAGCTAGTATGAGAAAGGACCAGAACCTGAGCTATCTGGTTCCAGAGTCTATGAGTCATATGTTAGGTACATTATTGTTGGAACCTAACCTGAGTTGATTTAGTCTCTTCCAGAAATTCTGAAGAACTACTTTCCTTCAACATTAATGAGCATTTTCCCTCAAATCCTCTGGAACAAGAAGTTATATCTAGTCCAAAATTATTCAGAGATATTAAGACACCAATGAAACTCTCATTTTGTCTGAAACCACTTTGTACATAATCAGGACTCTTTGTCTTGTAAGAATACAATTTTTTTTCTTATAACTATACACAGCTAATTTAACAAATATTTTCATTACTTTGAAAACCCTGAGAGCATATTTTCTTTACACAATCTCCACTGTATACAGTTAACTCTCACCAGAATAATCCTTGTGTTATTCTTTGAAAGTGAAAATATTTGCCTCTAATGAAAATATGTGAACTTAGTTTATGTAAAATGAAGGCTGGGGAAATTATTTCATGTGGTTTCTGACACTAACTTTCTCAGTACTTTCATTTTATTCGTCCTCAAAAATTGCCAGAGAACTAAGACAAAATAGTATTGTTTCTATTGAGAACACCAAACTTAAACTACAGAGGACTAAATTTAAAAATTTAAACATTGCTAAGTATTTGCCACTTATTGTATATTAAATTAATGGAAAAAAAATAAAAGAGATCCAGAAGAAATCTTTGGAGGTGCAAGGTAAGATGTGATTCCCCACCCCCTTGGATGTTTTTGCCCGAGGCCACTGAGGTGCCTGACACTGAGAACTTGTTTCTCTTCAGTGCCACTCCTGGCTGCTACCCCACCCTCTCTGCCACACCTGAGGAGTCATGCTGGTGATAGAGGCAGGGCTAGGACAGTGGAGGGGGGATTTTAGGTGCCGGACGCATGCTGACATATGCTTCTTTTATTTGGAGAAACCCCAACAGTAAATGAAAAGAGTAGATAAAGTGGGGTTAAAATAAGGAGAGATTTGTGACACGTAGGGGACTGCGACACACAGGCCCTGTTAAATTCGTTAAATTCAGTGTGATCACGTATCAAATGCTTGCGTTCCCTGAAGACCCAGACACGGTGCCGGACAACAAGGACACTCAGATGAACAAACGGTGGCCTCTGCTGTCAGAGCTGGCAGCCCAAGTGGCAAAGGCGGGCGTGTAAACAGATGGGTAGGAAAGGAGCCAGGGTACAAGGTACAGAGGTGGCGCCCAGGAGGAAGTGGCCACCTCCGCCTGGGAGGGCCCGGGCCCGGCTCGTGGGGGTGCTCCGCGCCCCCCCCCACGAAGCGCGGCGATGACCCCCCCCCCCCAGGTAACAATCTGAAACTCCCCGAAACTCAGCATGCGGTGTTGAAAAGTCAGACCCCCATTCGGACGCCGGGAGTTACATGCTCAGCCGGTGCTGAGCCGATCCAAACGTGCCCCCGGTGACGGGCCGAGAAGAAAGCATCTGGACCGGAGGATCTCATGGGGGGGGGGATGAGGCCGCGGGGCGCGCAGGGGCGGACAGGTGCGCCCCGGGCGGGGGGATGCTCGCCCGCCGCGCGCGGAACCCGAGCCCGGCCCCGCCTCCCTCGACCCGGCCCAGCCCGACCCGGCCCAGCCCGGCCCGGCCCGGCCCTGCAGGTGCGGGCGGAGCGCCCTGAGTCACCGGAATGTAGGTGGGGCCGGGGCGCCGCGCCCCGCGGCCGCTTGCCTTTTGTCGCCCCGCGCGCGCTCGCGGGCCACTGTCCGCCGCCCCGAGCCCCGCCGCCCCGCCGCCCCGCGCCCCGCGCCCCGCCGTCGACATGCTGCGCTGCGGCCTGGCCTGCGAGCGCTGCAGGTGGATCCTGCCCCTGCTGCTGCTCAGCGCCATCGCCTTCGACATCATCGCGCTGGCCGGCCGCGGCTGGCTGCAGTCGAGCGACCACGTCCAGACGTCCTCGCTGTGGTGGCGATGCTCCCACGAGGGCGGCGGCAGCGGCTCCGCCGCGGACGGATGCCAGAGCCTCATGGACTTCGGTGAGTGCGGCCGCCGCCTCCGGGGAGCCCTCCGGGCCGCGGCCCCCCCAGCCCCCCGGCGTGCACCTGCGCCCCGGGAGTGCGCGGCTTGCGGAAGCCTCCCTGGATGCAGGGACTGGACAGGGTCTGGGATAATGGGTCATTCAAAATAATAAATAATAATGATAATAATTAATAATACAAGTTTAGAGCCTGGCTTCATTGCCTGCGACCCGAATAATAAGCAGCAGCTGTGAGTGGTCAAACCCGACCTCAACGCTGGAAGAAAATGGCCCTGGTTCGCTTGTCTTTCTCTCTCTTTCTTTCTTTCTTTCTTTCTTTCTTTCTTTCTTTCTTTCTTTCTTTCTTTCTTTCTTTCTTTCTTTCTTTCTTTCTTTCTTTCTTTCTTTCTTTCTTTCTTTCTTTCTTTCTTTCTTTCTTTCTTTCTTTCTTTCTCTTTTCTTTCTTTCTTTCTTTCTTTCTTTCTTTCTTTCTTTCTTTCTTTCTTTCTTTCTTTCTTTCTTTCTCTCTTTCTCTTTCTCTCTCTCTCTCTCTCTCTCTCTCTCTCTCTCTCTCTCTCTCTCTCTCTCTCTCTCTCTCTCCTTCCTTCCTTCCTTCCTTCCTTCCTTCTTTCCCTGTAGAGTCTGTATGTTAATATGCAAAAGGTGATTTCAGCCATTTGAAAAGGTTTGAGAAGTCGATATCATAAACAAAGTTATTATTATTATTTTTTTTGGAGACCTCCTGCAATTTCTTCCCATTCTGACTCCTCTAGTTCTTCTTAGGGTTAAATTTTAAGTATTAAAAGACATGCCTTCCCGGATGTAGGTGTATATTATTCATTAAACAGAACTAAAGTGAAAGCAGCTCCTCCTCCACGAAAACAGTTCTCAGTCCAAATTTCAGCAGCTACAATTTCAGTCGATACTGTAGCGTTTACTGCGTCCGTCCGCCAAGCTCATCTTCACTTTCGTCTTGGGGGTGTCTGTCTGGTTTAAGCACGGCCTTGTTGTTTAGAAAAATTTTGTTTTGATGTGAAGTGAAATCAAAAAGCAAACATATCTTCTACATCAGTGAAATGAAGCAGAGTTGACAAATGTGGTGTATTGCAGATGGAATATTTTATTTTTCCAACATGGAGGAAGCTTCAGTGCTTAACTTGTTAAAACCCTGCCTGGAGGCGAGCGTCCTTCTGTCTGGTGGCGGCCCCTGCTAACTCCTAGATGTGAAGGACAGTGGGGTCTGTTGTGATTGCCGGTGTGTATGTGTGTGGGGAGGGTGGGGTGCCGGCGAGGAGTGTTATTTAAGTAGGAATATTATAAGAAGCTTAAAGCCAAATACTACTCAGTGGGACCTTACCAACGGAGTTTAATAGTTCTAAACCGAAGCCACCCTGCCTCTGTTCATTCCCGCTTGGGACTGTTGACTTGATTCTCAACCCCTGTCCCTGAAATGGCCTGGGGCTTCCACAAACTGTTAATTTCTGGGGCCCTCTATCAGGGACTGGGCCGCTGATTCTTAAGGACTGTGGAATTGTTTGGAAGTTCTCATGGTGAACTTCCTCCTAAAAAGAGGCATGGTCCTCATTAGCTGGTAATAAAATGTAAAGACTGAATGGAATTCCTGATTTCCTTAAAGTCTGTGTTTTTCCTTTCTTAAAACACAAACAGCACGCCTGCTAGGGTTTGTACTAACTCACGTCTTTTAGGTTTTTAAAGAGAATTGATTTATTTGAAATATTATATCTATCTTCTAGTTAAAATGCATTGGAATTCACTATCCTACAGGGGACTTATAGATCTGCTTAAGTAGATGTGGTTTTAAACAAAACTTTGATAATCATAATTTAGGCCAAAGACTAACAAACCCAAAGAATACTCGGCAATCTTCCACATATCAAGTAAGAAGGAGGTTAGTTAATGCTGGGAAGGAATAGGGCTGATGGCAGAACTAGGATCAGCATTGTTGCTAGGACGTGATCTAGCCTGCAAGGCTCTGGCTGTGACCACAGCCCTCTTGTGAAACATGCACAATGCAGTTTTTATTTTTCTTGACTTGTAGGATGAGCTCACCTTTCTAGGGTGTGGTTCTTCCAACCTCAGACTGACATAGTGCTTTGTATATGGAAGGGAGACAGCAGGTTTTGTTTCTCAGTTTAATTTTTTAATTAGTGTGAGAGTGTGAAGTTGGTAGAGAAATTGGTCTTTGGAAAAGTTCAGTTTTCCAGGTGATGCAGCAAGACTGATTTTTATAAATGAGCAGTGGCCTTCACACCCCAGTGTAGTTATTGCCATAATCTTTGCAAAGATAGTTAAGTGCCAATAATGTGCTAGATGTGGCTTTAGCTCAAGACCTAGAATCAAATCATGACAGCAGAATCCACTGTCACTAGGTGACCATAGGAAGGAGTAAATAGATAGGCATTCACCAGGAGAGGTCCATCTCAGGCTATTTTAAGTCAAAGATGAGTTGGAGTGTTTATCACACTTAAGCTTCATCTCCTGACATGAACTGTCACTTAGTTTTGCCTCACAAGTGTAGCAGTTGTGTATTTCTCCACTGTAGGGCGATGATCTAGGCATCTCTGATCTCTGGAGATTTTCAGATAGCCTCAATAAGGCCTTGCTGAAAACAGAATGTTTACACTACTTTACCTAAAATGTTGTAAGCAGTTTACACAGACTCCCACGTATGTATAAACACAACGAGGAGTAAAGTTGACGGCTCTAATTAAAATGATATCTCGATGTAGAGAGTTGAGCTGGTATATCTATTTTTTAAAAACTTCTTGATATGTTCTAGAAAATAAACATTGTGATTTACCATTGTAACTATTAAGAAAGTTTACTTTTTTATTACAAAGTGCTTGACCATCTCTTTTATTAATTGGTATAACATTAATACATTAATTTTGATATTGATACAGGTTATTCCTGGCAAGTATTAGCAATAATACTAAATGATACAGACTTAAAAAAAATAAAAGTAGTTTCTTTTTTACGTTAATATCAATATTAATGTAAAAAGCAAAATATATATCGTCATTATTATTAACACTTTTAAAATAATTTCAGATTACCACATCACCTGATTTTTTTTCTATAAATGAACCAAGTTACATGGCTGAATGTATTATTTTCATGATAGTAACAACTAAATAAATATTAATCTTTACAAATACTTATTTGAATTTATTAAACATCGTGGCTTATATTCCTCAAAACAAGAAAAGAAAATCTAGACTTAAATATTGAAATGGTCATTCAGTTTCATGTATAAATAACATGCAGAATTAAATTTGAAGGCATGTTCACATGTGCTATTTTTGCACTACTGGAAGTTTCTCTTCCAGTTTTGAGAAAAAATACAACAGGAAGATATTTTAAGCATCAGAGATGTAAATTTCAAATCCCAAGCAAGCTCCAGCTTGTCAGGGTGGAGAATAATGGAGATGAGTTTATGCACCAAGAATGAAAGTGGCGGGGGTGAGGGGGTGGGGGTGTATTAGTGTTGAAGAACTTTTGCCTTGGATCTGGACAGAAGAGCAGAGCCTCATTTTTACCAAAGATAGCCGTTCATACCACAGAATGCACTGAATGTGTGTGTGTTTTTTTTTTTTTAATATGAAATCAGCCTTGGGTAACTCAGTGAATCGGCGTAGTATATGAAATATTTTTAGGTCATTTACTTTTCGATTTTTAAATGTACAAGAAATCAGAAAAATAAGTATGAAGTTAATAGATTTATATTAGGCTAAATTCAATTTAAGGGACTTCATTTTGAGATTATGCTCTTGTGGCTTTTGGCAGGGGGCAGGGTGAGGTATTAAAATATTCTTGTTTTATGAAATTAGGCGTTAGTAGGTAGATTACTCTTTGTAGGCATGTGTTCACTTCCTTACATAGCAAAATAAAAAGTGGGCCACTCAGTTCATTTTCATAGTTAAAATACACACACACACACACACACACACACACACACACACATTGCCATGAAATCTAGAAGTCTAGGAACCAGGTACATAGTGCAGTTTATACCACATTTGCTACACTTAGCATTAACCACCCCAGTAAAGACACAGAGTCCTAGATGTTAGAATTAGAAAGGAATGAGAGTGTACCTACTCAGGCTTTTGCCAAATGCTCTCAACACCCTCCATGACTGAGCTGAGCTGCTTCCCATTGTTCAGCAACTTAATTCCATCCTCTCTCAATGCTACTTGTTTAAAAGTACGTCTTGGTTCAAACAGTACTTCTCTCATACCTTCTTCTACTGATAGAACCAGAATGTGCTGCCCTGTCAATTCTACTTTCCAAACTTCTTCTTTCTACCTGACAGACTTTTAAATATTTAAGGGTCGGTCCTAAATTCGCTGCTGCTGTTTATCTTGTGTGATTTTCCTGTTTTCACATCTTCCTGTGTAGGATGGTTTTCCCACTCAGACTTTAAAAGACGACCCTCCAGGGATATCATAGTTCTATTAAAACACCACAGTAAAAAGTTTTCATCAGGCTCCGTTTCAGGAGAAAATACAGAGCATGTAAAGAATCCCACAATTATGGAGTGCTCTCCTTTGAGACTGTGCCATTCCTCCTTTAAGCCACCCCTTCCGCCTTCTAAAACTTCTGCAAAATTGCTTCTTTCTATGTAGATTGTTTTGGAGGCCTGTTAGGACTTGTCCTGTAGATACCTGCTACTCAACGTGTTGCAGACCAGCAGCGTCAGCATTACCTGGGAGGTTATTGGACACTCAGTGTCTCAGGTCCACCTACTAAATTGGAATCTGTATTTGAACGAGATTCCCCAGGTGATTAGTAAGCACTTTGAAGTTTCAGAAGCACTGACCTGTATTCCTGCAGATGACCTCCTCATTGAACATGCAGCAGTCTTTTTGAATTTATTATGCATTTATACTTATATTTATTTGTAGTGGGATCTTTATTTTTTCAATTATGGTTTTATCCAGTTCTGCTCATGTAGAATATAAAGAACCCTATAAAAACAATATGATTAGGGTTCACATTAAAGAAACCTTTAGAAACAATATGAGAAAATCTGACAAAATCTCACATTCACTAGGTGGGGCCTTCAGTATTAATAAGTGAATCCTTTTTTTGTACTTTTCTTAACAGTTGGCCTTACTGGTCATTTTCTAGTTGTATTTGCCTTATAACATTGTATTTTGGTATGTAATCTCTAGAAAAAGATATAGCATTCATCTTCATACCAAAAACTTCAAAACGTTTCCTAGGAAAAACTCAGAATTTCATCAGTGACCATTGAATAGTTAACATGTTGTTGATTTAATGTTGAATCTGCAAAGACAGCAAAATTTGATAAGCCATTCTTCATCTAAATGGATTGGTAATGAATCTTATTTAAAAGTGGATTTATAATTCTGGTTTCTTCTATAGCATGAGTTTCTCCAAGTGGTATTTAGAAAATAAACTGAGGACATAATAAATTTTGTATATAATAAAACGCCAAATTTATCTTCCCTTAAGGAAACAAACAAACAAAAAACCAAAAAGCTTTCCTACACAGAAACTGTTTATCTGGAATACTGTATGCTTTTGTGGCCTCAAACCAGAGAGTGATAATTAACGATGAAAATCCTGCCTACTCCCTTACACACACACAAACACAATTAGGAAAGGCAATAAAATTTTGAGTGCTTAAAATAATAATGAAAGACAGACTTATCTTCAGAATAGATCAAGGACAGTCTGCTCCCGAAGAACCGAGGGCTGTCTGTGAATCATGGAAGAAGTAGTTTTAAGACAAATTTTAAAAAATTGATGTTTTCCATTAGAGTTGGTAAATGTGCTATAATTTAGAACATAAGTATAATATAAAAATATAAATAGTTCCCAAAAGGGCTGGGTAAATTTGTAGATATTAGGCTCATTCTGGGTAATGAAGTGAGACCACAGGTATTTAGGGTATAGTCTACATGGCTTTCGGGCCTCTTTTCAGACAGAATATTGGCCTGGGAGACTGTGCTTAGATGGTAGTGGTAGGTTCCATGTCATTGTTTTATAGCAAAATGTTCATTGCCATGAGAAGGAGCTTGCCTTACCTGTCATTCGTCAGTCAGAATAGAATCTTCACAACCATGCCAAGATTTGTCTTAAGTGATAGTTGCACGAGTCAGTGTGGGTGTTTCCATGATGAGGAGCAAGTTTTACAGGTCTACTTGCAAGGCAGCCTTTGTCAAGACAAAATGCTCTTAATTCTCTACTTTGATGACTCAGAGCATTTTAAATAAGCAAGACATTAACTGTGCTGATTTAACACAAGCTAGGAAAAGTTCTTAAAATGGTCTGTGTTTGTATTCATGTTTACCTCCTAGCTGTAGGTTAGGTGAGTTCACTTACTATTTATTTTAATTCCTTTCAAGTACCTTAAACTAAGCATAAATCACACCTCAGCTATAATGTTAGAAAAAGTAATAATAGCCATAATTAACATACTATTCTTTATCAAATAGACAGGCAAGATTGTTGATATTACTCTTTATAGCAATATCATACATAATTTATTTAGCTATACTTTTAAAATCTTAATCTGTGATAGCAAAGTTTGGTTGTTGAAATAAATTCTTTGTTAGGATTTTTTCTGTTTTTATAGAAAACTCAGATTCTGCTATGCAATTTATTTTCATGTTTCTGTTTCTCTGCATGTTTATACAGGTATGTTGCCTTTCGCTGCACAGTTTCAAACCTATGAATTCAAAAGGAAAAATCAGTGTCTGCCTATTTGAATTAATGATTAGATTTAATTGAATTTAATGATTGGCTGTAGCTATAGAAAAAATCTTTAGAAAGGAGAGTATAATTGGCAGGGGCTGGCACATACTGAAAGTTATATGCTCTTTTGGGCAGTGCTGCATCTGTTTTCATAAGGAGGTTCATCATCTATCTTAGTTCTCAAACTTTACTATGGATGTAAGAAATACCAGTAAAATGCAGATTACTAGATATTACCCCTCGAGCTCTGATTTGGTAGGTCTGAGGGAGGTATAAGAATCTGAATTTTTAATAATGTCCACTGATGATTTTGACTCAGTGGTGTATGGGCTAGAATTTGAGACAGTCGAATTGATGTTCTTTTTAAAACGTGATTCCTCTTTTCTTAAAAGTTGCCTTATTTGAAAGATAAGGCAAAAGTTAGTGAAGAGACTCAGTTTCACTTTTTGACTTTGTTCATTTCTATTTTAAAAGAAAACAGTTCTATTTTTACCTGGTCCTAAAATCTCTTACTGATCTCACAGGAAGAAGAGGATAATTTGGAGGGAAGTAGTAAAAATTATAAATGTAAAACTTCCCACTCAGCCCCATCCTGACTGTTGCTACTAGACAGTAATTTGTGTGGAAATGTGGTATTTGAGCATATAAAAGTGTATCTTTTTCTTAATTACCTGTTATGCCCCAGGCATTCATGAATCTAGAGGTCAATCTGGAGGGAGGGTAGGGGCTGGAGAAGGGAATTTAGCTCAGGTTTGCATAGAACAGATTAAAATTCAAAAATGCACTAAATGACAAAAACAATCTTTATGTGACAATGCAGAACTTTGTGAATGTAGAATGAAGTGAAAACGAGGAACTGGAGAAAAGTCATAGGAATATAGGAGGAACTTTTTGAGCTCCGTGACTTTTCACACAAAAACTCTCATCCTTACAATAACCTTGAAATAAGGCATTTTTGGCCTTGGTTAATAGATGTGCAAACTCACAGCGACGAGCAGGAGCCAGAAGCAGGCTCTAAATGAGGTCCAGCTGGCTCCAAAACCTTACTCTTTCTGCTATCCCATATCTTACACTCTGACCCATCAAATGACCCAGAATTAAGTGAGGGTAAATTCCTTAGCTGAGCTATGTCAGAACAAGAGTAAAACCAGGGCAGAGGTGCACTTGACCCTCCTTTTCAAATGCAATAAAGAGTGATAAGTTAAGAATGCATGTTCATCCATTAATGAATGAATGGATAAACAACACGGGGGACGTCCATACTATAGAATATAATTTTTTGTCTACAAAAGGGAATGAAGTACTGATCTGTGCTCCAACATAGATGCACCTTGAAAACATTATGCTAGGTGAAAGAAGACAGTCACAAAAAGCTGCATGGTATATGATTCCATTTATTTGAAATGTCCAGAACAGGCAAATTTATCGGGACAGAAAGTAGATGAGTGGTCGCCAGAAGCTGGAGGGAAGGGGGAATGGGAATTGACTGCTAATGGACATGGGTTTTTTGAGGGGGAGGGCGAGTGGTGAAAATGTTGGTATTGTTAGTGGTGGTGATTATACAACCCCGTGGATATAGTAGAAACCACTGAAGTGTATACTCAGAAAGGGTGAATTTTATGGTGTATAAATTATATCTCAAAAAAAGAGTCATGTTTTGGATTTAGACAGACTCTAAATCAAACTCTGCCTGAATCACTTACTAACTGTGTGGCTATGACAGGTTATTTGAACTCTCAAAGCCTTTCTGTCGCCTCATTTCTAAAGAAATGATAATGGCATGAACCTTAAAACGTTGTTGTGAGGATTCCATGAACTAGATATGTCAAGTTCTTAGTCCAGAGCCTGGCACAGAGCAGTTTCTTCATAAATGTTACTCTTACCTCTTGTGTGAAGAAATTTTAAAAATCAGAGCAGATTAATCAATAAGAATGATTGGCTAGAATGGTTAGCCTGAGTTCATGGCTCTTCCAGTTTCCACAGGTGCAGGGTAGCATGACACAGGCGCCCTTGTGATCCTCAAATCTGGAACTCAGTTCCTACCTCATCCTCATTGCTTTACGGCCGATATCAGCAATTAAGAACTCTTGTGCAATACTTTCTGAATACTTAAGAAATTCAACTTTAGACAGAAGTCTAGGCCTGTCTGAACATGTTATAAAAAAATCACAGCTACTTTTCAATTAAATTTTTTATTTTACATCTCTGACTGTTCTTTAGGTTATGTTTTCAAAGATTATTCTTGCACGGGACCAACCATTGATATGAAACACAAAAGCCTTTTAAAGGTTTTTGAAACATTTCCTAAAGAGATTGTAAAATCTCTTTATGTTTATTATGGTCGAGCTGTGTTAGGACTTGAGTGAACCCTTTAAATATACCAGCAGTTTATTAAGTGAGAAACCATTTAATAAAGTTTAACTTTCATCTGAGATAAAACATTTGGTCAAAAACTGAGGGGAGAAGGCATTACTGTGTGTCAGGATATTAATATTCTATATAAGAGCTGCCCATTCTCTGCTTGAAATATGGAGATGCTTAAGTACTGTCAAAAGAAAAACTGTCCTTCTGTACAAATATATAGCTAGTAGAAAGAAAAAAATCATATTGATACTTTGATAAGTGATGTTAAATTTGTTTTGTCTGTCCTAATGACTGTTTCTCTTTCCTTGCAGCGTGGGGAAGGGCAGCTGCTGCCATGCTCTTCTGTGGCTTTATCATCCTGGTGATCTGTTTCATCCTCTCCTTCTTTGCCCTCTGCGGACCCCAAATGCTTGTCTTCCTGAGAGTGATTGGAGGCCTCCTGGCTCTGGCTGGTAAGACTTCATGTCATCAGTTCTTCATTCATAACTTCCATGCACATTACTATAATAAAATTTTCCAAACCACAAAGACTCCTGACAATTACAGTTCCTGATCTGTTCTCAGAAAATGTATCACCCAGGGCAGAATTAACAGAGGAGACCTGGATTCCTTTCCTCCTGTGTCTCTATGCTCCCTATTCAAGCAAGGAAGGTTGTCACTCAGTATACTACTCTTGTAGGTGACCCCATGTCTACTGACTCCACCCCACCCCAAGGAACCAGGACTGAGCCCTGGAAGTGCAGTGTCTCCATAGTGGGCCCAGCATTGGCCTCCTGTGAACCCCATGCTGAGGGGCTGGAATGTCCTAGAGCCATTTTACTTGTTGAAGGAGTTTTGTAGTGGGACATAAAGGGTTTTCTGCAATAGGAGGAGGGTCCCCAGAAGACTCCAGATCTGGAATTGAACGAACATTTGTATACCCATGTTTACAGCAGCATTATTCATAGTAGCCAAAAAGTGGAAAAAACCGAGCTGTTCATCAACATATAAATGAATAAACATAATTTGATAAAATTATAACAGAATGTTGTTCAGCCATAAAAAGGAATAAAGTTTTGATAGATGCTACAGTGTGGATGGACCTTGAAAACAATATGCTAAGAGAAATAAGGTAGATACGAAAGGACAAATATTTTATAATTTAACTTATATGAAGTATCTGAAGTACTTTATAGAGACAGAAAGTAGATTAGAGGTTACGGGGGGCCAAAGTGGGGATAATGGGGATAGAATTTATTTTGGGGGTTTTGAAAGTTTCAGGTATAGATAGTAGTGATGGTTACACAATATTGTAAATGTATTTAATGCCACTTAATTGTATACTTAACAAATTGTTTAAATAATAAATATTATGTTGTGTATATTTTGCCACAATTAAAAAAATATCCTGTATAACTCTTTTGTCCATCTTAAAACATTAAGATCTGGTAATGGCTATCTTGAACTGACAGGGCTACAGAAGTTGTAAAGAAAACCAGTTGTGAGCATCAGCAGATAAACAGCTTAGTGGTCCTGCTCAATTCTGTATTCTTATTTTACCATTTAAAACTCCTATGCTCCTTTAGAGGGTGACAATTAGAATGGGAAATGTTTATAGAAGAAAAAAAGCCTAGAAATCTCAATACATTTTTAGTGGTAATAATGCTTAATTAGGCCTACTTGATGTGTAAGATATATTTCACAGCAGTAGCTATTTTTTTAATTTTATATATATTATTGGGTTAGGATCAGAAAAATTAAGAATTCATACAATTTAGATTTTGCAGAAATTGATCCAAACCAGCAGAACTTCATATATGATGAACCAAAATGGGTAAATCACAATATTTAGCATTTATGACTAGGCAAAATTAGAGAATAAGATAAAGAAGGATTACTTTCACTTACATGATATTTTTTAATAACTGACAAACTTTAATAAGAGTTTGCCATTTAAGGTATCCGAGAAGCAGAGAAATATTTAAGATCTGCACCAAGACTTCCCTTTATAAATTGCAAGAGAAGAATATTTTGAATTGAGAAATAGAAGCAACAGATCAAGATGTGGCAACATCTACAGCTTGTCTAGCAATTAAAAAAAAAAAAAGAAAAGAAAAAGAAAAGTGCTTTAGGAGTTTATCTATGGAGCCAGTAGAGAAAAATTAAAGTGAAAGAAAAGTGGTGGTGAGGACTGTACACTCCCAGCTGGCCCCTCCTTGTGGAGAGTAATGTACAGAGCTAAAATCTGGTCACCCCTTTGATACAGCAGTGTATGTATGACATGTGAAGTCAAAGAAATGCAGAACGTAGCACAGATGTACATATTCATTATCGCTTTATAGAAATAAAGCATGTTCATTGAAAAAGACTGTAAACGATTAAGTTCTATTTTTTATTTTAAAGTTGCTTAAAATGTGAATATGATTAATAATAATTGTAATAATATGACTCTTATACCAAAGAGGTTAGAAATCTTGACTTATTTATTTATTTATATATTTTATTCAGAACCTCCCTTAGGCTTCCCCCAAATCCTGTTTCTTTTATTTCTTTTCCTTGAGCCTGGAATGTTCCTACCCCTGCCCTCCCTCCATTTCTGTTTATTCTTCAGTTTCTCACTTCCTTTAGCAGGATTTTCTAGTCATTTTCCACACTGATCATTTGCATCATCGGTTCCTTTAGTCATTCATTTATTGGATGAATATCCCAGTGGTGTATTTTTGAATATAGAGTGAAGTCTGTGTGTGCGCACACACGTGTGTGTGTGTATATATCTATAATTTTGCTAACTCTGCCTTTGACACAGGAAATACAAAAATGAATAATAATAGACTCTTCGTTACCATCCTGCTTTCTGTTATCACAGTTTTGCACTTTTTACTTCAGTATATATAATGTTTACACGTGGGCTATAGAGTGATTCTCTAATTGTTTTCTGTCTATATTTCATATATTCAGTATTCAGCTTAGTGCCAGGTATCTCTGACACACAAAATTTAATACTTTTTTTTTGGCTCACGATTAACTAGGTACACCAGCCCCTTTCATTAGCATTGTTTAGGTGGAATTAATACTTGTGTGAAGGTAAAAACATTGTGGGAGAGGGAGTTAATCTGTTGTTTCCATGCATTCATTCATTCGTGCATGCACGCATTTATACTTTGGGATTTTGTTTCTTCCCTTTAGCTGTGTTCCAGATCATCTCCCTGGTAATTTACCCGGTGAAGTACACCCAGACCTTCAACCTTCATCTCAACCCTGCTGTCATTTACATCTATAACTGGGCCTATGGCTTTGGGTGGGCAGCCACAATTATCCTGATTGGCTGTGCCTTCTTCTTCTGCTGCCTCCCCAACTACGAAGACGACCTCCTGGGCAATGCGAAGCCCAGGTACTTCTACACGTCCGCCTGAGGTGTGGAAGGCACTGCTGCCAGAATGGTTTACAGAACAAGAAGCTATTCTCCCCAGAATACTTGGAAACAATTTTAGGGAGCAGTGTTTATATTATTGGACTAGTCAAAATGCCAAAATAATTTGGGAGAAAATATTTCTTGAATGATGTTAGACTTTCATATTCATCTTTTATATATGTTGTATAAACAAAACCTACTTCTTTTAACTAATTTCCTATAATATGCAAATATTCCTTAATATCTATTCATACCATTTATACTGCATTTGTACAAGAATATGAATGTGACACTTACCATTTTATAAGGTAAAAATGAGAAGGCTTCAAAGAAAGATTTAAGTAATCTGATCAAGTGTCTGTTTTTCCAAAGAAGAGGAAAATATTGGTAAAAAATAGCAGTAACCAAATCTTATAAAAAAAAGAAATATTTTTTTCAGATTTCAGCTACTTAAAGAAGCAAAAGTTTTCTAAATGCATATTATTTGTGAGAATTTCTAATTAATCGCCCAAAATATTGACTTTTTTAAAGCATCACTTTAACTTTACATATATGTCATTCAAGAATGTATTCTTTCATGGCCAAAGGCTGTTGCAGTAGTAAGGCCTCCTTATGTAGGGAAGTTTTCTCTTCTAAAGTGGTTTTTAGGGTTGGGGTAGGGGAAAAGGATATATTAATCTGTATTGTTCTGTGTCTATATGTTCAGAACCAAAGTTAATTGAGTTGAAAGATGGACCGGGTCTAATTCATCATGACTGATAGATACGATTAAGTTGTGCAATAAAACATTAGGAAGGCAATTCCTATCACAAAAGTAACATTGAAACAATCTAAGGAGAAGGAATGGCTTGAATATTTCATCTCAGTTCACTGGGCTCTAATCATAAAGACACAGCTTCTGATAGATAGCAACTGTAAGCAAAAACTTAAATGTAGTTTAAAACCTGGTCTTCCTAGATAAAACAGATTTAAAATATCTAATGTAAAGCATGCAACAGGAGAGTTCAAGGATGTAAGATCTTTGAATGGAAAATATATGATATATCACATGGATTATTATTATTTTTTTACCATTTGTACTTCCATAGTGAAAACCAATTCATATGATATATCAAATTTTTATTTGGTAAGTTGCGGAAGAAGCAATTACAGTTTTTATTATGAGTTTTTCCCAATAAACCAGGTGTTCTAATCTTGTTTCTAGTTTGTAGTTTTTTGGCTTTTGTTTATTTATTTATTTCAAATCTGGGGAAGGGAATTTTTTAAAAATGGTTTGAATGTGGAAGGAAAAACATTTGGATAAAGTGAAAAGTTGCTTCCTCCTTGAGATGTAATCTTTTTCATTTAGGTGGTAGGACAGCCAGCTTTCCCTTCTTTTCCCCTTGTCCGCTTTCCCATTTGGTAGTTTTTCCCTACCATGTGTCACAGGTTAATTTCATTATGTTGTATATAATGTGAAGAATGGTTGCAGAGTGGCATGGTGGGAAAAAGAACATATTTCTTCTTAGTGCTGTTAGCCTTTTGGTCCTTGGCAACAATTTTTTTCCTATGCTTTTCAAAATAAGAGGTGAATGTTTCTTATCATAAATTTAGAAGAATGTGGTTTAGGTGATTATTTACATATACACAAATATATTTTTTTAAATTTTGTGACTGACAATGGATTTGAAGTGGCAACTAATAATGTTAAAAATGCCATCTTCAAAAAATATAGCACAGCTCATTCAAGAAGATGGTATCTTGAGATTAAGAAACCAGGTCTCCTCCTTCTATTTAAAAATGACTCAGATACAAGGTTCTCCATGGCATACACTCTTGTCTTTGAATTTTTTTTTTCGCATGCAACTGTCCTCTTCCCTGCCTCAATAAATAACACACTATATCCTAATGATGCACATTTAGGAAAAATACAACTTCCTGGGACCAGTGATCTGATGTAATAGAAGCATTTCAAACTGAAACATTTGGGACAAAGACAGACTAAATATTATTTTTGCTAAAATGTTCCTCTTCTTTCAGCCTTGTTCACATGTAGAGATCCTCTGTTTCTTGGTTCACATTCACCAAGACAGATGCTTTTATGTCATAAATACAGCAGGAGAATTCCAGAGAATTCTGGAGGGTAATGAAGAATTTGACTGAGAAACCATCTGAAGACGAACAATGCATTGTATGGGATTTCCCATGGTAAAGCTGAGCTGGGTTTTGGCTTTGTAATTATATTAAGAGTCCCCACCCTTTAAATAAGCAGTTCTAGGTTCCCAAGCAATTATCTCACAGTCACACTATAAGTATTCAGATATGCAAAGTGCCATTTACTGCTGATTGTCACAAAGAACTAATATGTCAAGGTCTTTCAGTTGTCACACAAGGTAACTCTGGAGTGTAATTATTTTTAGCTTCAAAATCATGCACGGCTGGACTGACAGTTTGATAAGCTTTCCTTTTTTTTTTAAGGAAATGAAAACAATGGAAGAATATGTCATAATAACTTAATTACGTTGATTTTTGCTACAAACTACTGAAAGACAGTCCTATTAATGTAATATACGTGAATGCTGAATAGACTTGTTTTGTTTCTCTAGGCATTCCTGAAAAGGGCATATTTGAGTCTCATTCCCCTGTTGGCTCTTCTAGCTATGCAGGCTTGAGGAGTTCGCCTCCCCACTGGTCTCATAACCTCGTCCATCTATCAAATAATTGCAAATTATCCCTTTTTCCTTCAATATTCTCTGATTCAGTATGTTTGTGTGTACATCTGCTCATTTATTTATTCAATAGTCTTGTGAAAAGGAAAAAAGGTAACATGATACATATTTTGTGTGTTTTTAAAATTGATTTTCAAGGCTAGAGACAATGACTGAAATCTTAATATTGTGGTAACATTTTTATGCCCAAATAATAACATTTTTTAAGTTGAAAGAATATTCCTTTATTTGGATGAACTAAAGTGAATGTAGACTATTGTGGGCATAAGGAACCCTAAGCTTAGAAGAAAAACTTGGTATTCTAGGGAGTTTCTAATTCTAATTGGTGGAGTGGACATTACATAATCGCTTCCAACAAATATAGAACAAAATGTAGAACAAACTAGTACCAGGGGGAATAAATAAATCAATAACTAAAAAAGGGATCTACTAGCTGACTGGAGAGTTTGTCAAATTTCTAAAAGATGAAAAATGAGCGACATCACAACACAGTAAAGCCACCTGGAAGAAACTCAGGCTGGCTGCTAAGGAAGAATTAGCTGTGCTGCTTAGTAGGTGCCAGAGGTGCCAAGCTTGGAAGTGGCTGGAAAGAGTAGGAATGCAAAAGGAGGGAGGGTGTTAGAGAGCTGCTCCATGAGGAGTTTGGCACTTGGCCTCGACTCCCCTTCACCCATCAGACTGCAACCCAAATTTACAGAGTGAAGCAAATGGCCTACAGTGCCTACCTGTAGGCAAAACCCAGAGAGGATGATTATGCTTGCTAAGAAGCGTGCTCTTTTCTAAGTGTTTCCATGTATTAATTCATATAAACCTCACTTAGATCTTCTGGTATGGATTTAATTATTCAGAGCAGAAATAGATGCATAGAAATGTGAAGTCATTTTCTCAAGGTCACACAGCTAGTAAATAACAATGGTAATAATAGGAAATGCAGTGCTGTAGTATTGTTTGGCGCAGTAGGGAGTAGCACAGTAGGTATTACGACCATCCGAGTATTCTCAGGCTTGCTCTTCTTCCTTTTGTACTGCTATGGGCCCCTCAACTTCTACCTGTCCATCCTGCAGGAAGGGCTGTGCCATCCCAGGGTGTTTGGGGGGCATTGTGTAATGGAGAAGTATGGACTAAAGGGGAACGAGGGCCAGAAATGTGGATGAGGCCTGGGTGAAGGCTGGTTCTTCAGTGAGAGTGGGGTAAGAGAGGCAGCTGAAGCAAATGGATGGGAAAGAGAAACAAAGGGATTTAAAACACCTAGGATCTATGAATCACTGCACAATGTTTGAGAAACATAGTTCTCATTGTTTTGAATTTTTATGATTGGATGGTCTTTTGGAGCAATTCTCTGTGATTGGGCCATGTGAGTCATTAAACACACAACACAGGTGTAAGCCATTTTCCAAATCATCCCAGGGGTGTGGTTGGAATCAGTGCCCCATCTTGCTCTGATGGCCTGATGGAGAATGCCTCATAAATAAAAACTCAGCGTCTCTCTGAAGCATTCATTTTTAGCCTTTGTAAAATGCACTGCTTTTGATATTAGATAACCAAAATACAATTATTTAAACATTAAAATCATTTACATATCATATAGAATGTTGCCTTTATAATTGTATATAGCATATTTTGAAATATGTATTACTAAAAAATCACATGGTGAACACATAATATTCACACAGAACATACATAGGTAGAGATATACCATGTTCCATCCTTCTGGCTTTTGTTATACTATGGAACATTTTCTATCAGAAATAGAAATTTATGGAAGAAGGGCCCCTTTTTAATTTTATGCATCATGTGTCTAAATCACCCAAGTATGCTAAGCAGAGGAAAATGAATAACCCTTATATTTTATCTTAAATTTGTACATGTGTAAATGTTTAATCTGAAATATGGCCATACTTGCTTTAATACAAAAATGGTTTAAATCACAAGTTAATTATTAAACCCTCCATATCTACCCCACAAATCTTCAAATAAAATAAAGCCGATATGAGTGAAACTTGTCACATTCGGGGAAGACATCTTAGAAGCAATTGTCTGATCTCCTGACACCTTGTCTTTAATTTAGATGGAAGATACAAGTAAACATTTTAATACCCTCTAATACTTAATTCCTTCATATAGAAAGAAATTCAAAGGATTACCAGTATAACAGGAATTCAAAGAATTTTGAAATCAAAATTGCTGAACAATGACATTTCATACGATTATATAGTAAGGATGTAACTGGCACTGCTGTGGATGGCTCTGCCAGGGAGAGAGCAGATCGCTTAGCTCCTTCTGGAATTCTCTCTTCATTTCCACACTCTGCTACACTTATTTTGGTAGTGAAGCTTTAAAAACAGGCCTCTCTCGGGTGAAAAGATTGCTCTATCTTATCTCTGTGGAGTGGTTCAGGATTTAAACTTCCTGACAGACTGGGCTGAGGACCTGTCTGGACGGTCAGAGCCCTTGATATTTAAGATAATTCTCCTATGAGCTTGGCTTGCCTTGTGGCACATGCTGTGCTTTGTTCCTGGATTTTGCAATTCTAGTATCTGGGAGTATTTTACCAAGTGTGGCAGAGGTGAGAATAACACATCTCAGGTGTGGGAAAAGACAGCCAAAAAGGGAAATTAAAGAGGTTCAGATCCCGTCCTGTTAATGATATTCCACTTGTACTATTCTGTGCTTCACTGTTAATCCCAATAACTTACTCTCTTTAGCTACAGAAATAAACGAAAACTCTGTGTGTGTGTGTGTGTGTGTTTATAGATAGTTTTCTGGTGAAGAACTGGAATTCTGTTGATTTAAACGGCCTGAGATTGTCTTTGTGATAACGAGTCACCAAATAATCATAATAAGTGGTTGCATAATGGTTTGCCCAGCTGGTTTTTTCCAATATGAAGATTCAAGGTAATTAACCTGCTATTATCAACTATTTCTGCATAAGTTACTTTTAAGAGGGAACACTTAGATTTTAAATAGAAACTCTGAATTTAATCACTGAAAGCAAATTCCGAGTGAGACTTTGAAAGCAAGTTCCATGAGTGAATCCTGTTTCCCTGTCCCATGCTTTCCATTCTGGTTACTTGGTGGATAATCTTAATTTGAAATGCTTCAGTGAAAATTTGTATTTCCAAATGCTGCCTCACCCAGGTATTAGTCAAGCACACCTCAATGCCCAACCCTGTTTTCAAGGAAAAAGAAAAAACATCTAGTTTCACTACAGACATTAAAGATTGATGAACTGCAATATGCATAGGAAGGTGGCATTTGACGTGGTTTCTTTCACGTTGGAGGACTTCATCATCGGAATAACCACTTCTGAAGATGTCTAGGTGGTCAAAAGTCGAACACATCAGAAACATCAAACTGATAAAATATTTCTAAGCTGAACCCCAACAAGCGCAAATGCCTTTGTCTCAGAACAGTATTTTTTTCCACATGGAATGCCTCCCTGTCCTCGGTCGGAGAGATCTTTCCAGAAGGGCTGTTATAACTTAGGAAAGGAATCCATGCAGCCTTCTGCCTGGAGCACCCTGGGCTGGGCAACTGCCTGTGAGAGCAGGTCATCCGGACACCAAGTGAAATAGCCCTGACGCCAAAGAGGGGCCCTAGCATTGTTTTGAGAAAAGTCAAACCTCCTTTCATCCCCATAAACACACCCCAGACTTGCCTCCCCAAGGTTTCTTGCATAAGGCTCAAACACAGAGGCAGCTTTTATATCAGTATCAGGAATTTAGTTTCTGGCTGAACACACTCCCCATTCTTCAACTTATGTCTTCAAAGGGTAAATGAAAACACCAGTTAAAGTCAAAGCTGAGCCAAATGATGTTTGGCTTTTTCTGTTCTCCTGTGCTGCAAACACCCAGCCCCTCAAGGGAAACTATGCCATGTTAAAAAAAAAAAAAAGTGCCACGTTGAAGTTCCTCAGCACTTCCTGACTGAGCAGATTAACCATAAATTTCCAGTTCCAAATGGCTAATTCTAATCGCCCCAGGGGGGCTCCATGGTTCAGGGGATGAGCTGTCTCCTTTGTGCTTGGTTTGTTTGTTTTTGGTGGCAGACCCGAGCCTTAAAGACAAGTCATTTCCAGCAGAGAGAGCCTTCTTCCAGCCTTCCACCTGTCTTCCACCCTCAGTGAAGGGACTTATGTATAAAACCTCCCTAGTTGTTCACCTTCCTTTCTACAAGTTTTTTCTTTAGGTTAGAAGAGTTTTCAGAATTCATAGATGTGAAATCTCATAGGGCTGCTTTTGGCAGTAAAAAAAGAATGGGAGAATATTAAACACAAGGCAGCCTGTTTCTTTGGCCTTTCTTGTCAGCAGATCGTCAATGAGGAAAGCGCTGCATGGGGTCCCATATTTATTTGGGTAACAGGAGCCCAATCCTTCCCTCAACCTTCAAGGTGAGTGAGTCACTACAGCATGAGTTAGGACTGGCAGACAAAGTGTAGAAAACTTCTCCTTCTAAAACACAGAACTTTCTTCTGAAACACTTTTTTTTTTTTTCTGAACAAAGTTTGGAAAAACAGACAAAACAAGAATCTTCAGAAAAGCTCCATCAGGCTTATATTCTCTGCCAAATTGACCTGTTAAATATAGGTTTCTCATTTGCAGGAGGTAACTGATGGGAATGCTTTTTTTTCCTTTTGAGTTCTACAGATGCCTTGACGACTTTGGTAAATAAAGCACCTATAGAATTATGATCTAATATTCTCAGCTCAAGATGAGAGGTCCAGTTTTTCCCTAGAGGATTGCGTATGAAAATTTCCCCAAATATTCATGTTCCAGGTGTTAATAGATGTCACTAAAAAAGATTCTATGGTCGAGTAATTGCAATGGTGTCTACCATTTATCACTCCCTTACTATGAACCAGGCTTTCTTTTATTCAACCTTAACAACAGTCCTATTAGGTAAACGTATTAGTACCTCGATTTTACAGTTAGGGATACTGATGCTTAGAAAGGTTAGTGACTTCCAAAGTAAACAATGGAATCATCATTCAAACAGGTTTGATTCCGAAGTTGTTCCTCATAACCACATGCGTGTGTTGCATGACTTCTCATCATTACCAGTGGCCCATGTCTTCCAAGTGCTATAGAGATCATATAAGCCAGTACTTCTCCTTCCATCCAACCCAACACAGGTGACTGCTTTAGTCATCATGATGCTCCGGGATGACAAGAATTACAGCTGCACTTAACCACCAGCAATGCAGTTCTGGTGGCCGTGTGACCGAAGTGAGCCAATTTCAGGCTCAATCCCGAGACCATTTACAGAACCATGTGCCTTATAGATTGGTTTCCCCCAAAAGCAGACCCTGAGACAAGGATTTGGGTGTAGGTAGTATCTGGGCAGTGATCGCAGGAATCCCAGTGAGGAGGTGACACAGGGAAGGGAGAAAAGCCAATAAAGTGTAGGTTATTGTTATGACTACTGGTGACTACTGTAGGCACCTGGGGCCTAGACTGCTATGGACCCTCTAAGCAGCCATGTAGAACTGTCCCGTGAGAGATGCAGAACTGGAGGATTTAACTGACCTCTGTCCCTTAATGGTTGAGGGTTCTCCTGGAGCATTAAATTCTCAGCACTTCAGAGGCGTCCTGTGTATAGGCTGAGCAAGCTGGCCAAATCCCTCAGGCAAAGAGGAAGACACACAGCTGCTTGGGGTGTGATGGGAACCATCCATCACAGCTGCGGGGGGAACTCAGAAGTGGGCCACGGGGCATGAACAGCATGTGCTCCACAGATCTATCATCATTATAGAAGTCTGAGTGGGAAATGCTTCTCTGTGTCATTCACCCCATTCACTTCCCTGGCTCCTCACAGCCTCTAGAATAAAATTGCAGCTCGATAGCATGGCTTACAAAATCCTCCAGGATCTGGCCCCGTCTGCTTTCCTGGACTTGTATCTTGAAAGTCATTCCTCTCTCAGTCACTGTATTACACACATATACCCATTATCATCTCCATCATCATCGTCATCATCAATGTCATCATCACTTCATTCTGCACTCTGGCCATAGTCAACTTGTTGCAGTTCCGCAGTATTTTATTTCTCTATGCTAGTTTATCCTTGTCCTCTGCCAAGAATGACCTTTCACACACAGTTTTGGCCTATCGAAGAGATCCCCTGATGGTGGTGGTGGCTGTACAACACTGTGAATGCACATAATGCCATCAGATTATATACTTAAAAATGGTTAAAATGGCAAACTTTGTTATGTATATTTTACCACAATAAAAAATATTTAAAAATAGAAATAAATGTTTTCCTCAGCTTGTTCCCATCGGTTATTATTTGAATAAAGCAGCTCGCCTCCTAAAAAACCATCTCCCCCAACAGAATGGCTTTCTTTCTGCATCTTATATTTGAACCAGATGTAGTTTAAAGGTTTCCCATCTGTGGTGATTAATTTTATGTGTCAGCTTGACTGGGTCATGGGGTGCCCAGATATTTAGTTAAAAATTATTCTGAGTGTGTTATAGAGTATTTGTGGATGAGATTGACATTTGAATCAATTGACTGAATAAAACGGATTTCCCTCCCCCAATGTGGGTATACCTTATTTAATCCATGGAAAGCCTGAGGAGAATAAAAAGGCTGACGAGAGAACTTACTGCCTCTGCCAAACTGTCTTCAAGCTGGGACACCAGCCTTCTCCTGCCTTCTGACCTGGACTGGAACTTATGCCATCAGCTCTCCTGATTCTCAAGCCTTTGGACTCACACAGAACTATAACCACTGACTCTCCTGGGTTTCCAATTTGCCCATTGCAGATCTTGAGACTTCTCAGTCTCCATGACTACATAGGCCAATTGTCTGTAATGAGTCTCTCTCTCTCTCTCTGTCTCTCTCTCTCTCTCTCATACACACACACACACTAATCTATTTTTACTATATACATATTTACAATACATCCACCTGGGTGCAGAACCAAATAACTTTTAATGTTTCTACAAGCTCTCAAAGAGCACCAAGAATTTCATGATGTTCGTGACCTTCACTGGTGGTATGATGGGAAAGCTGGGGAAGTGATCAGAGTGAACAACATTTAGTCATTTTATCCATTTATCCTTCCTCATTCTCTCCCTTTTAAATTCTCCCAAAAGATCCACATTCTTCTTTGGGGTTATGTAGAATTGTTTCCCCCTTTCTATGAAGCCCTGACACTAACTAGCAGCCAAGTGCTGGCCCATCTAGGTTCATATATCATCCTTACTCCATATCATTGCATATCGATGAGCTAAAATAACACAGTGATTGTGAGTAGACTCTGCTGTCAGATGTCTTTGCTCATTACTAGCTTTGTGACTTTCAGCAAATATTTATTAACCTTGAGATTCAGCTTATTTGTCTATAGATTGGTGACAATTATAGTTGTGAGAATTAATTGAAAGAATATATGAAAAGAGCTCGGCACAATGCCTGACTCATACCAAGCATCCGAGTTGAATATATGAGAGAGAACCTTTTGAAACATTTTCTAGCATTGTTTTTTCTGCATAAACCATGTTTTACTGGAGCTCTCCCTGGGTTAAGAATAGGGATCAAGGAGGGATAAAAATCAGAGAAAAAGAGAAGGAAGCTAATAACATGTGAGTCATACCTTTAGAGAGAGAGGAGAGGAACCAACCAAAGTAAAGAGATAACTGGCCAGCTTTGAATCTCAAAGCTGACTTTCTTGAGGCTCCTGAGTTGTGAAGTCCAGCAAATTGGAATAGAAAAGGAATTTCTATATTCTAAAACTTTCTCTTACACGTAAAGCAGAGTTTGGAGGTCTGATTATGTTTTACTCTAGGCCTTAGGTAGAGGGAACTCAGGATGTGATTTATGTTGTTTCCACTAAACAAAAAAACAAGAAAGGCTTCTGCTAGAAAAGAGGAATTGTAAGTGGAAGTAGAGGGCAGACAGAGGCAAGTGGCCAGTCCTAAAATCCTACTTTCCTCTTGGGATAAAAATCTGGGTTAAGAAGAGGAATCAAAGAAAGGTAGAAATTGCACAGAGGTGGAGAGGGACAATAATCAGGTGTAGGTGTGTGTATGGTATTGTGTGTTCTGCCTCCCACTGAGACCTTTAGAAAGAAGCCATCTGTCTCAGCTTGCCAGGTGACTGGACAGGATTCAAATCCTCCCCACTCCCACCCCAGTATGTTAACAGGAAGTGCTGAAGGTAGATGCAGGGGCTATCTGACTATTTGCTGAATTCAGAGGCTAGAAAAATGGCTCATGTTTATTGAGCACGTATTATATTGCAGTTTCTGTTCTATGTGCCTTTATATGCATCACCTCCTTTCATCTTCCTGATCATCCAACAAGATAATGCTTTTTATTGTCCCCATTTTGTGAATGAAGGAACCAAGGCATAGAGAAGTCACTTGTTTAAAATTGCAGAGGTAAAGTGGCAGGCCTGGGGCTCAACTTCAGGCCATTTGGCACAACAGCCGCTGCTTTTAGCTTCTCTGCCACATCTCCACATAGGGCTACAGGTAACTACAACTCCAGTTAAAGCCAAGGAGGGGCCATGTCAGCAGCAGTTAATGGCCAAGGTCCCTGAGAAACTGCCTCTGTGCCTTCCTAAAACCAAGAAAACAGATGATTCATCACTCCAGGGATGAGCCTTAGTCAATGGAGAGAGAGGCAAATGGGACTCAATTAGGAAGAATATGATTAATTAATTATTAAGACCACTCCTCTCCACAAAACAGGTAAATGCACCCTGTTATCTTCTGGGGAGGGGAAGATAGGTGGAAGACCTTTAAGGAAAGAGGACAAAAAAACAACAGTGTGAGCGTTAGAGAAGGAAATATTTACCACTAGAAAAGTTAAGGTCACATAAGAGAGACTGTTAAACCAGAACAGGCTAAGTCACCTTTCTCTGGCAGGTTTATGTCTAGATACACCTTCCCCTACTCCACTACCATCACCAACGCAGACTGAGATCAGGTACAGAAAATCTAAGAGCTACGTTTTGAGTGGCACAGTCATATCTCTCACTCACGTGTGTAAATGTTAACTCTGTTTTTACGTCTTTATTTCATCGTGCTAATCTGCTAGCTCCTCAAGGGTGGCGAGCAGGTCTTATTTTTTTATTTTTTATTTTTTTTTATTACTTGCACAGGGCATAATGTCTGGTCTGGTACATAGAGGTACTCATTAGTGCCTGCTGAAAAGACGAATGAATAAATGAGTGGATGGGATGAATGAATCCTTTACAGTATTCGCCTCTGTCCTCCACAAAAGGTCACTTTAATCAACTCCTGAGTCATCCACCACCACCACCCTGGGTTGTCTTCATTCAACAAGTAACTCATCTTTTGTTACCCAGCAACAGCTGCAGGAGGGCACCTCCCTGAGAGGGCACAGTTGTTAATGTTTCAGTTGCCTACCTTATCAGGGATGCCTTAGTAAATGATTCCCTTAGGTTGGAGGCTTAGTTTTTCAAATAATACTTTTACCACTATCAGTAAAAAGTACAATAAACATTGTTGTGCATTTGATTTATCCACTAGACTTATTTCTTTGGGAACGGATCCTCAGGAGTGGAACTGGTAGGTTATATTTTAATGAGAGCTAGTACAGAGTTGTGCAAAAGTACGAAGTGTTTTAGCCAGCAGAATCCTACCATTTTAATTGATTAAGGGCATGGGTTGAGCTAGGAGTTTTACTTAATGGAGCTTCAGTCTGCATACTTGCAAAATGGAAGAATATGCCAATCTCATAGATTTGGTAAAATGATTAAAGGAGATATTTCAGCACTTATTATGTAATAAATGCTCAAGAAATGCTTCCCTTTTTATAGCTCTTGAAATATATTGTTATATTCCTTTATGGTGCTATTGATTCCAGATGTTATTACAATCTCTCTGTCATATAATCATTAAACAAACAAAATTATATATATATATATATATACATAATTCATATCTGGAATATATTTTAAATGATTTCTATAAGTGAATTAGAAAAAGAACACAAGACAAAAATAGGCAAAGAATGTGGACAGGTAATTCAGAAATTGAGAACCTGGATGGCCAAAACACATAAGTTGGTTAACTTTCCTAATTTTCAGATAAGTGATAACTAAAACAATGATATGCTATTTCACCCCACTAGACTGGCAAAGTTAGAAACTTTGACAATATTTAATAACTCCAAGAGGTTACTTAAATTGCTCTCAAACTGCTGGTGAGAGTATAAATGCCCAGTGATTTGGAAGAACAATTTTGTAACACTGAGAAAATTTAAAGATGTGCATATTCTGTAATCAGAAATTCGACTTCTGATATATGCACACTGAGAGACAGATACAGACACCTTCGCTGAAATGATTTTGTGATAATTAAAAATTGAAAACCATTTAAATGTTCATCAACAGGTAAATAGATAAATACATTTTAGATAATAAATTTTCAACAATGAAAACTAATGAACTAGACCTGTATGTGTCAACATAGTTAAATTTAAAGACTTACAAGAAAAATGCACTGGCAAACTAATTCACACAGTATAAAAGTGTTTAGAAAAAAAATTAAAACCTCACCAAGCATATAGTACATTGTTCAGGGACATTATTGTTTGTAACAAAAGCATAAAAGATGAGCTGCAAATGTGTTCACCAAATTTATGATGTGCTTGTGTCTTTAGAAAAGGTGAAAGGGAATAAGACTGGGAAGGATAACTAAAGAAAGTTCAAATTTGTGTATAATATTCTATTTCTTTTTATTTAAAAAACCCAAAGCAAAAATAATATGTTAGTTTTTTTTTTTTTAACTTGGGGTTGGTGGACACAAATGTATGTATTGTGTTTTTTATACTTTTCTGAATATTTAAAATGTTTTTGAATAAAAAATGTGTTTCTCTAATAGACAAATCTGAAATTTTGTTACAGTTTGCAACCATTCTCACTTTTAAAAAATTGTGAAAGCCTTTCCATGATGGCATTGTAAACACAAATATATGAGTATTATTTATTTTTTAAACGATACCTACTACTCATTTCCAGAAACACTGTAAATATTTTATTTTTCCAAGTTTTTGTACTCTTTTAAAAAAAACAAATCAAAATAATATATATGCTAAATTAATAAGTCATATAATATGAAAAGCTTATGAAAACAGTAGGCCCCCCTATCTATTTCTTTACTTTTTGTGACCAGGTTCTTGAAGAAATTATGAAAAATTGGCTTAGTTGTTTCTTATATTTACCTGCATCCTTCAAAATAATGTGCCTTTTCCCTTGAGTTTTTAATTTTATATTGATCTCTATCCCACTCACTTCTACAAACACAGGTACACACACACATACACACACATGCACAAACATACACACATTCAGACATTCTTTCCAATTCCCCAGTGGAGTTATGTCACTAATTTTGGTTATATTGTTATTTTTATATTTTATATTGTCATGACCATGTAAATATAGCTCTCAGATGAGTCTCACAGTCAACTATTTTGTTTCCTTTTTCTTACAACTTTTTGTTTTCATCGAAATTGATTTTTGAGTCACTTTTCATTCGCTTAGAATTTTAGGTTAGAAATAACTTCTCTCAATCTTGAAGGGATTTCTTCTATGTTCTACATTGTTCTTGAGAAGTCAGATGTTATTCTGATTCCCTCCTTTGCTTGTAACTCATTTCTTCATCTCTGGAAGATTAAATATTTTCTCTTTAATTTCCCATTCTATAATTTATGATGTGCCTTAGTGTTGGTTTTTCTCCACTTGCGCTCTACTTCTTTCTGTAACTCCTATTTGTCTGTCATATATTGGACCTCTTAGTTATATCTTCTAACTTTTTGTTTTCTCTTCATTTTTCTCTTTTCTTTTTTTGTTTACTTTCTCTTCCATTTCCATCTCTTGGGCTTTTTATGCTGTCTTTGCAATGATTTTAGTAATATCAATCTTTCAGTCTTCCTGTTGAATCTAAAATTTTTCTTCTATTATATATTTAACTTCTGAGAGCTTTTTCTTATTCTCTCATTATTTGTCTTTTTAAAAAATTACTATCCTGTCTTATCTTGTGGAAGCAAAATCTTCTCTCATTTCCCAAAATGTTAATAAGTTTTTAAAGTTTATTTCTGATCTTATCCATGTCTTTCTTTTGAGCTTCATGTTTTGCTTGTTTATATATATGTTTTAGACTTTAATTTACAATATTGATGCTCTTCTTAGATGTTTGACGATCTTCGGTTATTTATATTTAAGAGCGAGACACAAAAATTTTAGTTTGGAAGCTCCATACATGTGGATTGGGCTCAATTAATGGGCTCCATCATATAAGAAGGTGAATCTGTTTGTTGCCTTGGAAGACTCCAAATAGCCAATATATGTAAATATTTCCCTTTGCACTGGTTTCCCTGAAGCACAATTTTCCTGTCTTTTGCCTAGAAAGCAGAAGTTTGTTGCTATTATTCTAGGAGCCTATGGGAGAATGAGCTGAAACTTTCACGCTTGAATATTTAAATTTGACAGAACCCACATGCTTTTAGCATGTGCCTTACTTTGCCTTCAGCAGTGATTTTTCTTCAGTACTCTCTGGACATATTTCTAGTCTTCCACCAAAGCTGAGAAGCAGTTACTTAACTGTGTAGTAGAGATGGGGAATTGGTTTTTTTATAAAGACTTTGAATCTATCCTCCTGTGTCCAACTCCACCCTGCATTCTTATCTTCAGAAATACAAGTTGTTCTGAACCTCTCTGAAGCAGGAATCAGCTTGCTTCTTGTTGGCTTACCTCTCTCCCCACCCTGCAGCCATTTTAAAGATTAAAAAGGTCTTAAACATCTCAACATGTTCTGACATGGGAAGATCTCAATACATTCTGTAATTAAAAAGGCAAGTTTGATCTCTGTGATCTTATTTTTCCATATATATAGTTACACATACACATTATATAATATTGTGTGTGTGTGTATGAGATAGAGAGAGAAGAAAAGAAGATTGATGGAATAATACATACAAATATCAACAGTAGTTACATCTGGGAGCTGGGGAGAGAGGAGAAATGTTAAAAGAACAAAACGGAAAATACATAAACAGTTGCTATCTCTGGATCAAAGTTCCTACCTTCATGAAACTGATGTTCTGATAAAGACAATCAGCAAACAAATTGAATAAATAAGATTATTTTAGTCAGGGACAAGTTATACAAAAACAATCTAGGTAATGGGGGAGCAAATGATAGAGCTGTAGTGACTTCTTTTAGTTTTTCAGAGAAATTTTCTCTAAGAAGGAGACATTTAGGATGAGAAAAGAATGTTGAAGAGAAAAGAGCCAAGAGAAAATTTCAGGAAAGGGTGTTCTTAGCAGAGGGAGCAGCAAGATGGGAATGAACTTGGCATGCTTGAGGAACAGAAAGAAGGCCAATGTAGCTGGGGTACAATGAATAAGGAGAAAGTGGCGGGCTATGAGTTCAGCAAAATAGACAAAAGCCAGATCATATATAGATTTCATATTTTATCCTACTTTCAATGGGAAGCACTAGAGAATTATATTAACTAATTTATACTTTAAGAATATCATCTGTCTGCTTACTGACAAATGGACTGAAATGAGAGGGTTGTGCTTGGGATACACTGAAATGAGAAGGATCAGTTAACAGATGGCTTCAGCAGTCCAGGCAGAGAGGGTGGAGGTATGGAGTAAGGCAGTAGTGGTGGAGGTGGAGAGAGAAGTTGCGATCCAGACATATATCAGAGGTAGATTAGATAGTACTTGCTTGAATATGGTTATGGTTTGTGGAGGTGGAGAATGATGAAGGGATTAGATTCCTCCATTTTTGACTAGAGAAACTGAATGTTTGGTGTGATGGAAAGCCTAAGGAATAAGCAGATTCTGGGGATAAGTACAAAATAATCTCTTTTGGACATACTCTGTTTGAAGAGCCCACTAGACACCCAACTAAAGACATTGAATATATCTACCTGAATTTAGAATAAAAAGTCAGGTCTCGTCAGCATAAAGGTTCTATTTAAATCTTTGGGACTGGATTAGATCTCATAAAAAAAGAGAGAAAGAAGAAGGACAATGGTAAGACTTAGGAGTCTGCCAAAATCTAGAGCTAAAAAGGAGGTTGAGAAGGAGCAACCAGTGAGGATGGAGTAAAATTAGGTGAGAATAGTGTCATGGCAGCCAATTTAAAAAAATGATATAATATGTGGAAAAGAGTACCTAAGTAATGTTTGTATTTTGTGCATTTAAGGCTATGTAAAAACCCTAATAAAGAATTTTTAGATTATTTTTTTAAAGTCAAGACAGCAGCTGAGTGGAGAGCAAGTTACTAGTGTAGGTAGCTGAGTTTCGCTGCCATGTGTTATCACTAATTCTGTGTCCTCTGGTGAAGCATTCCATTTCTGTAGACCTAAAATTTACTTCTCTGTAAAACTAGAGATAATAAACACTGAGGTGATATGAATAAGTTAATGATTGGTACATAAATGAAGAGTTGCTATTACCTTTGGCTGCCCTCGGATGGGCACAAAAACAGTAGCAGAGCAAAGAGTAGGACATATCCATCACTTCTTCTAATAAGGTCCTGCCCATGCTGACGATTCTCCTTCTGTCTATAACACATCCTAGGCCAGAGTATTACAAAACCAAACTTCCCAATTCCCAATTATTTGTGACTCAACTCATTTTTCCTGAGGAGCACAAAAGAACTCAAGACAAAGCGGCCCAGGCTTCAGTTAAATCTATGAAGATACTCTGAACTACATACTTCTTACTCATTCATGAGTCAAATGGCAGTCACTGTTTGGTCCTACTTATGTACTTTGCTTGAAGATGGTTATGCCTTCCATGAGAATCAGAAAATTTAATCTTTTGAGTAAATTTATGTAATTATTCAGCTGAGTAAGAATGGACAAAATATTCTTAGGGTCCCAAGAAATACCTTTCATGAGAGACTATACTGTAGCACTGTGGTGCTCAACTAGCATGCTGAGACACATTGCTGTACCTCAATTCTGTCACTGGTTTGCAACTAAATTTTGAGCAATGCGTAAGTTTTTTTTTGCTATAATTAATGACATCAAAATGCATACCCAAGAGGTAAAGGAATAATGAAGTAATTTACATCAGTCAGAGATCTTATGTTTACTAAAACATGCATGAGCTTAAATCTTAAGTTTTTAAGAAAGCCTAATTGGGGCAGTGAGCACTTTCAACAAGGGTGCAAAGACCACTCAATGGGGAAAGGGCCGTCTCTTAAACAATCGGTGTTGACATGGATATTCATGTGCCAATGGAACTGAACTTTAGACTATATACAAAAACTAACTCAAAATAGATTAAAAACCTAAATATAAAACCTGAAATTATAAAGCTCCTAGAAGAAAACATAGAGGAAAAGCTTCATGACATTGGATTTGGCACTGATTTCTGGATATGACACCAAACACACAGGAAACAAAAGCAAAAAATAGAGAAGTGAGACCGTATCAAACTTAAATGCTTATGTGCATCAAAGAACACAAGTCATGTAGTGAAAGGATAACTACAGAATGGTAGAAAATATTTGCAAATCATATATTTGATGAGGGGTTAATATCCAGAATATATAAAGAACTCCTAAATGAAAATCAAATAAGCTAATTAAAAATGGACATTGATAGTCATTTCTCCTAAGATTATATATAAATGATCAACAAGCATATGAAAAAGTGCTCAACATCATTCATCGTTAAGGGAATTAGAATCAAAATCACAGTGAAATATCACCTCGCCCCCATTAGGATGGCTACTACTACAAAAAAAAAAAAATTAGAAAATAGCGAGTGTCAGTAAGGATGTAGAGAAATTAGAGTCCTTGTGCACTGTTGATAGGAACGTAAAATCATGCAGCCACTAAGGAAAGCAGTATGGCCCTTCCTCAAAAATTGAAAATAAAATAATCATATGATCTATCAATTTCACTACTGGGTATATACCCCAAAAAACTGAAAGCAGGACCTCAATGAGATATTTGTACTATCATGTTCATAGCAGCATTACTCACGATATCCGAAAGGTGAAAGCTATCTTAGTGTCTATCAACAGATGATTGGATAAATAAAACATCACACACACACACACACACACACACACACACACACACACACACAGATACACAATGGAATATTAATCAGCCTTAAAAAGAAAGGAAATCCTATTACATGCTATCACATGGATGAACCTTAGGGACATTATACTAAATAAAACAAGCCAGAGAAATAAAGACAATCCCTTCCCCTTTAAGACATATAATTCCACTTGTATGAGGTATCTACTATAACCAAATGCATAGAAACAGCAACTAGAATGGTGGTTGCCAGCAGGAGGGAGAAATGAGGAGTTATTTAAAGGGTTCAGAAACTTAGTTTTACAAGATGAAAGTTCTAGAGATCTGTTGTACAATAATGTTAATATACTTAACACTACTACACTGTATATTTTAACATGGTTAAGATGACAATTTTATATTATATATTTTATTATAATTTTTAAAAAGCTTTTCTTATAAGTATACTATAAACTAAAGTTTGAAAAACAGTGATGTGAAACAGGTGCAATGCTCACTTCTTGTACAATCATTTACAGTGTGCTATTCTGGGGAAAGAAATTTAACTTACCTGGACTTGGTTATTTCTTCTATAAGATGGGGATATTATCTTTTTCAGTTATCGCAGCTTTACTTAATAAGGAAAATATGTCAAACCTCTAAACTGGTTGGCTTTCTTGGAAGAAGCATTTCCTGATGGGGAAGCGCAATTGGACCTAACTGCTTTCGTTCTGTAGCCTGAAATTCACTCTCCCCCATCAAACTTCAATTCACCGCAGCCCCTGCCTCAAATGGAGTCCTTCCTGACTCACTGGGTTCATGTGGACAGATGACTCTTTCCTCAAGTCACTGCGATATTGCGAGGCTGGATGGAACATTTAAATAAAGCTTTACTGACATTGGGGATAACGTGTAGGAAATAAACACAAATGGGTCTGTCGTCCTAGGTTACCTGGTTTATAAAACAAACCTAGCTTTGGTTTGAAAACATGCCCTTTCTTGTGGAATAAGGAAGAAAGTCAGATGCTGGATTGCACCTTTGCTTTCTAGCCTCCAGTCTAAGTGCATATGGCACATACCATCTTACTATGCAATCTTTTAGGAATTCATTTAGACCATTTTGACATTTAGACCAACTAAGAGATGTCCACAATCAGGTTAGTTTCATTGTGGGGGTTGGAGGGATGATGCAGAAAAAGTGTTCAAAAAATATCTTTCAGAATTAAACTAATCAGAACATGGTTTCTCAACAGATATCTGTAACTGGATTAATGAAACACATACTATTACTAAAATTCAATAATCACATTAATGAAATAAATATATTTATTAAATATCTCCCCACAGAGTAGGGGAAATCATACTCTGGTCAAATGAAGAGATTGAGCACTGTCTCTTATCTCCTGAGTATGATGCCAGAACAGCATGTTTACAGTCACCAGCACTGAGGAAACAAGATAGAGAAAGGAGAAAAACAAATTTTATGTTTGGTATTGTTTGTTTGTGATGTATTCTACCTTGCCATTCCCACATGTTTTCTGGCTTCTGAGGGAAAGCAGTGAATGGGGGGGGGGCAGTATATTATTATGCCTCTGAGAGAATCTAAGGTATTCATTCTCATCTCCCTCTCTTATTTATGGCATATTTCAAATTTATTAGTCCCCTTCCTGGGTATGCATGGTTAATATGTGGGGTTTCTCCAAGGTGGTACTCCTCTGTTTGATTTTGAAAGAAAACACAGATATTGTGTCAAAAAGTCAAATTTTCAAGCTTAAACTCTCATTAATAGATGCTAAATAATAGTTGTTCATCTTTATGAAGTCTTACCATTTGTGACAACACGGATGGACCTAGAGGGCATTGAGCTAAGTGAAATAGGCTGGACAGAGAAAGAAAAATAACCTATGATTTCATTTATATGTTGAATCTAAAAAACAAAATAAATAAGCAAGACAGAAGCAAAATCATAGGTACAGAGAACAAACTGATGGTTATCAGATGGGAGGTAGGTTGAGGGGCTGGGTGAAAGGATCAGGAAATACAAACTGGCAGTTATAAAAGTCCTGGGGAGTAAAGTTCAGCTTAGAAAGTATAGTCAATAATATTGTAATAATACCTGTGGTCAGGTGGGTGCAAGACTTTTTGGGGACCACTTTCTAAAGTATCTAAATGTGTAACCCCTATGCTATACACCTAAAACTAATATGTCGGATGTCAATTACAATTAAAAAATAAAAATAAAAAAAAACTCATCAAACGGTACATTTAAGGGTGAATTTTACTGTAGTCCCTCTAAATGAGTACAAATTTCAACATTTTCATAATAAAAGATTTTTTAAATGAAAACAGTTTTCATCTTTTTATAACCATTCAATTGTGAAAAATTTAAGCTTTGATGAGAGGTCTAGACTTCACAGAAAGAAGCTGCAGTACAGAGTGCCTTCTGGAACCTATTATTTCACAGCGAAGCTCTGTCTATGCTGACCTTTGGATTACCTGGAAAAATTTAAAAAAGTTAACAGGTTTCCACCTCCCTGGGTTTGAGAATCAGAATGTCAAGGATGGGGTTCAGGAATTATTTATCTTTTTAAATTCTTTAAGTGATTTGGAAGTATGGTCATTAACTCCTGTTCTAAACCAAAAGGGACACTGACCCTTATTAGTTCCCAAACCTACTGTTCTTAGTTTCAGTTTCCTGTCTGGGCCCCCTCTTCTCTACCTGAAGATTGACACCAAATAAGCCTCTTAGAACAAAAATAGTTTGATTTATACTATTTTTGAGAAGGCTTCTAAAACCAGCGTCAAAGATCATGATTCACATTGTACTCAGAAAGAGGGCCTAATGTGCTTCTGGCAAAATGCCTTTACATGACACTAGGGACATTGCACAGTGGGCTTTCTGGGGGAAGAACAATTAGTGCCGGATATTTGAGGGCAGATGCCCGGCTGCACAGTTGAGTGAAGACACTAACAGGCTCTGCGTGAAGCAGTTCTTATTTATGTGATTTATGTACTATAGAGAAATACTTAATGGAGTTTTGATCAATGTATGACTACAGATCTGTGTTTTTATTTAGTTGCTATTACTTTGTGAGGCTTACAGTACTGCCTGTGGAGCCTAGTGGCTTGTGCAGCCAGAGGGCCCTTGCTATTGCAGGAGAAAGAAAATATAATTCTGAATGCCAACTAGATAACAGTTGGTGGTTCTCATGATTCTTCTTGACTGTGATTCAGTGATAAAAAAGAGAAATGTTACAAGGTCTGACCCGAATTAGTCACATCAACCAAATGGAGTCACATAATATTAGGGAGTTAGGATCTAAACCCAGCATACAAGGAAAAACACTTAAAAATTTCTTACATTGTCCTAACACCAAAACTGCAAAGAAAACTTTTTATGGTTCCACCTTGCATTTTAACTGTGGCCTCCATGTTACTACATTTTACTACGGTTGTGCATGCCAATGTCATATTTAAATTGGGAGAACTACAGAAAAAAGATAGGAGAAGGTAACTACATGAAAGGATAGTTCGCTCTCTAATTTTTGTTTTATTTTGTTTTTCCTAGTTCGGATAGTTTATGTTGGCTACATATTCTATTCACATATCATTCTTCCCTTTGTCTCAGTTTTCTTGCTTTCTGATTTTGGAGTAGTTTATTGTGTAGGTTCATAATTCTTGAAGTCAAGTTTCTTGACTTCAGATCCATATTCAACAATTTATTAGCTATACCCTGGGGGCAAATGACTTAGTCTGTCCAAGTCTCAGTTTTCTTGCTCCTTCAAAGAGGATAGTAAGTGTGCCTACATCCATTATAAACCTGCAAGGATTAAATAAGTCAAAACATATGAACCCTAAAGACAATGCCTGCTAGAGCAAGTGCCCAGAGAATTATTACTATCTGATGGTGATAGCGAGGGGTTGGGTGGAAAGGCAGTGTTTGATATTAGAGACTCACAGTAGAGCTGTGAGAATCCTAAGTGCTTCATTAATATACGGTATTTTCTTCAGGCTACAGAGGACAATATTCCTCACATGACTCTAGTTATTGTTATTTGAATATTACCCCAATGCAGCCTAAATAGCCATGATAGCAGCCTCTGGCTAAAGGAAAACCCAAAATGTGTGATTATTTATATTTTTATTAGAGGGAGTAAGTACCATTTATTGCAATTGTTTCCAGGAAAATAATGTGCTTTAGTAATAACATACATAAGTATTGTTTGTACTTATGTGACAATGACGTGGTCTAGAAAGTACATAAATACTCATTTGTTTCACTGCACACAGAAATCAGCTGCTGAGAAATCAGATGAACTGGCTCTTTAAATAGAGGCTCCTTGTCTGTCAGTTAGAACACAAAGGACATGATTATCAACCCCAGCAATAACTGGGTGGCTCCTTCAATTATAAGAACAGGGTTATGTCTCTTAGAGTCCCTGCCCTTATGATTTCTGTGGAAACTTTATTACTTGGGACCAACGTATATATCTTCCAAATTAGTAAGTTCAATTTCAGAAGGCCCGTCTTGGATGTTGATAAATCATTTGGCTAGATAAATTGGACCAGACTGAGGAAGGCCTCAATGGCCAGGTAAAGAAATGGGACCCATTAAAGCAGAGCCAAGTGTAAGTTTTCAGGTCAGGTGGTCATTGGGAAGCTCTCATAGCTCTTCTGCCGCACCCGGAATCCTTTCCATCCCTCTTATAATATGTAGCTCGTACACCTAGCCTAGAGTCCAGGAGAATTGTGAGAACTAAATAAACATGCACACACAGAAGCTGACCTGACTCCTCCCCACCCTGCCTTACCCTTCCCCACCCAGGTTTTGACAGCATTCCCGCCCTTCCCCTGGGGCCGTCCACAAGGGATACACCCTTGAGCTGACTCAGGAAGGCAGGCCTCAGAAGTACCTAGAAGCCTGAGAGTGTGGCGTTCCACCTGCCCAGAGCTCGGTGCCTTCTGCCCAAACAAGCAAGGCAAAAAATAGAATTCACTGGCTTAGTAACTCTCTTGATATGATTTCCCACAAGGCATGATGAAAATTATTCAGATGGTAATTTCCAGTCTCTTAGGGGTAGAAGAAGATACAAGGACATCGTGCATAAGCCTAGTAAGGCAGAGCTGCTCTCAGAGTAACTGCAGTAATTTACCAATTCACAACGCCTTTGCTGAGCACCGCCTGTGCCAGGCAGGCACTGTATTAGAGGCTGAACAAAGGTGAGTGAGATGTGGTCTTGTCTGTCGAGGAGTTCTATGCTGAATAGAGGAGGTACATGCTACTCAGAGGTCAGCTGCCCACCCTTAGTCTCTGCACTCTTCTGACATCTAGGTGGAAGTGACTTGACCTCCACTTCATGACTGGGAAGCCCTATGTTTCCCCAGGATACCTATCTCTATATAGCAATGCATATCATCAATATAAAAGATATATCTATATATACAACTAATTCCCAAGGGCTTGTAATCTCATGATTTCTGTCTCTGATTCTGTCTCCTCACTCCGCTTCTGATTCCTTTCAAGTACACTTAGATGCCAAACTTATTGCTGCTCTCCAACAACAATCTACTTATTATCGAGTTGGCTGGCTTTTCCAGGGGAAAGAAAAATAGATTGTGCGGTCTTTTGAATATTGATGACTCCACTCTTTCTTGCCCGGCCCTTACATTTCTCCTTCCTTTATTCTCCCCACTTGCTCTGAGGATCAATGCCTGTCCTCATTTAATGTTATTTTAACTCTTTCTCTGAAAGAGGCCTTAGCACCAGATGATGTTTCTTGCAGGAACTCACTAACCCCAAATGATCTTAAGAAATTTTTTCCTAACAAATATGGTTCTTGCCCTAAGAGAAATCTCATGCCTGCTACCATGTGAGAGCATATTCTCTGCCCTGCTATATATAATACGAAGAAATGTCATAATGACAGGTGTCCTTACAGAGATTTATCCAGGATACTCTGGATTCATCAAGGATAAGTGGTCAGCTTGTCGTGAGGAATTTAGGAAAACCTTCCCAGAGGTGATGACACAGATCTATGTGGGGTGGAGAACAGAAGTCTATTTTGCTGACCTCAACATGGGTCAAGCTTTCACTCTAAGCAGCAACACAACTGAGGTGTCAGCTTTCAGGAGGTGGTTTTTCTAGACACATCAGGAGAATCGGGAGACCAGGCACACCCAGCCCAGTGGGGCAGGATAGAGCCTCAGGGCAGACACAGCTGCAAGCAGTGGGAGGTCCAGGCAGGTGGAGCCTGGCATGTGAAAAAGATGGGAACTAATGCCAGGCGGCAGTCCAGGCAGGTGATGGTATCGGGAAGGTCTAGCCAGGCAGGTTATAGAGCTGGTGGGGAGCAAAGGACGGGGTATAGAAGCTGAGTGAACATAATCTGTGGAGATGTGGTCAGGCAGGAGGTCTGCAGAAGCTAACCATACAAACTGAAAAGGGAGATTTAAGAGAAAAGATCGCATTCTGGGAGGGGGAGGAGAGACTGGCAGAAGCTAGAAAGGTTATTGGCTTAGAGGAACTGGAATGCAGCTGGGAGTCACTGGGAGCACAAAATCAAGAGAAACCTGACACTCTGGACCCTGCATCAAGCGACTCGGCTTCACTGAGATGCTAACTTCAGCCGAGTTGCTTGATGCAGGGTCCATCATCCCTCTGACGTTTGTCGGCACAGCTGAGTAGGTGGAGTGGGTGCTGGGAGGGAGCAGACGCTGGCTTACTGGAAAAGATGAAGGTGCAGGAAGCTGGGAAGAGAGCCAAGCAAATTATTACCATCGTCTAACTCACTCATCTGTCACCTCCCAGCACCGAAGCCTTCACTAATTCCTCCAGAACTTGGAGGGTGTTTCAACTCTTCTGGACTAGCGTCTTTTCCATAATTTCAGAGACTGATTGTAGGCCAAGAGGTTCTTTCTTATTTTCTGTTGTTAGGGATACTTCTCACTGGTGCTGAGTGAGACACAGCAGTGTTCAACGATGCATACGTTCTTCCCTGGGGAAAACGGTGCTGCCTACACATAGACTGCTTGGGTCTGAATCCTGGCTCTACGACTTACTAGTCATGTGACATTGGAAAGCTTTCTTTTCTTGGCCTCATTGTCCTCATCTGTAAAATAGGGATAATAATAGTGCCCACTTCATAAGGTGCTTGTGAGGATTAATATAAACAATTTAGATATTGTAAGCATTTAGGACAGGCGCTTAATAAACATTTAATACATTTCAGCTATTATTTCTTCAGTGAGGAGGAGGCCAGAGGAGGATTCTAGGTTGATATGAGGCTGTTATTTACTAACTTAAATATATTTTAAGTGCCTCCCATGTGCAAAATATTATTCTAAGAACTTGGGGTGTGTCAGTTAACAAAACAGACAAAATGCCCTGCTGTTTGGTAGCATATCTTTCTGCTGACTCAGAACTGTTCTCTAGGGGAGGAGAGAAAATTCCTTTTCACATGTATAGTTTTTGTGTATAATTATTTACAAGGATTAAAGTAGCAAATACTAAGCTCGATCCAAAGGCCTTGATGAGGACAGAGCTGCCCGCATTGACTGCCTTCCTCCTTTTGGGAAGCACAGCTATCTCCTTAGAGGGAAGGGCAGAGCATGAACAATGCTCTGCTTTCTTGAGAGCCGGTGATTACTTTTTGAATCATCTCTGCTTACCTTTTATTCAGTGTGGAGTTGGTGGCTTACTCTAGAACAGTTGGTAACATTCTCGATCTTGGCATTTTTGGCATTTTGTGCCAGATAATTCCGTGTTGAGGGGGGCTGCCCTGTGTATTACAGGATGTTTAACAGAATCCCTGGCCTCTACTCACTCACTAGGTCCAGGAGTATCCTAACAGTTGTGATAACCGAAAACATCTCCGGACATTGCCAAACGTCCCATGGAGTAAAATTGTCCCTGGATGAGAGCCATTGCTGACCAATACTACAGGAGGCAATGCTGCTTAACACAGCCTCAGGGACCACTCTGTTCCAGTCTTTATTCCCAATGGAGCTTCTCTGGCATCCCGGTTCCGAGCACCTCTTTTGGCCCCAAATATTCTGCGTTGTCTGCTCATGGCTTCTACACTCTTATCACTCAAATGGGCAATGTAGGAGCTATCTGATTCTGGCTCACTAATGACACAGGGTGGGTTTATGGGTGGGAGGATGGAAAGAGGGAGAAGCAGCCATTCATTCTCTTGTGATTTATCGTGTCTGGACCGTGTGGCAGACCATACCAAGCCGAAGCATTCAAACATGCTTGGCCAGATTGTCAGGTATGATCAGTGCCACAGCTCTTTCCTTTATATTGTTTCTCCTCCATGTTACAATCCTGCCTAGGCTGGATTTGACTCGCCTGGGTGTGTTTTGATATGGTCTGATCTAGCTCAGAGGCTGTAATGACCAGTTTTGAAGTTCCTAAAAACATCTGCTGAGAGGGGCCACCCCTAGTTGCTCAGCGTAAGGCTCATCTCACCAGTGACTGCTGGCTCCGAGGTAAATTGGAGGGCCCAGGGCAGCCTGCATTCACCACCATATCTCCAAGGGTATTCACTGGCCTTTCCATATAAGTGCCTCATTTGATATGTATTTCTGGAACCGTGTCTATTCCTCTAAGGTAACTGCCACATACATGAATTATTTTAGAGTCCGAATTGAATCTTTTATTTATGTTAAGATATTGATTTTTGAGGGCCCACCTGTCTTTTTAAAAATCAAATCTTGTTTCTTTGTAAATTGCCCTTTGAATGATGCAGGTGTGCAAAACTTGAGGGACTCACTTCTTGCAGTTTGTAAAACTGTTTTCCAACTCATCTGTACTTAGCTCTAGTGCTGTCCTTGACATCACTCTTCTTGGCCCTGTTTCTGATGCTTCTGGTTCTTTAATAAGCTCAGTTTCTTTAAAACCGTCCATCAAAAACCATTACCATAGGGCATTTTTCTTGCCCAACATTATGGGCAAGAAAATAATGAGTGAAACAAAAGGAGCCACATTGAAAAGATACATTGAGGAAGAAAGATAGCAAAGAGTTTTGAAATGATGTGTGCTGGAAAGCCAGGGCCTGCTGGGAAGCCAGCGTATGGCCTGTCACATGGTGGTGGCATTCTTGCCTGACTTGGTCACAGCCAATGATGCTTTAGAGGAATGATTTCATGCTGAAACTTGTTTCCTCTTGAAAACTTCATTTAATTATCTCTCATTTTAGTTCACTCTGAGTTGGACAGCTTAGTTAGTAGAAATGTGAAGAAACTCTGAGGCTGTGGATTACTCGGGGCTACTCAAATCAGTGTCTTAAATATACTTGAAAAGCGTCAATCCTGAAAATAGTCGCTCTTAAAGTCATCTGAATGTGGCCTCAAGTCCTATCAAGTCCTAGCTTTGCAGAATCCTGTTTTTAGCCTTTGTTACACTTGACAGAGAATCAAGAAGATTTCTTTCTCTGTTCTCACAGAATGTGCTGGTTTAGTTTAGAAGTTCTCTGGGATTAGCGCAGCTGAAAGCCTAGAGAGCTTAGGGGATAGGACAGTTCAGACTATTCTTCAGAGACTCTTCTTTCCCTCCTTTCTCAAGATAGCACTTAGCTACGCTTCCTCCATATTGTCTTCCTTCTCCTGGGAACTGTTTGATCCTGCTGGTTCATAATGTGTATGAACTTGCCCAGCCTTGCTCCACAGTATCTGTCTGCTTCATTCAGGAATTTAAAATTAGTGCATCATAAGCAAGATTTACATTCTAATTGTTTCACAAATATCAGAACAAATACAGAGCTGGGTTCTGGGAGACAATTTCCAGCTCAATTTTTCCTCTTTCGATGTGAAATTCATAAGAAGGGCTATTATCAAAATTCATTTATTTCAGACTTCTGGGTTAGGCACTGGTCAGTCAGTGCATTGCCAAACAACTCGGTATGAAACGGAGCCAATAAATTCAGAAAGAAACAAGTAGTTCTACTAAAAAAGAACTCAGCATCTCATGGAAAGAATAGAACAGTGTCTGAGGATTATCTTCTAGAATAAGCATACTACTGGCTGATGACTGTGGAAATTTAAAACGTGAGTTTTCTAAATAATTCTTCATGAGGGCAGAACCAGTCCGTAGCTTAGCTGGCAAATTTCAAATGGCAATGACCATACCCTTTGCCTCTCAGCTCCTCCAGCTCCTCTCTGGCTGCCTCTCTCCATCACAGTCTCACAGAATCCCATCCAGGCTGGTCTCAGTCTTCTAAATGCCCAGCCAAAACCCTAACTTAGTTCTTTAATTTTTTTCCCCCCTTTCTCTTGAACTTTGAAATTACTTTTACCATAGAAGTAGTTATTGGAGATCCTTTATGGAAAGAAAATTATAACTCCATATGCAACAGAGAATTTTGGTGGCTCAGCTAGGGCCCTTCTGCCCTTTCAACTTCCTCTCCTTGCTCCATATCTATTGTCTGCCAGAGATACATGTGACATTTCATTTTGTAATTCATGGTGCAGGAAAGAGACTTTTAGGGATATGGTTTTGTTAGAGTGTATAGAGATCAGGTCTTTTTTTTTTTTCTTTTTCCTAATTCTAAGTTGAAACTAAAATAATAGTACTTTTCTCACATGAAACTTCAGATTCTAGCAAAGTCCAGAGATTTTGGGAGAGCTGGGCACAAGCAGAGTAGTCCTGGGGGCCAGGTAGACCACATGGCATGGAGTGAGTGCTGCAGTGTGTGGCAGGGGTTTGTGAACCGTGGTGAGTTGGACTTGATGACTTTTATGGCTCTTCCAATTCTACTAGTTTTCCTTAATCTTGAGTTTTCTTAGTTAAGTTTATAGTTTACGTTATTAAAAACACATTACCATAATACTTCTTTTGAAGGCAGGGATTTTTTTTTTCTTGGAGTTAATTTGATTAAAGGCTGTCCTTTATTTCCATTATGTTCTTCCCATAGTTAGATGCTGAAATGTCCTTTCATTTAAACAATAATGATGAGAATAAATGGCAGGGTCTTTTGTTTGTAATGCATATACTCTATGAAATAAACCTTGTCATTTCCTAAAGTTTTGTTTAGTTGTTGAAAATTTACTAGCCTGAGAATCACTTTTGTAAAGGCAGCTGCCAACCAGACTTTTGAGGAGCAAGTGTTAAAGCTCGTCATCCTACTTGACCCTAGTCTGTGAACTGGTCATCGGCAACCTTTGCAAGTCCTTCTGATGCTTTTATTATTTTGTTAAAAATAATAATTAAGTTATGATCACTTCCCTTCTCTCCCCAAAGCTTCATTTTCACTCAACTGTATTTTTCACTGTATTTTATTCTGGGAAACAAAAAGGCATTGGAGTAGGGGGTGGAATTCCTCTAGGATTCACGTAGGGAGTTAAGCTGATGACAAATGTGGAGTTCAGAACTGCTCTCACCTGGTCTACATAAAATAAATCATGAAGAGCAGAAGTGCCTGGCACTTGTTCTGGATGAAACAAGGAGTGGCACCTAGGGAGTGGGACCTGTAGCATCATTTCATAGGTGGGTCCTGCTGGATGGGATCGGGTCGCTGGCTCCAGGGCTGGGAAGCTCCGCTGTTTGCTGTGCTACAGGTTTTACTTGTCTGATGGCTCAGAGGACTGAGCCACTCACTAAGGATCACTGTCTAACCATCAGCACCAAGTCTACCCAGAGAAAACCTGAAATAAGAACAAGCAAAGCCAGCGCTGGAAAAAAAAAAAAAAAAAAGAAATACTGATTTGCTACCCACAGTATAGAAGACTCGGGGAAGATTTGCACTCCCTCTTTGGGGAAGGGTCTATTTGAAACTCTCTGAAATGGGAAAGGACTTGAACACTAAGCTCTTTAACTTGACCCTGCCTTGCCTAGGGGCCGTTGATGTGTAGGGAATGCTGGAGTCTGTGAAAGTATCATTGTATTCTGACATAATTACCATAATTATTTGGGACTCAAAGAGAGAGGCAAGCCACTGAAGATGCAAAGGGTGGTTGCAGGGAGGTGATCTGGGATCTCCTCTCCAGTATGTAGCATTGTCAATATCAATTGTTGGAGTGGGCTGGGGGCAGGGTGATGGGAAACAGATGGAGAAGAATTTATTCATTCAGCTCTCTTTTCCCATTGGTTACATGTTTGTCCCCTGGGACTTTAAATTTCCTGAATTTCTGGGTCATGATTGCATACCACCCCCCTTCCCCCGCCATATACACAAAGTTTTCTTGGTGCTTGATATTTCAACATCAACAGGAAAGTCATGGCATTTGGCCTGAGACAAGAGCTATTGAACTGTAACTGGCTGAAGTTGTTCAGGGTACATGCAGAGATGGGGAAAACATGGCAAAGGCCTCAGAGACAACTGAGGCCAAAGGATCTGATGTAGCATCTCAGAAGTGTTCAATACAGTCCATGCCTTGCACCACTCAGATTCAGTATGAACAAGATTTTCTCACTTGTTCCTCGAGAGAGGAAGTTTAAGTTTAATCAGTCACAGAATCTGTTTCGAAGTGGTAGCCAGCTACATCTCTGAGAAGACCGAAATTAAGAGGATTAGTGAAACAAATCATAGTTCTTAAACCTGTAATTGGCTCTGTGATCATAATTGATTTTCATCATCATCTTGCATCATCATCCATTCTAGAGTTCCCTTTTACTCCACCATTACTGGACTGGCCTGGATGACTTGCCTGATGATTGGCCCAGATCTATATCCTCAAGGGTTGTAAGACTTTAGGTCGCCTTGCTGCAACTGGGCTATGATAGCTGCAATTGCTCACGTATCGTTCTCACTGGGCCTGGAATCACCAAGAGATGCCACAGTGTATCTCCTGGATTCTAAACATATTCTTCCCTGACCCATGTGTAGAAGAAAACTTAGAACTTCATGCTACTTTATTGTGTTTTCTGGAGGATGGTTTCTCCCAAAGAACTAAGACTTCTAACCCAGCAGAACTGAAGGCTACAAGGAAGAGAAACATAGGTTCTACAACTGGATATTAGGAGAGATGGTGAGAAGGCCCGATCCTACATGTGCAACTGGGTTTTAGGACCCACGTATTTTAGCTATTGGGTATGTAGCCCTATCTCAATCTTTGTTTCAGCGTGTCTACCACATTGCAGAAGCATGTATCCCGAAACAGTTGGGATTTTGACTCCGAGCTAGCTTTTTACCTGAATATTTAACAGATTACCATTCTGTAAAGCCATGCATCAGAATGATGGCACACATGATAAAGGCAATACATACTGTGATCTTGGGGCTAAATCTTTATATCTCACTTAATGCTAAAAAGATTCCTTGATCTAAGACAATGTTGTACAGGGTACCAAGTCAATGATTCAGCTGTTCTCTAAGCTCTTAGTTCATGGTGCTGAAAGCAGAGAAGGCAAATGAATAACTGGAGTTGGTATCAATTCTGATAAGAATTTTCAGGTAAGGGATTTGATTTTACCTTATTTTTAAGTTAATAGATTAACTTGTTACTATTTGATGAATGCTAGCAGAAGTCACAAGATTGAGATGAGAGGCAAAAAATTTTCACTCTCAACACAGCAAGCAGCATGATGTCAGCTCCCCTTGCCTCCAAGTTCCAAGGAGGTATGATAGAAGGCCCAGATAGATGTAGATTTGCATCAGTTGATGAATACTCAGCTCTGGGAACCTGTTGTTTCAGAGCAAGCAATAAACAAGTCCTCTCTTTGTCCTGGAGGGAGACATGACCTCATTCCTCAAGGCTGATTGCTGCAAATATTACTCTGAGAAATGGCCTGGGTAAGAACTATGAGGGCCTTGCAATCCTGGCATATCCAGAAAAAATGTGCAGGGATGCTCAAGGCTGATGGTGGATTGTCTCTCCAAACAAAGACAAATCGTTGCTTCCTCCAAGCCAGAAGGGGCCAATGATATCAACTTGCCACCAAGTGACTTTACAACCTCCTTGACAAGTTGTTCCATATTGAGGGTCCAGCATCCGTTACTGCTGCCAGAAGGTTGAGTGTTCATCAGTAGCAGTAGCTAAATCAAGCTTTGTGAAAGGAAGCACAAGTGTTGGGCCAATGCAGTCTCCATTCAGGGGCCAATTTTGCCTCCACTATGGTGGCAAAGGAGGAAAGCTGGCTGACATTGATAGGACAAGTCACCTTCTTCTCCTGGAGGTGAAGTGCCATTCTGCCATAGATGCTCTTCGATAGGCATTTACATGAGATGCAAATATTCTCGCAGTTTGTGTCTATTCGCGTCAGTCCATCTGTATACCTTTTTGCCACAATCCCAATCTTGGTCCTACTGAGCCCCTTCTGAGGTGTTCGATTCCTGATTAAAAACCTGTGTATAATTTTTCAGGTCTGACCCTAGGTCAGGGGTCCCCCACCTGAGCTTCAGACTAGTACCAGTCCATAGCCTTTTAGGAACTGGGCCACACAGCAGGAGGTGAGCAGTGAGAGAGTGAGAGAAGCATCACCTGTATTTGCAGCCACTCCCCAGCGCTAGCATCACTGCCTCAGCTCCACCTTAGATCATCAGGCATTAGATTCTCATAGGAGAACCAGTCCCTGGTGCCAAAAAGGTTGGAGACCGCTGACCTAGGTGGTTACAAAGGTTCGACCAGGTGTCACTAGGAAAAGCTGCTCTCCCCACAGCCATCACACTGCAGTTTCTGAGAGGACTCAGCCCCCTCTGGCCGGTAAAGCTCTTCATATATTTGCATTCCTAGTCTAAGTGATGTCATTCCTTTGTCTCTCCATCTGAGGCCTTGGACAGAGTTCCGCTTCAGATGCCTTTGGTGAGGCCTGCTCATGGAGAAGGAAGGAGAAGCCTCAAAGATACCTTTTTCCAACTACAGTATCTATTACTTCTCTGTTCCTTCTTGGACCAACTACATATGACAGATTGAGCATAAACCTTTTACCTTTCACTTTAATTTCTTGGATCTCATTTTACACACTATTAAATTGAATCTCTATACCAAAATTTCCATATGAATGTCAATACTGTAATTTTTTTTTTGAAGATGTGTGGAATGGTGGAAAGAACACTGAACTCAGAATCAAGATACTTGGGTCACTATTGCAACTCTACCATTGACCAGCTTTTTATTCTTAATACACTTGTATTTTTTTCTGATATCTAAAATTGTAGGTCATGGTAAACTAAACTAAATCTCTGCATCTCCCTCTTTTATTTTTTTTCCCCTGTGGATTTAGCACTGCAAAGCTTTTGGGAAAGGTTAGGAGAATTTTTCATGTGGCTCGACACTGACTTTGTGGCACGTAAAGTTGCTGCTCACCAGTATGTGTGTTTTTGGACACAGTGAAAGATGATCTTTTCTAGCCTCTTATAGTTACTGGGGCTTTGCAACTGAATTCTGGCCTAGGAAATGTAGATGAACGAACGCGAGGTACCATTTCCAGACCTGGCTGGCCTTCAAGCCTCACCCCACACATGCACACACATGCAAGGATGTTTCTGTTTTATATTAGCAAGCATGCAAACACCAGAGAAACACAAATTAAAACAATGGAAATATACCATTTGGGGCTATAAATGAAAACATTAAACAGACTGGCAATATAAAATGTTGGGAAAGTGTTCAGGGGAAAAGGTCTGCCCATATAAGCTAGTGGTAATGTAGGAGAAACATTTTTTTTTTTGGGGGGGGGGGTGGATTTGTCATTAAAATTCAAATAAAATATACTTTCTCCAACATTTGTTCTTTCTTGAATCTACCATAGGGAAAAGTCTCACCTGAAGTCAAAATAAGACATAGAAAAGGAAGTCTATACTAAGCGGCTCTTTTATTATCGAATAGCTGGGAACTGTCCACATGGAAACAATAGAAAAATAATAAAATATTATATTATTATACTATGTAGCCATTTGAAGGAAGAGGTACATCTATGGATTAATATGGCAAAATGCTAAGAGACAAATAAGAAAATTGCTGAATGACAGGTAAAATGTTTGAGATATATACAGATATAGAGATAGAGACAGAAGTAATCTCTATCTCTGTATCCATACAGATGGACACATTTTTAAATAATGTGTGTATTGATATTTAAAAAATGATTCATGTATTTATATTTTTATAATGATGAATATTCATATATTACTTCAGTGCTTAAAACTGTAATGGGAAGTACAAGGCAATTTTTCTTCACGTGTTTGAGAAAAGACAGGAGTGATTACTTGTGTTTTTTGATAACTTTAGCAAGTCCTGGTTCTACTATTGTCAGGTCGCTCTGAGAGGAAGGCTTTGATGTCGGCAGACCTGGCAATGTCACACTGGTTCCCTTGTGCTCCAGCCTCACATGACACCATTCCCATGATCTTAAGTAGAGTGGCAGGAAGCCAGCTTGGTTCCATTCCACACTTCTTAGCAAAGACTGACTTTTGTGGTAAAAATAAACAAGGTGAAGTGTCCATTGGCGTACATTCTGGTTTATCTTGTAAAATCTCTGAGAGTCTGCTGATGCAAGTCTTGAAACATCAGTAATCCCAACGGAATGGACTCCTGTTACTGAATAATGTCAAGTCTCAGCCACTCGCTTTTAGCCATCTCTTCTGGAAGGGCTTTACCAGTCTGTGCCATATTTTAACCTGACTGGTTGCTTGAGAATAGAGATGTATAGCTGTAATCTTTTGGATAAGGCTGTAACCCAAATTTTCTTAAATTCAACTACAGACTCACTCTCAGAAATGACAGTCCCAGGTAGTCTGTCTTGTACATGGCTGGCTCAAAGTTATGGTTTTTGTGGCAGAGTTTTGATAATTTAAAAGTGTGTAGACCATCGTAGGGACTATAGCACAATCATTTTTTTTCACAAGGTTAATCTTATAAAACCCATATTAATCCTTGAATAATGATGTTTTGTTACTTCCAATAAAAATAATATCAGGTCCCCAGACAAACTCTTCTAACCAATTCCTTTTTGTGGACAATACCTAAACATATGAGTATTAAATAAATTCATGCTATACCTAGTAGAATCAAAATAATGAATGACAATTTTCTCTAATAATTCATTTTTTCTATAAAAGGTAACCTTTATGAATGGATAACTCATAGTGATGGGCTTGTCAATGATTTGAGCTCCTCAGACAGTGTGATGCTAGCCCTGAAAGTTGGCTTTTATTTTTGTAATGCAAGTGCTTGATAAGCCTTGATTGTCTGGGCATCTATTTCAAAGGGGCATCTACTTCAACACAGTTTATCTTGATTAAACACATGGCCAGCCACAGGACTAGAGCCAGGCCACCTCCAACTACCTCGGCTCTTTAGGTTTAAAGATCTTGATTGGTTTTGATAACTCACCATTTGGGCCACTTTTTTTTTTTCCTCTTCCTGTGCTTTAAATACCCACTCTTATGCTTCAAATTCACCAATAAAAGTGAGTCCATGAAACCCTAGGCCCCCATCCTTGACCCCAATAAAAGCAGAACTCTGGGCCCATGCATTCTCTCTTCCTCTCTCTACTCCTAACCCCACTGTGACCCTCCTGGCTTGCCGTGCATACTCTAGGGTCACAAATGTCAGTCCAGTGTAACAGTGGTTTGGAAAGGGGACATATCTTTTAAGCTCACCGGGGACCAGATGAGTGCCCACAGGAGTGTAACAGATATCAACTGGCTGAGACTGGCATTAAACAGGAAATTTCTCTAATGATCATTTAAGAACTTAGTCACTGGTCAGTCTGGAACCAAATAGTACAAATAACACTCAAAACTTCCAGTGAGGGTGAGATAATGAATTCTAGGTTATAATGTAACTGATGGCTCAGTATATCACATCCATTGTTCTTGCTGGATGGCAGTCTGCTCTGTACTTAGCAAGAATCTCTCTTCCTCTTTTGGTAATTGCTACTGAGATTTGTAAATCCATGGCATGCTGCTTGCCATTCCACCGGCCAGTGTCTATGGCCTCATTGCTAGTTAATTCTAGTGTTCTTTCTAACCTGAGCCCAGATATGCCCTCGATCCTTCCCAAAAGATGTTCTGAGGCAGCCACCAACCATCAGAAGTGAGGCATAGATTCATTACACAATAGGTTTATCCTGTTATGGGATAACATAATTATTCTATTACGTTATGGGCTGAAATGTGTTTCCCTCAAAAATCCATGTGTTGAAGTTCTAATCCCAAGTACATCAGAATGTGACTGTATTTAGAGATAGCCTTTAAAAGAGATTAAAATAAAGTCATTAGGTTTGGCTCTAATTCAATATGACTGGTATCCTTGTAACAGGAATTTCGATACAAACTCATACAGAGAGAAGATAATATAAAGACGCAAAGATAAGACATCTACCAGCCAAGCAGAGAGGCCTGGAATAGAGACTTCTGTGATGGAAGAACCAACTCTGCTGACACCCTTGATCTCAGACTTCCAGGCTCCAGAATTTTGAGAAAGTAGATTTCTGTTGTTTAAGCCATTCAGTCTGTGGTACTTTGTTCCTGCAGCCCTGGCAAAGGAATCTAAGTCTCAAAAACAGGAAAAAAGTAGAAGTTAAATGACAGAAGGGATAAAGAAACTTCTTAACTTTTATGACAATAGAAAAGAATCTTTACAGTTTGCTTATCACCACACAGTTTCCTCTATGTTGAACTATAAGCTATTGATACCCTGCTACTATCTGGCTTGTGGTAGTTACAGTACCATAGAATACAGACCCTATAAAAAGGAACAAAATTTTATGCACCTTACACAATGCTAGAGCAGATTTGGAAGTCATATTGAATTTGCATCATGATGAGTCTAAAAAGATGAAATGGCTCTATGGTAAACAGAATTATGCCCCCCCCCCCAAATGTCCTGTCATTCCCAGAACATGAGAATATATTGTTACATGGCAAACGAGAATGAAGGTTATAGCTGATATTAACATTGTTAAATGGCTGACTTTAAAATAGGGATATTATCCTGGATTATGTGGGTGGGTTCAATGTAATCATGAGATCCCTTAAAAGTGAAAAAGGCAGGCAGAAAAAGAAGTCAGAGCGATGTAACACGAAAAATTCAACTCACCAGTGCTGGCTTTGAAAATGGAAGAAGGTACTACCAGCCAAGTAGCCTCTAGTAGCTGGAAAAGGCAAGGAAATGAATTATCATCCCTTAGACCCTTCAGACAGGAATGCAGCCCTGCCAACACCTTAATTTTAGACTAGTGAGACCCAACCCAGAATCTGACCTATAGAACTGTAAGATAGTACAGCTGTGTTGTTTTTAAATTGCTAAGTTTGAGGTCATTTGCCATGGCAAAAATGGGAAACTAATAAAAACTCCAATGATCGATTAAATATATTTGCAATGCTAATTTTAGAAAAATATGGCAGCAGCTGATTAGCTTCTGTTAGAGTTGTAGTTCCTTTGTTTTTTAAAAGGTAGGTGCATCATGAATTATCTGTTCCTTCAACTTTACTCTTCAACCTTCCTCCCTCATCCTGCATGTTTCCTTCCTTCACACCAAAACACCAGGAGAACTACTAATTTCCTTGTTTATTTTAATGACATTACCTTTATCTAACCATTTACACTTAAAACTCTGAAGACATTTTGACTCCTCTCTCTCCTACCCTACCCTTCATCTCATTAGTTTTCACATTCTGTATACTTATTGCCATGTTTCTCTCACTTAATTCTTCCTTTTCATTCATAATTCTGTTCTGATTCTCGATTCCTCTTGCCTATCCAAATTTTCTAACTGAACTCCTGGCTTACTCATACCAATTCTTCTACCCCCACTTTTGCCAGAATAACTTTACCATGCAGATCTAACAGTCTCCTTCTCCTTTCCCTCAAGGACGTTTTTCCAAGTCCTCTGCAGGGAGGCCCCAATCTTTCTGACCAGTAGCTGTCTGCACCATTACTCACTCATTAATCCACCTAGAATGCCTTAGGTGCCAGGTCAGTGGTTCTCAAGGGTGATGCACAGGAGAGTCACATGAGTAGCTTTCAAAGAACACTGACTCCCTGGCTCACTTAGTCAGGATCTCTCTGTGTGGGACCTAGGAATGGATGGCATTTTAAGTTCCCTAGGTGATAATAATGTCCAGCCAGGACCAGCTGGGTCTTGAATGTAAGTGTACATTAGAATCACTCAGAGGGCTAGCTCCAACCCAGGTTGCTGGCTTCCAACCCCAGGGTTTTTGATTTAGTAGGACTGAGATGAGACCTGAAAATTTTTATTTTTCATTTAATTGAGATATAATTTTCATACTATAATGGTGACTGTTTTAATGTACACAAGTCAATGGTTTTTAGTTTATTCACAAGGTAGTGCAACTATTACCACGATCTAATTCTATAAGAAACCCATTAGCAGCTAATTCTCATTCTCCCTTCTCTGGTCTCTTGAGACCACTAATCTACTTTCCGTCTCTATAAAGTTACCTATCCTGGACATTGCATAAAAACACAATCATACAATATATGGTTCTCTGTGCCTGGCTTCTTTTCTTTCAGTTAGCACATTGTCAAGGTTTATCCATGTTCTAACATGTATCAGTATTTTATTCCTTTCTTTGGCTGAATAATATTTAGCTATATTATTTATTCATGAATAAATGGACAGTTGGGTTGTTTCCCCTTTTCACCCGTTAGAAATGATGCTGTGATAAACATTCATGTACAAGTTTTTGTGTGGGCATAGGTTTTTGATTCTCTTGAAATACATACCAGTGTGTAGGATTGCAGATGACTCTATGTTGAGACCTGAGCATTTGCATTTCCAACAAGTGCTTTCTTTCTCATCTTTACCTTGGGAAATCCTATTCATTCTTGATGGCCCATCCCTGAGGCCACCTCTATCGCAAAGTAGATGTGACCATTATCTGTGTGTGTGTTTTTCCTGTTGCTGTGACTGACTGTCAGCTCCTTATAGGCATCAAGGGTGTTTCAATAATCTTTGTTTGAAAGTCCTGAAGCCTGGCTCAATGCTCCTATGTTACTGGCACTCATTAATATATATTCAGTTGAATGGAATTCCAGATCTTTTGATGTGGTAGCCTAAAGACATGACCCTAAAAGGTGTGGCTTTACATTCTTCCTCCCCCCACCCCAAACATCTGATTAGTTCTCATAATTTAGTATTCCTAAAGTCATTTTATAAGTTCCTTTCCAACTGGTTTCATGATCAAGAAGCAGAAGATCCAACTACAATGATTCCTTCAAGTTATACCATTTAAAGATGATTTTTATGATTACTCCTTGGACGTTAATGTGATCTTATTGCTAGAAACCAGGGTCTCTATGCAATGCTGGGAAATAACTGGGACAGCAAAATTTGCCTATCAACACATTACTTCAAATAATTAGACAGCAGCACTTGTATGATAGAAAGCTGTTTGATAATAGCATAGCCAAACATAAATAGGGAAGTTTTGAAATTGACCACTGGGAGTATGGAGAGAAAGGTGTTGACCTAAATAACTTTGGAAAGTGGGTTTTTAACAGAAAACTCTAAGACTAAAAAGGAACTGTACATAAGCACTGTACTCCAATTGCTAAAATTGGGTTTCATGGGAACATAAGCGAACAATTCTGAAACTTCTGGGGTTGAACAAATAAATAGATGGATGGTGGATGGTGGGAGTCTGGTTTCTCTTTGTTGAAGTGAGAGGCTTTGGATGAGCAAGGGGGAAGCTAGCATGAAGCCTATTGGATTCGATTCAGAGGCATCAGAGTGAACTAATGTCTAGCTTAATAAGGATACAGATACAGAAATTATAGACATATGTGTGTATGTAGATTAGAATATGTATATATTTTCTAGCTCTGTCTGCCAAGAGGGCCTGCAATCAATGCCACTCCAGTAACAATGAGCAAACCTCATACCCAGTAGAATAATTACATTCTCTGGTATGTGGACCTAGGGTTCTCGGAAAAAAGAACTGATTCTAGGGCTGGCACCAGAAATATAGAAGCCTGAAGAACACTGTAACATCAGAGTGTAAGATAGTGCTCAAAAAAACAAAACAGTGGGGATTTGTCAAAGGGACACAGGACCCGATTGAAAGAGTTCCTAATGGCCAAAGCAAAACAATTGGATCAACAAAGTAAATAACCAAATATTGGCTTATAACTTAAAATATAAAATTCATGAGACCATACTGATAAAATAAATAATTGAATCAATCAATTGGTCAATCAATTGGAAGAAGAGACAAAAAACTCAACCAACTAAATATTTCATTACCTTTCTCTTACTAGTTTGTAATTCCTGTCCTAGCTCCATCCAGTGTCCCTCATCTTCCTATTTCTCTGCTCTCTCCCAACACTGTCCCAAATACTTTGGACATGTCCCCAGTCTCTTCCAAGAGTGAAGTTTATTACATGATAATTATTCTATATTCCAGCCTTAGAGGAAACTTGCCCATTTCTTCCAGAATTCCATCCTCTCCAGTGTGGACTATCTCTTCCTTACTTTCTTTAGCACTCAGCTACATGGGCAAGTCAGTGTTTTTTTTTGTTTTTTTTTGTTTTTGTTTGTTTCCCATTGCAGCTTCTTGAAAAACTGTCTTCTCTTTGTCATTTTCACATACTAAATATGTCAGCACTGGGGACAGCTATAGAAGATATATATATATATATATGTCATATATATATATATATATATTTGTTTATAGTATTTCTTTCTAGCCTATCTTGCCATCTTTCTAAAAAAATTCAAAGTCTATACCTCAGGTTAGACTTTTAAAGAATGAAGCAAGATGTAAATATACAAGTAGTCATCTCATTTTATATCTTAGTTTTACAATTTCTTGTGCTTTAAAGTCTAATGACATTTAGCTCTACTCAATTTTGGTGATAGTTTTTCAGAATAGCCTCACATTCAAAATCTGCAACTACTGTTTCCTATTCTTTGGCACTAACTTTACCAGCTTCATATTATTTCAGATTTTTTCACTCTCTGAATTTCAAATACTTGTTTTCAACACACGTTAAAGTCTACTTCTGTAACACTTCTATTTTCTTTCTACTAGAATTGCCTTCAGGTTGTTTTTTTGTCCCCTTTTAGACTACATCTCATGGTCTCTCTCTTAATCATACTTTTGCTAAGATTCTCAACTCTCTTGCCCCTTTGTTCTTCCGTGATATTCATACTATAGAATACCAGTCTCAAATCCGCCCAGTCACCCTCTTCCTCTGCTCCTGTGCCCCAGCTCTGACGCAGTTGGAGAAAACAACTCAACCCTTAGATCAATGTCTACAAACTCCTGGTGTCTACATTCTTCTCAAAACCCCAGAAGTCCTTCTCTGCTTCTCTTACTGCCGTTTTCTCTAAGACCTATATTCCCATATGTAGAATTGAGGCTGTGATGGAGGCTTAATAAAATGGTGTATGTAAAGGATCTGACCCATCTTCAGTCCTCAGTACAGGTTCTGCTATTACTGTAGTGGCAGTACCCATTTCCTCAACTCCTGTTTCTAGCAGAATATTTTGTTCATAATTTACTGAGAAAATGAAATCATCAACAAGAATTCTGTCTTGTCCTGTTCCCTCATCTACAAATGCGTCTGTACTTGCACCCAATTCTTTTATCCTTCTCCTGTCCCAGATGGTGAGCTGTTAACTCCTGTATCCCAGGCCCCACCCCTTCTATTTCCTTAGGAACTTGGCTCCATTAATCATTAATTGCTTTTTTTTCCTCCCTGACCTAAGCTAGGTATTAAGCACTGCCTTCCTTTCCTCCACATGGAAACTAAGAAGAACCCTATCAAAGGTTGAGTTCTTTTAAAGTATCTCATCTCAATTTCCCTGTTGTAACTAAGGGATTATGTCACTGAGTCGTTGCAGACAGAAATCTTAATTATAAAAGAATGGAGAATATATTTTATTCCCCTTTATAAGTTCATCCTTTGAGAATCAATGTTCGTCTTCCTGCTTGAAATGATCTACTCTTTAGCATCCATGACATATTTTTCTCTTGGTTTTCCAACTGATGGATCACTCTTACCTACTTGGTTCCCTTCCTGCACACCTTATTCTCTGGCCTCACCTGAATGTGAATGTTACCCAGAATCTTGTTCTTAGACTTCTTCTCATTGTAAAAGCCATAGAGCCAAATATTACTAGTAATACTGCTCCTAAATCTATGCTTAAGTTACGATCTCTTTCCACAGCTTCATACATTTCTTATAATGGAGAATTGACTTGTCATCCTCTCAACGACCCAGACAGAAACCTGAAACATAATTTTAAATTTCTCCTCCTGCCCTCTCCTTACATCCTCTGTCACCCACACCCAATGCTCAATCATATCCATTCTATACTTCTGCATACCTCTCCTAGTTATCTTCTATCACTACCATGAGAACTAATACTGAATAATCATTAAGGGCAGGTATTGTATTATACATCTTTTTATCCCTAGTGCACAAAATATTGGCACAATTTTAATATATTATGTAGAACACATGAAAGAAGTAGTATGTGAATAAATAGTTCAATAAATAAGTAAGTTGATCAGTCACAACTCAAGATCAGCCCTTCTGATTTCAAGAAATGAGACTTTCATAAGTCAAATAGAGTACAAAGGAAAGTGGGGCAATAGAGTTTTTTACTTATAGGGAAATACATAGAACATAGGATAATGAACCAAAATAAAAAATAAGAAACAGATCAACTAGCATCTGTTAAGGCAACAATGTCTAAGAACTTCAACATCTGGGGTTTCTGATCTTTTGCTCTAACTCCCCCTCTGTTTATGCAGGTCTGCTCCTTTCTGGGGATCTTCCCTGTTCCCCTCTCATTTCCCCTCTACTCTGCATACCTTTTGTCTATATCACCAAATCTGCCTAGTTAAAGTTTGTCTTCTCATGACTGGTTGGCCATGACCACAGCCTTCCCTCCCAGCTTCATCTATGCATCCAGTCAACATTAGCACCTGCTAACTGCCTCATTCTCTCTGTACTTCCCAGTCCAAGTCCCTGAGGGAAGAACCTGATGGGCCTGGCTCAGTTTTAAAATACCAGTCTACTGATTAACTGCCGTCGAGTGGGTGCCCATCCTGGTCCACCACAGTCCAGTCACCACTGCTCACATTTAATCAAGAGTTCCATGACACAAACCATGGCTGTTCAAGGCTACAGTTAGCAGAATCCATGGTCAGAGGAGAAACTGTGATTAATATGAGAACACAAACATATGATCATATTGTTCCTGGGGATATAGAAAGGAAGAATTCTTATGCCCAACGCAAGTGGGATGAAGGCTTACCCAGGGTGGTAGGAAAAGCTGACGTCGTCGAAGTCAGTGAAATCAAATTTAGGTAAGAATGTTGAGGGTGCAAGTGACTGCCTAGGATTCCCGAGAATCGAGAAATCTTGATGGGGGATTACAGTAAACTATTAGGAGGGGAGCAGGTCCAGGGAATTACTTAGAATTCTGTTTTCCAACTCTGGTTTTGCTCAGCACAAAGACTCAGAAACTAAATGAACACTAAATACCAACAAACTGATTTTTCTGTTTTCGGTCTGGCCCTCTCCAGCTGTCTGGGTTACATTTAGGTAAAAGTTTTTCCCTTGATTATAAAAATGCTTACTTAAAAATTTTTAAAAATAAAAACAATAAATGAAGAAAATAAACATCAGTGGTATTTTTATTACCTGGCAAGAACTGCTATTACTATTTCATAATTTCTTTTTTCTAGTCTTTTCCTCCATGTTTTATTCCTGAAAGAATTGAGATATTGTGGAACATAGTTTTATATTGTGCATTTTTTTAGTTATCATGTCATTAGTATGATAATACATTCCCTAAAAACATGGTTGCAAAAAAATTTCATTATAGGCCAATATAATATATTTTACTATGTCCTATTGGTGGCATTTAGATTGTTTCTGAATTTTTTTTTGCCCCTATTATAAATTAAAAAGAGTTGAATAAAAGACTCTTAGAAGTAGCATCTTACATTGAAGGAAAGTGTTATCTCTTTAAAACACAAATTTGATTAGATATCTTCTCAGCCTAAAATTTTTTTAAGTTTAACTTTTGTCTTTAGGATGAAGTTTTAATTCATTTGATTACCACAAAGGATGTTTCAGAACCTGGTGTCAGCTTGCTTCTCCAGCTTTATCTCCCCTAGGCCCTCAGATGTACCCCACACTCCCATCAGCCTCTACTACTTGTAGTTTGCCAAAATGCACTGTGCCCCTTTACGCCTGTAGGTATCAGCTCATTCTGTTCCTCTGCTTAGACCCTTTCCCATTCCTCCCCCATTTCTAATTTATCTCATCTTCTAAGATTTAGCTCAGTTGTTACTTATTCTAGGAGCATCCCATCCTCATCTTCCAGTTCAGGTATGTGGCTGTGCCAGTTTGCTAGATTGAATTACATTCTAATCAGAGAAAACTTGACTTAAAGCCTGTATACAACTAGAGAAAGCTTCTGGTATTGGCTTAATGATAAAAGATGCTAGGCCTCCTGGTTACAAAATGATTGCGGCAGCCTGGGGGTCCAAAGAGAAATAAGACAGGCTACGGGCAAAGGGGCTGAGCTAGTCCTTTTTTTCTTTTTAACACAGAGAATAAGCCTTTTTTTGAAGATCCTAGTTGATTATGGCTTATTCCTCTCTCATTGGGTAAAACTGTCTCATTGCCACTCCTAGCTTTAGGGGAGGCTGAGGAAGAGAGCATTTAACTTTCCAGCAACTATACTAAATGCAAAAGGGATTGGGGACATGTCTGGGTTATAGTCCATACAGTGTCTTCCCCATGCCCTTCTCTGTGCTCTTCTCCCACACTCTCCAGAAACTGCTAGCTGATGCTGCTCCTTCTCCCTCCAGACTACAAGCCTCTTGAGATCGGAGTGTTTTCCAGTGTGTTTCCTGAAGGCACAGCATGTGCCTCAAACACAATTTATTACATGTTTTTAAATAAGTGAGCTACGTTACAGACCTTCCACACCGCACCCCCAAAGAGGAACTTAAAGTGGGTAAGCAGAAGGAGAAGCTTCCCTAAGGACATTATCTTAAAATGCCAACAATATTTTTAATGTAATACACTGACCTGGTAGTTGGTAAGTGGATGGTGAAAATATGCTAGCATAAGCGCCCAACAGAAAGCTACGTGGACTAGGTTGGTGGCTCTCAAACGTGGCCACACATAAACATCACTTGGGGTTGGTTTTCAACATGCTCCTGCTCAGGCCTCAACCCTCGCCATTTAAAACAAGATCCCCAGTGAGACCCAGGCACTTCAGTGGTGTGCTCGAACCAGTAAGTCCCAACTGGGCTTCTCTTGCCAACTCTGTGTTCATGCTGGTAGTTTAAAATCAGCGCCAAGTAGCGTTTCTACCATAGCAGTTGGCAAATAGGACAAATCACAAATCAGCCCTCCCCTGAGAGCTGGTGTGCCAGCACACCACTCGCTGTGGGCGGCATAAACAACCCCTCAGATGTTTCCAATGGGCAGCAAAGTTTAACCCTTTTCCCATTTGCCTTGAGCATACTCGCTGGTGGTGCTTGTGGCTGTAGTGTTCACCTGAAGATAACTCACAGATTACAGTCCTAACCTCACCCCCAAAGTTTGCCATGAAATAGCTCGCTTTTATTATTACATTCACCTCGCTGTAGTATAGCGATGGTCTTTGGAAACAAATGGCATCGTCCTATTTATAGCCTTCTGTTTTTAGCAGCTTGAGTGCTGAAAATGTCAAAACCTAGAAACTGTGACATTCCTACATGTGATGTTCAATGAATGCTGGCAGTAAACTGCTCTTTTTTTTTTTTTCTCAACAGGTAAAGGGTGAAGAACTACTGTACTGGTCAAAAGTAATCTGTCTTGTGGTCTGTAGTTTCCTACCAGATAGTATCCTGGGTTCCTCCTTTTGCCTAATCCTGCCTGCAGGGTGACATCCTTGTGGGGTGTCACTGGGCTTGCCTTTGTGGAACTACAGTGAAGTACAGAAGAAAGAGAAGAATTGTGGTTTTATTTTTAGTTGTTATAGAGTTTCTTTGCATACTACTTGATTTCTTTTAAATCTAGCCATGTCTCTCAGTATACCTTTAGGGCTGCATCTATAGAGGCATGCTAATTCATTGAAGGAGGTGGGTGGCAACCTCTGAATAATGTTGTGCAATTAGGAATCTTAATTACCCCCTCCTGAGACTGTAATTTTTTGTTCGGAGACATAATTGTCTGTGGTGCAATTAGCTAGGTCTGACTCCCATGGCTGGATCTGATTTAAGTGGGTCCCACCCCATCCTAGGGTAGCCTCATTACAGCTACCCCACATCAGACTTTTTTTCTTTCTATTACACACACACACACACACACACACACATCTCTGTGTGTGTGCATGTGTGTGTATCAATTTATAGATAGGACACTAAACATAGAAAGGGTTCGTAGCTTTCCTAATGTCACACAGTTTCAAACCCAGGCGGTCTGCCTACAGAACCTGTGTGTCTAAGCACATCACCATGCTATTACAGGGGTACAACTCAGAGCGTATCATAAAGACACAGTAAAAATGTCCATTTGTTCCTCTCACATAGGCCACATTAGTCATCTCCCACAAAAGGCAGTAGAAACTACCACCACATGATGTACAAGTCTAGCTGGAGAAACTTTGGTTTAGCCAACTCACAATGCCTCACAGGGACCTGGAAATTCCAGGGACAGAGAGGACCCAAGAAGAGCCAGTAAGTGCTTTCTTCAAAAAGTGACGAGGGGGACCATGGAGAGCACTCGAAGTGAGTGGCAGTGTTGGTCGTGGCCCATGGAGGCAGAAGGAAGCTAGGGGGATATTCTCCACCATCTGCAGTCAGATGGGAGTCCTATTAGTCTATTCCTGGGACACCGAAGTGTCCCCATTCAGTAGAAAGACCCTACAGCTCTTTGGGGGAGCCGGGTTGCCACGGGAGATGATTACAAATGCTCTAACTCTATTTCCATCAAAGCTTTGTTGGTCAGACATCACCCTAAATAACTCGACAGGAAATTTCTCTTAAAAATGTTCTTCTTATCTGAAATCATATCATAATTAGGGAGAGAGAAAAAATGATAGACTTAAGAATTAAAATACATGGTACAGGAAAAAAATTTAGGTAGAGACTTCTAAAAAATGTTTTTGTGTCCAAGAATGTAATAGATCTAGACAGTGACTGAACGAAGGACATGAGGGAAGTTTGTGATGAGGTTGTGACTCTTTAATGAATGGTTTCTTGTGCCCTGCAAATGTTATCACACCCCTTCTCATCAGCGGGTAGGCAGAGGGCCAAGAACTGACCAGCAAGATGGGCCCTCAGGAAAACCCGTTCCTTCTACTCTGTCTACATGCCATCAAATGCCACTAATTCATGGTTGTAGTTTTTATTATTTCTGGGCTGTTGTTTCAGGCTTTCTGTTCTCCATAGCAAAATGAAACGCCGGCTGAGCTATTATCTCTGGGTGTATTTTAGTAATCATTTTATAGTTATAGTGTCCATTGAATTTCTCTAAGAGAATATCATATTGGTTAAATTCCATGAGTTAAATTTTCTCTGTAGTCAGCTATAGAGGAGAAGAAAAAAATCTTTTTCCTTTACCTATGTTAGGTTCTCCTACTGGGACCTGCAAATCAAACTAACGAAAGACAGATGAACACATTCATTAGCATGTGTACTATGAGAGGACTCCAAAGGGGGTGGTTAGAAACGGGAGCTTCTAGAACATCTTAACAGAAGAACAAAAAATGTGTAGAGCAGTGGCAGACAAAGGAAAAGGACTTTAGAGCTGCAAATTGCAGGAAGGTAAATATGTGGAGAAACTAATGGCAAATAGGAACTAGTTAATGAAGTTTGTTAGGCAGGCTGCCTCTGGGCCGATAAGGATCTAGAATTGTCTCTGGTGATTAACTTTTGTCCTTCCTGGTAGAGAGGGGAGGTAGACAGCTTTATAAATTTACGTCCTGCTTTTAGGTAAATGGGGGGAGGCAGAAAGCTTCTCTTGTATCGGCTTCTTAATTGCCTTTAGCTCAAAATAATAGGTCAAAGTGGCATATTTTGGGGTGGCATATTCCCAATTACTATGTATGAATACAAAAATTAAACAGTGAAGAAGGATGGTAGGAAAAAACTTGATTCATTTGAGATATGGTGTTGGAGGAGAGCTCTATGGATACCCTGGACCACCAGAAAGGCAAAGAAGTGTGTCCTAGAGCAAATGAAGCCTGAAATTTCACTGGAGACAAAAATGACAAAACTGAAGTCGTCCTACTGTGGGCACATTATGAGAAAGTAGGGTTCTCTGAAAAAGACAATAATACTGGGAAAAACAGAAGGCATCATGAAAAGAGGAAGATGGAATAGGACATGGACTGACTCCATAAAAGAAGCCATAGGCAGGAGTCTACAGGAGCTGAGCGGGACTGCTAAGCACAGGACAAGTGGACATCACTCATTCATGGGGTAGCCAGGAGTTGGAGGCAACTCATCAGCATGTAATCACAATCTTTTGCTACCCTTCAACTGGATAACCAGTCATTTCTACTAGTTCTAATTTGCTGGCTAGAGTAGGTTGCTGAAATAGAAAATACTACACATAAAATTACTTATTATTACTTATTTTCTTGCTCTTCTTGGGTTTTACTTGACAGTGTCCTTGCCTGGCAGTGATGTGCCTGAATCTTTTCATTCCTCCATCCACTGTAGGTCTAGGCAGAATCTAGTTTAATTTCTTAGGTCACTTTCCTCCTTCCTTAACCTCCCAATCTCAATCACCCATGTAGACAGAAAATATGTTTGGGCATTTATTTTATATGGGTGTTTTACCCTTGATACCCTTTTCCTTAACCCCTGCCCACCCCCCACTCTCTGTCAGCAGCAGTGTCAAAATCTGCTTACTCTCTGTCTTTCTGAAGATGTTCAAATTAGTCATTTATCATGGAGGTAGCTTTGTCGTTTGATGGCACCCATAAAAAGAAAGTCAGCCTAGACAAAATTGTGAATTTGGGGAATTTTAACTTTCTCAGACTCTGTTTTCTTCTCTTTAATGATTTACTTTTTGAACACCTTTCTATTTCCCTAAACTATTCCTCATGTTGAAAACAAAATAATGTCACAAAATCATCTATACTCCGGTTTAAACTTATTCACATCATCAAGTGAGAATGTGATTGTGTACTAGGGGGAAAATGACCAAAAGAGAAGAGAAAATCTCAAAATGTGATTTGTATAAAAGCAATATTATTGTGACATTTATATAGCCTGCTTAGCAGTTATACCTAATTACCATGCAGTGCATTATTGATGATACATTGTGAAACAATAGCTAATTTTATTTGATTACAATAGTGGACTGTAAATGCCTATTCAGCCTTCAGAGTTTATTGCTTAACAAGCAAATCCACAATTAAAAAAAACCCAAGTAGGGACAGTTTCAGCGTTACATCAGGTTGGATGAGGTTTTTGCCCGTTGGGATGATGGGGGTTGGGGGGATGGGGGTGCATTCTGTAAAAGGTCACAATGGCCTGCCTTAAATCCTTGCTACTCTACGTGTGGTCCATGGACCAGTAGCATCAGCACCAACTGGGAGCTTGTTAGAAATGCAGATGCTCAGGCCCCAACACATACCAACTAAACCAAGGTCTGTATTTTAAGAAGATTCCATGGTGATTCACAATTCACAACAAAATTGAGAAGCGCCCCTGTAAATCACTCCTTCCTTTTTCAAGGGAAGTCGACAGAGGAATGGAGTGTAGGAGGAAAACTAGGCCGCTGCTCTCAGTAGTACTTACCCATTGGAAGAGAGGCGTTGGTTTGTTTAAAATAGAGATTTCCAGGCCTCCCTCCCCCAGCTTCCCATTCACAGATCTAAGGTCATTTTAGCTTCTTTTATAAGTGCCTTCAAAATGTCTGAGAAGCCTTCACGTGTGAGACCACTGTGTGTGCTTGTTGACAAAGGGGATGGCTGAGAAAGGCTGAGATTGTTATAAAAAAAATAGCACAAAAAGCTACAGCAGGAAAAAGCTGCAGTGCCCGCGTTTGCTGGAAATGTCTGTATTTACATGTGTATTCAAATGATCAATTAAAAAATTCTCTCAGGTAAAAATGTGTTTTCTTTGCCTAATCAGGCTTTCAATGACCCTGAGCCTTAAAGGAAAACCACATATTCTGAAGGAAAACCCCACAATATACATGGTGACCTTGCCAGTCACTCCTATTTAAGAAGCTGTGCTCTAATTAATTAAATCCGTTTTACCAAAGGGTGTCAGTCTCTCCCCAGCGTTTTCAACATTATTTATTTTTGCATTGTTTGTAATGTCCTTGTTTGGATGATCCATGAGAGACGTGCCTTTGGAAAAACCCGTGAAGCTGTCTTCATTTTGAGCACCACTTAGTAACAGGAATTTTTCCCTTCAAAACCAAGACTATATGGCAATAAAAGACTGTAGAATTAATATTAAAATATCAAATTAAACAGAAGGAAAGTATGGCAAGAGAACATATTCTATAGATCCTTTTTATGGTTCTATCTGAATTTGACTGCATTATTCAGGAATTTCCTGAAAGTAACCAAATTAAGAATATTGTCGCAATATTTAAAGACAAGATGGCTCAAAAGCCTCTTCATTTTTCTCACTTGTGATGTTATTTCTCTCCAGGAGAAATCAGCACCTTCCCAACAGCCCCACCCAATGGAATTTCATGGATAAGGTGCTTCATTATTTTGTTCTCACCCCACCCCAAATTTCAGCGCTAATTTACTCATTTATTTTTGAACCTGAGTAACAGGCACATTGGGTCATCAGTGTTTAAGGTCTCATCCCAGAGGATAGATATTTAATATTTGAAGGTAGCTGTATCCATATTTGCTGAACACAGCACGAATCTGAATGTACTAGAGTAAGAACAGCTCAGCTAATGAGAGCCCAGAGTCTGATTCATTGTTTTAAATGATTAACTGCATGCCCTCCCCATCCTGGCTGGCCAGTGGCAGACCATCCTTTAGGGTTTAATGTGTTAAGAGAACATGTTCAACATGAAGGAATATGTCATGAATTCTTCTAAATGTACCTGGTGAGATATAACATGTTTAAGTACAGTTTCACATAGTGTAGTCTAAACTGTAAAATTTTTATAATACATGTTAATATGCAGTAAAAAATTATTCTTTACAAAAGGTAGCCCTGAATTTTCCAAAGTTGCATTATTTATATGACACTTTGAGAAGATATGAACCATCTGAGAGTAACTTTTGGGTAAATGTGATCTGTAAAGAGAGCCACATTAGATAATGTAAGAAAATATTTTGGAAATATAAATAAATAGATTAGTATATATAGTAATTCATAAAGAAAGATGCCTGACAACTTGTTTAAAGACTTACAGTGTCCTAATTCAAACTAACATTGAAGACTTTCTTTGTTATTCATTCATTCTTTCATTCAGTCATCTACTAAATATTGAGAATCTGCTCTACATTAGGCACTATTAGAGTAAAACATGTGGGATGTGCATAATCTCTGTATTTTTGCTGCCAATTGGAAGATAGACTTCTAGAAGTTCTGAAGAGACATTATTGCTATAAAACAGCATTAAAAAAAATACAATGGACGTGATCATGTCAAGGGCACTTTAAATCACTCAATTCCTCTTACACATTTTAAATGCATTCAATAAACCTCTTCCCTAGATTTCACTCTGATATAATTTCAATAATCACAAAGTCCCTGGCTTTCATTTTTAAAACTGTGCTGCATCATTTAAAAGTTAATCGAGGAGTTCTTGGGCACTAACTATACCAAGTTAGGAGCTGAAGAAATACACAAAGAGGAACGAAATCTGCCCTCGAGGAGCTTCTCTTTTAATTTGGACTATAAAACACAGGCATGTGAATAGCTAAGACTGAGGGGAAGTTACTGTCAGGAAAACATCACTGATCACAATTCCTTTCTTTTAAAATTTGGCAATAGAGTCAGATTGCTGAATGTATAAAATACAGATTTTAGAGATGATGAAAATAGTGCAGAGATGAAGAAACCACACCGTACGTCTCTGTGTAGGAAGCTGCACTCTGCACACAGCCCACTTCTTGTCAGAAAAACCCGTTTTGATTCAGTTTGTCCCCCGCATTGGCAATCTGCGGGACGCTAGCGCTCCCTGGAGGCGGCCTGGCACCAGGCCGACGAGGACAGAAACCGTTTCAACTGTAATTGGAGCAACTGCTTTGTTTTTGTTTGTTCATCAAATCACTTTTTAAAAAAGAAAACGGGATGTTGTGGTCGGGACTTGCTAAGCTGAAATTTATTTTAAAGTACAGATTTCCAAGGAAGGTAGAGTTAGTAGAAGAGGACATTAAGGAAGGTTATGGATTCTTCTAAATGCACAGGGGCAGCTGTGCTTAAACACAGTATAATTTATGTATTTGTGTAAGTTGTAAAACTCTGAAGTTTTTATGTTACACCCTAAAATAGGTTACGTGTCAATTATATCTCAAGAAAAAATAAAATAAGATAAAATACAGCAAAACTTGTTGAATGAATGAATGAATAAATGAATTGCCATCTTTTAGCGTTCCATGAGGTAAATATATTCATTAAATATGCAAATTGTTACTACCTTCTTGGGTACCCTTCCATTCAAAAGCACTTGACGTGCTTTTTTTGAATGCAGTTATAGATCTTGGGGGTTAATGTTCACAAATGGATGGAGAAAAAACTGGACATAATTTTTCTCTAAGAAAATGTGTACTGTCCTTTGTAAATGCCTATGAACCTTTGTATCTGGTTGAGAGCTATTTTTTCCTTCAGAGCAGACTTTCTTTAATGACATGATACATAAAGCTCATATGAATTTAAACAAAATAATTTTACTTTCTGGAATAAATTCTGATCTCAAATTCATCAGCTAATTTAAAATTTCTGAATCCCAGGCCACTATAGGTGCAGTCTGCTTTAAATCAAGAAAGTTCCTGAGCCTCTTTTCTTGAGAGAAAGTGGAACTCAATACCTATGACACGGTAATGTCATCAGCTTAAATTTTATTGTGCATTGTAGGCATTAAACTTGGTTTTCCAATAGGATAGAAAAATCAGTATTTTAGTTTATTAAACATTCTGATTAATAAAAATTTATTCTGTCTATTCTTTATTCTGAAGATTTAATATTTATAACTAGATCAATACACATCATTTATTTTACCTTGGGACTAATTTCTTGGTAAGTAATCTTCAATCCCACATGAAAGTTATTGCATTGTTGTGTAAGATGTTAAATGAAATTTGTGAAGTATGTTTTTCCATCACCTGTAAAAAATTAATACTATATATGGAATTCTTCTGTGAACTTGGTTTATATGTTATGGATATGTGAGATAGGAAGGTAAATAGTTACCATGTCTCATTTGAGGTAAATTGCATTCTTTCAGTTGGTAGATTCTTTTTTATTGACATCTTGGTGTGGCTAAGCAATTCCTTGGGTATTACTTGAAATATGGAAAAATAAAGAATGAAAGAGCAGGAAAAATATAACACAACCCTGTGAAAGACAGGGATGAGCGTGACGAGACAAGTACAAGGCCTAATACCAACACTGGAGAATGTACCGTAACTTCTGCATGCCCCAACTCTGGCCTCTTCGTGGGCTTTGTTGTTTACAATTACTAGGTGTTATGTAAAATGATAGACTTTCTACCACAAGTTGATTTTAAACACATTTTACCAATTGAGCAGAAATTTGGGGTAAATTGAAAATTAATATTTATCATATTAGGTGAAAAGGATTTAAAGATAAGAAAACTTTGTAATTGTTTTACATTATATTGTTTTACAAATATAATTGTTTTCAACTGTGAAAAAATTTATCATTTCAAACATATATGATATACCAGTTTTCAAAGCAACAGGATAGAGCAAATGTAATTGCTAATGTTTTAAGCGTAATGCAATCCTAATGACTAGAAATCACTTCTGCATCATTTACCACCTTGATAATCACTGCGAAGATTAAAATACAAGTCCAGAAGATGTATCGAAGGCTCAGGTGAGAGTTATGATCCGAGATTTAGCAAACAAGACCAGCTATTATAGAAAAGGGCAAATGTAAATAAGCATATTTATGAGTCATTATCATATTAAGTATAAGTACTACTACAAGACTAAACTGAAGAAATGTTTTAAAAGAGAAGATAATCCTCACTCCTTTCTACTGTAACTATATATATGTTAGTTTGAAGATGTATCTAAAGATGTATTATGATAAATGTTCACTCCTGGGAAGGAGGGATTTTTTTTCCTTAGAAAGAGAGAAACACTATATGATTCAGCAATCATGCTCCTTCATATTTATCCAAATGAGCTGAAAATTTATGTCCACACATTTATGTGCACATAGATGTTTATAGCAGCTTTACTCATATCGGTAAAACTTATAAGTAACCAAGACACCTTTCAATAGGAGAATGGATAAATAAACAGTGGTACATCCAGACAATGAACTATTATTTAGTGCTAGAAAGAGTTGAGCTATCACATTATTTAGTGAATATTACTAAGTGAAAGAGGCCAGTCTGGAAAGGCTCCATACTGTGTGATGCCAACTATATGACATTCTGCAAAAGACAAAGCTATGATTTGTGAAGTCGAGGATATTGAGGTTCTTACCCCAATTCCTGTATTATCTAACTGTACATTCTTGGATGTTTATGGTTTAGGTAACATAATATTTATAGGGTGTTTACCATGATATGACATGATATGATATGTAACACAATGATCTGTGTTTCTCAGAGTTTTGGGAAAGGGAGGCATGAATAAGTAAAGAAGAGAAGATTTTTAGGGCAGTGAAAATATTCAGGATGATACCCTATGATAAGTACATGACATTACACATTTGCCAAAACCCATGGAATGCACACCACCAAGCGTAAGCCACGAAGTGAACCGTGGACTCTGAGGGGCTGTGATGCGTGTTTGAGAAACAGCATGGGCTACAGAAGACTGAGCAAGATAGAATTGAAGTCAGGGAGAAGTGGGGGCTTGGAGGCTGCCAAAGGCCTTTGGCTTTTACTCAGTGTAATATGAGAGCTACTGCAAAGCTCTGTGCTCAAATGTGGCATTTTGACTTATGCTTCCAAAGGATCATTGGCTGCAATGTTGAGAATAGATGGAAATGGGAAAGGGCAGGAATCAGGACCTGCTGGAACCAGAACAAAGTCGTCTTGACTCATTACTTAAAACACTATATTCTAAACTCAAACCTTGGTGACCTCTTACTTCTCAAAATGAAATAATCATTAAGTCCTGTAAACAAGGCAGGCCTCAGGTTGACACCTAAGCTCTTCCCCTCATCTTCTAGGCACCCACTACTGACCATAAACAGAACCGCATGACTCTAGCACAGACTGATTTCAGAGCCCTGGTTCTGTGTGCACAGCCGCCTGCCTAGCACGTGAGCAGGAAAAAGAGGGGACTTGCTGTAAAGAGAAACTCATATTGGGATCCCTGATTTGAGAGGCAGGAACAAATGACCACATTCATTGGGTTTCCTTGGAGGACAAGTTTTAGAATCTTGTTGGCCTGTACTGGTCTGCTCCGCCAACGACAGAAGGATGTCATGAGAGTGGAGTCACAGAGTAAATACTCTCAAATGTCTCACACAGAGAAGTGAGAAGATGAGCAGCAGGTTGTGACACACCTGGCCTTGGCCAAGAAAGTGAGAAAACCCTGGAGAAATACCTGAGAGACAGAATGTGGGGTGCACCAGTGCAAGCCTCACTCCCTGCTTTCTGTGCGTGTGTGTGTGTGTGTGTGCACATGTGTGTCTGGGAAAAGAGCTAGAAGTCTGTCTAAAATTTCCTGAAACCATCTCTATCTGCCAGATTGCTCCTATTGCTAAGTTGCAAGGTCGGTTATGGTCATCGTCTGAAACACTGAATGACTCTTCTCAGCAACATTGTGCCTTTACGGAGCTTCGCACAGAGTAGCCCTCACAAAGGCCTAATAAGAGAAATTAAAAACTCTGTTGTAAATGTATCATCTTTTAAACAACCATCTCTGAGCTTTGTTCCTAGTACAATGCCTATAGAAGAAAAATTTAATAAATCATAGTAAAATGTCTTGCAATTATATTTTAATAGATTGAATTTGTCATATATATTCATGTGACTATTCAGAAAAAAACTGACGGATGAGTTTCTAATCGCTTCTTTTTTAAAGGTAAACCAATATATGGCTTACAGAACTGAATTATTCCAGATAGGTGAATGTATTTAAATATAGAGTCCCAAGTACCTTAAATGTTTGAGAAAAGATGGAAGTATAACTTTCACAGTAAGATAAAAAGTCGAGGATATTGAGGTTCTTACCCCAACTCCTGTAATATCTAACTGTACATTCTTGGACATTTATGTTTTAGGTAACATACTATTTATTGGGTGTTTACCATGAGCCAGGCACTGTTCTAAGTTCTTAGATATATTAACTAAGTTAATCCTCACAACAGCTCTATGAGTTGGACACCATTACTATTCCAATGTACAGATGAGGAAACCAAAGCCCAAAAGACAAAGCAACTTGCCCAGAGACACATGTGTGTTGGGCATCCCCGAGACTGCCCCCAGATTCGAGGATTTTCTAGGATGACTCACAGGACTCAGCATGTAGTCATACTCATGAGTATGATTTATTACAATGAACAGATACAAAGCCAATGAGTCAAGGAGAAAGGTGACGTTGAGAGAAACCCAGGCACAAGGCTCTGAGAGTCTTCTCCCAGAGCAGTCGCCCAGGATGGATGTACCTGCTCCAGTAACGAGTTGTGACTGCGCATGTGAAAAGTGACTACCAGGGAAGCTCAGTGCCCAGGATTGGAGACTCAGTGCCCAGGATTTTTATTGGATGCTGATCATATAGGCAGCCTCTGCCCAGCATGCATCAAAATTCCAAGTCCTGGAAGAAAACCAGGTGTCCAGCATAAATCATATTGTTTGCAGAATTGACTTCCAGTGAGCCACTGTCATCTGTTTGGGAAATGGAGGAACCCTCTTGAAACTCAAGTTTCTAGATGCCAACCAAGGGCCACCCTAGCAGGGAGTCCCTTCTAAGAATAGAAGTTGGACTTTGTATGTTGATGCTTTTCTTTACATATGTCTGCCAAGTGGAAGAGTTGGGCTTCCCTCACAGATGGATCCTGGAAGAAAACAGAGAACTACTATGATCTGTGTATTATCAGAGATGTTCAGCAGGCATATTTAGGAGCCTGGAATTCAGGGGAGAAGTATGTCTAGAGATGTCAGTTGCTGGCCCATAGTGACACTGAAAGCTAAGTTCACATAAGAAGTGAAGGATAAAAGATAGATTAAGGATAAAGGATGTCGGAGGACTGTGTCCTAGGGCATGCCAACATCCAGAAGTCAGGTATCTGAGGATGAAGCTCAGTGGACACTACAAAGGAGAGGTCAGTGATTTCAGAGGAGAAACAAGAGCAAGTCACATCCTACAAGCCTAGTGAAGTAACTGTTTCAAGAAGGTAGACATGAACAACAGATCTCATCGGTCAAGACGACTGTGAAGTGGCTGGCCTTCATAAGAACTGTGTCAGTGGAATGGTCAAGCAAAAGTCCAACGGGAGTGGGTTCAAGAGAACATGAGAGCAGAGGAAGTGGAGATCACAAATATTAAAAACTCAGGGAGTTTTGTTATAAAAGGAAGAAGAGAAAGTGATATCAAAAGGTATGTTTGTGTAAGGTGCGAGATGTTACGGTGTGTTTCTATGCTGATAGGACTGATCCAGTAGAGGAGAGAAATTGATGGAGCATGAGATAAAAGGGATAATGGTGAAAAGGGAAGGGACTCTGTGTACAAGCTGGCCTTAGATTAGGCCATGAACTGTTCATCGGAATTATAGAAGGGAATCAAGTTACTTGAGCACAGAGGCAGGTGAATGGCTGTGAGTGGAATTTCTCTTCTGTTGCTTCAACTTTCATCATGAAATGGAAAGCGATGTTTTCGGCTGAGACTGAGGAAGAGAGAGAATGTAATGAAAGACTGAAGAGAGAGGAAGAGGTGAATGACACGCATCTAAAAGGTCACAAGAGTGAGCTGATTAGAAAATGATGGTAGAACTGTCGGGCTACTAGGGGCTTAAGAGAACCGTAAAAACCTGCTGCTATAGATTTAAATTAAGACAAGCTGCTACGGTTGGGTGGTCTTTCCAGGCAGGGTTACAGGCCGAGTAACAGAGGGTTAGATTTCACCAGGACTGGGATTTGCCAGGCAAGTGTAAGGAAAAGCAAAAGTGGCTCAGGCTTTGTGGTAGATGTAAGGGAGTTTATCTACCCAGGGGAGGCAGTGTTGTGGGACAAAGTCCTAATTCTTTCCTAGAGGTCAGTGTAGTAGAAAGGTTGGTACCAGAATGCCTTACAACTTATTTCCCTTAAATGTACAGCGTGTTATGCAATAAATACACAAAGGATACAAGATTAACCTGTGAAACACATCTATTACTTTTGTGTACTGGGACTCCCCTTTGTACCTGTTGTGTAGTCTGCTGGCCACCAGACCTCAGTTTTAGAGATAAAGAACGAGTGACAGGTTGTGGCAACTTTATCAGATGCCACTGTCCATGTAGCCTGGAACAGGAACAATCGTGCTCTCAAAGGACTCTGAGCCTTGACGACCAGTATGACCTTCAAATAGCAGACCTGGCATCCACCAGCCCTTCCTTTATGGGAAACAGATTTTGAGAGGTTTATTTCTTGTTCCCAGGTGTAAACCCCAGTCAGTGAACTTTATACAGCTTCTCTACATCTTACTCATTCCAGGGCCTCTTTTCAAGCACACACCTCTGGGTTCCTTTTTTTTCTTCCTTTATTATAGGCTCCAGTGACTCAGCCTACTTTCTTGACCCTCACTGTCTTCTGAGAACCTGGCTCTCTTCCCACCTCTCTAGCTTCCTTCCTTCCTAGTCATCTCTGAAGGTAAGTCTTCAAGCCCTTTGGACTGTAAAAGATTCATTGCATATCACAAATACATAAGGTGAACAACAAATATATCACAGATAACTCAAATTGGGCTAATACAGAGCTTCTAGAATTCCAACAAAATCTGTATAACTGTGGTCCATTTATGGTTTGGGCTCCTGCCTGTGATGGAGAATTAGAATATCACCCAGTTTTCCTTTCTGTGTTTCTCTCCTGTACTCTCATACAAGTACCACACTCAAAACATTTCTGACACTCCTGGTCACCAAATGTGTGTGGGGTTTTCCCGCACCGAGGATTCTCTGTGATACTAGCTGGGTGTTCTACAATTTAATCCAGTTCTGACACTATCTTCCTGGAGGCAGCGTCATATCCCACTGGTTACGGGCTCAGTCCCATGAGACTACCCCTCCACCACAGCAGATGCCAATTGCAAGTAGCAGGTCCCCATGTTACCTACAACTTCTTTCCAACTTTGCCACACATCAGAGGTTTCCATGACCCTCCCCTCCTTGGATTTGATTACTTGCTGGAACAGCTCAGAAAATTCAGGGAAACACTTATATTTACCAGTTTCCTAAAATGTATTATAAAGGATATGGATAAACAGCTAGATGAAGAGATACATAGGGTGAGCTCTGAGAGGGTCCCAAACACAGGCGCTCTGTCCCCATGGGACCTTTCTAGCACATGGATGTGTTCACCAACCTGGAATCTCCACAAACCTCATACTTTTGGAATTTTTATGGAGGTTTCATCATGTAGGCATAATAAATTATTAGTTCTATTTCCAGCTCCTCTCCTCTCTGTAGAAAAATGGTGGGGAAAGGGGGGTGAGGCTGTAAATGCCAAGCTTCTAATTACAGCTTAATCTTTCTGGTGACCATCCCCTATCCAGGAGTCCTGCCAGAGTTTCCTCATTAGAACAAAAGATGCTCCTAGTGCTCTTGGTACGCAGGCATTTACAAGGGTTTCAGGAACCTTGTGTTAGGAACCCAGATGAGATCAAATATATATTTTTTATTATAAATCACAATATCATGGATAGAGACTGAAAACTTCTGCCTTTAGCTAATTCCCAAGGCTAAATTAACCATTAACAACAAAAAGTCTTCCACCTTTCCCCAGAGTCTAAGAGCCCCTTGTTCCAGCTCTGAGGTTGATATACCCCATCCCTGGAAATCAGGGTTGGCACCACTAACAACCTCGGTAACCACAGTTTATTTTCCCGCAGGGCTCTCATTCAAGTTGCTTAACATCTCTGAACCTAAAGTTTTTCATCTTCAGGCTGGGGAAAGTAACAGATATTTTAGAGAGTGGCTATGATTTCTGGAAACATAAACATTAATTTTCTTTCCTTTTACTTTCTCCGTAGCACATCAAATTCACTCTGAAATGGCTGCCCTCAAACCACAAACTCACAGAATTGAACTTTTTTAACCAAGAGAACCGTAGGACTCATTGGTAAACTCCCAAAGCACAGGGAGAAAGTAGACACTTTACACCAACAGCATTATGAACCAGACTCATACTCATTCTCCAATTTCTTATTACATTCAATATTTATGCTAAAGAGAGTATCCTGTCTTCCCACCTTTCCTCCCTGAGAGTGCTTGGAATTGGTTGTCGGGATAACTTAATTTTAATTCCAGGCCTTCCAGGTGACAAATGAGAGGAGCTTTGGCAAGTTACTGAGATTGCTGGGCCTGTTTTTTCTCTGGAAACTGGCAGGGGGCCAATAGTCTCCCTCACTCTAAAATCCTCTTATTTCACTGTTGCTGAAAACAATATTCAGAGGTAAGTTACCTAAATATTCAATGTAGAGCAAGAAAAATGCCCATAGCCCATACTCTTTTCTTATCATAAAGAAATTAGAGATTAAAAAGTGAAAAACCTACAAACATGTGGAAGCTAAATAACATGCTACTGAGCAACCAAGGAGTCAATGAAAAAACAGAAGATGAAATAAAAAAATGCCTTACAACAAATGAAAATGGAAACATAATGAACCAAAATCTATAGGAGGCAGCAGTAGCAGTCTATGAAGGAAGTTCACAGCAATACAGGCCTACCTCAAGAAACAAGAACATTCCAAGTAAACAATTTCAATTTACACATAAAAGCAATAGATAAAGAAGAAAAGGCAAAGCCCAAAGTAGAAGGAAAGAAATAATAAAGATCAGAGCAGAAATAAATAAAGTACACACTAAAACAAAATGAAAAAAATCAATGAAACTAAGAACTGTTTCTTTGAAAAGATAAAGAGAATAGATAAACATTTAGAGAGACTTATTAAGAAAAAAAGAGAAGGCATAAATAAATAAAGTCAGAAATGAAAGAAAATTTCAATTGACACCACAGAAATACAAAGGATCGTAAGGAAATACTACAAACATGATGAAATAGAAAACCTAAATAGTCTAGTAATAAGTAATAATCGAATCAGTAATTTAAAGCTCTCAAAAAACACAAGTCTAGGACCAGATAGCTTCAAAGGTGAATTCTATGAAGTATTTAAAAAAGAGTTAATACTATCCTTCTCAAATTATTCTGAAAAATTGAAGAGGAAGGAATGCTTCCAAACTCATTTTACAAGGTCAGTATTACCCTGATACTAAAACCACACAAAAGATACCACAAGAAATAAAATTACAGGCTAATGTCCCTGCTGAACATAAATACAAAAATCCTTAACAAAATAATATCAAATTGAATTCAGCAATACATTAAAAGTATCATATGCAGTAAGTGGGATGCAAGGATGGTTCAACATCTGCAAGTCAATCAATGTGATACACCACATTAATAAAAATAAATGAAGGTTAAAAAAATCAAATGATCATCTCCACAGATGCAGAAAAATTTGTAATAAAAGCTCTCAGCAAAGTAAGTATAGAGTGAACATACCTCAACATAATATGGCTGTATAATGCCAAGCCCATAGCTAACATCATACTCAATGGTGAGAAGCTGAAAAGCAAGAATGCCCACTCTTGCCATCTTTATTCAACATTGGAATATTGGAAGTCCTACTCATGGCAGTTAAGCAAGGAAAAAAAGCATCCAAATAGGAAGGGAAGAAGTAAAACTGTTACTATTTGCAGATACATTATACTATATAGAGAAAACCCTAAAGACTCCACCAAAAACCCATCGGAACTAATAAATTAATTCATTAAAGTCACGGGACACAAAATTAATATACAGAAGTCATGTGTGTCTATATACTAATAATAAACTATCGCAAAGAGAAATTAAGAAAACAATCCCATTTAAAATTATATCAAAAAGAATAAAATACATAGGAATAAATTTAACCAAGGAGGTGGAAGATCTGTACTCTGAAAAGTATGTGACACTGATGAAAGAAATAAAAAACACAAATAAATGGAAAGATATATTGTGATTAGGAATTGGAAGAATTAATATTGTTAGAATGTTTATACTTCCCAAAGCAATCCCCAGGTTCAATACAATCCTCGTCAAAATGCCAATGACATTGTTCACAGAACTAGAACAAAGAATTCCAAAATTTGTATGTAACTTCAAAAAACCCTGAATAACTAAAGCAATCTTGAGAAAGAAAAACAAAGCTGGAAGAATCATGCCCCCTGATTTCATACTATAGTACAAAGCTGTAGTAATCAACACAGCATGGGACTGGCACAAAATCATATAGACTGACGGAATAGACTAGAGAGCCTAGAAATAAATCCATGGATATATATGGTAATTAATCTTAATAAAAAGAAGAAAACAATATGCAATGGGAGAAAAACAGTCTAATAAATGGTGTTAGGAAGACTAACATCTACATGAAAGAGAATGAAACTAGACCACTTTCTTACATCATGTACAAAAATAAATTCAAAATAGATTAAAGACTTGACCTGAAATCATAAAACTCCTAGAAGAAAACATAGGCAGTGAACTCTTTGAAATCAGTCTTAGCGATATTTTCTTAGATTATTTCCTCAGACAAAAGCGAAAACAAACAAGATTATATCAAACTAAAAAGCTTTTACACAGTGAAGAAAACTATCAACAAAACAAAAAGCAACCTACTGAATGGGAGAAGAGATTTGTAAATCATACATCTGATAAAGGGTTAACATCCAAAATGTATAAAGAACTTATACAACTTAATATAAAAAAATCTCCAAACCCCAACCAACCAAACAATCTAATTTTAAAAAGTGAGCAGAGGACTTGAAAAGACATTTTCCAAAGAAGACATGCAGATGGTCAACAGGAATGTGAAAAGATGCCCAACACCACTAATCATCAGGAAAATGCAAATCAAAACCACAATGAGATATCACCTTACAGTTGTCAGAGTAACAATTATGAAAAAGAAAAAATAACAAGTGTTGTGGGGATGTGGAGAAAAGGGAACTCGTATATACTGCTGGTGGGAGTGTAAAATGGTTCAGCCACTGTGGAAAACAGTATGGAGACTCCTCAAAAAATTAAGAATAGAACTACTGTATGATTCAGCAATTCTCTTTCTGGGCATTTATCTTAAGAAAATGAAACACTGATTCGCAGAGATATGTGTACCTCTGTGTTAATTGAAGCATTTACAGAAACCAAGTTATGCAAGCAACCTAAGTGTCCATCAATAAAGGAATAAAGAAAATGTGGTATCTATAAAAATAAATATATATAAATATATGCATTCAATGTATTCAATGGAAATTACTCAGCCATAAAAAAGTGAAATCTTGCCATTTGTGACCATATGGTTGGACCTACAAGGTATTATGCTAAGTGTTATAAGTCACACAAAGAAAGACCAATACCATATAATTTCACTTATATGTGGAATCTAAAAAAAACAAAACAAACAAACAAACAAAGCAAAACAGAAACATTCAGGAAACAAATTGATGGTTACCAGAGAAAGGCGGGTGGACGAAATAAATAAAGGTGATTAAGGGTACCAACTTCCAGTTATAAAATAAATAAGTAATGTGGATGCAATGTATACAGCATAGGGAATAGAGTCAATAATATTGTAATAATTTTATACGGTGACAGATGGTGACTAGATTTATTATAGGGATTATGTCATAATGTATATAAATATAGAACCACTGTGATGTGTATACCTGAAAGTAACAGGATGGTGTCTTCAGTTTTACATCAATTAAAGAAAAAAATAGCGATACGATTAGATCTGTATTTGAAAGAGTTATTCTGGCTGCAATGTGGAGACCATTGTGTGTGTGTGTGTGTGTGTGTGTGTGTGTGTGTGTGTGTGTGTGTGTGTGTGTGTGTGGTGATGAGCATGAAGGTGCTGGAGATGAGAAAATAGATTAATAAATTCCACTTGGGACCTACTGACTTTGAGATCCTAGCATCACCTGAGGGATCCAAACAGTTTAGAGTTTTCATTAAATATCAACTTAGTAATTGGTGTAACTTCCCTGCCACAATAATGGAATAGACGTTTGTATCGTTTCATTGAACAAATATTATTTTGACCTTTAAACACATCATGCTAACTTTTTGTGTTATTTTCTATCTTTCCCAGACTATTTGAATTTTGGTTGCTCTGCGACGTCCTGACTAATTGGGCAATCCCCAGTGTTAATACGCATAGATCTAACACGGTAATACGGTAGCACTGATCCCTGATGTTAATCAGCAGATCTACAGGGATGACTTGAGAGAAAATAATTTTGAATGCTCAAAACCTGAGAATATTTTTTCTGAAGACCTAAAACGTACCACAGACCTACGTAAAAGTTTTTTCTATACTCAAGAGTTTTCTATCTCAGTTTGAGAACTGTAAGCTTGCCTCCTTCCTGGAAAAAGTCACTGGCTTTGGGAGGGAGGAGGAATGTAAGGCTTGAAGGGCCCTCATCTTTGGGAACTGGCTCTTAAATCCGGAAAGCGAGATAACACCTGTTCTTCAGGGACCTCAACTGCACGTCTGTGCTTTTTCAGGTGCTTCAGTAATTCTGATCTCTGCATCTATTTACCTAGCTTAATGTCTCCACTTACCACACGATGGCAGCACGATGTTATTTTTAAAAAGTAAATGATAAATTTATTTCGAGAGCTCTGATGGAAAGCTAGAGGGTTAGGGAAAAAAAACCTAAGAATATTTTTTTTTGTTCCTATAACTGGAAGGAAAGGAAGAAATACAGTGTGGAAGGAAGTAACAAAGGAGGAAAGAAAAGAAGAAAGTAGGGTGGAGAAAAGAAGGGAAGAGAGGCAAAGAAAAAAAAGAAAGTAAAAGAACAAAGACCAAAAAAAAAAAAAAAAAAGTTCGCATTCAGCTAGATTATAGTTAACTAGAAAAAAGAAAATAACCAAGCCACTGATGTAGGAAATTTCCGAGAGAGGAAACCAGTGCTATAACCACACTTATTCACAGCCTCAATGTGTGAGTGTAAGATAGACATTTGACCTTCTTATAAAAGCGGTTGTCTCCTTGGGAAACTATGAGAATGAATTTACATTCACAAGGGCTTCTCGTCCCTTTAAGTCTTATATTAGCATAATTATCAGCTTGGATTCCAGACATTTCACTCAGAGAGGTCGCTTACACTGGTTTCTAATTTTAATCACGTGGTGGAAATAAGAGACATTATTCGAGAAGAGAATAAACTGTATTCAGTTACATGTTGACAGGGATGCCCTTGATGTGATAGATGAAGTGTCGTCACTGTTTCAGTGTTATTTGAACTAAGTTCTTTCAGAATTGGCTCTTTGATTCTCTGTTGACCACTTATTTGGCCTCCTGTCAATCCCTTCTAGGACTCGCTCTCCCCTATCTAGTGAATTTGGCATAGCAGAGACTTGTGGGAAGGGAGAGATTTTAGGAATGGTGATTGCCTCAGGCATCGCGAATCTTTGGATTGAGGTTTTTCAACCTCAGCACTAATGGTATTTTGGACCACATAATTTTTTAGGGGGTGCTAAGGGCTGTCCTTGACATTATAGGGTGTTTAGCATTATACCTGGCACACATCCATTAGATGCCAGTAACATCCCCCAGTTGCGACATCCAAAAACATCTACAGACATTGCCAAGTGTCCCCTGGGAGCCAACTTGTCCTCACCTCCTCATCTGAGACCCACTGCTGTAGATAGACTCTAATTATAGGAATGAGAGAAAACCTGAAAGTTTCATTTATCTTACCATCCTGTTCATGGGCAGAACTTACATTGAATCATCTGAGAATTGTATATTCTCAGATCTCTGCTAGAGATTTCCAAGTACTAAATCCAGGCATCAAGTGCCTCTATTAGGAGCAGCATAGTCATTTCTATATGAAACTAATCAAAAATATTTACTATGAATGTTCTGTTGAGCAAAAACCTACAAACTAGGCATTGTAGTGCATACAGAACAGTTCTTACAGAAATAAAAGCAATGAATGCTGGCTGAATCCTTTTTACATGCCAGACACTTTTTCTATTCATTGACAATGTTTGTTTTATGTTTCTCTCACTTAAACACTGTAACAACTCTATGACGAAATATGACTTGTCTTTTACAGCTGAAGAAACAGGCCGAGAGAAGTTCAGTCACTATTAAAACACAATCTCTAACACCTAGGACTCTGTATGTTCTAGTACTAGACACTAACCCTTGAGAATCTTACAATCGAGTTCAGGGAACAGTGTATGTACATAGGAAACATGTCTAATTTCATAAAGCAGTGAGTGATCTAACTCAAAAGCCATAAAAACTACAAGACACATTGCTGTAGACCAGGATGACCTAAGAAATTGTTTGGACATGATGGGTCTTGAGCTGCATGTTTCTAAAGAATAGAGGATTAGAGAGATAAATCTGAAGGATGGGCAGGGTGCATCCTATGCTCTCGAGGGGCAATCTTATGAGGAGAACTAGGACTGCACATAATGGTGTTGAGAGAGTTGGGTAGAGATGGCTAATACGAGTGGAAGATTCCTACTGACAAAGAGGTAACACAGGTTGGAAAAGAAGGCTGATAACAGATGACAGACAACCTTGCATATAATCTAGATGTAATAAACTGGCAGACTGAATTAATCAATTTTATTTAGCTCAGAGTTTTGAAAGTTAAAAAGAAAAGAATTTAAATTTCTGAACATTTTTGAACATGGCAATATTGCCTTTTTTTGTATCTCAAATTTAGGCCAGGGAGGGGGTGCTCTCTTCAGTGGGGTACAGGCTCTCCAGTTCACTAAATCCATGCCAGGAGCTCCCTATTCTTTCAAAACTCTCCTCTTGCTTCACTCAGTTATCCGCTTAGCTTCTGCTTATTCCCTTAAGTAGTGGAATTTGCACTTAAATTTATAAAGGGGTGTTTTCAAAAAGTTATTCTGATAATACCAATTAAAACTCTGCGATTTTTTTCTAATAGCCCACTTGAAATGGGAGATAAGAGCTCATCCTCCATTTAATAATTCTCCATCTATCCAATGATTGTTCTTACATTTTCCTTTCATTCCTGTCTTCTCTGCTGAAATTACCCCAGTGGTTTAGCCTTTTCAGGTGGTAGTGTCCTATAAAGTTTTCACCATTGTTGTTGCTCAGAGCTGGAGCCGATACTGATTTTCATGTCTTCACAAACTCTGAGCACCAACGTATATACAGCAGCACTTAGGCCTGTTCCTTTACTTGTCCCTGGTTTGTGACAACTCAACATAACAATAAATATTTTTGAGTGCCTACTATGGTTCAGGAACTATTTTGTGAATGTGGGTTATCACTGAATAACAAACAAAAAACAAGAGATTTCATATCCTAGTAGGAGAGACAGATAATATATAATGAATGTAATAAGTAAGTCAATTATATACATTGGAAAATAATATATTCAACGAATAAAAAGAATAGAGTGGAGTAAGGGGGCTACCAATGGGTACTGCAATTTTAAAGAGAGAGAGATGAGAGTTGGCTTCATTGAGAAGGTGACATTTAAACAAAGACTTGAAAGAGGTTGTTGTGGGAAATGACCTCAATGCAATGGGAGTACCAGGCAAGCTGTTCTGTAATGGAACAGAAAGGCTCACATCGTATAGATTATTGAATCCACCTAGAATACATGGAGAGCAGCAAGAGGAAAGAAACGATATAGGGTAACACAGTTAAGATAATGTAAAAGCAGGTAGAAGACTCACATTGTATGAATCCTGGGTTAGTTAATATGTTCTCTGTCTGTCTGTCTGTCTCTCTCTCTCTCTCTGTCTCTCTCTCTGTCTCTCTCTCTGTCTCTCTCTGTCTCTCTCACACACACACACACACACACACACACACACACGCACACACACACACACCAGGTCTTCTTATTAATAGTGAGATTATAAAGACCAGATCTAAACTGAACCCGACCTCCCAGCAGACAGAAGGTGTTTGGGGACAACACACACTTACTCTATCAGGGAGACTCCGGGCCAAGTACTCTCGGTCAACAGCTGTGGCTCATATATTAGCCTGTTGAGCAGCTATGAATTTTTTACGGTTCTCTTGGGCAGAATACAGATGGGGCCAGAGTGGAGACCATAGTATACCTCACCAAGGGGGGGCCAGTTTGAGATGACGTAACTGTCAGTCTGGAGGTTTCAGGATCAGTACCTTACTACCCGATCCTTCCATCCCTTTCTTTGTAGAAATAACAGCCTTGATTATTCCATGCTTTTAGAATTCATGTCTTACTCATATGTCTATCTTTAATATATCTCAGCGGATACTTATCTATTTTTAGTATATCATAGGACTTTTTCCATCATTTCCCCATTGTTTTTCCCATCTTTAGGAGCAGAACTGAATGTTCTCAAATAATAGAGTAAACACACATTGCAGAGGTGAAGGAGTTAGCCACAGGATATCAAAGGGAGGAGCACACCAGGCAGAATGTGGCAAAGGGGAGAGAGCACCTGGTGTGTTTGCAGGCCAGCAAATCAGGTGGCTGGGTGGAGTGAGAGGGTGAGTGGACATTTGCAGGAGAGGGCTCAGATTTTGATGGGCCTTGTGGCCATTTTTAAAACGTTGTAGTATTAACACAAATCCATCCTTCAGTGAGTTATACTGTCAACTTTTTTTCCATCCTCTAGGAATTACCCTTTACTCACAAGTAGGAGGAAAATCACAGTAGTGCAGTGTCATGGAAGCCAGAGAGAGTTTCAGAAAGAGGTCAACTGTGTCAGCTGTCACCAAAATGACTTTGATAAACAATAGACTACGGGGGATGATGAGAACGGGGTGGAAGAAAAGGCCATTTGAATTAGCAATAAAGATGTCATTGGTGACCTTCAAGGGACAGGTTTCGATGAAGCAGTTGGGGAAGAAGGCTTAGCACTAGTGTTACATAGGAAATGTGTGGGGAGGAAATGGATGTATTGCTTCCTCGGGCCAGGTGACCTTTGTGCCGACATGAAAAAGCCTCCTCCCCTGGAGGACTGTGGCCCAGGCAGTCAATCACTTCCCAGCAGAGCCCCACAAACCCAGTTCCCATGCATCAGGCTTCTGATTAAAGTATTTCCAGCAAAGTCTACCAGATTCTTTGAAAGGTCTTTGAAGTTGCTCATTCAAGTGAATCCTTTTACTCACTATTTTTTTTTCATATGAGTGGAGGGAAAGATGAGATTAATAATTCAATCTGCTAATTGATCACTTCTAGTTCTTAAAAATTTATCATTCTTGTTCCAAAGTTTATCTGCATTTCCATCCATCCATCCATCCATCCATCCATCCATCCATCCATCCATCCATCCTCTCCTGGATAGCCATCTCTATGAAAGATAGTTTTTCCACCTCTACTCTGGTTCTGGTCCCCTTCCCACTCAATCCTTTCCTTCCTCCCTTGGTCCCCCAACATAACTTGTAGATCAGTAAATCTCTTTTTATTTCTGATGTTCCATCTTTCCCTTTCCTAAAAAAAAATAAAACAAAAAACCTCACATCATTTATTTCTTTAAATCTAACACCTCTCCTCATACCATGCCCATCTGTAGTTATCACCCTAGGTCTCTTATTTACTAAAAACCAAGTTCCTTGAATAAAACATCTGCCTCTGTCACTCCGCTTGTATCTACCTTTGCCACTCCACTGAAAATGCTGGCCTTAAGGCCAGCCATACCCATATCCTCTCATAATACCCTCTTTTACTCATTATATTTTATATCGCAATTACCTGTTGTCTTTTGTTTTACTCAATAAACTAAGTTCCCTGAGAGAAAGATGATTTTATTTTTACCTCTCTCCCCAGCATCTAGAACAATCTCTGGCGCATATTAGACATTTGATGTTTGCTGAATGAATGAATCCATGAATGAATAGATGAGTCCTGTTTATGACTATTTTTTACGTTTGACTTGACTAACCATGTCTTTCTTTGTAAAAAACATTCTTCTATTAGTTGCTCTGACAATATTCTTTCTGGTTTTTATTCTAACCCTCTGTAAATTCTTTTGTGGCTTCATATCTTTAAATGATGCAGTTTCCTAGAGGTTTTTGTTCTTCTTTTGTCAACACCATCTATCTCCTCTACCTGGGTCAGCTCATCAATAGTCAGCAGCTTTAACTACAGACATATCTATGTCTCCTGCCCTGATCTCACTCCTGTTCTTCAGACCCATATATCTAGCTGCTCACTAACCATCTTCAGTTAACATTCTTCTGAGGACTTCAAAGACATAAGGTAAAAAGGAAACTCCTAACACCTGTCTCAGTGAATGGTCTAGCTATCTGTCATCAAAGCTAGAGATACAGGAATTTTCCTAGGTAGCTCATTCCCCTCATCTGTTTTATTTCATCAAATATTAACTTCTTTAGATAAGACTCCTAAGTTGTGTCTGAAATGTGTCCTCTGCCTCTCCATTTTTGGTTTTATAGTTTGGGTTCTATAGGTGAGACATGAAGTTTGTTGGCTCAGGGGTAATGAGTTCTGCCACCTTCCTCTTGGAACCCCTCTCAACACACACACACACACACACACACACACACACACACACACACACACACACACCTGTGCCTGAGCATACACACAGCAGGCTGTGATCAGTGTCAGGACATTATGAATACTAAGTCCAGGCCTTCCTGCCACAAGTGAGGCAAAGCTATTAGCCCTCTTTCTGAAGAAACTGGTGAAACAGCATTGAAAAACAGTATAAAACTAATGAAATAAAATAAAAAAATAAAAAATAAAAAAGCAGCAACAAAAGATACTAAAAGATATTTCGATTGGGGGCAATTTCAACCGCATATTTCAAACTCACTTGTTAACTTCCCTCTTTCTATTTCACTGTACTAAGTATCCCTCAATGAAGACTTGTCATTTCAGAATAGGACAGGAGCTCATCTTTTCTGCTTAATTTTAAAATGAAATAATCCACTATTTGACACCCCCAGGTACTAACTGTACTGCTAAAAACATGAGACTGGTACAGCAGAGGCATAGTGTGGGGACCGAGATAGACCAGGGACAGCAGAGAGATGGTGGGGGGTGAAGATGGGACTGGAACAGCAGAGAGATAGTGGAGAGGGAGAGCTGAGACTGGGACAGCAGAGGTGTGGTGAGGGGCAGAGCTGGGACTGGAAGAGCAGGTACATGTTGGGGGACAGAGCTGTGACTGGGACAGTGAAGAGATGGTGGGGTACAGAGCTGAGTGCATGGATGGATTTCCTAATTTCCTGGTCACTAGGCCATCTAGTCCAGCATTACCTGTGACAGTTTAACTTGCCCATGGTAATGTTACTTTATTACTTCTCTCATTTCAGTTCTGGGAATAGGTTGGGTAGGTGTTGCCACTAAAACACAGGAAGGAGGAAGCTTCAGATAACTTTAGGGAGTTTGGACTTTTATACTGAAGGCCAAAGAAAACAATTCAAGGATTTTAAGCAGAGGGTTGATGATAGAATCAGATTTAACTATTATAAATAATAACAGAAATAATAGTAGTGCTTATTCTATACCAGGCACTGTGCCAACTGCTTTACATGGGTTACCTTATTTAATTTTTAAAACAGCTCTGTGAAGTAAGCAGCCTTAATTTTCTTCTTTTTACAGACACTGAAGCAAAGACCTAACTTTGTTTAACTTTTCACAGGTAATAGGAATGGAGCTGGGATGCAACACCAAGATTGTTTGACTCAAGTCCATTTCAACCATCATCCTGAGCCCAGAATCATGACAAGGGAAATTAATAAGACAGTATTGTTAGGCTAGGATGTTTTCCCTTCTGTGAATCTCTGCCATCCTTCCTGGCCTGTGTTTTCACCATTTGCCTGTGTTTAAGCTGTGTGGCTGTCATATTCAAATACTTCAGGATCCCTCTTGCTTCTGAGCCTTGGCACGTGCTGGACCCCCTTCAGGAAAGTTCTTCCCCTCTCCAGCATGACAGCCACCACACCTAGTCCTTAAGATTGCTCAGTCCACACTTCTGCCTGTCAACATGTCAACATCCTGCTTACTCCTTCCCTTTCCTTGCTCAATCGTGGGGATTAATGTAGGGCCTTCCTCTTCGAGGATTGATCTTCAAGCATCTTTACTCTGATCCCCTAAGATTGTTTTAAAAACTATGTGAAGTAAGTCACACAGAAAAGGACAAGAACCATGATTTCTCTCATATGTGGGATATGAAACAGAAAGAAACAAATAGTCAAACAAAACAAAGGAGAAAGGGGGTCAAATATTTGGTGACAGACAGAGACTAAACTTTGTAATATATAGATGATGTGTTACAATATTGTGCATTTGAAACTCGTGTAATCTTATTAACCAATGTCACCCCAATAAATTTTATTAAAAAGAAACTATGTACTATCTTGTATATATTCAGCTTGATCTTCTGAAATTTGTCATCATAAGCTTAACTAGAGCCAAAGAGTGTAATGACTTACATCCTTATCGTTAACAATAGACTTTTAAATAAAATCCACACCATTTTCTAAAATGTATTCAATGGAAAAATAAATACTATATCAAAAAGATACATGGGCACACTTTTCTTTAACAATTAGGAATTTTATACAATTCCTTCTTCTTCATTATCCCATATTCCCATTTCAAAATTCTCTCTCCACAGATTTTTATCACAATGTGAGAATATTTTATGTTGGAAAAGAAGTGCAACATGATACTTTTGCCAAAAACAGCTTCCCAACAAGATCAGCTTTAGGAAAGAGGAAATATGGTTGTTGAGGATCTGAACATTTATTCCTAACTATTCATACACACACAGGCTATCCCCCAGGGCACATACTCTCTAACTTAAAGGCTGCTGCTCCAGACCATGAAGTCCTTTCTGCTCTCCACAATGTTTTATCTCATAATTCTACAATTATTTTACCTGTTTTCATATCTCCTGAGCAATTCAAGCATGGGCACAAAGTCTTGATCCTGTCTGTGTCTCCAACACAAAACGGAGTTTAATAAAGGTTTGCTGATTTAAGGAGCTAATCAGTATTGTGTCCTAGTTTCTTATTTCATGTTGTAGTTCCTCTTTCCAATTGTGTTATTCTAAGTAGTCTATGGTAGGTCCATCCAACAGGGAACTATAGGGGAAACTTTTAGCAGATGAATAGAAATAGTTTACCCCTTCTCTCGTGGAGGAGAAGGAAAGAAAATATAGCCCATCCTATGCTTTCAGAGCTCCAGGTGCATAGGCCGTGATCATTGCCTCAAAGGAGCAACTCATCTGGCACAGGTGCTCAGCTGTTGAAAAATGAACCCATAACATATTCCGATGCGGTAGGATCAGGAATGTCTATTCTCTTTGTTTATTCTAGAGCAGGGCATGGTATAAGTGTTGGGAAAGATTGCAATAAAATGTCCCAGGCATTAGGCCCCCTACCAGACATTTAAAGAAGTGCCTGTGTTATTAAATTCAGTTATTTGGGTGGAGAAGGAGGCTGATTATCTGATTAAATCACATTTTTCAAGAGGTAGTGTGTGTAAAAGACAGAAAAGGGGTTTTGGAGTCCAACACATTTGAATGTTAATTCATCTGCCTCCTTACTGTGAGAACTTGAGCAGGTATTTAATCCTTCTGAGTTTGGGTTTCTCTATCTACAAAATGTCTGTTCCTGAGATCACCACCAAAGGTTTAAATTCCCAGAAGAAAGACCAGCTTGGATTAGGAGTCCTAATGGCTAGGGTGCCAAGGGTCGACTGAAAAAAGAAACAATCACTACTTTATGTCTCAGATCACAAGACCCTTCCAGGGCATGTGTCCTCATTAACTTCCCATTAAGCCTGAGACTTTACATAGCCACTTACTTATACCATCTGTGTCTGAAGTCACCTCACATTTAATTCCCTCACCCCCCGCACCCAAGAAATGAAACTGAATCAGAGGGAGCCTCGAGTAAAAAAAAATCCAGTGAGAAGTTCTGAAGCTAGTAAAAAAAAGTCTCTCCTTCTCCCTTCCCTCCCTTCCCCTCTCCCTCCCTCAGCTCCCCCTTTCTTCCCTTTTTACTTTTCTTCCTGGTATCTATTATTTCTCTGGTGTCTATTGTGTAGCAGACTCCATGGAGATACTAAAATATACATGACATGAAACCTGCTCTAAATGAGGTAACTGTCTAGCAGAGACACACAGATATGGAAAAAACTTGGTACAATGTTATAAAGTAGAGACAGGGAGATACAGTGGTCAGTTGAAGTGGGGCAGGATGAGAGATACGATGCCAGGGAGAAAAGCATGGGTGAAATAACGATGAAGCCAGTGATCCAATTCAGGAAGGGTTTTTTTGCCAATGCGTTTGTGTGGGGAATGGGGATTTATTTTTCAGGTCTGTTCTCTATTTGCTCTAGCCAAAACAAATGCCCAAGTATTTCTTCAGCAATTATCCTAGAGTAATCCTATTTATGGACAGATGTATATTGTGAATTGGAAGAGGACCAAATGACCCCTTGCCCTAACATCTCTTTCTTAGCTGACTGCTTTGATGCCTGAAGTTCCCAGATTGATTGGAATGATTGCTCTGGATAAGACGTTCTGTGTCCAGAAGGCTCCATTGGAATGCAAAGAGGTAACATCCTCAGACACTAATATGTAGCAAGGACTAGCTCATCTAACCCATTGGCTGGCTGTCAATTAGTTGAAAGTTGGATCTCCAGGGAATGAGTGTCAGGACAAGTACAGTTTGTCTAAAACAGAGGTGAGGTACATTGGGGCGTGAAACAGTAAGCTAGGCCACAGAAAGAAAACTAGTCAGAGGCAAGATTTAAAAGTGAGGTGGATAGAAAAGAGGAAAGGCAGAGCTTAGAGGAAGATAGACTCTTCCTATCAATGACTTAAGTTAGGCAGTGTCTCAGGAGGGTCCCCAGGAGGTACTAAAAAGGCAATTTCTTGTCCTAAAAATCTGAGAAATGATAAAGGAAAATTTTCTGTTCCTAAAATCCTTCTCAGATTCTTACTTCTGCTAAGAGGCCTGTAAATCTTAATACGAATATCAATAATAATGTTGATAAGAATAGCTAATATCTATTGAAGACTTGCTTCTTTTCACATATGATAGTGTGTGCTTTACATGCGGCAGTTCACCGAATCCTCATAACCCTCCAAGCTAGTGCTATTCTTATAGATATTGTATAGATAAAACAGAGATTTAGAAGCAGTTAAGAAACATGGCTAAGAGCACAGCCAACAAAGCTGTCGCATCGGATTCTAATAGGAATTCTTGCTTTGACTCCAGCATAAAACCCTTAACCGCTAGGCAGGAATTATGTCTAGAGGGGCTAATGTTCTAAAACAGGGGTTAGCCAGCCTTTTTGGGTAAAAGGCCAGATAGTAAATATTTTTAGCTTTGTAGGCCATATGATATCTGCCCCTATTACTCAACTCTATTGTCGTCATGTGCAAGCAGCCATAAATGATATATAAACAAATGGATGTGGCTGTGTTTCAATAAAACTGCATTTACAGAAACAGGAGAATGGCTTGTTCTAAAGAGACTAAAAAACACGAAAGTTAGTATACAACCAAAATGAACCTTCAGATAACAAAAGTTGCTTGCCAGGAGGGGAACGGCCTTTAAAAACGTAGCTGAGCCTATGGAATCACAACATCAAACAATTAACATTTTTGTTTCTCTTTGCATTTCAGCAGTGATATGTCTGTATGCTTGATGTTGGAGACCAAGTCTAGTTTGAAATGGGAGAAGAGAAAGGAAGGGCGTATAAGATTTTCCCACTGCCTCCTTCTTTTTGAGTGTGAGGTGAGTGGAGTTGCATTTTAGTCAGATAAAATGCATGTTTGGTGCCATTCCATTAGAGGCTCTTTCCCAAATGATTTAATTTACACTTTTTTTTTGGTGGGAGAAGGCTAGGGGCAAAGCAGCTTATGGACTTAAAGTTCTTTGGGACATTCTGGAGAAAATGCTTGCCTTAGTTATTTCTACATCCCCTCTCTTACCAACAGGGCAAACTACACTTAGAAAGTTAGAACTAGAAGAAACAATTTGGGGCTGAAAATGTGATTCTCTGGAAGCTACTGACACACCAGATGTATTGTGGGAACACAATTTGTCTGGTTATGGAATTTTTCTGGTTTCTTTGGAGGCCTATACCATGAATCCCTTGAGACTTAAAGAGAAAGAAAGCCTTATTTTGATTCACCGTAAAAACATTACTTGGGTCTGATTTCAGGGAAGCCAAGACTAGCCTGTGAACAAAGGAAGTATGTGTATTTGGAGAACCTGGAGAAGTGCTGAGTATTCACTCCTTCATGCATCAAAGTATCTCTCAGTTGGAGATGAGAAGGTCACTGATACAGATTTATGTCTTGTGATTAAAGCTGTACTTTCCAAGACTGTTTTCTTTAATTACAAGAGTCTTTGGAGGTACAAACAAAGGATGCAGAGTTCCGTGACAGCCAAGGGGGAATATTCAGCCCTCTATGCCTAAATGTCTTCATCTATAAGATGAAGGTCATAATAATGCCTATTTCCTAAAAATGTGATAGAGATGAAAATGTTGCATAAATGAAGCACTTGGCTCAGTGCCTAGTATATAATGAGTGCCCAATAAACCTTAGCTATTATGATAAGCTATTATTTATTAGCTATTATCGCCAGAGCACATTTAGATGACGAGATTGACTTTCAAAGCAATAGCTTCCTTGGAACGTTGGACAGGTAAGAAAGAGAGAGAAATCTTCCTTGATCCACGAGGAGAAAATGGGGATAGTGTATGTATGGGTCAGCAGGAGAGGTGAACTTGGGCAGAAGGCATACCTGGATTCCAAATATGATTTTCCTACTTTCAATATTTGGGATATTAATGTAGAAATTTACTTAATCCTCTGGGCCTCATGTTCCATTTATATAAAAAGGTAATCCTGCCAGCTTTCTGAAGCAGTAGCTGGAATAAGTTAAGGAGAAAATAAATGAATACCTGATAAGTAACACCTACCCTATGTGGGGCCAAAACATTGGAGCTCTTCTCACTAATGATGGTTACAGGAAGGCTTTGGGGACCAGGTTGGAGCCAGCACCCCAGGGAAGAAGACATGACAGGGTGGCAGGTTGTTCTTAGAAACAGAATAAGATCAATGACAAGTCTCAGTTCACATTTTTCTTCTAAGTCATTGTCAAAATATTTTGGTTATACTAAGGCTTCGGGATTTCTTCCCTTTTTATTATATCTTGGACATATATGAGGGTGGTGGCCTTTTATGCATTGGATTCAACTTGGTATAAACAAATCTGATGAAGTACTGAACACAGCGGGGTCAGAGCAGTGGAAGAAGGCTGGCAGGTGAAGGGCCTCGTCAACTCAGTGGGGACATGGTCTATGTGGGGGTGACTGGTGGGGATACAGCGTGAGTGTGTGAATATGCAAGGAGGGGGCTATTTCGAGATTAAATATAGATATCCACCTTGACTCATGCTAAAGAAGAAAACAGCTAAAAAAAGTCATGTTTTAAGTATGGAAAGTATGAATGACCTTATTTGGGCTCGAGGTCCTACTGTTTGTCTCAATTGCAATGAAAACAACATCTTGTTTCAATGAACGTAGTCATTTTTTCACCTGTAATACCTTTACACAGTTCAAAATTTAAGGTGTTATAAAAGGGCATACACAAAAATTCTTACTTCTCACCTGTCCTCATCTGTTTTATTCTCTCTCACTTCTTACTCTTTTAGTTGTGGTTTGTTGGCTTATTTGTCTATCTTTCCAATATTTCTTTATGCATGTAAACAGGTAAAAATAGAATATATTCTCACCACCATGCTCATTTTATGACACAAAGGTACCATCCACTGTACACTATTTTCGTTGCTTGCCAGGATGTTTGAACATTTCTGTATATTGGTAAAGAAAACATCTTCATTATTTCTTTACAGCTAGATAGTATTAATTATGTACATGTGTCATGGTTTATTTGGGTCCTGTCTAAGTGGGATTTAATAAGTGGAATTTTATTCTGACATACAATGTGATGTGTAGATCCAATTTTATATTTTCTTCAAATGGACGATCAGCTGTCCCATTAATCTAAATATCCATCTTTATTGATATAAAATGTCATATTTATCATGTACCAAATTTCTGATTGCATTTGTGTCTATTTTAAAACTTTTCATTAGATCCCACTGGTCTTCCTATTTATGTACTAAAACCAGACATTTAATTACTAAGACTCTATGGTATTTTTAATATCCGGTAAACTGAATCTCTCTATATTCTTTGTAATCTTTTAGTTTTTCTAGCTATTTAAAATTGTTTATTTCTCCACATCAATATTATGGTGTGATTTTTTCTAGGGATAATGTTATACTTAGAAGGTAACTGACATCTTAAGTCTTCCTATCTATGGTATCCAAAATATGTCTTTATATTCACTGAAGCTGTAGGGGAGGAAAAAATGCCCCTTCTAACCACCTACCTGGGTTCCTGCAAATTAGACTGACAAAAGACAGATAACAAGAGAAAAACAAACTGTTATTAACACATGCTGAGATCATCAGCAGGAGAAACCTCAGTGATGAGTAACTCAGGGGGTGGTTAGCATGTGAGTTAATATAGTATCTTAACAAAATAAGTAAATAAATTTATCAAGAAGTGACATGACATAGAAAAAGGGGTTTAGGTTTTTAGGGGTGGCACACCGTGGGAAGGTAAATGTGTAGAGGAAACTAATGGGAGATAAAGGCTAGTTAGTAAGATTTGTTATGTAGATTCTCTGGGCTGATAAGAGTCTAGAGTTGTCTCTGGTGATTAAGAATCAATCATTCTGCCCTTCCTGGTAAATAGGAGGAGGGCAAAGAGGTTTTGTGCATTTGCTTCTTTTCAATTGCTTTTAGCCTCAAATAGTTCTTTATGATTTTTATTCCATTTTACATTCAGATTAGTTGTCTTTAAAAATAAAACATTAAGAGGCACTATGAGACAAACTACATATTGCAAATAAGTAATTTATAAGGTCAAAGAAGGTCAAAATGAATCAGCTTCAGAAACAATTCAATCATCATAACTTGTACAGACATTTGTCACTACCATGAAGTTACTGTACACATGATAGTTGTATAACTTTTAAACTCTTAACAGCACAAAGAAAAAATCGTTATTAGATATGGTAGAGTGCCAAAGTATAATTGGAGATATAATTGCAAAAGTGATATGTTCTTATTTTTAGCTCCTCCTTGAATTCTAATGGGTGGCCTTATCTTGAGGGCCCTCTGTTTTGCTGAGCATACAAGTTAAGAGAATGTTGGATAGGGTGGAAATAAATTGTTTGGGTGAGAAATACAAGAGAAATTTAGATGCCTGGGAAAAGATCCTGGAATGTAAAAGCTTAGAGCCAGGTGGGCTAAAAATTGAAGGAGAAAGGACAGAAAAGAAAATCCCATGATTGGATGAAAAGTTTGGGGGTGGAAGAAACAGGCTGGATATTTGTATTTGTGTGTAAAGACCTGGGCCACATTAACTTCCTCTGATTCCCCTTGTGAAATGGTGAAAAATTTATCCTTATGGATATTTGCCTTTATTTTCCCCTATCACCTCTAAAAAAAAAAAAGCAATCTATAACCATTTTTATTTTTCCTGAATTAACCTTCCTGCAAAAGGCCACTTCTCTCTGCTGCCTCTCCAATCATGATTGAAGAGTGTCACAGTCAATTCTGTTTGTGCAATGACTTGTGTGTATGTGTGTGTGATGAACAGGTCTTTGGGACACATAATTTCTCTCATCTAGAGAGATTCACTCTGCTGAGTTTGATTCTTGTTGCATTTTGAATAAAGAAGAGAAGGGCATTTATGGGTTCATTTGCATTTGCTGTGACTCCATCCAAAGTTCTTCCAGGTGACCCCCATGTTGTTGGCTTTCTCTCATGGGTAGATTCTTGGCTTAAAGCCTGCTGTGTCTTATCTTCTTCCTGGGAAATATCTGTATTTAAAACTACCTCATTTGTCTCTTTGTTTCTTTACTGTAAACTTTCTCACTTGAAAGCTCCAGCTGAGTATTGATCTTGTCTCTTTTGTTAACTGCTATATTCCTAATGTTCAGAATAGTGACTCATAATAGGCCCTTAACACACTATTTGTTGAATGAACAAATTAATACATAGATTCTCTGGGCTGATATTTTTTTTGTATTCAGTTTTCATATTTCTTTTGCTCTTTTAAGTTGCAATTTGTATCTGCTGCATTGGTTGAAATATAAGTTTGCGTAAATGAGCTTATTATAATTTAAAAACTGTATAACAATGAATTCAGAGTATCAATTCTTTCTCTTAACCTCTTCTGTATCAAATGATTTCAAGTGTCCCCACAAAATCATTATCATCAAACAAATAAAGATGAAGTAAAACCAACACCTCAAACAATCCCAAATTTTAAAATTTAACAGCTTAAAGAAAGAAAACAAGAGTTAATATAGAAAAGAATGGCTGGTCTTGGTTTCTATTTGAAGTTACTTCTTTCATTTGTTAGTGGAAATTCTACTTTTTTCTTTATGAGATGCAGACCATGACTTCCAGTAATATATTCATTTTATTCCACTTATAATAAAATACCTCTTTTATAAATACACCTAACATCTGCAAAGAAGCAGATGAGACATAGCTCAAGGCAGAAAAGTATCTTGGTTAAAGGTTTAAAATAAAATATATTAACTTTTAAGAAAAAATTTATTAAGTTAAAAAATCTCTCTCACCAAAGCCAATTATTAACTTAACTCACATTCACTGAGTAAATTAAAAACACTGGAAGATAAAAATAAATTGAGTATTCAACTCAAAATTCTAGAGAAAAAAGAGACAAAGCAAACAAAAAAATAATAAAATAAATAAAATAACTATATAAATTAATAAAATAGAAAGCAAGTACCTCAACTCTAAGGTTAAAAAATTAATGAGTTTGGGATCAAAAAATGGGCAGAAAACCTGAATAGACACTTCCCCCTAGAGGACATATAAATGGCCAAAAAATATATGAAAAGATGTTCAACTTCTCTAGCTATTAGGGAAATGCAAATCAAAACCACAATGAGATACCATCTCACACCTGTTAGAATAGCTACAATCAACAAGACAAGTAATAACAAATGTTGGAGAGTTTGCAGAGGAAAAAGAACCCTCATACACTGCTGGTGGGACTGCAAATTGGTACAGCCACTATGGAAAACCGTATGGCATTTCCTCAAAAAACTAAGAATTGATCTATTGTATGATCTAGCAATCCCTCTACTGGGTATTTATCCCAAAGACTTAAAAACCCATATTCGAAAAGATATTTGCACACCGATGTTCATAGCAGCACTATTCACAGTGGCCAGGACATGGAAGCAACCAAAATGTCCTATGATAGATGACTGGCTAAAGAAGCTGTGGTACATATAATGGACTATTACTCAGAAGAGGTGAAATACTGCCATTTGCAACAACATGAATGGAACTTGAAATAATCATACTAAGTGAAATAAACCAGACAGAAAAGGTTGAAAATCACATGCTATCACCTATATGGGATATAAACCTAAAAGCAACAAAGGAACAGGACAAATAGAGTCTCAGGAAGATGGACAATGGACTAGTGGTTACTGAAGGATAGGGAGTGGGGAAGGAGGAAAGTGGTAGACAGGGTAAAGGGGGTCAAATACTAGGGGGCAGGGAGGGTGAAGTGGGTAAAGGGGATCAAATATATGCTAGCTGAAGGAACTGGACTTTGGATGATAATCACAATAGAATATGTAGATGTTAAATTATAATGTACACCCGAAAATTATATAATCATATTAACCAATGTTACCCTGTTAAACTTAAAAAAAAAAAATTAATGAGCTTGACTATGACAAAATTAAAGATTTCTATTAAATAAAAGACACCATAGAAAAGTTGAAAAACATTATATTAAGAAAAAGTATCTTCAGTATTTATAACTGACAAGTAATAAATCTAGGAAAACACAAGAAACTCCTGCAAATGAATAAAAACAATAATATCAACTACTACCACTGCAATAAATGAAATATCCTGGAATAAATCAAGCAAAGATTCTTAGAATTAGAAAGCAGAATGGATAACAGTCATATCAACAGATGGGCAGCCTCACTAATAATCAGAGGAATTTGATGAAAATAATGAGAAACCATTTTACTCCCATAAGGACAGTAAATAATTAGAAAATCGGGTAAGGCATACCTCAGGGGTCCTGCAGTATTGGCTTCAGACTATAATAAAGTGAATATCGCAATAAAGTGATTTGTAATCTTTTCGCTGGTAGAGGGTTTTGTAAAAAAAAAAAAAAAGCACAGCACCTGAGGTGCGGCAAAGTGAAATGCGATAAAACAAGATCTTCCTGTGGTACTGTGTTAGCAGGGATGTGTAGGAAATGAGAAACTCCCTTTGTTGCAAAGGAAGTGTAAATCAGTGCACCCATTTCAGAGGGAACCCTAGAAATAACTGAAGAAATGGCATGTGTCTACATACTACCACTAGCCATAGTTTGGGTATAAATCATGGAGTAGAATTTTGGTGTTATAGGAAAAATTGTTTTTAGGTGTTCTACCAAGGGTGGGCTTGACAAAAATCTTTACACGAAATTTATATTGAGATACACTCTAGGCTCTTGCACCCTTCCAGGTAGTAGGTCTTGGTAATTTGTATCAGTTCTTCTCACCCTTCATTGTCCCTCTATATAGCTCTGAGAAACTCACACAGATCCTTCAGGGGACATGAGGATATTCATTGAAGAGATGTACATGGTAGCAGGCATCCACCCCAAGGGCATGGCTGAGTGAAGAATGGTGTATGTATGCCATGGAATACTACACGGCTATTGGAAGAGATGAATTAGATGAACACCATCGTAGGCTGAATAATGGTTCCCTATTGATGGCCACATTCTAACCCCAGAGTCTGTGCAGCTGTGATTATATTAAGGATCCTGAGCTGGAAAGAGTATCCAGGTGGGCTCAATGGCATAACGAGAGTCCTTATGAGAGGAAGGCAGTGAAATCACAAGATTAGGAGATGCAATGAAGGAAGCAAGAGGATGGAGTGGAGCAAAGAGGAGTCATGAGCCAAGGAATGCAGGTAGCCTCTAAGTCTCCTCTCAGAGCATCTAAAGACAGCTCTAGAGATGCCTTGACTTTAGCCCAGTGACTTTAGGTGGTGGTTGATATTGATTTTGAACTTCTGATCTACAGAACTGTAGGCAATAGTTTTATAGCTGCTGTAAGCCACTAAATTTGAGATAATTAGTTACAACAGCAATAAGAAATTATTGTAAACATACAACATTGATAGATTTTTTGAAATTGCAAAGTTGAGTGAAGTAAATAAAAAAGATGTTATCTATTTCTAGAGCACACACTGAAAACAGTATATTCAGGGAAGGGAATGGCAGTGGGAATTACAGTAAAGTAAGGAAAACAAAGTAGTTAAAATAGTCTTACACAGAACAATTGCAATAGTGGGTCATAAAGAAGAAAGATTCTGATTAACTCACTTCTCTGCACCTGAGATTTTCTGTAACACTCTTTTTATTAAATAAAAAAAAATAGAAAACCTTCAGTGTTGGGGTTCATGTTATCAAACTTTCTAAGGAACTTGTCGAGGTCTGCAAAAATTTCTGCTGAACTCTTCACCGTTAATTTTCTTGGGGATTCTTCTTATGAGACCACTGTTATATATGTGATCCATCCTTGGCTGAAATGTCACTGTGTGTGCGACACATGACTGTATTCAGAGGTGACATCTTTAGGAGACTATTAGGTGATGAGGGTAGAGCCCCCACGATGAGATTCATGTCCTTACAGGAAGAGGGAGCTAGTCTTTTCTTCCTCTTTCTCTCCTCTTTATAGGAAGACTGGCCAGTTGTGAATTAGGAAGAAATGCTTTATCGAGAACCTTGACCATGCAGGCACCCTAATTTAGGACTTGAAGCCTCCAGACCTGTGAGAAATAAATGTTTACTGTTTAAGCCACCCAACCTAAGTATTCTGTGACAGCAGCCTGAACTATAACAGGGCAAGACCAGGGCAGGACTGCCGGATGTATTTGTTGGGAGGGCTATGGTGAACAATCCTCTAGGGCACAGGCAAGCTGGCCTGGGGCCGGGGCCACCAAGGGGGTGCATGGGCAAGGCCAGGCTACCTCTGTGGACATGAGGCCCAGAGCACACAGAGCCCATGCTGGAGGGCTGTGTGAGGGTGGTTGCAGGCCTAGACTGGGGCTGAATATTGACTGAGAGACTATATCTCTGGGTACGTGGCAGGTACAGGGCACCACGAGATGGCCCCACACATGGCACTACTGACAATCATACAGCAGGATAAAAAAAAAAAAGCAACATGGAGCATGCTAGAACCAGGAAGAAAGGCTCCTGTTTGCCTACGAATGTTGTTCCAGCACATGGCCTCACAGACAAAGCTTCATGTTGTGCTCACTAAAAAGAAGAAATGCTTAAAGCATTCAGTCCATACATATATTGAAAACAGACACGGTACTGCTGGAATTAGTGAAGTATAAGATCATTTCAAAGCTTTAGTGATTCATAGTTGATTTTTTTATCATTATGGGTTTCTCAGTTAGCAGATACAAAGAGGACAACAATTAGCATGGGGGTGGGAGTCCCTTAACATATTTTGACGTTAAACATGCGTCCGCCTTAAAAAGGTGGGGATATGCTGCTCCAGCAAGCTGGCATCAGTGAATCCCACATTATGCCCACCTGGTGATTAGACTCTAAAAAACCATCCTCCCTGTCCAGCTGTCAGGTTTCTGTAAATTCTGTGCTGTTCACTGTAGCATGAATCATTTGCATAAGTTATGATGGAGACTCCTAGGTCCCTGGGGCATCACTTCTTAACTGTCCCAGTTTCAGGATGCAATCAGCCTCTGTAAATATTTGGCTTTTCCTTAAACTACCTGTCCGTTTGGCTCAAAGAGCAGTTTCACCTTTGCCTCTCTCATGAGAGAGGACAATTTACTGAATGAGTGAATGAATGTTTAACCTTCTCCTGCACAGTCTGAGGCTTACTATAAAGTACAAACTCAGCATGCATGGAAGTGTGTGGAATAGTATAAATCATCATTATTGCTACCGCTAGTAATAGCATAACTTTTCAATAAGGTTTCCTCTGTGTATCAGTAAGTTTCATTTGCAAATTAGTGGGATGTATATATACATATATATGGTTTCTATTTTTATAACCAAGCTCTCTGGTAACCCAGCAACTCAAAATTTCTGTGATGTCTGCATTATGTAGAAGATTCTGTCATTAGACTCTACGTGTAAACCTGTGTCTGCAGTCCCGTGCAGTCCCAGGTGCTGCAGCTCCTGGTCTGGAAGATAAAAACCATCTCACGCTGCGTCTGAGAACTCTGATCTGAATGACATTTCCAGGAAGCAGGTGAGGAGAGTAGGGGAGAGGAGAGAAGGAGGGAGAATTAAGAGCAAGAGTTAGTTTTATTTAAAATGAAACAAGTGGGTCAGCTGACAGTGTGCTCGATGTGCCCGCTCGCTTTGCAGGTTGAATGAAGTTTTCCCTTAAACTCAACTTTTCGGTAAAAGTAAAAATGAAGAAGAAAATTCTAGGATACAAGTTGTGAAACTCGTAATGAAAATGTGATACTTTATTTGGTTAAAAAGCATGACAGTATAAGTCAGTACAACTTTTGGCTGACACAAACGAGTAGTTATGCTTCAGTACACAAATTCTTTCCCATGAGCCACTTGTTTTTGGTTTTAATAAGGCTCCATCTCGTTAAGCAGATTACCAGTAAATTCTTTTGCTAGTTTAATGCTAGAAAACAAATGAGAACCTTGAGGTTTTCCCCCTCAAGATGCCTATTTCTAATATCAAGATTGCTACAGACACTTGGGGGATGGGAAATGGAGATAAGAGAAGACACTTAAAAGAAGTTTTTGGGTGGGGAAGGAACAAGAAGAGACTCATGGTAAGGAAGAATATTTTTATAGGTTGATGATATATGCAGCTAAGCAACCTAAGAAGCTGATGTAGTGATTCAGGTAGACAAGTCCTGAGAAGTTATCTATGCAGCTCTACAGAGGGACTTACCTAAAGTCTCATACCTGGTTGTCGGCAGATCTATGTCCTGTAATTGATTTAAAAATCTGCGTCTACTGTTCATTTCACCAAACTTTATTTAACTTTAGAGGTAACACAGTATATTTGCATTTTTAGTATTTTTTATGTTCCCTAAGAGTTATAGAAGGCAAAGGATTCTTTCACATTTGGGATGTCAGTTGTGAATATCCCTTTCTCTAGCCACAGCCTCCTTATTTATCTTCTCTTCGAATTCTCTCAATTTGTTTCTAACCAACCATAGCTGGTTAACAACATAACTTACAGTTGACTCCATGGTCGACTGACTTTCTCTTTCTTTGATCTTCCTGAGCCTAACCCAACCGTGGATCACCTCCATCAGCTTTCTCTACATCTCTGCATATCTATGAAGCACAGTTAAAAGAGACCAATCACCATAAAGTCCTGGGCTCAATGAAAACTCAGATGCAGCGATGTCATTATCCCTCTCTCTTGCCTATCACTTCTCTACTGAGGGAGCCTCTTTAGTGTTCTCTTCACAGTGGCTACTTGAAGGACCTCTGTCTTCAAACTCTATTCTTCCCTCTGCACACACAATAAAACTATTTATTTGTTTGTTTGTTTATCTATTTATTTATTTATTTATTGCCACCATGATCTAATCCAGCATGTATGGGCTTTATTGATTTCAGTTGTCTTCAATTCAAATCATCTTTCTCAACAGCTTTTTCTTTGCTCTTATTTTCACATTCAAAGAAGAAATAGTCTCTCTGTGTCCTAGATCAGTGCTTCTCTAACTTGGTGCATGCTGGTATCAATTAGGGAATATTACATATTTTGAAGTCCGGGTACCTCCAAGATCAATTAAATCAGAAATTCTGGAGGTAGGATTTAGGTATCAATTGTTTTTAAAGCCACCAGGTGATTCCGTTATATATCCAAGTTTAAGAACCACTTCTCTAGATCTCTTTTCTTTCAGCTCAACTTTGAAGGGTGTTTGTACCCTTTCTTATTCTCTCTTTACTTCCCATGCCTTTTGCTTCATGCATTTTACCTTTCAACAGTTACAGGTCTCTCAAATGGAGCAAATATTTATTTCCTTTACCTGCTGACTCCTCTAGCAACCATACTCCTTGCCTACTTCTGTTTACTATCAAATGTGTACAAGAGACTGTCTGTATTTTAGCTTACTTTTTGTCTGTAAATTAGCTTACTAATTTTGCTAGTAAATGATTTCTAAATTCTCTACTCTATTAAAACACATCTTGGGAGTTATATGTGAACCTAATTGTCTTCCTCCAATCTAAGATACTGTTGCCTCCCTATTCTCGATGTGCTTGATTTCTAGGGCACTACATTATCCATGCTCTCTTGCATTCATGAGTCTTTTATTTTTTGTCCTGACTCCTTAGCCTTCTTTTCCTTATTTCATAATGAAAATATTTTCTGGCCTTTTCCTCAACTGCTTAGTTTTCTCTCTCCACTTTCATCTTTTCTTTTTAGGGACTTAGGCATAACATTTAAATTTTTGCAGCAGAATAGCTTTCCCTGAAACACTTTTCTTTCTCCTCTTCATCTCAGTTGGAAAAATGAGTTTTGGACGTATGAGCGGATCAACAGAGCCCACACTTTGTGACTGTGTAGCCTATGGTTTAGAACAACAATGTTAGAATTCTACCTCATGGGTTAGAACCCCACCTCTCTTCAGTGGCTTCGTGACATTAGATAAGTTACTTAGCTACTTTGTATCTCAATCTCTACCGTAAAATAGAGAAGCTAATGGCACCTACCTCATAGGGTTGCTAAAAGGAGCAAATTGGTGAATAAGTGCAAAGTACTTAGAATAGTGCCTGGTATAAAAGTGCTATATAAGCTTTAGCTATTTTAAGAGATACCTGTATAAGAAAAGAAGTTTTTGTTGTAGTTCCATTCTTTTGTTGTTGTTTGTTTTGTTCTTCCATTCTAAAAAAAATTCACACAGTCAAGTGTGATCCTACATCAGATGGTAAAGCCCTACTCTAGAGTCTCAAAGTTAATCACATTCTTGAGGTCCTCATACTGAATCTTCAAAATGGATATGGAATACTTCCAGGAAGGCTTAAGAATAGAAAATACTGAAGGAAATTTCAGTGAGGAGTTGGGTGGATAAGAGGGTAGGTAGATTAGAGAAAAAGAGAGGCCCATCTCAGGAGCATGGACCATCTTTTGACCTCAAAAAATATGTGTACGTGTGTGCATGTGTGTATGTGTGTTTCTGCTAACACACTCTCACAGCACTGCTTTCCAGATATGGCATTGTGATCACAGTGGATTTGATGCTCAAATCTCAAACTCCTGACCACTCACCTGAGTAAAAGTTCTGTATCTCCAATAGTTTGTTAGGCATCTCACCTTGGATATCCAGCTATCCCCTCAGCATAACACAACTTCCCTTCAGAGCCACCTTTATCCAAAACTTATTTATGCCATTGGGAACACTTTTCCTCCAATCACTTGTGCTTGAGATCTGTAGTTATTTCCAACTCTTCACTCTTCAAATTCAAGCTTTAATGCATACTAGCTTAGTGATCTTTTAGTAAGCTATTTACATTTCTGATCTTCATTTCCTTATCCGTAAGTCAAAGTTAATTTTAACCACCTCCTAAGGGTTCCTGAAAAGAATAATGGTACTACTACTATGACTACTAATGATAATAATAATACGAAGGAACAGTATTAGTAATAATAATAGTAGCTGAATCTATCAGTCTCTTAGTATTCTCTCATTTAGTCCTCATAACAACTTTATGAAGCAGGTTGTAATTTTATCTTTAGGGCATAGAATAAGAAAATGAGGCCTACAGAGGCTCAACCATTTATTCAACAAATGTTAACTGAACACCTAGTCTGTACCAAGCAGTTTTCAAAGAGCTGGAGATTCACCAATATATAAGACAAGGTCCTTGATTAACTTATATCTTAGTTGGAAATAACCAAGTCAACAAATAAAATAATTATAGGCTGTGGAAGAGTCCTATAAAGTAAACAATAGTATTATGTGAGAGAGGAATGGGTGAATCGAATAGAAAAATTAAATAAGTCATCTCTAACTAGGTGACATTTAGGCTGAGATACATAAGGGATGAGAAAGGATTCAGTCATGAAAGGACTGAGGGGAGAGTGCAGAGTTCTTAAAATAAGAAGGAGCTGGCATGTTTAAGAGACTTATAGACATTCATGGCTGGAGCAAAGTGGGGATGGGAGTGCTGGAGGCAGTGAAGTAGAAGAGGCCCAAAAGGTGGAAATCCCTGTGCACCATGGCAAGGAGTTTGGAGTTTAGTCTAATGTAATAGAAAGTCTGAATAGAGTTAAAACAGAGCAGTGAAAAAGACTGATCTAAATAAAATTTAAAATTTAATTCTGGCTTTAGTGTGGTGAAAGGCTTATAAGGGTACAAGAGTGTAACCTGGGAGAGCAGATAGGTGGCTACTCTAGCAGTCAAAGCCAGAGTTAATGGGGGCTTAGGGTAAAAGAATGAGTGAAGATGGATGCTTTTTAAAAATTATTTATTATTATTATTTATGCCTACAGCACCTGGTATTCCTAGGTGGTCTGCCATTCAATTGCTAACCAGGCCTGGCCTGCTTAGCTTCTGAGATCAGACATTGGGCTTGTTCAGGGTGGGTGGCATGGCCATATACCATAGACTGTTGCTCACTGGGGCATGAACCGAGGACCTTCTACATGTAAAGCAGATGTGCTAACCACTACAGGATGGAACACGTCCACATGGATGCTTTTTGTTGTGGTCAAAGTAGAGTTATTGTGACTTGCTGGTAGATGTGGAAGAAGGGGAAGAAAAAGAAGGATGAAAAAAGAGGTTTCTAGTTTAGGCATCTGGGTGAATGGCAGGGCCAATAACTAAGTAGGGAAGATCAAAGTAGAAGCAGGTTTGGTGAAAGAGAAATGGAATGTGAAATCAAGAATTAGATTTTGGTCATGTTAAAAAAAATGAGCAGGCATCCAAATGAAGAGTTATTTAGGCAGTTGGTTAAGGAATCTGGATGAGGACCCTGGCTAAAGATAAAAAATATTGGATTATCTGCATATAGATGGTGTTTAGAGCCATTGGCCTAGAGGAGAAAATATACATAGAGAAGATATTTTTTGGTCTGAGCACTGAGAACACTGACATTTATAATTTATAGGTCAGGGAGTAGAGAAGAATTCAGAGATAAGAGAAGAGACACTTGTCTCAAGTCACCTCGTTAGTAAGGAGCTGAACTGTGATTACTGATGTAAGATTTGGGTATAAAGTCCTGCAGAATCAGGCAGATAGAAAGCTTCTTCATGCACCCTAAATGACTGCAACAGATTCTTTCACTTCAAAACTCCATATCAGATATTCAAGGCCAACCTTAATTGATTCATCCTTACTTCTTCAACCTACTTTTGGCACTAGAGATGTTCCTGAATATTTGTTAACTAAGAAACATTCTACAACTTACAAATTGTAGTACTTGTAGGGTACAGTTTTAGTTAATAATAGCCACCATGAATAACATTTATTCATTCATTCATTTACTCACTCATTCATTCATTTATTCAACAAATACTGGGTGCTGGCTGTGTGTCAGGCCCGGATCAAGCCCCTAAGGAGACTCTAGAAGACAAAATAAATAAGCCCCTGCTCTGTAGAGCTGATAGAGCTGATACTGGGGAGAGGGGTCTCTATTCTCCTTTTCTTATGGCTCTATTCCCTCTTCTACAAATGTTCATTCTTCTTTTTTACTTTCTCTCTTTTACTTATTCAAATCCTTCATTTCCATAGAAGCCAGCCAGTCTAAAAATAGCATCTGTTATATTCCCATATGTGAGCCTGGATACATCTAACTATAAACATCACAGTCTCACTTCCACTCCCTCCCACAGACATCCTGCTCCAAACAGATATCAACATAGAAACCTCTGCAACACAGTCAGATTTCTGTGTGCATACTGACACAAAACAGAGATGCCTAGAGACACAGACCCTCAGAAGATGAAGGGGTGAGAGCATGAGCTGAGTAAAACAAAAGGGGAAATTTAGGGAGAATAAGGTGTTGTAGAGACAGCCTGTGGTGACAGAGGAGATTGATGAGAAAGTAAATGAGTGGTCAGTAGAACTTCAGGCTACCCAGTTGTAATGCTAAACCCAGAAGGCCCACCACAGAGCTTTTGGTGGTATTCTGTGCTCATTGCCTATTTTCAAGACTGAGAGGCAGTGACAGTCACATTCAGGAATTTTCTCAGGAGCCCAGGCTCAGGGAAAGATTCTTGCAAGGAAGGTCAATTCCTCATCTCCAGCAAGTACAGGCTATATTAGGATAGTATCACTGGGTGTTAACCTATTTAACACTAAAGCCTTCTCAACCATGTCGATTAGGCTAATGCACTCTGACGGAACCACATAGATAATTCTCTCATCTGCTTACCTACAGCTAACAAGCAAATAACTTCCATGAGCACATTTGACCGACATGGTCAAACAGTGAATTACAATTTAATACACACAAAAGATCATCTATATTAAAGAACTGGCTCATTTTCTTATATTCCAGCAGATGGAGCTACAGCCTGGAGAGGCTCAATATACTTCAGTGGTTGATGCCCACCCCTCAAAAACAAATGAGTAATGAGAAGAGGTATGGGGAAAGAGAAGGGGATTTACAAAAAATAAAAATAAATCAATAAAAATAAATAAAACAAACAGAGCCAAAACAAAACACAAAAACAGGTAACCTGGTGTAGAACTATTCTGTGGTTATACAAGTACCTGTACCAGTGTCTGACTCATAGTAGGCTCTCAAAAAATAATGAATGAATACAGGTGACATAATCTGGTGACCAGATTGTAGTCTGAGCCTTCTTAGAATAACAATTTTCTTCTCACTTGGCTTTGTGTTTTCCTCCTGTCCCTTTGATTATTTGCATATGCACACCCTTTGGACACCCACTTCCCATTAAAATGTCATGGAAAAAATTCTGTGAAACCTGACTGCAGGGTCAAATTAGTGTCAAAGGGAGGTGTCAGGAAAGGCATATGATAAAAATAGCCCAGCGGAGGTTCCCACCTGTTTCCCATACTATAATGCTGTGCTCCAGGCAGTGTTACTCAGTGTGTTTCCCCAACCATCTGCTTCGTTATCACCTGGGTTGTTTGTCAAAAATTCCAATTCCCAGTCCACACCCTCAAAAATCCAATTCAGTGCTTCTGGGCTGGGGCATCGCAAGCAATTTCTCTTCACAAACTCCAGAATCTCTCTTATAGAGGAAGGAGAGCGCTGACAATCACTTTCCTCTCATCCTAAACTCCAAAGAGGACTCTTCTAGGAGTTTTCAGAACTCATTCTAGAGGCAAAACCTGACCTATGAAGTGCCATGAAGCTATGTATAATCCATATTTAATGCACATAATTGTGAACATTCCCAGGCTTCACTGCAGAAATATTAACGTGTTTGATGAGAAGGTGCTGCCCATTTCACAGAGGATGTTATGGGATATATGGTAAATACAACTACATTGCTCTCCTGAAACCCAGGAACTTACTGAATTCAGAAACATACGGCCTCAAAGATTTCAGATAAGAGGCCCCATTTCTGTTTTCTCATCTTTTATCCATAGGTGGTGTTTAAAGCAGCAATATTTGGGTTTGACAAAGATAAGAAAGTGTAATATAGTAAGATGACTAGATTGGGAGCTGGGAAATCTCATCTTTCTTGGCCTCAGTTCTCTCTCCTGGAAAGAATGGAGGAGATGACATTTAAAATCTTCTGACTCTAAAATTTTGATTATCATACCTTCTTGCTCTGTTAAGATTTGTTGAGGCATTGCTGCCACAAGGATTGGATTATGGTTTCTTGTTATTTTCATCAAAAAATGTATAAAGGTAAAAACCTTTGTCTTTTGAGTTTCTGGACAGTTTCTTGACTGACATTTTTCTCAGGTATCTTAAAGGCATTTACCCAAATTCTATAGATATTTTGATTCATTATTGCACTCAGCAAAAACTACTTAGGGAACTATCAGAATGCAGAAATAGTCATGAACTCCAGAGTACAATAAAACATTGTGGAAGAAAATATTATTTATATTATAGAGGAAGAGTGAAGAGTTTTAGAGCAAGACATCTGAGAAGCCGCTATTGCCCGAGGCTCTTGGAGCTTCATTCATTTGAGGGGCAGCAGGCTGCCTCTTAGCAGAATCCAGATAATTCCTAAACCCATGTGACTGGCTTCTCTCTCTAGCCCTCTAAGCACGATTAGTGCTTAAGTGATCACTGAAAGACACTGTCAAATCCAGAAGCAAGATTTTGAAAAATTAAACACTCATGAAACACAAAGTTTTCATGATGTAATAAACTCTAAGATTGGTCCATTGGAAGCAATGTGTTATGGGGTTGAACCGTGTCCCCCTAAATGTGTATGGAAGTCTTAACACCCCAGTACCTCAGAATAAAACCTTATTTAAAGGTAAGAATTCATAAAGGCAATCAAGTTAAAGTGAGGTCATTAGGGTGGGCTCTAATCCAATGTGATTGGTGTCTTTGTGAGAAAAGGAAATTTGTACACACACACACACACACACACACACACACACATTGAGAGAGAGAGAGAGAGAGAGAGAGAGAGAGAGAGAGAGAGAGAACACCATGTGAACAAGAAGATGGCTATCTTGAGGAGAGAGGCCTAGAACAGATCCTTCTCTCATAGACCTCAGGAAGAACCAACCACGTTGGTTATTTTGATCTCAGACTTCTTACCTCCAGAACTGTGAAATAAAAAATTCTGTTGTTTAAGCCACCATGTTTGTGGTATTTTGTTAAGGCAACCCTAGCAAAATAATATACAATTTTAGTTCATGGCAGAGGGAGGAGGCATCTACAATCTCTAGGGTGTACATTTGAGCATTCACTTCATTCCTGGCTTCATTTATATGTCACTTTTTGTTTTATTTTTCTAACTTTGTCCTTTATTTTTTTTTTTATCTTACTGTACTAGAGGTATCTTTATGAGCTGCTTGAAATTCTTATGTTTAGAAATAATATAAATTGGTAAGTAACTATTATCTTGCCTGAGCACACTGAACACATATTAAGTGGCAAAATCTAGCTTTTCTGTAACCATCGGGGAAGGAATTGTGTGGAATGGTAAGATTCAGTTTTGTAGAGCAAATGATTTCTGCACTCTGGGAGAGAATTCTTCAGGCAATCCGTTACTTTAGAGCAGTGATTGAGTCACCAAAAAGTCAAGGCTTTCTTCACTTTTTACAATACGGAGCTGAGAGAGGGGGCAATCGTTTCTCAATGAAGGACTATGGCAGGAATTTCAGGAAGTGTATAAAGAAGTTAAGCAAAAAGAATGACCTTTTATTGAGCACCTGCTATGTAACAGGCATTCTGCTAGATGCTTGTTATGTGATAGATCATTTTATCTTTATGATAAACTTGCAAAGAGATATTTCCAGTTCCCTACTTAAAACCAAAAAAATATGTAGCCCAGAAAGGTAAAATAGCTTGTCTAAAAAAAAAGGCAATTAGTAAAGAGTCAAGCTGAGATTTGACACAGAGAAAATTTGACTCTTAACTCCACAGTGTTTGCACCATTGTAAAGCTGAAAAATCTTAAGCCGAGCCATTGTTAAGTGAGGGACTGTCTGTACTGGGGGCACTTCACTTCTTTGTTGCCTGTAGTCTCTTCAGGAAAAGTCTCCCAAGGGGGGCCTGACGCCTCATGTTCCCCTAGGAGCACCTGAAACCCTGGTTTGTTTCTTTTCGGTGCAGGATAGGCATAATTGTGAAAGTGAAGGCCCTATGAGGATGAACTGATATTTATCAATGATTTTGTTTAAGCCCCATCAGTCCAAAGTGACTGGAAATTTCTGCCTTGCTCTGACCTATGAGCCCTCTGAAACCGGAGCAGGGTGTTGGATCAGGGGTTTCTCAGATTCGCCTGAGGTTTCTAGAGATAGTACTTTGGCAGCTTCAGGAAAAGATGGAGAGGGGGTGCTATGACCAGAATTCCCCTGTAATCCCCTTTTCTAAAATAAGGTTTAGGGGAGACGTGGGAGGAGTCCCCACAAACCACTAAGAAGTGTCAGTTGTAAAACTGATGACTTCTTGGTGAGCACATGGGGTCAACAGCTTCAAGTTCTATAATCCACTTCAAAGGAGAGGAAAAGTGAAAAGGCATTTGCCCTTTTTCTATAGATATTCTAACAGACTATTGCACTCAGCAAAATCACTAGGAAGGTTATTACAGAGTTTAAAGCAGAGTTAATTTCACGTAGGATCAGGAATTATATATAAGCCTATTGAATTCCTTGTCTTCACTGTAGGAGAGGGCAGAACACAAGGGACCAGAATGACATAAAAGATGCTAGAGTTAATGTGGGTGGGGTGGGGAAGGCAGGGAGACCCAGGCGTGTTAGCTAGTCCTGATCTTGGTAAAAGTCCACCTTGGAAATGGAGATGTTAGAATTATGGGGTTTTGTTTTGTTTTGCATAAGGGAAAAAAGAAGTGAGAAAGGGAAAATCATGGGGTTCATTAAATAAGAAATGGTCTGTAAAACGATATTGGGGGAATCGTATTGTGAAGAGACATAAAAGCATAACTTCCACTATTTTTTTTTGCCTAATATGCCTTCTAATAGTATGAGAGGTCTGTTCATCAGATTGATAAAACACAGGTGAATAATTAAATAATGTCACCGTGTAATAGCTCCAAGTCCTGGGTAGATCCTAGGTGAAGAAAATTAAACAGATATGGTCCCTGTCTTAGTCACTAAAATCCTAGGCATCTAAGAGTGTTCTAGCTTGAGGAAAACTATAACGCCATAAATAATAAAGTTGGTTATTAGACCATAATCTTATTTTCAAGATTCTTGTCATACTATATCACCCTAAAGAAATTTCTCCTGCTGGAGACTAGTATTGAGTTAAGCCGGAATTCAGAGATATGTAGGTTAACAAGTTTTCTCTAAAAGGAAAACAACTTATATAAAACAAAGACTATTTTAATAGAAAGTGACTATAGGCATCCTAAGAAAACCTCTACATATCTTCATTTTATTTATTTGTTTGTTTGTTTATCTATTTATTTTTGGTATGGCGTTACTGGTAGAGAAATGGATGATAATCTGGAACAAATTTGTGTGAGCAAATTCCACATGTGGTGTCAAGCCAGAAGTCCTCTTTTTCACTTATAGCACAAGAAAACACCGTAATTCTCTAAACTTTCCCCTTGGATTGCCTGAAGTCCTTTGCCTACTGACACAAGGCGCTGTGATTTGGACTGGTCTTCAGTCTGAGGTTGATACACAGCCTGGCTGGCCAGTTCTCTTATTTGGCACAGGAAGGTCTTCTCATGTCTCAGGCAAAATAGTAAGGAAGTGCCCATGGCCACTGGAAAGTTGGCCTCTGCTGAGTTTATAACTCAAGGTAATGAAAGACAAACACTGAAACACAACAATCAAAAACTGAGAAGCGAAAATAGGAAAGGTTGAATGGTGTGGTAATCTGGCCAGGACTTGACAAAAACAGTATTTGGAAACAGGTGGCATAAAGGATTAAAGATATCCGGCACAAATGGGATTAATTAAGAATGGCAGGGGCCTGCTGAGTGAGGAACATGTGGGCGGATATGGATTTAAGCTTAATTTATAAAGCTGAGGGAGTCCAAGGTGTTTCAGAGTATACAAATGAGCCCTATCACAGAAATATGTACTGTAGCCTACATGCGTATCTCAGGGGTTGTTAACACCTCACTGGAAATATTTGCAAAGGTAAATTTAAGTTTGGCTTCATTATGGTCTTCACTATAATTTTTCTAAGAAGAAAATAGAAGTCTATGAAATAGGATTGTCATATATATTTTAATATAATTCAAGAGCTTTCAAATATATCTACTTTAAAAATAGATATGCATTGATTATTATCTAAAAAGTTGATATTCTTTTGCATCTTTTAAAAAATTTCTTCAATCTACCAACCCTAAAAGAATGTATTATAGAGACAAAAGGCCCTAAAAATTTAAAAGATTATAAAATTATAGAGTAGTGTTTGCCAGGAGCCTTTTTCTCCTGACATTGTTGACTTGAGCATATTCTATTCATGGTAAATACTGACCCAGGGTAAGAACAGGTACCAGGTAGACAGCAGTGTTTTTTATAAGACAGGAGGAGTTGTGCAAGAACTTGAAGTTTTTATAAAAAAAGAGAGAGAAATAACCTACTTTTAGGCTCAACTTATTCAAGTTAATATTCTAATATCCTTGTTTTTTTTTTTTTTTTACCATTTTTATTTATTAAAACTCAAAATATTTTAGTTGAGTAGGAAATCCTCCATAGTCGGATGAGATCTTGCTCTATCATGGATTCAACATGGGATTCTGGTTGCCAGAGTCAGCTGTAGCTAACTTCTGATTTACTTTTCTGAAAAATTATTTTGTTTTTAAGGATCAAATCAGATAATATTGATGAAAGAAACCACATTGAAGTCATTATACAAACAAAATATATTATTTTATAAAATTATTATTCTTCGTTCATAGAATCATGGCTTGGTTATTCTGAAACTAATTGGGTTGTTTTACTGAAGAAACGAAGAAAAAAACAATTCTGTCTCTTCTCACTGACTTATAAAGAGATCTCCTACAAGTCAAACGACGTAAACCTAGCCTAGCAATTATCTTTCTTTTTCCCTTTTCCTGAAAGTCAAGACTTTGTGTAGTCATCTGCTGACAGTTTCCTGTCCTTGCTACTAAAGGCAACTGCAATTTGATCAAGAGCCTTGATCCCTGAAAATAATCCTTTCCTGCAAAAAAGCATCATGAAGTTTGTCTATAAAATAAACATTTTTCATTTCTTCTAAATAATAAAAGGGAATATTTATATATATTCTTATATATATATATAAGAACATATATTTCTTTGAACAGAAAAATATCAAAATGCCTCAAGTCAAATGTTTAAAAGAAAGAGAGAGTGAGATAAAATATTCAGATTATAAGTGATAGGTAAAGGATTAAGTTAATTTATAAAAGAGATGATTAAGTTTAAAAATATCCAAAATATAAATGGCCAAATGACATAAACAAGCAGTTTCTAGAAGTGAAAATGCAAATGATTAATAAACATGAAATTTTAAAAAGGCAATGAAATATATTTTCTGCTGACAGTCTATAATTAAAAAGACTGATAACAAGCAATGCTAATAAAAAAAAATGGGGAAATAAGCCTACTCATTTATTACTAGTTGAGAGCACTAATTACTGCAATCTTTTGGAAAGAATCTATGGACCATAGTAGTAATTCTAAATACTGGTGCCAGAAAGGATGGTGGCCTGTCTTCATTCACTTATTTATGAAACACATTTTTCTTGTGTGCCTTCCCTATGCCAAGAAGGCAGAAGCGAATGAGAAACAAATTTCTGCTCTTACAGAGCTCACAGTTTATTGAGAGACAATAGGCATAATAAGTCAATTGCATAGAATATAAGGAAGTGATATATACTTTGGAAAAAAACCCAGCAGAGTAAGGAAGTCTACATTATTGAGATGGGTGTGTAGGCTGCAGTTTTCATTAGGGGATCTGTGAAAGTCTGGCGGAGAACATGAAATTTGAGCAAAGACTTGGAAGTGAAGGAACGGCTATGAGCATATTTATGGGGGAAGAAAGTTCCAGGCACAAGAAAGAGCCAGTATAAATATAAATACATATAAATAGATAAAAAATAAAGTAGTTGAACTTGTAAAACCTGAAGGTAAAATGGTGTTGCCAGGGTTTGTGGGCTGGAAGAATAAGAGATGTTGTTTAAGGGTGAAACCTTGCAATTTGAAGATAAATAAGTCCTGGAGATCTGATGCACAGTGCAGCGATTATAGTTAATATTATAAATAGTAAACTCAGCAAGTTATAACATTATATAACTCCTACTTCAAAAAAGAAATGATCATTATGTGACCTGATAGAGGTGCTACCTCATGCTACAATGACAATCATGCTGCAATATGTATATGTGGACTGGACCAGCATGTTGTACATTTTAAACTTATACAGTTATATGCCAATTATATTTCGATAATAAAAAAGTTGATAAAAGAGTGGATGGAAATTGCACTCTTCTCTCCCAAGGTTTATAATTTCTTTCCTGCTGAATTTCTTCATTCATATATTTAATTCATGTTTGTAATACCTGGGAGGGTGTGTTGATCTGTCAGTTATCAGAAAAATAGTCTTACTTTTGGTCTATCATGTGTACTCACAGAGTCCAGAGATTTGGGGCAAATTATTATTTAATTTTTTTCCATAAAATAACCCATGAATCCATACAGATTCACCTGGAATGCCAGCAGTTTGCACAGCATCAGCGAATCTCCTTCTCTGGTCTCTCTCCTTTGTCTCCTTGGTACTTTTTCTTCTGCTTTGCCTGCCTGCAGAATCTTTCGTAGGCAGAGATTTTGCCCACTCCTGGAGCAGGCTCTAGGTCCTTCATTTAGTTCAGTGAGAAACACTTATAAAGCCAGCAAACTTATCTCTTGCTAATATGACCTTCTTTCATTACATTTACGTTGTCCCATTAATTTTGCTAACAAAATGCAGTCACTTTATTCTGTCTAATCAGAGACCTCTCTCCTAATATAGTGGGAATGTGCACATCTGACCATAAAGCATAGTGAATTTTTTCTGTATTCCTTTTACTAGGTCCTCTGACAATTTCCCATACTTTACAAGTTTCCTTTTAAATTAAAAAATTAAAAAAATTTTTTTTTGAGGTTTAACATACTTTTAGGTGTGGAGTTTGATAGATTTTCATATACAGATGTATCAATTTAGCTACCACCCTGAATAAGATATAGATGATTTCCAGCACCCCAGAAGCTTCCCTATACCGGCTTCAAATCTATTCTAACTTCTGACACCATAGATTAATTTTAGATTGCTCTTGAACCTGATACAAGTGGAACCATCTTGTAGATATTCTCTCATGACTTCTTTCTTTCACCCAACATTAGTGTGTGAGATACAGTCATGTTGTATTGGAGATAGCAATAGTTTTTTCTTTTATTATTATTTTATAGTATTCCTTTGTATAAATATACCAACAATTATTTGTTCTATTATTGGTAGACACTTGGGTGATTTCAATTTTTGGCAAGTGTGTATGAAATTGCTCTAATTGTTCATGCGCATGTTCTTTTGCAGGTCATAGGGTCTTTGTCACAATTATTTAATTATGTTGCTGTAGTGTAAAAGTAGCCTTATACAATACATAAATAAAGGGATGTGGCCATGTTTCAATAAAACTTTAGTTACAAAGACTGGATTTGGCCTGCACATCATAGTCTGTTGAACTTTGCTCTGCTCTTAGGTTTGTAACTAGGATTGGGTGTTAGTGGTGTGTTAATTATGTTTTACCATTTTTGAATGTGGCAACAGCAATTTATACTCCCACCAGCAATGGAGAAGAATTCCACACATTACCAACATTTCCAAAATATCTTTAAATTCCTGAACACACTGTACTTTTTTCTCACTTGTACAGTAGTATCATTAGAGCTAGACTCATTGTAACTATAAACTGTTATCTACCTTTTTGTTCTCCAAAGTCCCTGTAGTAACTACCTATCATTAACGCCTCTAGTCCTTGCAAAGAATAGCAATGATACCTCACTTTGTAGTTTTCTGCCCTTTTAATCGGATGTAGAAGAGCACTGTATTGGTAGTTGGGAGACCTAAGCTGAGCTGCTCTATAACTTTAATATAGTCATCTCTGTGCTTCACTTTTCTAATCTGTAAAATGGGACTGATAACTACCTTGGCTATATCTCTGAGTTTTTATAAAGACAAATAATGTATGAATAAACTTAATAGTAGGAAAATTATTACAATAGACTTAGTAAAAAAAAAAGAAAAGTCATAGAACAGTATGTCTAGCATGATTCTAACCAGAGGAGTAGGGGTGGCAATGTGTGTTTACAGGTGTAGAAAACAATACCAGAAGAATATTTCCCAAAATGTTTAGAGTAACAATTTGGGGAAGATGACCTATACTGATAATTTTATTTCCTTCTTACTGATCTTTAATATTATCCATAATTTTATTTCCTTCTTACTGTTCTTTAATATTATCCAAAATTTTCAAAATAAATATAAATTACCTTATGCAATCAAGAAAAAAGTTAATTTTTTAAACTTTTTAATGGTATGGTCTGAAAGGCTGCATCTGCTCCCTTGCGGCTGGTCACCTCACTTCTATGTTTCTTAATCCTTGGCAGAATAAACTGGAAACTCAACAATGACAGAAATATACAGCACATTAAAAAGTAAGAAATTATAACTGAAAATTAATAAGCAGTGGGATACTTTTGTCTTCAGTTATAAAGTGTGATTTTAATTCCTTGTCTTAACACCTGTGGGCTTTTGAGATATCATGTCAGTGCTTAGCAGTGAAAATTGATGAAGAAAAACTGTTTTGACTCTGCCTATAAGGTAGGGAGAAGAGCTGTAAATTCTTCTCAAATGGTAAATCTAAAACTCCTCTTAAAAAAAATAAAGTTTTTAAAAAAATTGCCTGGAAGTACATAATGGAAGCAGTTTGCTTTGCTGGGCATCCTGTCCTCATCCACTGTCACTTGGAGGCCAGGCCATACTGGGGAGGAAGGTGTCGGGAGCTTAGCTGCAGGTGACAGGGGCCTGTCCTGAAACCAGTTTCTACAATGTTGCTCCAACATCAAGAATACAGGCTAACTGACACCCCAAATATAGCCCAGCTGACATTGAATATGGAAATAAACTTTGAGGGAGAGAGTAAGGATGTGGACAAGCTTGGCTTTTTTTTTTTTTTTTTTTTAATAAAATGATGTCTCTTCCACGTTTCTCCTTCAGGCCATGCTAAAGGTTAGAGACATGTATCAAGTATATTTTCCAAAATAGAAGCCTTTAAAAAACATTTAAAACAAATACAAGCCGTTTCATGGAGAAGTGTTGGCCAAAGTCCAGAGACTAGTACAGAACTGAAATGAGGGTTGAAAGAAAGGCTTCAAAGGGAACATCCGTTTGGAGTGGGAACCCCAGTCAGCGAGGGGGATTCGGCTTCCATGGGAGGGAGCCCGTGGGCCCCAGGTGTCATGTTTAGCTGGTAGCGCTTGTTAATGACCCCGTGGGTGACAGGAAGGAAGAGGAGTGACCGTGGCATTCACCTAAGGACGAGCTCATCCTATCGCCTGCACAAAAGCTGAATTCTTAGACGGCTCGACCACTGGGTTGTGTGGTGAAAGAGGGGATTTCCACTTTCAAAAATAGTATGACTTCAGTTAGGTTTAAGATTGCCTTTTTGGGAAGTTTGTTATATTTAGAAACTTTTTTTTTCTTTCTTTCTTCCCCTCCCCTCACCCCATGGCTTTTAAAGTCCACCTGCAACATGGCACCTCAACATGTATATGGCGCAATTTACCCCCAGGGTTCTGTCTGAAATCAAGATGTTTTCTTAAAATGTGTGAAACAACCATTGCCTTGACAGAACTGAATTTCAACATGCTGAAAATGGTAAAATGATAAGGGACTTTTTTTTGGTCTTCTTTAGGCTTCTCTGTACTTTTTAAATTTTCTATATTGTGGTTTTCACCAAGGAGATGTCCCAGATCTGGATAGTGGTTTCTCAGGGGACCTCGCACTTATGAAACTGTGCTCCAGTTACACCGTTCTGGGAGCTGTGAAGACTCAGTCTAGAGCCAGCAAGCCACAGGATGCACTGTGTAACCCAGAATATCAGTTACGCATAATGCAAAAATAGTACCAAGAAAAAATAAGTTTGATTATGAGCATTTTTTTTTCTTAAAGAGTAAAACTAAACTTGTTATTAAAAAGCAAAAAAGAAAATTTTTTTTTCTTTAAAATGCAATAGCTCCATAATAAAAGGTGGGTTTCCAAAGATGCATTTTGCATGGTGGCTCAGTTGACATCTCTTGCAAAGTTCAGTAAGAATTACCTGGTGTGTTCTGGTTATCACACAAGGTGAGGGGCAAAGAAATCACATATTACCATGGATTTAATTTGGGATATGGGAGGCACGTGATCAGCCCAAACCAGTTTCCCTTTTATTTCCTATTGTTCCTACAAACATCTGACTGCAAACTGTCATCTAGTCTATCCTTTTCAAGGCGCATGTCAAGAGGTTGACCAGTTAGTCTCTTAATCAGCTTCTGGGAGTGAAAGAAAGGGAATTTAGGACTATTTTAATAAAGTTTTGTAAGTCCTTTGACTTTTTTTTTTTTTTTGATGCTAATGGCTGTCACAGCAGCTCCCACAGTGGAAGGGAACTGGCAGGGCAGGCTAAAGAGAGGTTTTGGATGTTGGGGGGCTTCCCCATGCGGAGCTGGTCCTTGTCTAGAGATGGTGATTGGCACCCAGAACCATACAAGAAAGAAAAAAAGAAATATAAAGTTGTGAGGTGACTTTTCTTTCTGAAGCTGGGACCCTACCCCACCCTTCACTGCCCTGCTAGACCAACAACTTTATTCTGAGCCAAGACCTACTTTATTGCTACTTGTGGCGATTGTGAGGATTACCTGACATAATCAATGTGAGGATCTTGGATCAGTGCCTGGCACGTGGCTGAGAAATGTGGGCTGCTGTATGAAGCACACGAGGATAGAATCGCAGGGGAAGGAAGGAGGGGAGCACACTGGAGAATTTCGAGGACACTGTGGCTTAGGAAAATCCCCATTGGAAGTAGGTGCCTAGACTGCGAAGCTATCAGTAAAATAAATAAGTATCAGAAATAAATCCCTAAGGTCAGTGCAATACTGATCCTAGCTTAATTTAAAATTTTTATAATTTACTTATTGTGGGTCTTTTGAATGTATAATTTTTTAAATATTGCATTGAAATAACTATTTTGACTGTGTTTTACGCCACCCCCTTAAATTTCGTAGTCAGAGTGAGTGCTTCACTTGTCTTATCCTGGTCCCAGTCCTGCCCAAAGCAAGGCTGAAAACCTGTTTAGTTCTAAAAGCCAACTCTATAACAAAGTATAGTAGTTTGGTATAGGAGGTTGAAGAGGAGTGGGATATACCGCCCTCAAATAAGCCACTTGACATAAGAATTCTTTTGAACTAAAGGTATTTGAACTCTTGAAATCCTTCACCTGCCTAAAAACAGAGCCTCCCGAAAGAAATCAATTTTCATAAATCCCCTCCAGACAACTCTATTCTTCTATTCTGAGTTGATAAGACATCCAGACATCTCACAAATTATCATCTCTCTCATCTATTCTCCTAAGGGCCTATTTATCTTTTGAAAAAGTTATTTGCTTTCTGTCCTTTCCCCTCCTTTTCCCCTTTTAAGTTACACAGATCCCATGTTCTAATCACCCCTTTTGTCACTCATCACCGAGTGCTCTCACATGTAGGTGTGATGCACGTATTAATAAACTCCAGCTTGTTTTTCTCTTGTTAATCTGTCTTTTGTTGGTCTAATTTATAGGATCCTAGCTGGAGAACCTAAGGTGGGTAGAAGGAAAATGTTTTTTTCCCTCCCCAATGAGGCTCAGACCCATCTAAATGATTACAATAGTAAGAAGAGAAGGAAATATCTTTTTTTTTCTACTGGAAGAGTCAGAAAATAAGAAATACTGTGTATTCCCTATCCTGGCATCCACTTACCATAAAAACAGAACCTGGCCCCTTAGAACAGAGAAAGGAAAACAAGAACACAAGGAACATAAGACTTTATTTGGAATGCCAGGCATGAGACTCCAAAAGAGCCTTCTAACTTGGGGAAATAGAAGGGACTGTTTTAGGGGCTCGAGCAGGAGCCAGCTAGCTGCATAGATGGTTCTCTGAAGAAGAAGAAGGGATTGTTTTAGTAGATTAGCAGCTATTGGGAAATTTGTATTTTATCAGGAGGGAGGGAGAGGAACAGTTTGGGGTTACAATCATGTGCAAAAGTGGATGTGGAGGAATAGCTGAGGACAAGGACAGGCAAAGTTCACTATGGATGATGCCTAGCTCTTCAAGGTTCCTCACAGATCTGACTTGGGCATCACCTTATCGTTGTAGGGGGCTCAGATAGCAGAGGGAATGGATAGCTTACAGTATCTTGGAAAGTTTGAGTTTCCCTTGGGCTCTTATCTGTGCTCTAGAGAGACAGTAGCGCCATTCATAGCAACATGGGCAACAGACCATTCATCGATGGTCACTTCCAGGCCCTGTGCTAGATTGGGGGGCTATTCACAAGAACTCCTGTGAGCTCCTGTGGTAAGTTCCTGGGCACCTAAGTGACTGATACAAGATGAGCAGTGCTTTGAGAGCCAGATCACTTCATACTGCACATAAAGAGTTTCACTGTAAAGAGGTTTTATAGGTATTGCCGAGTTTTTGTTTTCACTACTACACTGTAAGGCAACAGCTTTTAGCTATTCCTTTTATACATGAAAAGACTCACCTATAGATGGTTAAATGGCTCATTCAGTATCATTCAACTGGTTAATGAGAAGATAGGAGACTGAATTTCCAAATTCTCATTCTTCAGTTATTTCTAGGAAACCACGTAGTGGAAGAAGTTGCAACTACGGACACTTCTGACCACATAAGAGCTCTCCTTCTTCTAAACTTTATTGTGGTGCTTTTGTTGCAAAGGTTGTTGGCTGACTGGCCCCCAACCAAAGGCCAGTATTCTGAGCCCACCAGCCTGTCCTCAGGGGCCAGAGCTCACCAAAGCTTTTTTTTTTTAATTAAAATAAAAAATTTTTTATCACCCCTTTTCTTTTATCTTTATCTTAGGAAGATAAAACATCTAAGTTATGATGACTGGCCACAAAGTACTTCTAGGTGGCCTCTGTGGTCTAATCCTGATTCTTTCTCTATTGGAGAGAAAACACTGTGGAGGAAAATCCCCAATGTGTCCCAGACAGATATACACATTTATTCATTAAACGATAAAATACTGTCTCTATGCCAGGGAAATCATTATCACGATCATCATCAATGGTTGCTGGAATTACAAGAAACATACAGACTCTCTGTCGTTAGGGAATTTCATGTGAAGGGAGGAGACAGAGTGAGGCCAACTACAATCAGACAACCTTTACACTCTGTGATTGCCCAGGGAGAAAACAGGCTCAAGATGCAATGCGAGCAGAGAGGAAAAGATGCCTCAGTTTCCCTGAGAATGGGATGAAAAAAAAAATTTCTGAATACAGACCCCCTCAGGAAATTGTGTGTTGGGGGGCATTCTGAAGGGTGTTCCTACTTAACATTTTAAGAGTATGGTTGGGGCTACTGGGTCACCTACAGTTCTGTGACCAGGTCGGACCAGAGAATTGAGTAATGGATAAGGAATTCAATGATTTATTTATGTCCCTGAGGCAGTGCTTTACTCTGCTTTAGGAGAATGATACCACCCAAACACAATTTATTGAGTGCCTATGCATTAGGTATTCTGGGCACAAGAGTAATTTAGTAAACAAAAGAGGAAAATGAGGCTTTCTCTATTGATGTATATTGAAAATGCTTCTCAAATGACATCTGTTTCCCTTTAACAGTGGTTCCTAAACTCTTTCCATCAGAAACAGTGGGGAATCTTTTAAAAGTTTCCAAAGCTTGGCCCAACCTAGACCAAATTCAAGTGATTTTCAAGTGCAAAAAAAAGGTGAAAACTACTGCCCCCAAAATTCTAATGTACTTCCCTAGAGAGGCAGGTCATCCCTTCCCCTACTTCCCACCAACCTTTTGAAGGTCATTTATATAATTTAAAGATGAGAAAACCCCAACTCGAAGGCTCAGAATGACACGTCGAAGGTAAAGGGCTCATTTAGAGAGTCCCAGGGCTAGAACTTGAATTCGGGTCTTCTGATTTTAAGTCTAGCATGGTTTCCACTATGTTGAAAAAGTTGAGAAAACAGTGAATGCTGTTACTGCTTTCAGCTAAGAGCTTAAGGAGCTCCTCAGGGCATGAGAAGTTTGTCTGCAAGCCTCTTGGTCACTTCTCACTCACTGAAGACTTTAGCATCTGGACTGGTCTTTGTCCCGAGAAACATAAATACTCAGAGGCCCATTCAATGTAGAGCCTGTTTGACAGGCTCTATTCGATGACCTCTTCATTACCAATACATTTCTCCTGCAGGTCACCACAGTCACCCACTCCCATTGCCGCTATCTGAATGCCACCTCTACTCCTAGTTCAAACACAAATGGAAAAAATTGCATTCTTTCAGCAGGTAGGTTACATTCCCTTACCCAACAGCTCTCAGTCTCATCAGCTGTGAGAAGATCACCAATCCACACACACACTCTCTTTTCTTTTAGTGCTTTCCTCTTTCATTTCCTTTATTCCTGCCTTAGAACCTTGGGCCACCACTTTCATCATTTTGAGGCAAATATTTGTAATTCCCATGCCTACTTCTTCACACACTCCCTTTGAGCACCAGCCTTCACACCTGTTGTTATCGATGTCTGGTACCCTCTTCCCCAACCATTTTGTCTTAGTCCTAGTCATCCTTTAGGTCTCAGCTTAATTACTTAGGATTTCCCTGACCCTCAGTCTAACAGAGGGACCCCATGGGTACACCATTCTCTCTCATCCCTTTTCCAAAGTTGAATTTCTATATGTATCTGTGTCATGCTTTGTTTCATGTCTGTTTCCCCAGCAGGTGAGGGCATGGGGCTCTGTGTTGTATCCCCAGTTATGGGTACATCATCTGGAACATAGTGAATACTTTATAAGTAAGTACATGAATAAATGAATGAATTGATCAATATCCTTAAGGTCATGTAGGGTTATTTAGTGACAGAATTACAACTTATCCATCTGATTACAGTTTGATCTTTGAGATGACTTTGCACTACAATTAAATTTTGCGGTTAAACTCCCAAGGTGCCCATTTGTACAGCCCTGTTGCACAGTACTCTATCAGAGGCAAAGTTTGCCCAGTAGAGAATCCTAAAGCCCATTGTTGAATATCTTCAACAGGATAGCTCAAGAAGTTGTCCATTCATCATGGGGTTGTGAACCCTGAAGACCACAGTGCATCGTGGAGAAGGGCTAAGAGTAGCATGTTTAAGCAATTGTGCTGGTTGGTTCTACTGCCAGCCCTGAGAGATGGAACCTCCAGTTCTTTCCTAGACCAAGCCAAAAGGATCCTAACAAACATGCAGTTTCTTTAATTCAATGTTAAATGAATCTTCTTAAAAATTTAAAATTATTTGTACATAAAATATTTATTTATATAGAAGGACCTTTAAATTTTGAATGTACTCAGTTTCTCCCTAAAAAGGTCATCTTCTGGCAAGGCTTCTTCAGGTTTTATGTATATAAGCAATTATGAGAACATTTTTTTTCTCCACAACACATTATTTTAGACCCCTCAGCAATCTAAAACTTTTACTGCTTCTTTTAATATTAATTTAGATTCTAACTGAGAAGACTAAACTAGGGACTTAGAGAATGGAATAATACACCACCTTAAATGGTTAAAATAGTAAGCACAAACACGTTGGCAATGATAATAGTTTTATAGAAAATAAGACAGTTTGAGGCAAATAGCCATTCAAGGTGAACTAGGGAAGAAAGGCTTCCTTTGTTTTCTGCCATGTGTCTTCACCAGAGACGGGGCATGACATGTACTTCTGTTACTCATCAGGAGTCCAAATGGAACAAACAGTTGGGTGACCTTCTATAACTACTGTTTTAACATAGCCTACGTAACCTTGGCTTCCAACCTCAAACTAATGTTGATGTTTGAACTTTACCCCAAGAGGTCCAATTAAGAAGAGTTGGAGCAAAAGTTGGGTGTCTGTACTATTAAAAAATTCCACAGGTGTTCTGGTGCTTGGGCCAGATTTGGCTGCTTGCCACCTTCATAAAATTTCTGAAGAGGCACCTTTGGTGACATAGGTGACCTAAAGTATGTATTTCTTCATTGTGGGACCCATCCAGGCCCTGAACTTTAGAGACCCCAGCGTTTCACACATACATAAAATAAGTTTATTGACGAACACATGGGTGGCTCTGTGGCTTAGAATTTGTCACCTCTTGCTGGCCTAGTATACAACTCATAACTCTCAATGCTTTTAACAATCAGTGCCATTCAAGCCCCACAGAAGCTGTGCGGTGTTAGAGAGCCTGGAGGGCAGCACAGGAACCCATCTTTTCTGAGCAAGGAGTCAAGTGAGCTCCCCTCTCACACGTGTGCCTAGTTATCCTCTGAATACCCTCTCCTTCCCCTTCCCCAAACTATCTGGAATATCATTTGGCTATGCTAAAGCATTTTGGTGGAAAAGAATGATTCATCTGAAGTTCATTCTTGGAAGTCCTGTTTTCTTTTGATAACAAACCCAGAGAAACCAAGAGGGGAAGCACTAGCCCTGTCTAGGCTGTTAGTTTTTATTGAACCATGAATTCCCCTGGACTGGAGCCTATTGCTGAACTCCCGCATTCTTTACATAAGTAAACAAATAAATAAAATCTTTTGGCTGGTACTTGATAAAAACTCATACAGGCAAATCCAGTTTAGCGCATCTCCTGGAAACTCCCAACTTTCAAACTTCAATAAGATAGTCATAGGGTATCGACCCAATTAAGGTACATACATGAAATCCCCTGTAGCCTAACAAATAACAAACAACAGGGTCTTTTGCTTTTCTCCAGACCCTTTGATTGAGGTTTAATGGCTAAGACTGAGATTAGTGAAGAAAAATATTACTAATCTGAAAACTTTTTTCTTGGGAGGAAAACTCCATGATGTATCAAAATGTCCTAAGCAATTATTTAAACAAAACAAAACAAAAAACTAGACTGAAAGTGATCTTTTGTCAAAGGTATTTGCCACTCTTGGCTTCTGGGCTTATTTCAAAAGGAATTAAGGGGGAAAATGTGGGTGTCATATCCCTGCTCCGGCCATATGGTTTTATTTTTATTTGGATTAATTTGGACAGAAACTTCCAAAAGCAGAGACTGATTAGCTTCCCAGCTTTCAAATAATGCCAAAGCAGGATCCGTCCCCACTTATTTTGATCCCAAGGCCAAAATCATGAAATAAAAAATTCCCAACAGATATAATTTATTTTAGTGGACTACATTTGACATTTAGAGTTGGGAAAACTTGTGTCTAATGTGACAGAGGTACAGACTATATGATCTTTAGAACTCTTTTGCTTTTCTTCAAAAGCACTTACTACAATGGTTCTCAACTGGGAGCAATTTCTCTGCCGCCACCTCCCCATGCCCGAGAAGCATTTGACAATGTTATATGACATTTTTGTTTATCACAGAATGAGGATTGATAGGCATGTGGGTATGGCTAGAGAGCAGGTTCTTTGTAGTTGGGAGAAATCAGGGCCTGCTAAAATCTTACAAGGACAGTTCTCAATAATAAAAAAATTATCTAGTCCAAAATGCCAGAAGTACTGATGTTGAAAAACTCTAGCATAATGGGTCCCCTTAGCAGCTATGGAAGTTATTGTGTCATGAACATACTCGCAAAAAAGACAACAAATAATAGTAGCTGTTATTTATTGAATGTTCACTGTGTTCTGAACACTTCATGCACATTAATTTTTTAATTAATAGATTATTAATGTATTAATAGTCTATAATTTTTTAAGAGAAGTTTTAGGTTTACAGAAAAATTGAACATAAAATTGCAGAGTTCTCCTATGCTCCCTCACGCATCTTCTAGTTTCCTCTTTATTAATATTTTGCATTAATGTGGTATACTTGTTACAACTGAGGAGCCAATATTGATATATTTTTATTAACGTAAGTCCATAGTTTTCATAGTTTACGACTCTTTGTGTTGTACATTGTATGGGTTTTGACAAGTGTGTCATGATATGTATCTACCATTACGACATCATATGGAAAGAATAATTTCACTGCCCTGAAAGTCTCTGTGCTCATGTCCCTCCCCTGCCCCATACTTCTGGTAACCACTGATCTTTTTACTGTCTTTACAGTTGAATGTCATATAGTTGGAATCTTACTATATGTAGCTTTTGCACTTAGCGATATGCAATCAAGTTTTTTCCATGTCTTTCCATGGCTTGATAGCATTTATTTTTAGCACTGAATAATACTCTATTGTCTAGATGTACCACAGCTTGTTTATCCATTTACCTACTGAAGGACATATTGGTTCCTTCCAAGTTTTGACAATTACAACTAAAGCTGCTACAAACATCTGTGTGGGTGTTTTTGTGTGGAGATACATTTTTAACTCATTTGAGTAAATACTAAGGCACATGCATGATTGCTGAATTGTTTGGTTAAGATTGCTAAATTGTATGTTTAGTTTTGTAAGAAACTGCCAAACTGTCTTCCAGGGTAACTGCACCATTTTGCATTCCCACCAGCAATGAATTAGAGGGCTTGTTGCTCTACCAGTATTTGGTGTTGTCAGTGTTTTGGGTTTTAGTCCTCTAATAGATATATAATGATATCTCGTTTTAATTTACAATTTTCTGACAGCATGTAATGTTGAGCATCTTATTATATGCTTATTTACCATCTGAATATCTTCTTCGGCAAGGTATCTGTTTAGATGTTTTGCCCATTTTTAAATTGAATAGTTTGTTTTCTTATTGTTGAGTTTTAAGTACTCTTTGTTGTTTTGGATACCAGTCTTTTTAAGGGATATGTGTTTTACAAACATCTTGTCCCAGTCCGTGGATTTTAAAAAATTTTTCTTGGCAGAATCTTTCACAGGCCAGAAGTTTTTAATTTTAATGAAATCCAACTTAGCAGTGCTTTCTTTTGTGTATCATTCTGTTGGTATTTTATCTAAAAAGTCATTGCTAAACCCAAGGTCATCTAAATTTTCCACTATGTTATCATCAGGAGTTTTATAGTTTGTGTTTTAAATTTAGATATACAATCCAATTTGAGTTAATTTTTGTGAAAAGTGTGAGATCTGTGTTTAGATTCAATTTAAGAACATTGCTTATATACCAGATTCTTCATGAACCACTTTTCAAGATTGGTAATTCCCCCATTCTAAATTTAAGGAAATGGAGGCTCATGAGGATTTAATATCACACCCAACTTCATTATGTCCTGGCAGAGGAGAGATTTGAATTTAGGTCTATCTTGGTCTCAAAACTATCTTTCCACAACATTGTACTCCTTTTCAAATTGAAATGAATGGGCTTTTTAGAAAGATTTTGCAACATCTATTTTCTACTCTAAAATCCATGTCCATTTTGGAATAGAATTTATTTTGAAATTAAATAGATATCTAAAGGAGAATAAAATATTGAGATCCACAATGGTATAACAGAAATACAAGGCTTGACTTTTGCAAGTAGGCTACTAAATCTGCAATTAAGGTAATGAAAATGACATTATAAAGACCAATGCTGACCCTAGAAAAAGTTGTGAATGAGGTAGTGTTTTAATAATAAGCATACTTTAAATTATGTCACATAAAATATCTGGGGATGTTAGAATTTTCATCAAAGACATCATTAAAGACCCTGACTTTCCCTCTAGCTTGAGTTCCATAATTTTTAGTGGGCTTGCCTTTGTCCTCATGCTTGTTGGCTCATAATGGAAATACGGCCAGGCCAGTCACCACATCTATTCTCTAGGAAGAAAGAAGGGAGAGAGTATGGCACCTGCCACATCTATTCCTTTAGTTAGAAAAGGTAAGAGCCCCTCACACAGACTTTCCTTTACATCTAAATGGGTAGGGCTATGTTACTTGGAACTCATATGTTCCAGCCTGTATAATGAAGGACTGGCAATGGAGAAGGGGGCTGAAAGGCTGTTGAATGTACCCATTCAAAAGTTTTTGTCCTAGAAACCTCTTATAAAAATCTTATCTTATCTCTTCCCCATCTCTTATTGTATGTGAAGTCTCTAGCTTAGTGACTTCTTAACCTCACATCCCCAATTCTGGCTCCTCTGATTATTATTATTTTTCTCAGGCCTATATATATTATACTTAGGAGACCACTGGAGAAGCTATATTGGTGAAATGGGCACTAATACTTTGGAGAAAAAGGCCCTAACAATTGGCTTTCTCAAATCCTAGTACATTCATTTAATATTCACTTAGTCCAACAAGTTCATAAGCACTGCACTGGTAATAGGGAACACATCAAGAACAACAACAACAAAAAGCATACTAAGGGAAAAGAGACCTAATTATTTCATTAAATCTCAAATAAAGCTTTCAATTTGTCTGTGGTCATCCTCAATACCCAGTAGACACTCAAGAAATGCATTCACAGTCATCTGACTTGGTATAGACACATATCTTTTTATATTCTAATAGGCAGTTAGTAGTACTCAGCATTTACGACATGTATATCAATCATCATATGGGTTCATTAAGAATATGAGTGACTTTACACTGAACTGAGTGCCTTTACAGGTCAGGATTGGTCTTTGACAGGGTCAGGTTAAATCCATCACAAGGCCATCTCTTGCAAGTACCAATTGAATAGTGAGCACATTAGTGCGGGAACAATAAGGTCAAGTAGAAGGATTTTATTTTTTTAATTACAGAACACAGCACAGACCTTTTCTCAAGAAACCTATTTTCTAACTGGACAGATTGCTCAATCACCATATCAACAACTTGAAAGGGAACACTGGGAATGTAAATGCTAAGCAGATACATTGAGGAAATTATAAACTTGGGTTGAATTAAATAAATCTTTAGCAAGAAACACATTTTCATGGATCCCGATAAACACCAGACTGCTTTTGGATATAGTTCAATTTAATTTCAAAGAGTTTGATTAAGAGAGTTAAAAATGACAGAGAATAGGGGAGGCTGACAAAAAAAAAAAAAGAAGCAATTGTGCTTGCTGGACAAGTTTGTTAGGGCACCCTCAAGGCCTGCCCATAAAGAATCTCTAAAAAGGAAATGAATTAAAATGAAAAGAATGGCCACCAAAGAAGAAGAGCTTAAGGGGCAGGAGAGAGACGATTTGGCTCCAGGAGTCTGTTTCCCTAACATATTACCTGCCTGTCCTCTTGCCAATGGACCTGTTTTGTAGCATAAAGGTGTTTCCCCAGAACAAATGAGCTGTGAAGATGCCAAAAAGGAGTGCAGCTTTAGCCATCAATCCTCACTTTCATTCATTCCCTAACTCTGCTTATTTTTCTGTTTGATTTGATGGGAGGAGACTTTTTGATGCCGAACAGCCTGGTGAGAGACTGTGGCTGACTGAAGCTACAGAGGGATTTATTGTATAGATTGGCGCCTAGCCTGGGAATATCAGCTGCAATCAGCTGACAGTCATATGACTAGATGGGACATTTCAGATTATTTCCCGTCGTTTCCATGCAATCAGCATTTGTCCAGTAGAGGTCCCATTCTAATCTGGAGATTGCAATGAGCTCAGGGATTATGAAGTGAATGCAGTATACTTGCACTTGGGGTTTCTGGTGGTGTCTATACTACACGTGACTGAATGGTGAAAACATGAGAGACTTTGAAAACACATGAGGGCATAGGACCCAAATTCTCACCTTTTGAAGGCTTCAGCCCTTGGGAGATCATAGAAGACTTCTCATGGGCATTGAGAGCTCATAAAGGGCATGCTTACAGGATAGAAATAACTTTTGTTTATTTATAGGAAAGTAAAATAGGAATAGAAAATTCCTTGTTGCTGAAAAGAAAGATTACAGGGGTGCAGGCAGATTTTGAAGAAGTTAGAGAATTTGTGGATCTGTTACTTAACTAATGGAAGCAATAAATAATCCTCTAATGACTTCTTCATACCTGCTGCAAGGACAGTTACAGCCACATTATACTTGAAGCCAGGAGATTTAAAAGTCACAGATGCCAAAAAAGAGCAAGGGACCTAAAAAACCTATTAGGTAAGTAATACTCCAAGGAAAAAATAATATGAGTATTATAAAAATTAACATTTAAAAAATGCATATAGGTGTGCTGGCTTTATAGTAGTCTGTGGAAATTCCATAGGCTTGTGTTTTTATAAAAAGAACATACTTTGGAAGTTGGACTTGAAGGCATGAAGGAGGAGAGGAGCACAGGAAGGGTTCCCAGCCAAAAGAGGGATGAGAGTGTGGAAGTCCCTTCAGTTTGGCTTCCCCAAACTGTATTCAACCCCCTTCTCCTGTTCCTCTTCCCAAATGGAAGCGGAACAGCCACACTCTCTCTTTCCCACACTCCCTTGAAACTGAGAGTGGCCATTCGACCCATTTCTGGTGAAGAAGGCATTAAGCAGATTTGCAGAGGGACTTTTGGGAAAGATATTTTGCTTTCTGATTAAAAGGACAAAAACTTTCCCTTGCCCCAATTCCTACTTGAAATGCTGAACTGAGGTCAAATGTTTGTAACCATGAAACAAAATCAGAAGGACAGAGGCAATACCTTGAGCGTGGCTAAGCAGAGAGACACGTAGTTTGGGAGTGTAATAGTTACTGAGCCACCTTATGGATTCCGGAAGTGCCTACTCCAGAATTCTTGAAAAACAATCCCACTGAAAACATGTGTTTTTTTCTGTATATGCCGTAACAGGCATTTTAATTTATGAAGAAGAATTAAGGAAGATGTCAGATAGTAGAAGCAAAATTTTTCTTACCTAGACCCTGCCTTTAAACACACACTTTCTCTTTTACCATTTGAATTAAAGTAGTTAGAAGTTATATAAAATAATAATAATAATTAATAATAATAATAGATAAATACATGCTAATGTATAAAAGGAGATCAATATCTAGTGTTTATTTCTGATTTGTGACTGTGTAGACATTATTATAAAAGAGTTAAGAAGAATTGAATAAACAGATCGCTGGGGAAGCTTATAGCATCTCTGTCTACGATATCTTAAGTAGTTATTGTCCTGTTTGAGAGCTGGGCATTGAATTACTTTGTCTTTGAGACCCACTTGTACTCTAAGAATAAGAGCATATGAGCAAATGAGAAAGCTGTCTTTTTTGTTTCCTACATTTTGGCTTATCTCTCTGTCTGAGCTGAGCCTTGGCCATTGTTCCATGTGCCTCCTCTTCCTCGCCTATCAGTCTTCCTCTGCTTTAATTTCCATCTTCCCCATCAACTTTTGCTTGCTGTGTATTCAATGGACATTCTTGCTTGCCTTTCACAGGATGTCTCCTCTCTGTAAGTAATCTGCTTTTCCTTTCTGTGTACTTTCCTGCTCTCCTGTATGGTTTTATTTACTCTTTCTTTCCTTACCCTCATTTGTGACCTTCACATTTTGTTATGTTCTCTTTCCCTTTTCATTCCCCTTTGTCTCTATTCTTCCCTCCTTTCCTTGAATGGAAATGAAAAATAATAAACTATAAAATTATGCCTTTTGAAGATACTCGTGATTTATTAAGCAGATTACAGAACGGAAATGAATGTACCAAACATGATGATGAACTGATGAAATTCTTACATTATCTAATTTTCATAAAGCAGCATAATTTAACCTTCTCCTTTAAAATCTTGTTTTATTACAAAAAGGGACTTTCACTCTGGCTTCTTGAGTATCCTCCTGCTTGGTTTCTTTCCCTTTCCTAGTTTCATTTTTCTTCGGAGAGGCATTTTTGATGATCCAGAATGCTGATGGATAGATAGAACTGAATGGGCTGACAACTGAGAAAAATTAAACCTGAATCTCAAGAGAGGGCTCAGACATAGACATATTAAAACAAAACAAGACAAAAAATCTCTAAGTGATTTTAATGTGTAACCAGAGGTGAGTACCTCATACAATATTCTAGAACAGGCATTGTCAATATAGCACTACCTATTAAGATTGTGTAAGTCAAGGTTGGACTGGAAATATAAGGAAACCCCCCATTGCTTTGAGGATGGTAAAATAAAGGAGAAAAAAAAAACCTCTCCTCATGAGAGTATCAGGACTTCCCAAAAGGGTAAGAGGAGGCTGAGATGACACTGTGTAGGCGCTGCCCACGTTCAGGGGTATGCCCGAAGTTAAAATTGTTTCCAAAAACCCCTGTGTAACCACAGACAGCGCTGAGCTTGTCATACTTATATTTAGAAACAAAGCACAAACTACATGAAGGAATTCCATCAGACATGATAAATTTAAAATAAAAAGCTCTCTCTAGCTCATAAAGAAAAATTAAGTTTTATGCTCTAGTCATCTTGTTGAAAAATGCCCGGAGAAAGCAGTTTTTTTCTTTTTTTTTTTTTTAACTCAGTGGGAGCAAGCATAACAATTTTTAGGGTGGGTAATTTTGTAAAAAGTTTTCCCAGGTAGTTTAACTGAAACTTTTAGGAAGTTTTTTTTTTTGCTCCATTTAATGATTCAAGTTTAGAGTGCTGGGGCATGTGTGTGTGTGTGTGTGTGTGTGAGAGAGAGAGAGAGAGAGAGAGAGAGAGAGAGAGAGAGAGAGAGAGAGAGAGAGAGAGACAGAGAGAGACAGAGAGACAGAAAGAGATAAAGATTACAAAGTGGATCAGACACAGTTGGTAAAAGTTTATATTAGGACAAAATGTCTGGCAGGCAACTTGGCAATACTATTTTTTAAAAAACTTAGAATTTTGCATTCTACTTCCAGAAATTTTCCTGAGGAAATGATCATGGAATGATAGACTGTTATAACTATTTATATTAGCAAAAAATTGAACACATTCTGCATGTAACAAAATAAGTAAATATAATACACATACATATATAATTCCACATTTAATGGGATGTACTATGCATTCATCAGAAATAATGTTACAGAAGAATTTTCTGCCATATGAAAAAGTGGTTGTATGAATTGTTTATTAAAAACATCAGGTTACATAATTGCATATATGATATTACCTTGCTTGTGTTAAAATATGTATTTATTGTTATAAAAAAGACCAAATGAGTATAACATCGAAAAGTTTACAGTAGGTATTCACAGAAAGCAAGATTCTTGAAAATAGGAAATAAATAGCTGCATTTGGATACATAGCGTGTTATTAAAAATATATTGTTGAATTTTATTAAATTGTGTGATAGAATTATAGGTGATTTTTATTTTCCTGTTATGCCTATTTTCTAAGTTTTCTGCAACTAATTGATGTTACTTAAAAATGAGAAAACATGCCAAAATTTACACTATAGAAAATTTGAGTATCTAAACAAATAATAAAATAAATAAAAATTAGTTTAATTTTTGTTTAAGTGGTAAAATCACAAAATAATGAATACTCTTTTAGTCTTTAATATATCTTTATATACATGTACATGCACACACACACATACCCCTTGAAAATCATACTTCTGATGATATAATTGTGTTCATAGGGAACTCAGAAGAATCTACAGATAATTCATTAAAACACAAAGTCTTTATAAAAAAGTCAATCATAATTATATTTTTATATAATAGCAAACAAGTTAGAAAAAGTAATCAAAAATTTTTAAAAAGTCATTAGCTACAAAAGCAGTTAAAAAAAAACTTGAGGTAGGTACATAGAAACACCTTTTCCAGAAGAGGAACAGTGATGCTATAGAGAGTATTGTAACTTGAATTATTAAACCCAAGTGGTCTGACTTTAGACTATATGCTTTCCCTGAATTAATGGGGGAAAAATCAAATTCCTCACTATTTTCTACCATAACTCAAAATCAATTTCTGAGGTAATAAATACTTAAATATGAAAAACAAAGCTTAAAAATATTTAAATAAAATATAGGATAACATTTTAATGTTCTCTGGAAAGAAAAATATTTCTAAACTAAGATTTTTGCTCATACAGGGAAAAAGAAATCGAGAACATTAGAATGAAGACTTTCAGTTTGTGAAAACTCAGCCAAAACTTTGGAGATCTTTGCCACATACATGTCTAATGAAAAAAATAATAACAATGATAAGAATATTTAAAGCAGGCTACAAATTAATAAAAATATGGCAAACAACAATAAAAAAATGGGAAATTGAACAAAAGATATGAGTTAGACTTATAACAGAAGAGCTAATTCAAATGATCAAAAAGTATACAAAAAATTTTCAAACTCATTAGAAACAAGAAAAATTTATACCAAATTTGGAGTGAGATACTATTTCATATCTACCAGACCGTTAAAAACAAATAGCTTTTTAAACAACATTAAATGTTGGCAAGAATGTTGGACAATGAAACATCTAAAATATGACTATAAATCAAAGCATAAAACTTTTTTTCAAAATAAAAAAATGATTGGCATCATTAAGTAATATCAAATGGTTATATACCCTTTGACATGTCACTTTTAGTCATGGATGAACACCCAGGGTAAATTTCAGCACATGTGTCCAAAAGACACAGACAAAAATATTCGTTTTTTTTTTTTTTTCTAACAGATAAAACCAGAAACAACACAGATACAGATAAACAAGAGAATGCATAAATAAATGTGTTATACTGGTACTGCTAAATACTATGTCACAGTGAAAATGAAGAACCACACACTACGCTCAACAGCATAGATCGTGACGAATGAAAAAAGCAAGTCACAGAAGAACAATTACATGAAGTTCAAGCCTAAGCAAAATAAAGCAATACATTCTTTAGAGATAAATATTTATGTAGAATAACCAGGATGGAAAACAGTAGGATCATAAACCCCTATCGAAAAACACTACTCTTTTCTTAAAAAGCTTACTTTCTAACTGGGAAGATTTGTTCACTCACATGCACTAAATCTCAAGTCTCTGGAATAATGAATAAAAATGGGCCTGGGGAAGGGTACATGGGACTTCAAAAGTGTTGCTAATGTCTAATTTTCTTAAACCCAGTGGTAGGTAAGCAAGGATGCATTTAATTATTATTCTTTGGACCTTATACAGATGTTGTAAATTTGCTTTTTGACAATATTTAGTCCATTTTTTTGTTAAAGAATAAAACCTCGAAAATGTGAGAAAACTTTATTAAAGCAGTTTGAGCAGTCTAAACATTCCTCTTAGACATGGTGGTGTGATCTTTTGAGACGGATGTCATTTTTAAACTTGGCTGTGTGACATCTCTGAGCCTTAGTTTTCTTTTGTCAAATGGGAATAATACTTAATTCATAACGTATTGTTAAGATTAAATGAGATTTTTTAAAAAGTCCAGCTCACGAACTGGCATATAGTAAGTATGCAGTATGTGTGCTTTTATTATCATTATTAAAATACATCTATCATAATAGTGGAGTTCTTTAAAAATGAACAGAAATAGAAATTAAGGTCTTCCAAAATGAAATGTGCTGAAGTTATATTAAATTAGTGCTGGATTATTTATAATATTGATCCCAAATTTAAAGAATATATTTTGTTCAAATAACTCCAGAAATCGCTGCACGTTGTCTAGACTTTCTCACAGCTCACTTTATAGGGGACGTTAACGTGTCACTTGCATTTTGTTCATCACAGTAGGCTTCATTACTAAACATTAGGATGGGTCGCCAGATGGCAAGCATTGACGATCATTCATATTAATGTTCCCATCAAAAGGAGATAAAGGGAGTTTAAGTTCAAAGAGGAGACTGTTCGGCGACAGGTCTGAGCAGACTTGACTGAGAAATGCCGCCTTAAATTACACTAGGATTTAGAGGCAGGCAGGGACCCGGCTCCTCCTGAGGTTAAGGTTTTATGTGGGCACTCCATCTGGATGACATCATTTGATAAAATTATTTCAAAGAGAATTGGTTTTACAACCCCAAAGAGGTGGACTTGGGGTAGCTCCCACTGGCAGAAGTCAAACTACTTAAAAGAAAAAAAAAAGTTTCACTGTTGAAGCTTCTGAACCAAACGAAGACAGTTTCCTCCAATGGTAAGGAACTAAGACAAATATCACATTTCCTGGCTGCCCACTCAACTTACCACACCCCTCCCCCAGCTCCCCTTCAGCAACAGAGAAAGAAATCACAGTAATGAATTAATAATTCTGTGAGGCAGACTTTCCTGTGTGATTCAGCCCCGCAGCCCGAAGAGGGGCAGGCAGCAAGTTCTTTAACTCTGCGCGCTCTGGACTGGCTTTCAATATTAGACATCTGGAGTTTTTGAAAATTAACACTGGAACAAAAGTGACTATCATACTCCACGTCCCCTTCACCCACCTTCAGTCAAAACTTTATTTTAGATTTCTTTGGGGCACTAAAAATGAAAAAGAAAAGAAATGAATGGGAAACACTATCTAGAGATATAGAAATCAAACCAATACTAAAAGTGTATCGTAGCAATTACCACCACCTATGATTGATTTTATGACAAACTAAAGGAAAAACGTGTTTTAACCATAAGTGTCACTTCTTCAACTCTGTACTCAGCTCCTTCCTCTCTCTTTCCAGCATATCTATTTAATCATGCATGACTGCAGCACAGTGATGCAACAGTTTCAATGTAAGTACCTTATCTTGACCTGGAACAAGAAACCTGTGTGACTGAGGAGCTGTAGACAGCACGTCCCTTGGGCATAAAAATAGCAGTGAGAGTTTTTCCACTGTGGTCTTGAAGGGTTATCTGAAGCACCTGAACCCCCTGGGAAGTGCCCTCCAGTAATCCACAGACCAGCTGGGGACTCCAGAGTACTGGGCTGACTTTCTTGCCCTACACATTTCTAAGATAAGAATCTAATAATAAATTCAATCTCCAGTCCTGTTGTCGGCTTTCCGGGTTTTCAAAACCTGAAATATTTACCTAAAGCAACATACATGTCCAGAGGACATCCCGTTCACCCTCAGTGGGATGGAGGGACTTTGAGATGTCCCTTTGACTCACTTTTCAGTCCTCCACTGACATCCACAGGATAACATCTAGTAGGTGAGCTTCCCACTAACAGGAAGTATGAATTCTTTCAGATCGCTAGGGTATAATAAACATCTTATGCTAAAACCTCACAGGACACCCTAACCTGGGGAGGGTGAATTACTGTAGAGGAAATACTGCTGTCTCACAATCACACACGATGGTTGTCTACCCAAGCAGAGACTGAGAGAATCCCCAAAACGTGACTCTCTGGGACCACTCAAAATTCACTATTATTGTTCTCCAGCACGTGACAGAACATTCTAGAAAGTGTCCAAAGGCTTCTCACTCACAAAAGAATAAGAAACTCCAGATATGACTTCTGGCTGAGAGGTATTTGGACAACGGCCTTCCTCTGAGTGGAAGTGTTTGGGCTTCGGTGCCCAGGGCAGCAGAGAGAAGTCATCTCACCTCCTTCCCACTCCCTCTGAGAAACCTCTGCCTTGGATTTTGATATCACAAATCAATATGATCTTATCTATTAAATGCATTTCACAGAAGCTATATATAGATTACTTGAATATAGACTGCCTTCCAGTTACAAGTATGTTTCCACAGTTAGGAAACATTTTGGCTTTGATCTTTTTTAATAATGTTAACATTTACTTTAAGAAGAAACTGAGATTTAACCTTTGTGCATTTGATTCTTTCCCACAGCCTTCCCTGAAACTGGGGTAGATGGACACAAAAATTCTTACGATTTTAACACTGGTTTAAAAATATTCTACTGGACCTTGTTGTTATTTATAACTTTAATGCCTTTTATGAAAGATGTATGCTAGTAACAAGGTATTTTTAGTTTGTTGAACAACATAATGGATTCTGGGTTTGGAATTTTGGAAGAAAGAGCTGGGGGGGAGTATAATTGTTTATTGAATTTATCAATCACTGCTTTCCTTTTCAGATAGCATGCATTTGGTCTTGTTTAAAAAATCCTTTTCTATCCTCAAGTCAGAAAAATGTTCACCATTGTTTTCTTCTCAAAGGTTTAAAGTTACACATGAATGCTTGCTCTAAAGTTGATTTTTGTGTGTGGTATAAGCTAGGACTTCAACTTTAATTTGGTCTGTAATTGTATCTAGGTACCTTCCTTTCTCTACTACTCAGCTATGTCACCCCAGTTATGTAACATATTACTATGAATGCATGTGCATGTGAAGTGATACTCCTTCTTACTGGTGATCAAAGAAATGGTAAACAAGACTATCAAGGTACCATTTTATATCCATTTAATCGGTATAAAATGTGCCGATACCAAACTCTATTATTTACTATCAATTGTTTATCTGGGATAAATCCAGCTAGCTCGTGGCATATTTTATCTTTCTATACATGATTAGATTAGGTTTTCTAATTTGTGTTCTTATATTGATGGCTGAATTTTTCTTTCTCAGTCTACTTTTGTCTAAATTTGGTAGCAAGTTCATACTGAATTCATAGAATGGACTGAGGAATATTCTTACTCCATGAATTATAGGGCTAAAATGAGGGATAGTTTTTAAGAAAACTTTTTTTATAATTCCAAAAATATATATATTTATTACTGGAAATTATAAAAATACCCAAAATTATAATGTAAAAATAATTTATAGCATTATTATGTAGGGGATACTACTAATTTACTGGTAAGTATATTTTGGTACTTTTCCTTCTAGAACTTTTTGTCAATTTCTGCAAGATGTATTCAGTTCACTCATGAGTCTCTTTATATACCTATGGATACACACACACACACACACACACGAGTTATGATCATAGCAGCATATACTATTTTATCTACTTCTTTCACTACTTCATTAGCACTTCCCCATGCTATGAAATATTCTTCAAAAGCAGGAATTTTAGTAGCTGTATATTAAAGCTAATTATTAAAATGAATCCATATTAAACTCCCTCTGGGTCTCAAAGGAAAATTTTTATATATTTTTAGGTGAGTAGTTAATTTTAAAAACTTAGTACAGTAATATAGTAATGCATATTTTCATTTCCTGTTAAACTTCAGACACCTGCCACCTTTATTCTTAGCTCCATCCTAGTCCTGAGCCAGCTGGCCTGACCAAACCTTGAAATACATCAGGTGCCCCAATCCTACCCATAGTTGCCATCTTAAATTTATGTCAGAGCCAAGCCACTGTGCCTGAAGTGGACACCAATACCTTCAGTCCACTGAGACCCATCATTTCTCTTGCTCAGCCCATGCCTCTGGGCAGCTTGTCTTGATTAATGCCAACACTCTCGGTATAGGCCTGGTGTCAGGTCATGAACTGTACTCAGATTTCCTGGGGCCTTGATAATATGCTGTCCTATTGCTGAATATTTATTCATTTATCTTGTTAGTCAGTTGGTCAAATCAACAAAAATATATTGATTGCCTACTCCATGCCAAGCTACTATGTGGACTTTGATCTTTTGCTGAGATATCATCGCACATATACAGACCCCAGTGAACCCTGTCTGCCTGATTCTGAAAATCACTTCTTCATGGACAGTTCTATTTTGCTTCAAATTGGACCTCTTAGATATTGATACCATATCAAAGTTACTATAAGCCTTTGGGCACTTAACTTGAAAATATGTTACATAAGACCCACTTTTATAGCCTGGCTGTCCTCCACTAATTCTGGCTTCCTCTTCTATCTTCATTTCCCCTTTGCCAAGGTCCAAGCAGATTTTTCAGGTAAGCTTTCCTGGGTTCTGACCTTTGTAACATTTATAGTTTACCTAAATGTCTTCATATACATTTTCCTTTTCTAACTTTAAATCTTAAAATAACTCTGTGAGTTAGGTGGAGAAGCTTGTTAAATTTCTATTTCAGGTAAGAGAAAATTGGCTTTAAAAGTCAATGACTTCCTTATGTTTATATAGTTAATAATTGGCCTCTTTAGGACTTTAATGCAGACCTTTTGTGTCTTATTTCAATGTTCTTTCCACTTGATGGGGGCTGGAGATACCTAATAACCATTTTGAATTGCCCTTCATTCCATCTCAGGAGGCAGCCAACTTTCCAGCATGAAAAATTAATGTATCAGGCCTCTTAGGGCAACACTTTAACCCCAAAATAATTACACAAAAAGTATAAATATCAGATACTGTTACAGTTAGTAGGATAAAAACCAGTGGATGTGAAGGATCTTTGAGAAATCTCTCTTAAGTTGTCCTGGTCTCTTGTACCTAGAGCCAGAACCAGTGTGAGAATATGGTTCTTAGTATGCACAGATCTATCAAGGGGAAAGCTCTGTACAGCATTTCAACAGATTCAAACTAACGTGGCTATTTCAGAGTAGAGAAGTTATCCTAATATACATGCAGTCATGAGTCACATAACATTTTAGTTAATGATGCACTGCGTATGTGATGGTGGTCCCATAAGATTATAATGGAGCTGAAAAATTCCTATAGCCTAGTGATGGACATTGCAGTGCAGTGCGTTTCTCACATGTTTGTGATGATGCTGGTGAAGACAAACTGCGCTGCCAGTCACATAACAATATAGCAACTATAATTATGTACAGTACGTAATACTTGATAATAATAATAAATGACTATGTTATTGGTTTATGTATTAATTATACCTTACTCTTTAATCATTGTTTTAGAGTGTACTCTTTCTACTTATAAAAAAGTTATCTATAAACGAGTATGCCAGCGTGTTACTCTGGCAGCAGCCTCATATATCATGTGTTTACCGTGTCTTTTGATTGCACAATTTTCTCTCGTGCTTGATTTAATCTCATGTTGTTTTCTACAGGAACATGCCTATATGGGCTTGTGGCCTACCAGCAATAGGCTATACCATACAACCTAGGTGTGTAGTAGGCTATACCATTTAGGTTTGTGTTACGAGCACTCTATGATGTTCACAAAACAAAAGTGCCTAACAAGCACTTCTCAGACTATCTCCATTATTAAGAGGCACATGACTGTCATGTAGAAGCAGTGCTAGTTGTTACCATTATTGCTGGCTCTTTCGAGCTCTCCTATCTGTATATAAGCTATCTTGCTAGCAAGATTCTTATTTAGATGGCCCTTCTGAGAGGAACTCACTGGAGACCTAAAGCAAAAGAAAAGGAAAAAATAATTATCCTCTGATGACAGCCATAGGTAGCAAATATAGGCAGAATGAAAATGCAACTTTTCCTGAGCTTTTCTCTTGCAACCATTCTATCAGTTTTGTTAACATTATATTTCCTATGTTAAATCTCTTCCTGCTTAGAATTTCTAGATATTTGTTTGTTTGTTCTTTTTCCTGACCTAAGTTTGACTGATTCCAGCACTTTCACCATGGTGCTGTAATTTTGGTATTTGTGTCTGTCTCTTTGTCTGAATGGGAGCTCCTGCAGATATGGGTGTGTCTCATTCATGTTTGTATCTCAATACTTTCAATACAGAAGGCACTCTCTCACTGTTAAAAGAGTACCCAAATTTGATTGGAGACAGTGTGAGATATTTTTGAGCAAACCATGAAATACATATCCCAAGTAGGGAAAAAAAGAAAATCTTCAAAGTGTTGACTTTAATCTAGACTTTTTTGTGTGGGTCAACTAGTTGATTCACATTTACAGCACTACCTTGATTAAGAAATTTTATGCAAAGAGTCTCTTTATAACCAAGTTGGAGCTCTTAAGAAATCTCAAAAATACTTGTAATACAAATTAGCACTGACATGCTTGTTAAGGATCAATTCAATGGTGCATGTCTTCCCATTAAAGTTCATTAGTGGTGGTCACTATAAGAGAGACTACATATATGGTTTTCATTTTTCTGGCCCATAGTTGGAGGGAAGGAGGGAGGGCTGGGTAAAATATAAAATTCTGAGTCCTAATTAATACTGTGTCAACTTTTGCTTCTGGAGAAAGTCCAAACTGTGTCAGGCCTTGAGTTAGGCATTTGGGACACAGAAAAAGAATTTCTTTACTTTAAGAAATTCACATTGGTGATTAACAAGTTAACCAGTAATTATAAAATAGTGACAGAGAGTGCACAGAGTATGATGGGAACACCTAAGAAAATCAGCTAACTCAGATTGCAGGGTGTGTGAGAGAGATGTTTTCTTGAATTAAGAGACTCTTAAGTTAAATCCTGAGGGCTACATAGAAGTTGGCTAGGGGATAATTGTGGTTTTGGTAGTGGGAACGGCAGAAGCAAGCTCGGGGTCATGGGGTCATGGGCTCATAGCATGCCTGGATTTTGTGTGGACGTGCATGTACACAGAGAGCTACAGGCCCACATCATAGAGGGCCATGTGGGCCACAGCAAGAAGCTTGGACTTAGCTGAAAGGCTAGGCAGGGCTTTTAAACACCAATCCTATGCTTTACCAAAATTCTCCTCAGAGTTCAGGGACCCCAAGCTTCATTCAAGTTCTTACCCCTGAAATCCTCCTGGTCTAGGGTAACATATGGTTCCAAGGAGGGACATGGTTGAATGGACATTTAAAGAGATCCCACAGGCTGCAGTGTAGAGGATGGTTTGTAGGGGTCTTAATTAAGAGCAAGAAGACCAGTTACCAAGCTGGTGTGGTAATTGATGGGCATGGGGGCCTAGGAGAGCTGCTAAATTTCAAACAAATAGACTTTAACTATTCTTTCCTTTTTTTTATTTCCTTCCTTCCTTCCTTCCTTCCTTCCTTCCTTCCTTCCTTCCTTTCTTCCTTCCTTCCTTCCTTCCTTTCTTTCTTTTCTTTCATGAAAAAAATTTCTTTAAGAAATTTTTGTTTCTCTTTATTTTATTTTTGTTCTTATTAAATAGTATTTTATAGAATAATTCTCCATTTACCATATGGTTTTCCACATATGCCTACTATATTATTCTGACATCTGTTAGCAAATTCTCTGACAATCAGGTATCATCATTAATGTATTTTTGGGATAGAAGAGACATTAGTATATTTACTCAGACATGGAATACCAAGTTGTCTTTTCCTCAAAAATACAAAATTGTACATAGACAATAAGAAGAGGCATAAAGTCAGTTTAAAAAATATGTTTCTAAATTCTGTGGATAAATAATTGCGGTACATTTTCCACAGACCCACAAGCTATTTTGCTGCCTCTAAGGGCTGTGTTTAGCTTGTGCTTGGCCAATGGGGCTGATCATTTTGTGGATCCAGAAGTTTCTGTGTCAACAATTTTCTTTCCAGACTTTCAGACTACTTTTTTTTTTTTAACTGTGCAAAGGACTGTTTCTTTTTAATGTCTTTATAAAATGTATTTTTTTTTTTTGGCCAGCAGTAATTTTACATTCTTTCTCTTCCAGTCTTTCATGGCTTTTAGAAGGCTAGAGATCTCAGTCTCAGATAAAAAATTGAAAAATGTCTCCTACTTTAAACATATTCTACACTTTGAATATGGTGTTTAAATAAAAAGCAACTTCATATATGAGTTAGAAAACATAATACTTTCAAAAGAGGGGAAAAGGTAGTTGGTAACGTGACAATTATTTTTACTTTAAAGTGCCTGCTTTAAGAACCACAAACCTGATGATACTTTTAAATCCTCAAGAAGGCATAAAACAACTACCAGGCTTCTATCTAGTCATTTTAAGTTTTCTAAACTTAAGTTTAAGTCATTTTCAGTTTAAGTTTTCTAAAGATGATCATCCGAAGTGTGAGATGCTCGCTGCTTCCTATTTTCTGGCTCAATATTCTACTTGAAAATCTAACTATAAAACTGGAATTCACAGAGAAGCATCATATACTTATGAAACTAGTTCAGCATTCAACCAACTTGGTAATTGATTTCACCTTTATTAAACTGCTGGTGGGAAAGGGTGTGCGACACCCTGAACATGGAGAATTTCAAGAGCAAGGATTTGAATTATGTCAGTTTTCTAAAACCTGAAGAGAATTTCACTGACTCATATGATTGGAAGATATTAGAATGCCCTCCCACCCCTGCCCAGTAAATAGATCACTACTATTTTAAAGGCAGGGGGTGGGTTGGGGTAGGAGTGGGGAGGACAGTGACAGAAGGTTTTATTCTGCTTCTTTCCTTAGTCATTTCAGGATTCTAATTTTTTAATATAAGAAAATTCATGCTTGTGCTTGCTATGATTCTTCATGCTTTAATTATGTCTTCTCTTATTTTGATTCATCTGTGGTATAGCAGCTGAATGTCATTTTTAATATAATCAAGTATTATAGTAACATTTCAAAATATGTCCAACCTCATGATTGGACTACCTAAGAAATTCCAAAGATTTCCTAAATCAATAGCATTTAACTCAAGATTCTCAGGTAGAGACTTGAGAGGGTTATGTCTTGGAAATAAGATTTTTCCTGGGAGTTAAAAAATAAACCAGCTCAGAAATGTACAAAGTCATCAGAAGAGATAGTGTGTGGCCTAATTGAAGGTATTGACATGATTAGGGGAAAATGGTCCAATCAGAAGATGGAGATGGTGACACAAAGATCAGGTAGGATCTCGAAGGTGCACATGGTCCATCCAAGCACCACATGCAGGCAATAGCCTCCTGGAGGACTCCTGTTGTCTACAGAATGAAGACTTTACCTGTTGGAACCTGGAGGTGGTCCTATCCCAATATACAGAAGAATTCATTTATTATTATCTCCTTGAGATCTGATTTTAGGCTCACCAGGAATCCCGATAACAGGGATTCCTGTGGAATAAGCCTCTGAAGAGGGTGGTACACTGACCAGTGGGTGCAAGTGTTTGTACCTCTCTTGTAAGTTGTTCTCACATAAATTATCAATTTAGTAGCATATCTTTGATCTTGATCAATATGATATTGCCTCTGGAAGATGGAGATTTTATGGCACTTTTATGCCCAAGAAAACTCACAATGATAATAAATGCCACCTAGAGAGGGTGCAGATGACAAGGTGATGACCCGCAGAAGACAATACATGAAAGAAGTTACGTGCCCTCTTCAAATGCCCTAGGTACCTTTGTGTGATTGTGTTTCTTTTCCCTGATTGCCTCTGAGAAAATTGTTCATACTCTTTTGGCTATTAGAGATTTCAAACCCTGGCTGCATACTACATTCACCCGAACTTAAAAAAATTCAAAACCTGAGAGCACCATCCTATGCCAGTTAAAAATGGAATTCAGCATGGACTCATTTTAAAAGACTTCTAGGGGATTCTACTATGTCCCCAGGGTTGAGAACCATTCTATTGTAAGAAGAGGGGAAGAATTTCCCTAATATATTTTTAAAAACATTTACTAGGCATTTTACAGATGGGGAACCTGAGACTCAGACATGAGTTAACTTGTTCAAGTCTGAATAACTAACAGGCAATGGGGGAGGGATTTGAACCCATACTTTCTTTTATAAAATAGCGAGCTCTTTCCATGATATCTGGGAGAATGCAGAACAGAAGGCAGGAACCCTACCAAATTCTGGTGAAGGGAGAAGGGAGAAGGGAGAAGGGAGTGGAAGGCAGATGAGGAAATCAGAAGACTTTTAAAGATAAGGCAGAGATGTAGAGAAATTTGCAGATTGTTCTCCAGAATCTGTCTCTGGGATGTGTGCAGAAGACTCACTGGGGTTTGGCAGGAAAATAGTAGAATTTTTTAAATTTAGTTTTTATCTCAATTTTTTGCATATTATAGTGCAGGATACACCAATATAGTAATATGTGTATATAATTTATAAAGAAATAAACACATCTTTGGGGAATACATGCTCAACATTTTTTACTGGTAGGGACACACAATCAAAAAAGCAGAGTCCATTGTTTATAGAACATCTTCTCAGCCAGGGCTTGGTGCAGTGAAATTTACCCAGGCCTATGACTTACAATATGCTCTGAAGTCCTGGCCAGAGTCAGGGCATGGCCACGGGTATTTTCAAAACATCCTGCAGATGTTACTGGTGTGGTGATAGGAGCCCTGGGTTAGGATCATTGTTTTAGAGTGGAGGTTCTGAAAGTTTGGTTTGGAGACCTCTGGTCCTTGTGACTCTATCAGGGACTCCTTGAGGTAGAAAAATATATTTATAATAACACTAATGTGTTATTTGCCTTTCTTGTTCTCAGTCTCTCATGAGTATACAGTGGAGTTTTCCAGAGGCTCCATTACATGGAATGATGTCATCATTCTGGAAACTAATGGAATGTTTGCTTGTATGTTGTGTGCTTTGAAATATTTTTTAGTTTTAATTTCTAAAATGGTAAATATAAATAGATATAACAAACACAAACAAAAGCTTTCTGGGGTCCTTAATAAGTTTTAGGAATACAAAGGGATCCTGAAATTGAAAAGGTGTCTCATTCTAGAGAATGCAGAAGAGAAAAGACTTGTCTAGAAGACCATGAGATAGATATAATATAGTGGCAAGAGACAAGAATGAAGACTCAAGTTGGTTTAAATTGTGAAGAATATTATACAACATGTTGGAAATTGAACTCTAAAAGCTTTTGATCTCGTATCATCTTCAAAAACATTTTGAACATGCATTATCAATATATGTATTATTTTAAAGTAATTAAACTATATGATCATATTATACAAAACATCAAAAATCACGAAGCATTAGGAATTTCAAAACACTGAGGTAACAAGGAATGAAGCAATATTTTAAAATAATTATTTTTATTAATGGTAAAATGTTTTTCTCTCTTTAAGAAATAATAGAATTTGTAAATGTGCTTTATCTTTTTTTAAAAAATCATCTATTGCTTTGTGATATAGCCATTTCAAAGTCTGATTCTAAGTTTACTTTATTGTGATTCTTGTTAAGACTGTCAGAGCTAAGAAAGATACCTGCAGAAGATAGAAAAACAGAAGATGGATAGAAAAAAAAATCACTGTGTCTCCTTATTTATCAATAATTACATTTCACATCCAGCTATCAATTGTAACAAAGTTTTTGTTGAAATTCTGCTAGTAAATTTCAATCTTTGATGTTGATTAGTTGGGAAGGTGTAGATATGCTGATATTCCCAATAAATGGGTTCAAAACAGCCTGAAACTCTTTATTTGGATAATTTTTAAACATTAGAAAATTTGATTTCTGAGTTTAAGAGTGTGAGAGTTTATAGATGGCACAGCTATATCGGTTTTGGCAATAAAAATCACATAAAAAGGGATAAGTCAAATGTAATTGGGCCATTATGCAGGAAGCGAGTAAAGGAAGTTACCACTGCTACCTACTGTGCTGAGAACTCATAACTACTTCAGAACTGCTCAGGTGACCATGACCCCTGATGCTGACAAAGGGAAAACACCAGCAGTAATTCATATCAAATATTAGCTCGATGAACTCAGAGGTTTCATGTTTTCTTCCTGCATCTCCTGGCTGCATGCACCCAGCATTGAGAGTAGTAGACAGCCATCAGGGAGTTTTAATTAAAGGAGAAGCATCACCAGGTCCATGATTTATAGGCACAAGTAACTAGTAAAGGTATAGCGAATGAGTGGGCTAAAGGGGAAACTAGAGGCAGAAAGATAGTAGAAGTCCAAGATAGAGCAGCAGAAGAATAGGGGGTGGGGGAATGGATTTGAGAGACAGCTTGAAAATATACTTCATGGAAGTTTGAATGCGGGAGGAAGGGAAGGAAATGTAGAGGTGGTTAGGAGGATGATATTTTTCCCTGAGTATGGAAAGAGGGCAGGGATATTATATAATGAATTTAATTTTGGATCATATTGAGTTTATATCCTGGTGTGGTATAAAAGTGACATTCTACAGCATTGGAAGTGAAGATCTCAACAAGCTGAAGAAAAGTCAGTTCTTTCCAAGTCTTATTTTTCAGTCCTCTGATACTTAGGTTTTTGGAAAGTCATCATTTTATTTGAGACCGAAGAAAGCCATTGATTGGGTCCACTTCAGAAAAACAATGTAAACACCCCAACATAAAATTATGTATATGCTTTATAGAGTCCCCAACCCCCAGAAGTTTTGGAGCCCTGACCTAATTGGCTCCAAACCTGCCCTAGTTTCCTGTCTAGGAGGCATTCTTCTGAGTCAGAGATAATTTGCTAATCATAGGTTGCTTCCTATTTTAAAAATCCTGATGATTTATGGTCAAATGTCCCTTACGCTGATTGAAGAATTGTAATTTTTAATGCTAGGAGAGAGACATAAGGAAGAACGAAGAAAAAGAGGTCAATTTGAGACTTTGTGATTCCTCCATGAAGAATTCATACAGCTCATACAGGATGCGATGCAGAGGGGCTTGCATACACAGTACAACCTGCAAATGGTTCTTGCCTAATTGAACCAGAATCTAACAAGAAGTGTAGAAAAGCAAGTTCAATGATATCATAAGAAAGCAATTAGCTAAATCCAGAATGTGGGCTCTTCTATGGAACAAATGACCTAGTTGTCCCAACAAATTAATAGCATGGAAAATTAAAAGGGAATCATGCAGAATAAAAGAGCCTTAAGAAATGGTAGCAATCGAAAGCAAAAGCTGTTTGTATAGTGACCAATCTGAGAGATTAAAATGCATACTTAGTATTGAGTGATACTGAAAATAATTTAGTCAGGTATAATAATGGTGGTTACATCAAAAGAACATATTCTTCATTTAGAGGTGCACATTAATGTATTTGTGGGTGTGAGAGCACAATATCTGGGATTTGCTTTAAAATAATCCATAAAAAGTAAAAAGAGAGGGTGAGAGATGAAATAAATTTGGCAAAATGTTGATAATTATTGAAACTGGATGACGGATATGTGGGAGTTCACTACACTTTACTTTCTTCATGCTAAAATTTTCCACAAGTTCAGAAGAAGATTATAAGTAATTTTTAAAGTGTGGTTCTAAAATCTGGCTGATGATAGAAATCTCCTGGGGAACTTAAAAAAAAAATTCCAGGAGCTTCCTACCCCCATCATGGGTACGTTTGTACTGGATAGAGGAATGTCACTTTACAATTTCCTGGGACACAGATGCTGTCAGTCTTCATTGCCATTACAGCCATAGGTGGCCTCTTCTAAGGGCTGACCCAAGAAATCTTACACTAGCCTGCCTTCCTCCCTTCCTATTTCTCTTTCTTTCCTGTCTCTCTCTGCTCCTCCCCCTTATTTACTCTTTCTATATTTTATTAAGGGTTAGGGTAGGAACCCTCAGAAGAGCACAGGGAGCTAGCATCTCATGGGAGATGGAACTTTCTCACTCCTATCAGGCCCTCAGTGTCACACACTTACTATTTTACAAAGTTCTCTTACTACCCATGGGTGAGATGTATCTCCTGTCCAGGTGTATCTTAAAACGAAGTCGTTTGGGAACTCGATAATTAGGCTTTTTCCTTTCATCATTCGTAAATAGAAAACAGGAAAATTTGTTCTTAAATAATTTATTTTTTAATAATCGCTTTTGTGAAAAGTTACAATTATTTAGGAAAACTTGAAGAAATCCAACATAGTAAACAGAAGTCTACTAGGGACAACTACATGTGCAAATTTCAAATGTTTTCTATAATAAGTATAAATAATTCAATTTCTTCACATTAAAAATGAGAATATTGATACACACAAACTATTAAAATACCATCCTTAAAAGAATTAATAAAAACACTGAAGTTTCTTTAAAGTCTTAGGAAAAAATTATAAAGGTTTATGTTGAAGAAACGACTTACAATGCCCCAAATGAAGAACATGTCAGCTAATGAACATAAAGAACATTAGAGTTACAGACTGCCAATATTTTCTGGTCCTAAGTCCAGATCCCCCAAAATGGTAGCCTTTACCTCTAGGGACAATGTGTTTTCCCTTATTTCTTTTCTACAACAAATATGACAATTACATGAAGCACACAGAGAAACTACAGGCCAAGGATAGAAAGAGATCTCCTCATACTCATGGTTGTAGGGTTTTGCTGTTCCCGATGCTAAATTGTCACTGGATGCCAGGTCACTTGCCCAGAACCCCAGGACATAGCATTAACAGAGCAAATAAAACTATCATTAATGGCCACATCATTCCCTGTGACCTTCTCGAATCTCATCCCTGATGCCTTCCAATCATATCTCTAAGGAGGTAGGATACTCAGAGGCAATCACATATTGTGGCTGGGAAGTGGTTCTGTCCAAAATTTCATTCAGAAGAAGTATGAGATTTTAATACATTTTGCCCTTGACGTGATTCCTTTTTTTCCTAGGGAAGGCAACCAAAGTGCATCAGCAAGGCCGACTCCCCCATGGCAGTGAGGAACTTGCCTGGTTCCATAACGAGACCCAAAGCAGATATGTTATCTCAAGAAGACAATACAATGTTTTCCCCAGAGAAGAAACATCTTCATTTAAATAACCTTAAAGTCTGCAATAAAATAAATAAAGTGAATTCCACAGACACAGAAACTTTAACAGAGGAGCAGGCTGAGTTCATGAAAGTTGTGTTTATAGATGGTGCCCCAGCAACAACCAGAAAATAGGTCATTATTATTCAGTCTCCTTAGTCCTCTAGGGCATCATTTTGACATAATAAAAAAAATTCCCTCATACATAAGGGTACATTATATATGTACACATTTTTATGCACACCTCAGTTCTAGCTAACCTCTTTAGAAGTGAAGGCAGTGATGACCAAAAGAGTTACACAACTTCTCACTAAAACGTTGTCATTTTTTACAAGGTGCATATTGTAAAGAGCAGCTGTATGAATTTAGTCTCAGCAGCCTCAGAATCACAGTCCACAAGAAAGGAATGAGGCAGGTAGGGAAAAACCAATCACTACTGACACTCTGAAAAACGTCTGTTTTCCCTGAGCTTCCTAGGCTTCTTGTAGAGGGCCCGTGAGTCACGAGGATTCAGCTTCCCATCTCTGAACAATGTGGACGGAAGGCAGGTGGGGTGGCTCTGACTGTGTGTCCTTCCTCTTTTCTCAAAAGATGATGAAGGATTCCTGGCCCGCATTCCAAGTCCATGAACGTCCTGGCCTTCCTCTGGTAGGAGAGAAGGCGCAGCCCCAGGCTGGATCCGACACCATCTGTTGCTGGTCACGCGTTTTGCCTGAAGGCCACCTGGGGAGGTTCCCCAGTTACCAAATCCAAGGCCACAGCGCAGAGCTTATCTTTGCTCTCCTGCTCAAAGACACTGTTGAGCCCACTGCTGCCGGGCCGGGCCCGGAGGCAGCAGTGTTTAGAGCATAGCACCACATTGGCTGACAGCCGGGCGGGCTCACCTGGGTTCAGTTAGCCGTACAATTGCTTGAACTGAAAGCATTCGTTGCAGTAGCCGTTGCACTTGGCGTTGCCAAAGTGATCGCAGGCGGGGGCCCGGCAGTGCTGTTTGGGGGGCTCTTCGGGCAGCGGCTCGCCCCGGTGGGCTGCGGGGCCCGCGCGCTGGCCCAGGTGCTGGCACTCCATGCAGAGCTCCTCGTTGCGGCAGGCCAGGATGTTCTTGCAGGACGCGCGGGCGCACTTGGGCCTGGAGGTGTTCTGTGTGGTTCGAGGCATGTCTCTGCGCTGGCTCGTTCTCTGAGGAGAAAGAGAAGAGAGAACTGTGGTTTACAACTCTCAGGGAGAGCACCGTGAGATCTCATAGGACAGTGTGGATGGAGGCCAAAGGGCTCTGTGGGGTGAAAAGCATCTGCCTGACCGAGGGAATGGAGTCGCATATGCAGACGAAGAGCAGGAGCTGTCAACTACTCTCCCAATCCCACGAAAGCAGACCTGGCCCCAGAGTGGCTGACGGTCTCCCTAGTCCTCACTCAGAGGCCTGTCAACACCGGCTCAGCTCACTGCTGTTGGGATTAATTAGCTGCCCTTAATTGTTTAGACAGTGTCCCTACCATTCTGTAAACAACAGGAGAGGCATCTATCACTCAAAATTTGCTTTTCTTATATGCCATCCAGGAGGCACCTGGATGCTCTGTCTCTTCCTCTTGTTTCATTCATTCATTCATTCATTCATTCATTTTTTTTTAAATGAGGCAACCCTTGCTTGACCTCACAGATTGCAAGGACTTTGTCAGCTTACAATCCTTTATTCCTAGGTAGTCTCTCATCCAAGTACTAACCAGGCCCAACCCTGCTCTTGTTTCCTCTCGATAAATGAATATTTCCTAAAGTCTGCCGGCCACTTAGATGTCTGTGCTTCTACTATACATCCAAAATGTCTCCATTTGCCATGTGGCTTCTGAAGGCTTCCTAAGAGGTTTTATTCTATGGCTAGTTTTATTTGCTTTTTTAAAATAAATTCTAAAATATATCTAGATCATTTAAATCAACAGCAGTTGCTGCACTTCCAGCCCTAGGGACAAAGTGACTCTTTCCCCCAGGTTCTCGCTGGAACTCAGCAGGGAGGAAAGGCTACTTATCACAGTCTGAAGAAAGAACTCCAGCAAGGAGGACCGGCCCACGTGGGAGAGGACAGTTCCTCAAAACGTCTTACCAATTGCTCTTCCGTCCTTTTTGCTTCGTGAAATCTCTGATTCTGAGCTTCGATGAAACACTTCTGACAGTATCCTTCAAACACTGTGCTTCCAAGGGTGCCACATTCCCTCCCCAGGCAAGGTACAGCATTCTGGAACCTGGAGGCTGTGGGACTGGCTTTCCCTGAGGCAGCAACAAATTCTAGAAGAAAATTGATGATAATCAGTACCCCATATGAGTCACTGAGCAGAGAGAGACAATGACAGGAGAGAAAAAAAAACAGGTTCCAAATATGGATTAGGCAGCCTTTTATAAATTTGGCAAAATAAAAAAAAAAAAAAAAAAAACAATAATAATGATACTATTATTGAAACATCTTTGACTGGACCAATCTCTCACTTTTGAACATGGTCAGTCACAGACATTAACTGCCTGCCCTTCTTTCGAATTAGAGATTTCTAAAAACCGCAAATGTTTTCTTGCAATGTCAGTGGAGACTTCCTCTCTCCAGCTGCTGCTCTTCAGATTTTAAATTTTCTCTATTATGCCAAAGTTTCAAAAGAAGTCCAGTTTAAACTCTACCTTATTAACTCAACCCTCAGTGACCTACAAAAACAAATTCTATGAAATCTGTTGATAGGGCACTTTTGGGTTTTGGAACATGGTATTCTGTGCCTTTTGCTTTCATGTGCGGCTAGCAGGGCCACTGTCTGTCCCCCTATGCAAAATTGTACCCCAGGGTCTTTTTTTTTTTTTTACCAGAGGGCCTCCTTTCCTGCAGTTCAAGGACAAAATCCCTTCTAGACAGGTTTCAAAACAGGGGTTACAAAAGCCATCATTTCACTCACGTTTATTTTCTATGTACTCGATGAAACACAGCGTGCAAAAGCCCTGGTTTTCTGGAGTCCCAAAATACATGCAGCTGGCTTTTCTGCACTTGCTCGTCCCAGTCCTGTCCCCCGGAGTCCGTGCAGCCTGAGGGAGGCAGCCAGAGGGGCCCTCGCTTCCAGCTCGGTGGCAAGAATGCGCAGAGGGACTCTGGGTGAGCTGTGACGGGTCCGACTTGGATCTCTGGTGACAGGAAGGAGGGATGCTGGAGCTGAGGTTCGAGGAGGGCTCTGCCATAGTCCTTTTGAAACAAGTACTACAGATCCCATTAAATGTCCTGGTCACGTCCTGGAGGCAGGCTTGGCACTTACTAGGATCTAAATGCCTCGTGCCAATCGAGGGGTGGCCCATGTTCAGTTGCCGGGCATTGTGGCAACGCTCACAAAACCCGTTGTGCTGCACGTTCAGCGTGAATGGGCAGCCGGGGCTCCTGCACTTCATAGCGGTGGTCTCGCTGAACAGGAAAAGGCTGGGGGCTGTTGGAGGTGCCGAACGAGGACCCTCGGCTGGCTCCTCGGGGCGCCAGGCCACAGGCTCATAGGCCTCGCCCCGAGAGATCCCAAGCGCCACGTCGGGGCCCGGCTTGGAGTTCAGCTTTGGGGATTTGCTTTGGTTCTTTTGCCGCCTCTCTGCACATTCATGGCAGAACGGCTGGGTGTTCACAGACATGAAGAAAGGACAGTTGGGCGTCTCGCATTTTACATCCATGAGAGAAAGTGGGGGAATAGAAGGTTCCAAAGGATTCTGAGTGTGCAGTTCCCTCCGCCCTTGCTTGTTGTTCTCCTGCCACTTCTTGTACTCGTGCTGGACAAGTTCAAAGTAATCATCTACCAGGTTTATTTCTTTGGGTAAATTAGCTTCATCCAACCTAAAGATCCAAAGGACAAATATGAGATTACACATACTCGCACGCATGCACACACACACACACACACCCCAACGTTTGTACATCATTGGCTCATAAAGCAAACTTTCAGAATATGAATTCCGGCAATAACTTTATAACCAGCCATTGAAATGCAGGCTTATCATGAGAAGTTTGCTCCACCCAGCACTTCACAGTTTCAAGAATCACAGTCTTCTTTAATCAATCTTGGTCCACCCCAAATTATGTATAATTCCAAAGAAAGGCTACTCGTCGGCTGCCTCTACACTGAATGACTCCATTTCTCTTTTAAAAAGTCACTTTTACTTTCTAACTTCTCAGAGATCAAATTTCTGGTCCTTTTGGGACTAGTCTACTTTATGGTACAAACTGCTTTGGAACTCTGTGTCCTGTGCTTTGTTGTTATTAATTTTAAACTGGTGCCTGGTCTCTATTAGAGTTAACTCCCCTGAACAGTAACTAAGAGGCAGACACACCCCCAGGTGTTGTTTATTTTTGACTCTCTGTAAGGTTACTCTCCGCTTCAGGAAACTGATTCTCTTATGCCTGCACAGTCATCTCATGCGTTTCAAGTTCTAAGAAACAGGCATCTCTTTAACACAAAACCGGTATTTAAAATTTGGATAGCTGCACACTGTGCACTCTGGGTGTCTCCTCCCCTTTCTCAGTGATGAAATCACGTGGCTGCCACATAAACACATTCTACAACCTAGTCTGTGTCTGGTGTGTCTGTCATTACCAAGAAGCCAAGAGAAAAATGCTTCTGTTTCTAAGAATTTCCTCTTGTTAGTCTGGTATGACAGCAGTTAAGAAAAACAACTGTCCTTGACGTAAACATACTTTTGAAAGCCACAATTCTCAGCACCCAGATATGCAGGAGAACCATTATGGATAAAACTACTTGCTTCCATTTGAAACTAAAGTTAGTAACGCCTCAAGTGACTCTCTTTGACTCATACACAGGCCTCTGTATTGATGCATGTTGGAGGAAATTAGCTTCAATAACTTTACTGTTGAGCTTTGGGGTGGCATCAGCTTATGCGGCTTAATTAAAAATAGTTAAAGACAAAGAATAGAGCTAAAAATAAAGTGCTTACTTTGCAGCATTAATCAGATGGGTGGTGCCATGATCCCAGCCTTGGACTGGGATTTCTATCACCATCAAGTACTCTTTCAACAGCTTTTCCTTCATCTCATTTTCAGGATCTGTCAAAAAGTGAACCTTCAAGTCTTCAAATCGTCCTCGCTCTCTGTTAACAAGGGGTACAGCTCGGATTTCTGAGGAAGAAAAACAAAAGCCCAATATGATTCAACTAAATGAGATTGTGTGTGAGGCTATACACATAATGATTAAAATTTGACAATACAGAAAGGATACAATTAGAGTAGAAAAGTATTATCTAGCCACAACCTCAAATAGGGAAACGAATTGCACTAAACTCTAATAATATAAAATGCACTGTTTCCAGGAAGGCCACAGAATAGGAAGCGGCCTGGAGGTAATGGACCTTATTAGTTAAATTTCCACACTTCAAAATCAGGCTGACTCAAGTTCGAATTCTTTCCTTGGCTACTTTCAAATCCGTGACATTAGGTAAGTGATTAAACTTCTCTGAGCTTCAAGTGTCTTATTTAGAATATAAGGCTACCAATGTTTGCAGCCCACAGGGATGCTGTGAGGTTGAAATGGAATAAAATAATGTACCTAAAGCATTTACAAAGTGCCTTTTGCACATTAAGCTGTTATGATAATAGCTGACTGACATTTACCTGCTCCTTGCCAGGTGCCGTATTAAGGGCTCTGCGTGCCTTAATTTGTCATGTATTAATAGCAATGGTGGTAGTAAAATGGATACAAATATCTTCTACTTGCAACTAACATACTAAAAGTACTTCCCAAGCCATTCACAAAAAATAGGAGGGCGGTATCATCATATTGCTATTGCACTACTGTTGCTAACCAAGCAAATGATGGAATACCGTATTTAAATAGAAATAACACACTTCAATGAGACAATTTCAATAAGGAGCAAAAAAACAAAAGAGCAAACCCTGACGTTCCATGGGAACAGGGTGTACCGGCTCTTCCCTAATGAGGTGTATCTATCAGCATTTAGAAATGTGAGTTGATGTTCAGTTTTCTCACCAGGCCCACTGTCCTTCAGGGTGACCAGGGGTACAAAGTGTTGGCTGTCGTAGCCGAGAACAATGGGGTATCTGTAGCATTCCCGGGCCGGCCAATGGAGAGGCAAGTAAATTCCGCCCACCTTCAAAGGAGCAAAATTGGAACCTGATTCCAAACTTCTCAGCATCTTGTCTATTGAAGGAAAAAGAAAGAAAAAATAAGGCCCTCAGGTGACTTTCATCAAATTACATTTAGCTACCATTGCCTCTAACTTTGGTAGCATGGGTTTTTCCTAAGACCTAAAGCATGAAAGCCGAAAAGCACTTAAATGCAAATAAGTGATCTACAGGCATCTCACCTGAAATGACAATGATTGGCCTTCTGAGGATGTTGCAAAGGACAAAAATGTGGATTTCTTCCAGTGAATTATACTGAAGGCCAATGCGGGCCCCTGGTGTGTCTGTGGATGCCATTTTGATAAGGTTGTCCCATTCGTCATTCCAATTCTAAAGGGAGAGGGATAAAGATGAAAAAAAAATGGTTGAGTGTACTCTGCTTTAAAAAGCAGTCTGACTTCATTCTATAGTTATTCATTTATATAATTCAGCTTACTCTTCCCCTTTCTGGAAATGATCATTCTAATGATCACCCTTTTTTCCCCATTTGGGGTTTCTTCCTTTACTTTTTTCCACTACAAGGCAAACTCAAAAGTGGGGGAGGACAGGGACTGTACCTACTTTCAAAAAAATCCCTAATGAGGCATAACGTTGAAGCCCCTCATCCAAATGTATACAAAAATTCCAAACTTGTGACTGAGAATGATGAGGTCTGAATTTGACTGGCTGGCTCAGTAAGGCATAGAAAAGACAATCAGACCAAAAAACAACCAAAATGCCACAGGGAAGGCCATGAGCAGAATGATCCAGCTAAAATAAATTCACACACATGTGGGAATCTGCTGCTCTGAAGCTCACAGCAGTGACAAAAGCCTCTGGTACATTCCAGAAGAGGTTTCTGGTGTTTTGCTTAGCTAAGTTCTAGTAAACCATATTCTACAGAGAGCTGGGGGTGGCCTATGGTACCCTATCTCCCACCATGATGCTCTGTCAATAGATGCTTAATGGGGCAACAAGTCATACCCGGGTATCATAGCAAAGTCCCGTTTCCACAAATTCCTGAGATTTAAGAGACTCCAGCTGCCAGCGGAATTTAAAGTTGCGTGTATCCGTTTCCTTGAGAGTGCTGAAGAGTGCCTTCCTCAGGACCAAGTCTGTGTCCTGAACACCCCACATGTACTGAGAAGCAGCGTGCATGAGGCAGTTTCCATCACCTGAGGACACAAAGGGAGCAAATTCAAGCAATCAACCCAGTAAAGGTTCTCAGCATACATGAGCCCTATAGCTATCGTGGGAGACCCAACAGGGCATGCAGAAATGCAAATGGTTTAATTCTTAGTCAAAAGGCCAGCTGATAACATTGCACTAGGTTAAGACAGCGTTAAGGGGGAAAAAATCATTCTTTTTGCTCTTATTTTTAACGACTGACAATAGAGCAAACGAGCCAGGGACAGATAAGCACAGGACCTTGGTTCCAGCCCGGTTCTGCCCTAACTAGTTTATGTGACCTTGGGGGAAATTCCTTAACCTCTCTGAGTATTTTTCCTCTTTGTGCGATGAAGGCATTGGATTATGACCCATAAAGCCTGTCCTTTTCTGATATCCCTTGGCTAAGACACTGGCACTATTACTCTGACTCTAGAAGAACCCACAGGGCAACATGCACAAACCAGGAAGGTGGCCTGGCTCCTCACTAGACAGGGACGATCTGGCTATGACTCAGTGGTAAATGACTTGACCATTCCACTGCCGCCTTTCAGGCCTGGGAGTTTCCTCTACTGGTTTGTAAAGTGGGATTGAGGATACTGAATTACCACTCGTCCAGCCGCCTCCCAGAAATGCCTTTTGTGAACCTGCTAGTTAGAAACTTGCAGAGACCTCTTAAAAAGTTAAAGAGTGCCTAAATTTGGAAATAATTCAGTGTTTAGGGTTGCATTTAAGAATTTTGAGCATTTCGAGCAAAACATAGGTCTAATTCTATTCTATTAATTTGTTACTTTTATATCTTAAAATATACAATTTAAGAGACTACACTTCTTATCCAATGGCTGAACGATAAACATTTTGGGGGAATGTTTACTACAAAAGAAAAAGTTTATTCCTAATCTCTTTTGGCCAGTGCACAATTGTTCTTAAAAAGAAAAATTAACTCTTCTTTCTAAGAAGGGCAATAAAGCTATTTTGTCAAATTTCAATTACAGTCAAACCATAAAAAAACAACAACAACAAAACCTCTCAAATACACATCCACAGCCAATATCCCTTCAATTTACACACTTATTAAAACTAACTAAATAAATATTCAAACAAATGAACGAAAAATATCGCCCAAGCCTTGTATCTTGGCAGAAGTGTGGCAACGATTGCATTCTGTTGAAATTTCCCCTTTGCAAAATCTAGAGCAAAGATAAGACCTTTTTTCTTCTTGTTGTGCTTACTTTCAGTTCTTTATTGAGATGCACCAGTATAAAATTCCCTAAGTAACATCTGGAATTCCCCAGTGCTAAGTTATTTGACTAGCAATTGAGCAACAGCTATTGTACTTTTTGTTCTGGTGTGTAGACATTTAAACTGCGAAGTGCACCCTGGACTTTCCAAGTGGGTGTGGTCAGGGTGAGCTGGAATAGGGCTACTCATTATACAAGTGAAATCGCTGCAGCCAATAGATGCTGGAATTTTTCACATGAAGTTTCAATTTTATGCCACCTACTCCCTTCCTCATTCACCACAGTCTCATATCCTCAAATGCAAACTTGTGAATCACCCCCTCCCCAGACCACTGACTTTATAGAACCTTCCTATAGGCAGAAGGCTTAGAAAAAAAAAAGGTGCTGATAAAAGTCAGAGGAAGAGTCATTTGTGTTCCCTCTCCCCTAAATATCTTTTCTTTCTTTTCCAGAATTTTAAGAAATTAAAAAGATTCTAAGCCTAAATATCCCTATTTCCAGAAAATGTTATCAAACCTCCACTGGCTTTTGTAGTTTTCTTTGTATGGTGAAAACTTGTTGATTTAAATGACAAATCTTTGCAAAACAAGTGCTTACTCTTTATATTCCATTTTTTTTCTTAAGAAAATGGAGCAAGTTAAACTCAGAATGTCAGTTAATGTTGTTCATGATAATCAGATTTTACTCTTTCTATCACATCTCTAAATTTGACAGAACCTCTTCATTTCCAACTCTCCCAAAGCTGACTCCATTTTCTTTTGCAACAAAAAACTATAAACCCACTGATGATGACTTACCATAATTACCTACTTCTATGCATCACTTGATTTAATACTAAGAACAATAAAAATACTAGCTGTCTGTACTTCTAAGAATCTACATTTCAAAAATACAAGCAAGATGCTGAGATGATGCATAAGAACCCTCGGAACCAAAGCAAAAAACATGTACCTCAACTTACCCAAGTCAAAAATGGCCAGAGTTAATATAACCAAATAAGTTACTTAAGTTAATGTTCTCAACATCTCATTATCAACCAGGATTTTTGGCACTTGGATGTATGTATTATTTTGTATAATTTAGGGCTGTAACCAGTCTAAGGAACTGCGATTTCTGCCCTTAGACTATAAGCATTCAATCAATCTGGAGCAGTTTACTTGCTTTTGTAACAATTAACTAAATCTATAAAGTAGAATTTTGTATCTGCATGAAACAATATTCTTGGATGTTTCTGTGATGTGCATACTTTGCTCAAAGGAAATAATTAAAAAACAAAACAGGAAAGCTTAGAACAGGAAACAGCTACTAGTGGTAAAGGGCCACTGGGCAGAAAGCACATACAGTAAGAAATTCAGTACTATGCCTAAAAATACTGCGGCAGAGGTCTAAAGTCAGCTCTAAAAATCTCAAATATCTTTCTTGTTCCTATCATGGGACCTTAAGCAACATAATCTAGGTAAGGAAGGAGTAGACAATAAAACCCCTTCTTGTCTTCAACAGACATTCACTGGTGAACCCATAAAATGCCATCAATTCAAGCGCAAGGCCATCATCACAAGCATTTTCTAATGACAGGAGGAAATAATAGTAATACTAGTTTTCACAATATGTCCTTTTGAACTTAAAGTCTTTTATTATTTCCATTACTGGCCAGGGAGGGCTATTTTACAGTTGAATTAAACAGTCAAAAGAATTAGATATACAGTCACCTCACAAAGGTTTAGAAATGCGTTCCCCAAGCCCTGATGTGCTCTGCTCTCTAATATACACAACTTGAAAATATCCTCAATGAGCATATTCACAAAACAAGCTTGCTTTCATCAGCTGCCCCCATAGAGTTTCTATACTAAGGGGCCTCAAGAGATTTGAGTTTGGTCTATTGAAATTTAGTGAATGGGGACCCAGCACTGTGGAAGCCAGCCCTGCCCCAGACAAAAGCTTGTCTTACCATTTGTTTTCAGGGCCACAAGCTTCCTGACTTCTCGACACCAATTGAGCTTCTTCTGGCTTTCAAGGGAGGCCTGGATGTTTCTGTCAATGAGGGCTTTTTGGATGATCTCCCGAAATTGTGGACAAAACTGGCAAGTTCTGAACATTTCCAGTGTGTATCGGTGCATGGATTTAAAATGATGAATGATCCCATTCGTAGGTTTAAAAATATCTTCTGGAGTTCTTTCTCTGATCTTCACAGCTTTCCGCATATTGCTCAAATATAAAGCCAGAGGAAGTTGTTGCTCAGCCATCGTGCTCCACAATACCTGAAGAAAAAAACCCATTCCGTTAGGCTGACTTTGAATCTACTCTCCTATATACCTGCCTGCAGGAAACCCCGGTGTTTGATCTTGTCATTACCCTAATCTGTAGGCAAAAGATCTTAGTCACTTCTACTCCCAGGATACTAGCTGGCCCCAAAGATTAACTCATACTGGACTGTTTTAAGTTACATCACTCTTAAAGATTAGTCTAAACAAGAGAAGGAAGGCGGAGAGTGGGTACTGAAGAGGAGGGGAATAACCCTATACTGGAAAGACAGTAAATATTTTGTGAAAAATCCTGCAATTTAATGCTGTCGTCTAGGCATCTGATTGGAGTTTCCTCTAGCACCAAAGAGAAATATTTATAAAGAGTTTATTTATAAAACATATTACCATATTTTTAAAGAGTTATAAAACTGAATGTTTATAACCAATGAAAAAGCCTATTTCCAGCAAGATGCTTTGCAATTTTAAGAGCAAACAAACAGCAGTCTTTCCAAACCTCTCCACTGAATTTTACAACATCAAAATAATAACAATAATAGAATAGTAAATTCTACACTTCCAAGAGCAGACACTGGAGCTCAATTATTTCAACACAACTGTCAACCAAAATTTATTATCGACTTTCAGGTATCAACACTCAGATGTATTTCCCACCCTGCCTTCACCCTGAAATCTTCAAACATAATGAACTGGTAGAAGGAAATTAAAGTCTGGAAGCAGAAGAGGAAAGACATTGCAGCCAGGGGGCCACTCAGGACAAATGAAAGAGGAGGGGCACAAAACCAGCATCTACAACCCATGCCAACCCAAGTGTGGAATAATGTGAACTGGTGTAACTTGGAATCTTTGCAGTGTGGAGCTATGTGAAGAGCCAGGTCTCGTTCACTTGCACTTAGTAGGGTGCCTCACCATACATCCTAATTTCCAAGATGAAGACAAAGGTGGTTTCAGAGCATTAAGATATTCCCTAGAAAGTTTCATAGCAATTGTTAATTCTACTCCTGCATCATATTATTTGCCAGGGCAAGCTGCTGGTTGAGAAAGAAGTTGAACAGATAGATGTAAGTGTGAAAGAAAACCTAAATGTTAGAGAAGCCACTCCCAGGTGGGTCTAGACTCTCTTAAAGCCATTGATAAGGTTGTCTACATTCTTGCGGCCCACTCAAAAAAGAGAGTTGGCCTAAAGAGTTTCCTGGTAGTAGTTTTGGGTCAGGATTCCTGATCTGATTGCCAGATGAGGCTTGGGAGAAGTCATTCTCTGGGTCAGACAGTAATCTCTCTTTTGACGTCAATCATTCCCTGCAGGTAGAATTGGGCAAAATTATACCAGAACCACACACACGCAATGAAGAGAAAAAAAATCACACACACTTCTCCTTTGTGCATGGCAAAAGTCTCTTTTACCAAGTCATTCATTTGTCTGTCCATCACTCAGCAAGCATTGTCCGGCCACCTAGTGAAGGCCATACTTGATTCTGGGGGCTAAAAAATCAAAGACAACCTTATTCCCCTTCTTGAGGCCACATAACCACCTTAGTCTGCAGCTAAAGTAACAGAAGTACAGGTCCTGCACAGGTCCCACAGCATTCGGGACAGAACTTTGCCTAGAAGTCCAGTCTTCCAACACCTGCCTCTTGCTATTTTCACAGCATCATACCTATGGTTGCAATGCCTGCTCTTCCAGGTGGAAGCAGGCAATAGGAAGATTTTCAAGTTAGGCAAAGCCTCTTTTTGCTTTTCTGAAACTTCTATTATTTTCTTCTGAACCTAAATATCTTTCAAATGATGAGAGCTGTAAACCATATTCAAGACATGCAAATGTCAATATTCCATAGCCCAAATGTCATCTCATTCATAGGTTTAGCCTTGCACAGCCTGCAGAATTGCATCCTTAAAGGAAATCAAAACCTGCTGTCCAAGTGTCCAGTACTTGGACTTCTCCACACTTGAGAAAAGAATATAATTTTTCTGACTGTGACTGTAATGTCCTTATTGGCAAAAACATACAATATAACCCTTAACATTTAAGTTTCTGTTACTTCACTGACTTTTTATCAACAAATGCGTTATGGAATTTTTGGAACGCACCCCTCCCAAAATTCAAAAATTGTACAGAGAATTGCAAGAATGGAAGAAGCACCGTAAACAATGAGAATGGAACAGTAACTGGCTGCTCAATAACCTGGGCCACTGGGGATGTGATCCAGAGGACTGACTCTCTAATGAACAATGGTTCTCCCAGAATGCTGCCCTGAGACACTTGACCAGACCCGCTTTCCAAGGAAAGATCAGAGGCAGGGAGAACTGAAAACAAAGCGGTCTCAAAAAAGCTGAGCTCCTTACTTGATACCACTGCTTCCCTGAGAGGCCAGGTGGCAGGATGTGGGACAACCGGGGCTGACAAAGACCTCCTGACTAGGAGATAGGAGCTGGGGCAGGGGCCTGCAGATGGCTCTAAACGGCAGCCCCCACAAGGCGGGCCAAGGCGGGCCACTTCTACCTGCACACTTCTCTACACCGCTGCAGCTGAACATGATAAACCCCGTCCCGCAACCCCAGCCCCCATCCACTCGCAGAGAACTCTGGAGTGCGTGCCAACTGCCCTTGGAAAGGTGAGCTGACTGTCGCCCTGTTGTGTTGACCCTAAGACATCCACCCCCCGCCCCCCGGCGCGCTGGTTCTGCACAATCTGAGAAGAGGCCACAGCTTTCTGCAAGCAAGGTCTCCGTGCTGGCCACGGGCATGCAGCCCTTGATTCCAAAAAAAAAAAAAAAAAAAAAAAGAAAGAAAGAAAGAAAAAGAAGAAGAAAAAGACACGAAAAGGAGCAAAGCATCAACGACCACCCAAGCAAGCAGCCCCCGGGGAAGAGGGGAGGGGCGACTCTCCATCAGTCAGCGAGCGGCACTTTAAATTCCCTGCAGAGTCCGAAAGGGAACCAACAGCTGCACGACTCCAGGGCTGTCAGCGCAGCCTCTGGCGCGGCGACCTCGGCTCCCGGCATTTCCAAAAAAAAAAACACCCACTTCTGAGTTTGGGCACGAAAGGCCCCTGCAGGGCGCGCGCACCACCCGCGCGCCAGGTCGGCAGGTCCAGCCCCGGTGCGCACCGCCGCAGAAGCCCTTGCAGCTCCCAGCACCGCCACCCACCCCCGCACCCCTCCCCGGGCGGGGGTGCGCGCGGTTACCTCCTCCCGACGTCCCGAGGTCCGGGTCAGGGCAGGCGAGCGCCGCCGGCGGGGGTCGGGGTCCGGGCCAGCAGCAGGTGGCGGCTCCCCATGGGCGCCGGGGCTCGGGGACGGCTCGGCGGCGGGGCCCGCCAGCGGGCTGTGTGTGTGTGGGTGTGGGTGTCTGTGTCCGAGTGTGTGTGTCCGCGTGTCGTGCGGGTCGCGCCGTGGCCCCGCGGGCTCTGCGCGCTCTGCACCCGGCCGGCCGCGCAGGCTGCGTCCGTCTGCCGCTTCTCTTTTCTTCCTTTCTGTTTTACCGCCGCGGCGAGCCGGGGATTTCCACCCGGGACTTTCCGACTCACGTAACGACTCGGTTCAGGGCCGGCGACGGCCCGCAGGGGTCGCAGGAGACTGCCCGAGCGGCCGGCTCGCCCCGCCCGCCGCGCCCCGCCCCGCGCCGCCCCGCCCCGGGGTGTCCCCGCCTGAGTCACCTGGGCATTTCGGAAGCTGGGGCCCAACGTCACATCCATGTGGAAATCGCGGTGCTGATGGGAACTGGAAATGAAATAGGTTTGTTTTTTTTTCCCCCTTTTCTTTCTCAGCCGTTTTTCTGCAGAAAAAAAAAAAAAAAACCATCAGCTTGTGGAGAACAAGAAGGGAAATCATAAAGAAAGAAAACCCTAAAAACCACCTTGGCGTCCCGGACCTCGGGCCTCAGGGCAGGTTCGACAAGCTTGGGCTGTGTGCACAGGATGAGCTCATAGGGGAGCTCCTTACCCTGGACCCCGTGGGTCCCCCAAGGGGATTTCTAGTAAAAGCGGCGAGTCGGCAAGTCGCAGGCTTGACCCTCATCCCGAGTTCCTGCCAGCCGGGCCTCTGGGCTGATGAGATGCAGGTCTGAGGTGACAACAGACCCCCCTGGCCCTGCAGCCTTAACATTCGCAGGAACCAGGCAGAGCTTAGATAAAATTAGGAATCTGAACGACTATCAACCCCATCCAACACTTGGCTGATTTCCCCTTGCCCATTTCTGCTCACCAGGTGCCCAGGTGGCACCACATTCAGGTAGCAGTTCAGTTTAGAAATCACTTCTAGTCCATTACTGCCTTTGCTATGTCCCTCCACTAAGATCTAATTAGGAGTCCTTTTAGATGTCCTAATACTCATATCCGAGGTGCCAATGGAGTGAGTTTGACACCACTCCCCTTTATTAAATGGCTTGGTAACCCATTGTCTTCACCTAGAGGGTGTCCTGTGAAATTATGTGTCAACCACCTGGTCACTGGAGGTGCAAGAGTTGTGGAGAGAGGGGTGTTATGCCCTTTTACCACTTCCTCCACCATTTCCTAGAATGGCTAAACTAGAACCAAATTGAAATATTCTGTACCATTGTCCCCGTGTAGACTTAAATAAGGCTATAGATCTCATGTTTTGAACAGAAAAAATATGCTCCTTTATCCAGTAAGGACCTGCAGTGACTGAGAAGGGGCCTGGATGGAAGGTTTCATTTTTTTTTTTTTTTTTTTTTAGCAAAGGGACACTTAGAGTCGAGTCAGTAGTAGCCAAGGCCCCAAAGCTGATGCAGGTCATTTAAAATGATGGCTGGAATTTTTTTGAAATCCAAACCTTCTGGTATTTGTTCTCTTTTTGTTCACAAATGTTTTTAGGTGCCAATGCTCAAACAGTAGACAGTCAAGCTAAAATAATAATTAATAATAATAATAATAATAAATGTCTATCAAGTCCTTACTATATGTCAATCTTTAGGTGAAATGTTAGAAATGCATTCTGCCGTTTAAACCTCACAACTCCGCTTTGCATCTGAAGAAGTTGACGTTTCAAATGCTTAAGCCATTTGCCCAAAGTCTACACAATCAGTAAGTGGCAGAGCCGTGACTGGCACTGGGCCCATCTTACTCCAAAGTCCACAATGTTAAGTCTCAGCTATTAAGACATTAGGCTCAGGAAAGATCCTACAGGATTGAGTCTCTCTGCCCTCCCTTTATATCCTGGGCCCCAGCCTTACAACACACGGCAGTCATTTGTCATTTAGCCAAACATGGACATTGGGCAGGGTCAGAATATGAACTTGGAAGCCAGACAGCCTTGATTCTATCCTCAGGAAACTTCGCTGGGCTGATTGAGATGATAAAAAGTGAGATTCTTCTCAGTCCTCCCACTGCTCCCTGCTTGTGCTCCTTTGAAACAGAATTTTCTTGTTGTCTTTAATCTCTCCAGCTCTGGCCCCTCATCTCCCCCTATAGCCTCCACTGCCCCTTTCAGGTTGATGTCTGCTCCCTGACTTGATGAGCTAGGAATGCAATAATGGGAGTAACAAGCCTGAAAGAGCAGGTCTTATCTGCACTTCTGATTATCCGGAGGTAGGCACTATGCCACCTTGCCTACCAGGATTTGTGACAAGGTCATAGCAGTCAGATGCAGGAGTGATCTGTGGTCCTCAGTTTTGCTCTGCCCCCACCTCCAATAATTCTGTTACTGGAGTGATGGTCTCTCTGAGGAGGCATTCTTAGTCCCGCCCTTCACTAGTTTTTGCTGCCCTTTCCACCCTGTTAATCAGGGCTCCTCTGGCTGATTACTCTTTTCTCTTTCTAATACTTAACAGAAGGGCAAGGCCAATAAGAATTTTCTGAGTAATGAATCAAAAGGAAAGAGTAGAAGAGGGAGAATGTAGAAGGAAAGAGTCCTTATGAGAAAGAAGATAAAAGATTTGGGGAGATTTCTGGAATGAGTTGAAGCCAAAGAAATATGGAGTGTCCAAAAGCCTTGCAAGGGACTTTAATTTCTTCAGTAGATTTTATCAAGATGAACAGAACTCAACAAAGAGAAGGGAATATTGATTAGCAGACATGTAGGAGAAAAAAAGGTGTGCTTCATTCGGTGATAAAGAAAACTTGGTTGAGTGGCGTGTTTTGGAGTGTTCCAGAGTTGTGTGCCACTTTCACCATGGTGACAGCATTCACTTATCATGAAATGCATACAGTGAGCACACATTACCTTTTAGAATTAGACAGTCTGTGGGCCTGTGCCTGAACCTGTGTGTTTATGCCACACAATGAAGAAGATGGGCAATCCCGAGGTAGTGGGAGGCAGATGAAACGCGTTTCACGAGAGCAGATACAGCAGCTGAGCAGGGAGGGGACTCGAATCTGGCTCAGCTCAAACCAGAGTTCATGAACCTTGACATCAAGAAACGGTCACGGTGTATTTCTGAAAGTGTTTGTAATTTTAGGTCATGACAATCACAGGTGAAACTAACATTGAACATTTTGTGTTTGTTCTACAATTGTGATCCATGTTCAATGTATTTTGAAACAGCCTCATGTCAGCATGACAGTTTAGTTACTGCAGGGTTACTTTGAATCCTGCTTCAAATTTTAATAATCCTTGGCTGAGCTTTGAGATTACTAAAGAGTCATGTTTGTACTTTCAAGGCTGCTACAAGGGTTAGTTTTGAAAAGGCAGTAGAAGCTATTTGGGGGCTATAATTACAAGGAGAACTGGGATGATGTAGTCATGGATTTCACCATCATAGGAATGCCAACTTCTCCTAAAATGCTACTCCTTATCTAGGGACTTAGATCCTTTACAGGTATTATCTGAGATGAATGGAGAAACCAAGACCCACCTTGGTGATGGGACTGAAGTGAGGTAATCTAATGAGTCACTAATAACAGGAATAAAGACCCTGCACTGGAAGGGGGGGAGTTGGTTTAATGCCAAGTACATCTCTTATTATCCCATTTTGCCTGAAAGCACAAGATGCTGAAATCTAAAACTTGGCAGAAAATTCACTCCTCAAAATTCTGGTTTAATTTTCTGTCAACACTTGGCTGAAACACTTGGCAAAGTAATTTTTTTTTACGTCATGAATATAAATATTCAGTACGTGGTTTCATTTCTCTTTCTGTGGAGGCTGCTGTTAATGACCAAACATGAACAATTACAAAAGATCTGAAATGGGTGTTATTAGGAACTAATCAGAAATGCAGGGTAGGGTTTAACAGTAAGTTGGATGTTAACAGGAATAAATGAGTTCCTGTTAGTTGGAACAGTGCCGGCTGTTGTGAAAATCTGCCTTTGGTGGACCCTCTTTCTTTTGTTCCTCAATTCCGTCAGTCCAGTTTGGGGTGCCCATAACCCTGCTTCCTTGCCCTTCCTGCCTCCTCGCCCTCTTCCCCGCACCTCCTCCCAACATCCATCTCCCTAAAAATGGATTTCAGCTTTTATTCTCTCAGGAGCCTGATTTCTGGGGCTGACTAATCTAATAAAATAACTCATGTTTAATTTTGAAGACAGATTGCAAAGTGTTTTTGTGTTAATATTTCTTAAGTAAAATTTCTACTGAAACCAGAACTTCCTAGAGCTTAAAGGTAGAAATCGTAAGCAAGTTAGCAGGCTGGAGACAAAGCTGCTATAGTTCCATGATTCTGAGACTCCGTGGTTTTAAGTCCCATCCTGGACTTAATAACAATGTGGCGGGTGGGGAAAACAACCACATTGCATAAATGTACCACTTCTTTCTTTTACTCACTGATAATAGCCTATATTTATTGATGTAATAACATTCCTCTTTCTTCACTGTGCAGCAAAGAAAAGACTTTCTATCCTCCTAGGTTTCGTAGCTAGATCTATGAAATAAACTGATATCAGGTGGATTAACAGGAGTCAGTGTGCTCGGATGTATTAATTTTTAACATTATATGCTTAAGGCATCACAGGAAAAAAAGTGAATACTCAAAAAATTGGTGAGATTTGACAGCTTGTGTATTATCCTACAGAGGAAAGGGAGCGGGGATGTAGGTAATTTAGAAAGGAGGAAGTGATTTTTAGGAAAGAGGAACAGGCCCTTAGAAGAATAAATGGAGGGCAAGATAGTTTGTGACAAAGTCTGTCTGGGTGTGGTGTCGACTTCTAGTCTCCCGTGGTAAGAGTTGATCTTTCCTGGTATATGAAACTCCGGGGGAGGGAACTAATGACAAGTGAGCTCCTTTTGGAGGATCTGTCTTGAGGCAGATAAGGGAAGGTGAGAGAAAGCCTTTTTTTTTTTTTTTTCCCTCCTAATTGTTCAGAATTTAGCTTTCTGCTCACATATCATTTAATCAGAGAGAAGCCTCCCTGACTACCTTCTTCTCCTGTTCTTTCTGTCTTATTTTCTTTGCAGCATTGATCACAATTGGAAATTCTTTATTTATGGGTCAAATTGTTCATCATCTTCTTCCCCATCTGCTTGCCTAACAGTGTTCACCTCCATAGCCCTTGTGCTCAGAAGTGTTCCTGGCACCTAGTAGGCACTCAATTAATATGAATTTGTCAGATGAATGAAACGATTGTGTGAATGAATGAAGAGAAAATTTTCTAGCTACAATTTTAAGCTTGCAGTTACAGACAATGACAACCGTATCACTTCACCCCCGGCATGCATGTCTTTTTACATTAAAATTTTAAACTAATCACTATGTCAGAAATTCTTAAATGTTAAAACAAAGTGTGTCATAAAATTAAGGCATTACGATATTCGGGGAGTCCAAACATATCAATTCAGTTTACTGAGCCTACTCTTTCAATTTGGTTCAACTCTTTCAATTCAGTTTACTGTGTCTTTTGGGTTAATCCTATTAAGTGATTTATTTTTTTTTTTTTACATAAGTTAGGGAATAAAAAAAATAACAAATAATAATAAGGAAAGAAGAGGCGCCCCTTTTTAATTTTAAGTCTTCAAAAATACTGTTAAGTCTCTCTAATTCACTGAAGAAGAAAAGAGCCTGGCTTTGAATAAGAGTGTGTGTCCCTGAGATGAATGAGCCAGTCATTTTTCTCTTTCTCATTTGAACAAATAAACATCAGCAGGGCAGAGAAGCACTGATCCTCCCTCTGTTTGGGGTATTTATTATGTATGTTTATGTATATCTACTGTTCTCTTGATTACAGTGAGGTTGACCATTTCCCCATGTGAATGTTTAGAAGTTGTAGAATGTTTATTTATGCACTTTAGTTTTAAAATTCCTTTGTAAGTGAGCTTATAATATGCAAAAATATTAATTTTTTTGTTACTGAAAAAGCTCTTATTTTCTGAACTTATTCTGTTTTCATAAAGTCCTAAGAACTTAGCCTTTTTGATTCTAGTTTTCATTAGAGAGCATTTAGGAACTTAGAAATGAGTTTCGCAATTGCCATATTTTAAGTATCTACTTTGGTGGCTGCCTGGGTTTTTCATACTTGAAATAAATCTGCCAAATCTATCTTGAAACATCTTCATCTCTAAAGAAAATACAACTAGATAGGCATCATGCTTCATCTCTAGAATAAAATGTAGTTTTCTCCTGAAATAAGTAACTTTGATGGTATTTTATAGATGGTCCCCTTTAAAAACTTTGATTCTTGCAGCTTTCACAGTTAGTTCTTGGCTTCTTTGGTTCAGTGAAATACTCATCCTTTGGTTGTTCCTGGATGATGTCAAACATTCAAACGAGCAAATGTGGATTTCAGATAAAAAAAAAACTTCTCTAATAAAATAATTTAATTCATATATACATTCCTGGCTTTGAAACTTCAGGAAAATTATTGTACTGCTTGGGTGGCTGAAAAGTTCTTGGCCCTGGGCATTTTAACTATAATTGCTCAGAAATGTACAACCTGTTACATCTTATTCCATAACTCCAGCAGTTTTCTCTATAATAACTGAACTATTCATACAGAACTCTGAATGCTGCCATGTTTTCAAAGTGCCTTTCTAGAACTGAATCAGATGATTTGAATGAAAAACTTACCACAGGAAAACATAAATAACCTCCTAAACTAATGATCATTTAAGCTTTAAAGTGTCTGTTTTCTGAGTTAGTACTTATTTCAGTTCTTTTTTATGTCTTTCTTTCTTTCTTTCTTTCTTTCTTTCTTTCTTTCTTTCTTTCTTTCTTTCTTTCTTTCTTTCTTTCTTTCTTTCTTTCTTTCTTTCTTTCTCTCTCTCTCTCTCTCTCTCTCTCTCTCTCTCTCTCTCTCTCTCTTTCTTTCTTTCTTTCTTTCTTCTTTAGATGAGGTAACCCTTAGTTGACTTCACAGATTGCAAGGACCTTGTCCACTTATAATCTCTTATTGTTTTTATTTTTTACACCTGCAGCACCTGGTCTTCCTAAGTGGTCTCCCATCCAAGTACTAACCAGATCCCACCCTGCTCAGCTTCCATGATCAGACAGGATAGGGTTTGTTCAGGGTAGCATGGCTATAGACTATGTAAGTCTTTAAGTTGCAAATTCTGATAAGAATTATATTGAGAAACTTTAGGAAAATCGGTAGAATTTTCACATGAGCCAGATGATTATTTTTTTCCCTTGTTAAATTGAAACATTTAGATACAGTAGTCCTTAAGAACCATTACAACTCCATGTTACCCTTCTATTGTTCCATTAAGAAACGTATACCTGAATTAATATTCCAGTGGGTTATATTTAATACAGAAATCTGAATAGAGGGTCTGAACTGCACTGCTGAGTTCAAAGCTCAGCTCTTCCACTTTCTAGATCTTGGGCAAGTTATTTCACTTCTCTGAATTGTTCTGCATTTGAAAAATGGAGCTAATAATAGGACTTAGGTTTATTAGGAAGATTAAGTAAACCAATACATATGATGTGTTTAGAGCAGTGACTGACATGTAGTAATGTTAGCCATCGTTTGTTCATTTTAGTGACAGGACAAATCTTTTTATTCTAAGGTTTGCTTGAAATTAATTATATTAAAAGGCACAACAAGGCTTTTCCTGGTTGTTTTACATATCACTGGCAAAGAGCATTTCTTTTATTTTTCAAGGAAATTCAAGAATTTCTTTATGCATTTACTTATTTTTTAATAAATATGGAATTATAGAACTATTAGATGTCAGCATGTGATAGGACCTTAGAAACCATCCAATACTGATGATTTTTTTTCTTTTTCTTTATTTTGACAATGTTTAGTAAACATTTCCCTTCAATTCTATTGAGGTATAATTGACAATTGTCTATACTTAAGGTATACATGGTTATTTGCTATATGTATACATTCTGAAATGATTGCCACACTAAGCTAATTAACACCTACAGTAGCTCACATAGTTGCTATTTTGTGTTTGTGTGATGAGAACACTTAAGATGTATTCTCTTAAGTATCTAATATAGTACCATTGTTTTTCAATAAGACATCTTAATTTTAAACCATTTGAAAATATAACACACTAAACCAAGAGTAAAGACACTCTTATTTTTAATTCACTAAATGTATTTTTTATCGGATCAACTATCCTTATAAAAATGGCTTGATTTCTTGTATACATCATAATTTACTTTTTTTAAAAATAAAAATTATATATATATTTAAGGTGTACAATGTGGTATTTATACATATACATAGTAAAATAATTACTACTGTTAAGCTAATTAACATACCTATCCATAGTTACATTTTGTGTGTGTTTATGTGGGTAAAAGCTCCTGAAATCTACTTTCTTAATAAATTTCCGGCATACAACAAAGTATTATTAACTACAGTCATGCCATACACTGGCTCTCTTATCTGTCCTACATAATTGCGACTTTGTACCCTTGACCTATACCTTATTTTTCCCACCTGCCCACCCCAGTACAGTAACCAGGCTATACAGTAGATCCCCAAACTTATAACTGAAAGTTTGTATCCTTTGGCCAATACTTCCTCTAACAGGAATTCTAGAGTCCCTTGGAGATGATTTGAAGGTCATCCTCAAGGCTATGAGAAAAGATGAGCCTTTATGGTCTCTTATCTAATTTCACCAGTTTGGCTTTGCTTTCCTCTACTTTATATATTGCATTACTTGATAAGAATTTAACTCAAGTTTCCTCATTTTGCAGATGAAGAACTGAACCTTAGTGAGGTGAATTGATATACTCAGGGACACACAGCAGGTGAATAGCAGAACAGATGTAAAAACCAAATTTCCTGACTGCCCAGTAGACCACATTCTATACCATGCTACCATGGAAATTTTCAAACAGATGAAAATAAAAAATAAGCAAACTCATAAACAACAATAGCCAAAAAACCCCACAGTATCTCTTGGAAATAACAACTCATTTTCGTCAAGTCAGGTTTTTTCCACTTGATACAAATAATAAAATTAGGCTAAGGGAATTAGAATTTAGAAGTTAAATAAGATACCAGAGACTGGGCCTTTTAGATTGTTTTGTAAAATCTTCAGAGCCTCAATCAAATTTAAGTTGCCTATCTATAGAAAAATGAATAATTGTTTTTTTTAAAGGAAGAATCTCAAGGGCCAAACAATTCAGATGTGTTGAGTATCATGAGATTCAGGGGTGAAAAAATTCCCTATGGCTGTAAAGCAAGCACTGTAATTTGAGGTTTCCTGACAGCTTGCTTGCTTGCTTGCTTGCTTGCTTGCTTGCTTGCTTGCTTGCTTGCTTTATTTTATTTATTTATTTATTTATTTATTTATTTATTTATTTATTTATTGCTAGGAAAGAAATACTAACCTATCTTTTCTGGGCCAAATGCCAAGTTAGGTAATTACCCTTTGCCCACTTTCTTTTCCCCAAGCTGCTTTAATTAGATAAGAACTCTGGCTTCATTTCCTTTTGTGAACTGAATTGCAGTGTTGCCACATGCCTTTCAACAATTGTTAATGCCCTAGTTTGCTGAATGCCTTTCCCTTCCGAAGGGAAAAGGTTTTGCCCTAAGTACCTGGATTTCTTCAGGGTACAAAATGCTTTCCAAGGAGTAGAGGGGATGGGGGGGAATTTGTTCATGTTTCCCAATGCTAGATCTCTCAGCTTCAAGTCTGCACCAAAGAAAAATCAATAAGTCACACATTCCCTGCCTGTTCCAGAAGTATCTGATAGATGTTAAGGGGAAAGTTTAATAAAATGCTCAAGAAAGAATTAAGTAGATCAAAGTCTTGCAGTCAATCCTCCACCCTGCACCCTGTCCCTTAACTCTTGAAAAACTGTCCAAAGAAACAATGGATTCATAAAGTCACAGAGACAGGCAGTCTACTGACTTTCCCCATCTCATCGATAGCGTGACTTTTCCACAGCAGCAGAATAGCAGTGCCCAGTGTCCACTGGAGCAAGGCTTTGTACTCAGAAAGAGCTGAGTTCTAGTACCAACTATTCTACTTAACAGTGATGTCATTTTAAGCAACTTCTTGAAGCCTCTTTCCTCAAGTTTACATAGTTTACACTTAAAATATCTTAGAGCTGTTCCATATCAGCAACTTCTTTATTATTTTTTATTTTTATTATTTTTAATGGCTACACAGCATTTTATTATATTAGCTATACCATTATTCAGCTACTGACAGTCATTTATGCTGCTTGCAGTTTCCTGCTCTGAGAAGCAATGCTGCAGTGTAGGTGAGTCATTGCACACATAGGAATAAATCTGTGAGATTATACATGGAAGGGCTGAGTAAAAGGCTCTTTGTATCCAAAAGTTGTACAGATTGTGCCAAATTATTCTCCATTGTTATTGACTCTCTGTGCTCACACCCTGGACTGCTGTTTCCCTATGGATATCTTTGCTGAAAAAAGCATCTCATTGAAGTTTAACGTGCATTGCTCTTATTGCCACGAAGAGTGAGCATCCTTTCACAGTTTAAAGATCCATTTTTATTTTTTTTCTATAACTGCTCAAGTTTGTTGTGCATTTTCTCTTGGGTGTTGGCCTTCTTTATCAAAGCATAAGAATAGTTTTTGTTCATGGAGATTAGTCCTTATCTGCTGTACCAATTGAAAATCACTCTCACACACATACACACTCACTTTTCTCTTTCAACTTTGTTTAGTTTTCCAAGTAGAATTAAAAAATAATTTTTTAATGGCTTTTGGATTTTTATAATATTTAGAAAAGTCTTCCTTACTCTGCAATTAAAAAAGTTAAAATCTTCCAATTTTCTTCTGAATATTTTGTGACTTGATTTTTCATATTTACATGTTTGATCCATCTGAAATTTATTTTATTTATTTAAAACTGTGAAGTAAGGATCTTATTTTATTTTATTTTATATTTTATTACCTTATCATTTTCTTTATTTTACTGATTTTTCCAGATGACCATCTTGTTGTTCCAGTGTCATTTATTGGAAAATACATCAGTCTCCAACTAAATTTATCCTAAATTTCTGAGCACATTTTAATACATTATTGGACTTTACACACTAGTCAGTTGATTTTTGGTCTGTTCTCATGCAAAGAAAACATAGTTTTAATAATTAGAATGTTATACTTTAATATTTAATAGGGTATCTATTTTCTAATTTTTCAAGACTTTTCCTGGCTAATTTTGCTTCTTTACTTTTTCATATAAAGAATCCACATATCTAGTCTCTGCCCCTCCAAAAAAATTTGATTAGATTTTTGGGGGAGGAAGAAGAGTGCATTAAATTTATACTTAATATATATATACATATATATATAAATATATCAATTTATTTTTTAGGAAGACTATATATTTATCATGTTGTATCTTTTTATTTAAGAATATGATGTCTTTCCATGTGACTATTTCTGTGTCCCTCATTAGAAGTTTGAACATATAGATGTTATTAAGTAGAGAGGATTTGAAGGATAATAATGGTACCTACCTCAAAGAGTTACTGTAAGAATGAACTGAAGATAATGGCTCTTAGTCTGTTCAACAAATATAATGTATGACAAATATACACTTTATTGCCATATCCTGAATTATGTGTGACTAATCCAATAAGGTAAATCAGTCTCATAATAATCTGAAATTTCCATGACTGTGACTCATTCTTGGTTCTACCCTGAAATAGAAATTATTTTCCATTCTACCCTGTACCCAGCTCACCTCTGGGACCAGAAGGTGACCAGAAGTCCAATGGAGGACATCTGTGACATTCTAGTTGGATGTAAGAGTGAAATAGGTTATGGCTACCCTGCCTGTCAGCACACTTCTCTTGGCAACTGTGGACAAGATGAATAAAATATTGCTAGAAACTTTACAGATTTCAAAGCTTTTTTATTTTTGTTTTGAAAGTAGAGAGTGTCTCACCATAGGATAGTAGAAAGGTTGATTAAGAATGCTCAGTCATCTTCTGGCATAGGGTCCTGCACTTGTTGAGGTTTACCTCACAGGCACTGGAAAGGAATTGATCACAATACCTCCACTATGTGAGGGTATTAGCCTAATCACAAGGAATTCTTGCCCCAAACCCTTCCCCACACCCAGAGAAATAGCTCTCAATTTTTCAATTTTTAATTTTTGTTTAAAATAAAGCCACACACACACAAAGAATGCTTTGTGGTCAAATGGTGTATGGATTATCATCTCCTGACACTAAGTGCCCCATCTCCATACATTTTACACGTCTCTCATGGCACACTATGGTATGATCAATATTAAGCTTAGTGTTTCATTTGCTATACCATATTTAATTTTCACAAGTAGGTGTCATTATTTCATTTTACAGATAAAATAACTGAGGATCAAGGTCACAGATCTAGAAACCGACAAAACTGCTACTAGAGATTTGCTTGTCTCCAGAGTCTGTCCTATTAACCACAATTCTTAATTTAGCAAATTTTAAAGAAATTAAACAAAATCAACTGAAAAAATACTGTTTGACTTCGTGTTAGAGCATGCTCCTTTATTTGGAATGGTAACATTGCCATGCTAGGCATTATTAGCATAAGTATTCTTTTTGTTAATAAAATCACACCTTGACTGAGGCTATAGTTCCTGGTGCTTCTTGAAAATTAGCCTAAAAAAGTTCTGGGAAAATTACCTATCTTTTCAGCTGCATTAGCTTTCAGGAGACAAGATTCATGTGATCTGAATGTGCCATAGCAATAATCACTGAGGGGTACTCTATTCAATTATTTGTCTTTATCTTTTAATGCCTTCATTTGATAGAAAACTTAAATGTGCCACATCTCCATCTGGCCATTCCTGGGTATTCTATCCAAACTCCCAAAAATATTTCACCAAATATGAAAGATGAGCCAGCAAATTACTTACTTCCCAAGGGAAAAAGCATGCGGCCAATGAATCAGGGGAAACTGCCTGCCCAGGGAAGAGCACACTGAAGGCATCCAGCATGAGTCATAGAACATGAGGACTATCCCATGATCGAGAAAGGTGAATGAACAAAGCCAGAGTTCCTTTTATAGTTTCCATTAGTGTGATTAGTTTGAGCTTGTTTCATGTCGGGAGCCAAAACACCCCTGCGGCATGACAGAGTCACCGGGAGACAGTCTCGGCTGCAGAGCAGCGAGATATGTGGGCTGGCTTTCCTCTCTCTCCTTGCATGTTTTGTAACTTTGCTATTAATAGCATTAATAGGGAATAGTGAAGGAAAGGAATTTTTATAACAATGAAATAGGGGACTGGGAAAGAAAAACATTAGTAGAAATCACTTAGAAATCTTACAGGAATTTACCACATTCTGTTAATCATGAAACTTGTAACAATGAGCTCAGACGCTAACTGCCTGAGTGACTCTGCTTACCTACATAGCATAAGAAACAATCACTTGTGTATAAGCTGAAAATTATTGCTTGGCTACCGTCATGGGAATATATAGACTAGTAATTATAAGCATTCTCCACTTGCACCCTGGCCAATGGGTTGACAGGTAGTGAATAGAAGAAAAATCGATCTTTGTGTTTAGACAGAATGAAAAAGGGTAGAAGGTAATCTTTAACAAGAACGAGGAAAAGAACAGGAAAATAATACCCTAGTGATGTGGCTACCCGCACATGCTTAGGGACAGAAGTCATTGTCTATTCTAAGAACAGCAAACGAAAGAGATATGATCAATTAAACCCATAAGTCAACCATTGTAATTATTATGTTTGACAACTTGCCCTGGGTGATAAATTGTTTTTGCACTATATAACGGCTTTGCAAAATAAAGATTGTAGCATTCCACCCACCATCTCGGCTCTGAATGCTCATCACTCTTTCACAAGACTCTGTACCTCCCTCCGGGATTCTGGTTCAGCCGGAGCTGGACTCCGCAAGTGGCGCCCAACAGGGACCGGAAGGGTAAGCTTTCCTCATGGACAGGTCGGACCCTGCCTATAGGGTGCTGCAGACCCCTGGTAGAAGGGAGAAGGCCAGGTAAGAAGAGAAGGAGGCAGGTAGTCAGAACTAAAGACATCTATAATGGGCCCATGAGAGTCAAAAGAGAGACGACTCTTCGCTGATATTCTTAAAACTATGTTAAGGGCCAAAGGCGGAAAGTGTCAGGGCACAGATAACTAAAGTTATGTGTTTTGTGCAAGACTGTTGCCCTTGGTTCCCGGAAGAAGGGACTGTAAATTTAGAAACTGGGGAAGGTAGTTTTCGGTCTTTGGAGAGACCCCCCCAAAATTGGAAGTTAGAGGAAAAAAAAAAAAAAAAAAAAAAAAAAAAAAAGAAGATTTTGAGTAATTTAAATAAACATACCCTAGGATGTATTGTCATGATAGTCTCCTTTCACCATCCTCCTGACTGTGGCATTCATCTTCCTTCTAGTTCTGTCTTTGTTTTGTGTTGGCTCCCCGACTGAGACCTTGAAATTTAGAATCATTCTGCTATTTAGCACCCTAATATTTCTTGGAGGTATCTTCCTTTGTACTTGCTTTTAAACAAGAACTTTAAAAAGGGAAAAATCCAAACGTTGCCAATCCCAACCATTAGTTTCTCATTGAAAGATAAAAATGGGCAGCGGGCTCTCTAAGGAGGCACTCTTTATTAAGGACCTCAAGACATCCCTCAGGGAAAGAGGGGTTAGAGTCAAAAAGAAAGACCTGATAAAATTCTTTATGTTTATTGATAACGTCTGTCCTTGGTTTATTGTAAATGGGCCAGAAATACACAGGAAAAAATGGCAAAAGGTCGGTAGAGACTTAAATAATAAACTAAATCGGGAAGGCCCGGATAGTGTCCCTGCAACCGTCTTTTCTTATTGAGGGCTTATCCGTGACATTGTAGAGGCAGCATCTGATGACCCGGATAAACAACAGCTTTTCTTTCCATCCTGTCTCGATGGCCTCGGGGTTTCTCTTTCCTCTGATAAAATTCCTCTAAGTCTCCCTCAGTCGTTATAGACATTGCAGGGCCCCGCCAGTCGCCCCTACAGACCCCCTACAATTTTAAGAGCACAATAATACACCTGCCTACTATCAAAGAAATCAGGTTTATGTGTTTAGGCTTTTTAAAGATTTTGTAACAACTATTAGATAAAGGAATTTAATAACTCACTGTTGTTGAGAAATTTGTTTTTCACTTGTATATAAGACTAATGTGTTTATAAAGCATAGATCTTACTTTGATTGTATAACTTTAAGTAAAGACTGCTGTTTTTATACCAACCACTCTGGCATAATTCGAGATAGTCTAGCCTTAGTAAAACAAAGACCTTTAATATTGGCTTTTAAAGGACTGCTATTTAGGCCATGTATAGTAAATTGCTTTTATAAAGTATATTAACAGAGAGTCCAGGCTGTTAAATTAATAGTATTTTCTACTCAAGTAACAGGTATCTCAGTTGCCCCAATTTATAGGACATCAAAGATTTGATATGTGCCTAAAAACCAATGGAAAATGTGACAGCCTACTAAAATATAATGAAGGTAAAAGTTAATTAAAAGTCCCAAAACTAAACAAAAGAAGTCTATACCTTAGCAATTTTTAATTGAGACTAAAATGCCTAATTCCTAGAACTTTTGACTGCTTAGTGTCTGCTGTGAAACTTGAGACAAAGAGCTCTCTCATATGCTAAGAGCGCAACATTCCAGGGCGCAGATAAGGAGAACATCTGCAAGGCTATGTTTAAAACTAGCAAATTCCCTGGCTACATTTATCTTTGTAATGACCAGTTTCTGCTAGCTTTGTAAAAGATTAACTTCTGTTCTCTTTTTAACTTCTGTTCCGGATCTCCTGAAACCTGAAACCCCCAGCCACCTTGAGTAAGGACTTGCTTCGTCCAGGGGGCGGCCGCTGAGAGATTTTTCTCAGCTCCAGACGCCAAGCAGCCTTTCTCAGGAGGGCAGGAGGAGAAGAAGTTTCACTTTAATTGTAATTGGGCACGAGCCACCTAAAGCAGCCTCACCGGTGAATAAGACTGCGTTAACATCTGTCTAGATGCTCAGTTCTGTCCCTGTCTGATTGGGCCCTTGGTTGACTAGCGGAAGGCTGGACGCAGCAATACTTCCCTAGTGCGGTCGGTCTGAGACGTCAGACTCTGACCCCGTACCTGTTCTGGTTCTGGTTTCTGATGCGCTAGCGTTTTGTGTTATCTGTAGTTTGTCTTGTCTGTCTTGTGTCTGTCTGTCTGGCTGGCTGAATGTACTGTCACCCTCCTATACTTATTTTGATTCTTTCCTTAGGTCTGGCCTCCGTGGCCCCGCCCGACTGGATGCCAGGTGAAAGTCTAATCCTAGCCCTGGCTTAGTTAGTTCTTGTGGGGATTTTCTCTTTTCTTACCTGTTTTCACTAACATGGGTCAGGCTTCCTTCTCAAATCGTCCTATGTTCTCCCCCTCTTTCAATACTTCTTTAACCATTTTAAGGATTTCAGGAAACAAGCCCAAGCCTACGAAGCTAGAGCATCAATCCCTTCAACCTTCAAAGGTTCTGCCAGCTAAATTAGCCCACGTTTGGAACAGAGTAACCATCAGAGGGGCCACTCGACCTACAAACAGCCTTTGAGCTACGAGATATCATCTGTAATAATCATAGGTTTCTTTTAAAACAATGCAAAGAATATGCATTGTGTTAGAGATTTAGGTCTGAAGAATGACTGTATACAAAGTATGCAAGGGAAATAAAATGTGTTCTGAAATATCAAGGATGTATTTTTAAGAAAAGAGAAAAAGAATCTTGTTTTATATGGTCAAGTTAACTAAAATCAAATATATGTATTATAAGGTTTCAAGAATTTTAATATCAAGAGTGTATTGGCACAAGACTAGAGTTTGGATTATTAGTCTGTTCCTAATAAGAGATTATAAAAAGATTTTCTTTTACTTGTTGAGCAATACCACCTAAGAAACAAAGATTCTACATCTTATCAAAACAATTTATTGTGCTTTATAATCTTTATTATGTCTTTAATTACTTAAAAACTGAGTCTTCTTAACATTAAGAGTGCTAAAGTTTTTTATAGTCATATTTACCTTTGAAATCTTTTATTATTACATTGGTTAAATAGATAACTGAGTATTGTTTTATAATAACCTGTAATCCTATTTAATCGGGTGATCAAACCTTATAACATTGTGACAAATTTTCCAACAAAATCGAACTAGGATTTTTGTTTTATCTCAAAACAACTTTGAGACTTCCCAGAGGGCCCCTGGAAATTCTCAAAGGCTTAGTTTTGTCACTTTGTACAAAATAAATATTAAGTAATTCGGCCTATTTGATATATTAAATTATATAAAAAACATTATCAAGTAATAAATAATGCTTGACCTTCTTTAGGTTATATTTTATAAATATATGTTATTAATACAAGTGTTTAAGATATTGTATCAAGTTCTTAGAAATTTGTTAATATCTTTGCTATTCATATGTTCTTATATAATATCAGTTATAATTTCAGTTATTATAAAATATTATATATCATGAATATCAGAAATAGACCTGACTATTCAGAAACAAGGGGCTTATATTAAAACAAAGGCCATGACGGTAAAACTATGCTTCCATTTTTAATTAACTTTGGAATAATAGTGGTAATTATTGTTCTTGCTTTGTTCCTTTTACCAGTCCTCTTCCGACTAATGAAAAGCAGCTTACACCAAATACGGCTTGATCTGCACATGCTGCGTTTAAAATAATAGAAAAGGGGGAGAACCCATTTTTGATGTTTAGATGTCCTGAGGGTATCAAGAAGGCCAATATAGTTGAATTACTACAGCAGGAGATAAAATATAGCATAAATAGAAGCCAGCTTGTGTACCCTTTTTTAAACAATTGTTAGAAATCAGTTGCTAATTCAGAAACTAGTAAGACTTTAGGACAGCAGGATAATAGGTAGGATGGAGTAGGTCCTGTGACTACCAGAGAGAAAATAATATCCACTGAGCCTAGCTCCCTCCCTACGGGGACGGCATGATAACTAGAGGCATGCCTACCACCTCCTCTAAAAGGGGGAGAAGGGTATGGGTACCGAGCTGAGTGCGGAGCAGAGCATCGCAAGGGAAGGTCCTATATGACCTCCTCTAGATTTCCCTGTGAGTATGCCTGATTTGCATAGAGGTTGGTATCCAAAAATTACTACTTTAAAACGGCTCTGCCTCTCCTCCCCAAAAGATACCAAGAGCCATAAACTAGTGGCCAATGACGGCTCACGGGAGGAATCAGGCCACTACTCCCTCACTGTTAAGCCCACCTTTTCTAAAACAGAAAGGGGGAGATGTCGGGAGCCAAAACACCCCCGCGGCATGACAGAGTCACTGGGAGACAGTCTCTGCTGCGCAGAGCAGCAGAGATATGTGGGCTGGCTTCTCTCTCCTTGCATGTTTTGTAACTTTGCTATTAATAGCATTAATAGGGAATAGTGAAGGAAAGGAATTTTTATAACAATGAAATAGGGGACTGGGAAAGAAAAACATTAGTAGAAATCACTTAGAAATCTTACAGGAATTTACCACATTCTGTTAATCATGAAACTTGTAACAATGAGCTCAGACGCTAACTGCCTGAGTGACTCTGCTTACCTACATAGCATAAGAAACAATCACTTGTGTATAAGCTGAAAATTATTGCTTGGCTACCGTCATGGGAATATAGACTAGTAATTATAAGCATTCCTCCACTTGCACCCCTGGCCAATGGGTTGACAGGTAGTGAATAGAAGAAAAATCGATCTTTGTGTTTAGACAGAATGAAAAAAGGGTAGAAGGTAATCTTTAACAAGAACGAGGAAAAGAACAGGAAAATAATACCCTAGTGATGTGGCTACCCGCACATGCTTAGGGACAGAAGTCATTGTCTATTCTTAAGAACAGCAAACGAAAGAGATATGATCAATTAAACCCATAAGTCAACCATTGTAATTATTATGTTTGACAACTTGCCCTGGGTGATAAATTGTTTTTGCACTATATAACGGCTTTGCAAAATAAAGATTGTAGCATTCCACCCACCATCTCGTCTGAATGCTCATCACTCTTTCGCCGCACCTGTACCTCCCTCCGGGACTCTGGTTCAGCCGGAGCTGGACTCCGGCAGTTTCACACAGGCTGATGAGGTCCATTGTGGTAAGGAATGAGGGGTTGTCACTTAGGCAGCCAAAGGGTTACTCTGTCAGACTAGGTTTCAACCAGGTGTGGAGGGCATGGGGCCTGGGAATCACCATTGAATAAGTGGGGAGACATTTGGAAGGTCAACATCGATGAGGTCCAACAGTGGGAAAGGCCTGGAGTCTGGGAGCAGAGGTACCACAGTTATAGCATTGGCTGGACTAGGTGTCAGAAGACCTCACTTTTAGGAGAACTTGAGAGAGCAAGACTGGGACTTAGTCTTGGAGGAAGTGGAGTATTTGGTGTTTCTGAGAGGCAGATATTCAGGGAAAGGACTGACTCAAAGGGGAAGGCTGCTTTCTTAGGAAATATATGTCTGTCATGTTATCACTGTAATGTCTTCAGGAGGCCCTCAGTTTAGCACAAAGGGAGACACTCAGCTAAATATTTGCTGAGTGAATATATGAGGCATGAGGCAGGCATCTAGTTTCTGAATGTAGGACATGTGGTGCGACCAGGTAGCTGAATGGGGTTGATTTGATGCTGAGTCACCTGAACACTAATGACCTGGTTATCCCAGAGCCTAGGGTGGGGCTGAACCTGCAGGTGGTGGTCAAAGGCCCTGGGGGAGAGATTAGGAGAAGAAAGAGTAGTCAAGTAGTGCTTTACTCATTCTTCGACAGCTTTACATTATTATAAGGTCTTCATTTTTAATCAAACACACTGCCTTAGCCCATTCAGGCTGCTATAACAAAAATACCAAAGACTGGTGGCTTATAAACAGCAGAAATTTATTTCTTATAGTTCTGGAGGCTGAAAAGTCCAAGATAAAGTTGCAGGTAGATTCGGTGTCTGTCTGGTGAAGGCCTGCTTCCTAGTTCATGGATGGTCCTCTTTTCACTGTGAATTCATATCATAGAAAGGGCTAGGGAGCTTGACTTTAAGGCACTAATCCCATTCATGAAGGTTAGACACTACCAATCACCTCTGAACGGCCCCACCTCAAATATCAATGTAAATTCGTTTCAACATACGAATTTAATGGGGACACAAACATTTAGTTTATAGTACACACTGATTATCACTTTTAATCAAACACACTGAAAAGTTTTGTCGGTTTCTTCAGTTTCCATGGAGCTAAGATAGTAGACCCCTATTAGGGAAGTCTACCATTCAGTTTCAATTTATTGAACACTTGTTATGTGGCCGTTGCTGTGAAAGGTCCACTACAGACAGTATCTCTATTCTTCCCAGCAATCTTTAAAGTTAGATGTTGTTGGATCCTCTTTACAGATGAGAAACCTGAGGATCAAGTTCAGGGTTACACCCCAGGCTGCATAGATAGGAAATATTGGGGCAAGAGTATCAGACCCAGAATCAACCATCTTTCTCTAAAGCTCCCTGATTTGAGCCTCTCCCTGGACTGTCACTATTCAGACATTAATGTGGAGATGGGTCACCTCTTTGAAAAGCAGATTCTGGTTCAGAATCTGAGATAGGGCCCAAGGCTCTGCTTATCTAATCTTACTGCTGGTCTCTGAACCACATGCTGAGTAGCAAAAGTCTAGAGCAAGGTTGGCTAGATAGTAAATACTTTCAGCTCTGTGGGCTAGGTAGTCTCTGTCCCATCTACTCAACTCTGCCGTGATAGTACAGAAGCAGTCATAAAACAATACGTAATTAAACGAGTGTGGCTATGCCCTATAAAATTTATTTATGAACACTGAAACTTGAATTTCATACAATTTTCAAGTGTCTTGAAGTATTATTTTTCTTTGGCTTTGTTTACCCCCATTTAAAAATATAAAAACCATTATTAGCTCACGGGGCATAATTTCTTGACTCGAGTTGGTCTAGAAATTCAGTGGCCATGATATCCAAGGGCTGAAGAATTTTTTTAAAAGGATAGCCTAGGGTAAGACCACGGCCAACCACCTCAGCTGGCGAACAGGTGGCTGAGAGGGGAGAACACAGGCCTTGGAATCAGAGCTACCTCTGTGGCAGGCTTTGTCACTTTTAGTAGAGTAATGTGGGAAAGGCTTTCAACTTTAAGGTCTTAGTTTCTTCAAGTGTAAAACAGGATTAAAAAGAGTGCCTAAATCATTGGATTATTGCAAAGACAAAAATGAGATCATGCACATAAAGATTTGTGACACCAAGCAGAGATGAATTATAATCTTATATTATAATGTTTTCATCAATGACTGAAACAGGCTGTGAGGACAAGAGCCCACCAGCACCTGACTGGGGCTCAGAGCTGGCCAGCTCAAAGATTATGTTAGAAAGAATTTGCTGATCCTCACACTGTGGATGTAAACAACCATCCAGTTTTGAGGAAAACACTTTGAGGAAGTGAGAACCATGTGCAACTCTATAAAGTAGGAACTAGGTTAATGTAGAGCACTTAGAAAGATGTTTATTTGGGGCAGGCCAAGGAATGCCTCAAGAGAATTGTTGGCATGGTTGGCATTGATTTAATAATGATTAATAATAGCTGACAGCACTTATCATCTGTTTGGTACTGCTTTAATGTTCTATAAGCTAATGTTTTAGTGTTTTATAGGCAGTAACTTATTTAATCTTCACAGTCACTTTATAAACTAGACACAATTTTTGTCTGGATTTGACAGATAAGGAAACTGAGGCAAAGAGAGGGTAAGTAACGTGCCCATGGCCATCCTTTTCTTTAAGTGGCAGCACAATTTGGCACTAGGGAACTAGAAATTATTGCCTCTGATGGCTTGGATCCAATGGGTCTGTAGAAAACTTTGTGCGATTCTCCACATAATGGCTTTTTCTTTTTTCCCCATCAGTTATATTCTAACAATTTAACAGATCTTTCAAATATGAATTTGGAAAAGGAATTTTTAATATGGATATTCACAGCTCTATAGAACTCAAAAAAATTTGAGCTGGAAAATTGTCTCACAGTGTGTGTGCATATTTGGGAGCTTCCTCATTAAAGAGATCAGATTTCCAGGATATTCCGGAATTGCCTTGGCCACATATATTTTTTTTTTAAATTTGCAAGAGGAACACTGAACATAGACATGTTATGTTACTTTTTATCAAAAGATAAATAATATGTGAACTGCATATCTTCATGGCTTATAGAAAACTGTGTTTATAAGCTTTGACCATGATCCAGTATCAGCTTTATAAGTTAAAGCAAAAACAATCTCAAATTTTCTAAAGAATTCTTTCAGCTGGTTAGTGACTGTATGCCTTTGCATTATTTCCAAAAGAGTAATAGATATATCTTGGACTCTGGCCCTGCACAAAATTACTATTTTATTAATTTAATATAATATAACATATTATAATAATATTTCTATTAATTTAATGATAGTCATTAAATAATGATGACTTCATAGATTTCCTTTCAGTTTTCTGTTTTACCGATTTAATACTGAAGAGATCTTTTTAATGGACTCAATTTGTTTTACAAGAAATATGCTTTAAGTGGCTCAAAAGGAGAGCTTGCCTAATTTCTGCGAAATATGCAGCCAAGAAAATCATTGGAAAGAATTGTTTAGATAAAGGGAGTCATAGAAAAAGTCCTGAATTACTTTAAAGATACTTTGTAGGAATCTCTTACTATGTTATGAGAGTCAGTGTAATCAATTAGAAAAATACACGGGATACCAGAAATTCCTAGCCTCAGACCAGCCTCATTCATAAATATCATATGACCTCTCGAAAGTGACTGGGACAGATCTCCATGGCAGTAAAGTGTTGATTTTGTGTTCTAGATAGAAATGGTTCATAATTTAACGCCCAAATATCCCAGTAAGTAATATTTTCTTACATCAGACTAGGCGAACGAAACAGAACAATATAAAAAGCATTGCTGAAATACATTTTCTAAAAATTTTTAAATGTGAAAAGGAATTCTTGAGGCACAATGATTTCTATAGGTGTTTGGTTATTTATTTTTAGTAAATAAATAACCTGACCAACACCATAACCTAGGAGAATACAAAGGTAATACGGGTTATTTTTCCTTTAATTCCCTTTGGTTAGGTGAGGAATTTATGATCTATTAGGAAATATTGAGATCTGGGCAACTCCCAAGAATCTATACTGGACAATGCAGGACGGTATACAATTAAGTATTACTCTTGTGGCTCAGACTATTGAATATACTATAGGAATTCAAAGGAGGATAAATTAACAAGGCAAGGAGTTAGCAAGCCAGAGCTTGAAGCTCCCTGAAAAAACTGAGAGTTGAGCCAGGCCTCAAACAACAGGGATAATGTCAGATGAGTTCTGGAGAAAGGTGAGGGCCTTCCAGGATGGGAAAGTCAAGTGGGCGGAGTCACTGAGGTGACAAATGAGCCCAGCAAGTTAAAGGAGGTGGAAAAAAATTTGCCTGGCTTGAAAAGAAAAAAGACTGGGTTTGGTTACATTGTAGAGGCCACTGCAAGTCACCAGGAGACTTTAGCTTTATTGGGGTAGAGGAAAATGTGCCTTGGAAAGCCTTAAACAGGGATGTGCTATGATGAAAATGGTGTTTCAGGAGGATCAATTTGACAATAAAGTACTCCAGAAGAGACCAAAAGGTTGTCCTTTGGGTGAAAGCTTCTTATACACTGCGATGTCTTATCTTGGGGATTAGTGTTTTTGCTAACCAATGAACCTTTCACCTTCACATTCCCTTAGACATTTTATCTAACATTTCAAATTTATTTTGTGCACTATTGTTCTAGCATTTTATGTCGAAATACTCCATGCAATTGCACTATGCCACTTTGGGTCCTTCGGACCAAGGGCAGGTAAAACTACACAAATGTGGATAAAGTTGTGTTGGTAAACAAGGCAGATACGGTGTTTGCCCTCAGAAAATTTATCCACTGAGAGGGATCAGCTGTAATAAATCATTACAAAATAATTAGTTACAATTGTGGTAAGTGCTAAGCAATACTAGGTGACATGGGGAAGTCTCACAGCAGGTTCTAATGCAGACTTGTGGCCTGAGAATTGGGGGAAGTCTCTCTGGGGAAGTGACATTCACAAGGAGATCTGATTGGAGTGGAGGAAGGGAGAGTAGAAGCTGAGGGGTGTTAGAAATTCTAAGAGGAAATTACACTTGTGAGGGGCCGGAGGTGAAACAGAGTCCAGAGCATTCAAGGAACTGAAAGAAGGCCAGCCAGGCTGGAGGGGTGGGGAGGCCTGAGCGGTAGGAGAGAGTCTGGGAGGAGGCAGATGGCACAACGCCTTGTAAGCCACAATAAAGGCTTTCAGACACTTTGCCATCTTCCTCAAAGTGTGCCCTCCCCCTCCCCAGCCCAGAGTGACAGTGACTTCAACATCTACACCTAACAACGAATCCTCATACTAACTATATCACTTTGGTGTAAATAAGCTGCAGCTGACCTTGGAGACACATTCGAATTTAAAGTCGAGCGAAAAGTATCCCAAATGCTGAAATCCTCCGTGTGACCACGGCCGCTCTGCCTTCATCTGCCACTGAACTGCTAGCTCTGACCTCATCACACTGTCTGCTCCGGTTCCTGTTCCTGTGAACCTCTTAGTTCACTCACTAGGCTCACTCTGACTTCCAGGTGATATTCCAGCACAGAGCTCAGTTCAGCTGCTTAACTGCACACTTCTATCTGAGGTCTCTGTTCCTGCTAGGCCTCTTGTCATTGTCACACTCCCATGCTTCACTCCTCAGTGAAGACTAGCCTGTTTTTCCTTCTCCTCTCTTCAACTTTTCTGGGAAACTCAGGTCCCTTCCAGGTGACTTCTGATTTATGCTGCTAGTTTCAATTTGACCCTCATGTCACTTGATAACCTTTTTTTTTTATAACCATTTTTGGTTGATGGCTTACCTAATTTTTCCTAACTGCTTTCAAACTTTATCATCCAAGACTGTTCTTCTGCCACCTTTGCTTCTGTCTCAGGGAGTGGCACCCTGTCCATGAATTACCTGTGCTGGGGATGTAGACGTCCTCTCTATTTTTTTCACACTCTCACATTCATACAGTGGCCAAAGCCATTAACTTAGCCTTTCTTTTTAATTTCCTTCTCTTCATCCCAATAGCTATTTCCCACATTCATATGATCACTTTCCTTGTCTCTCATCATGGAATTCCTCCAGTCATTCTTTCATATGGCCTCAGCCATGAAATCTGACCTTGCCATTGTGTTTTTAAAATAACTCTCCAATGGTTCCCATTACGTATAGGAGGAAAATCCAATCTCCATAAGCAGCAGAGCCCTCTGCGGTCTGCCCTCTGCCCACCTCTTCCATCTTCCTGTTCAGGTGTGCCACCCCCCTTTCCTGCCCCATTTCATCCTGGAAACTGATATCCATTCTGCCTATCCAACACTGCCCTTCTTCCTCTAACCCACCATGCCATTGCATGCCCCTGGACGTGGTGTTCCTCTGTCCAGAGTGTCCTTCCCTACCCAGGCTACTTCCCAGGTACTTGTTATCTTTTTAGATTGAAGTTACAAAGTACAGAAAGCCTTTGCTGAAACCCCTTTGTCTCCCTCCTCCAGTCATCCTGTTCTCTTTATTCTTCATGCCCCCACTTCACCTACTGTATCTTTCTATCACGGCACTAATTATACTTAGTTAAAATAATTTGTTTTCAAATCTCTGTTCTTCAAAATGGTTACAGACACACCTCTGAGATATTGTAGGTTTGGTTCCAGACTACCACAATAAAGAGGATATTTGGTTGGAATAAAGTGAGTCGCCAGAATGTTTTGGTTTCCCAGTGCATATATAAGTTATGTTTACACTATGGTGTAGTGTATTAAGTCTGCAACTGCATTATGTTTCCAAAAATGATGCAAATATCTCAAGTTAAAAAATAGTTTATTGCTAAAGAATGCTAACCACCATCTGAGCCTTCAGTGAGTGGTAATCTTTTTGCTGATAGAAGGTCTTGCCTCATTGTTTATGGCTGTTGACTGACCAGCATGGTGCTTGCCAAAGTTTAGAGTGGCTGTGAGAATTTCTTACCATAAGACAGAAATGAAGTTTGCTGCTTCGATGGACTCTTCCTTTTACAAATGCTTTCTCTCTAGTATGTGATGATGTTGGATAGCATTTTATCCACAGTAGAACTTTTCTCAAAATTGGAAGAAATCTCCTCAAACCCTGTAGCTGCTTTATCAATGAAGTTCATGCAATATTCTCAATCCTTTGTGGTCACTTTAACAATATTTACAGCATCTTCAGCAGGAAAAACATGGTTCTGTTAGACTTGCTCAAGACAGTTTTCCACAGATCTTCAATCTGTAAAAAGCACAGTATCAGCAAAGTGCAGTAAAATGGGATATGCTTATTTAATAAGCTCTGTGAAAAAACAGGAACTGTGTAATATTGGACATTGCATGCTGGTGCCCAGCACAGTTCCTGACCTACTATGGCAATCCAGAAGAAGTCCCCACATCAAAGGACCACCTCTCTCTTGGCAAATGATCTTATGGTCTACCTTACTGAGATGCACATCTCTTGTGGGACCCTCAGTTGACTTCTTCTTTCTTCTTTCCAGAGAAAAATTGTTATGTCCTCTCATTTTCCTCAGTCCTGTTTTGAGGAAGAAGTGTCCCTAATTCTTTCCAATGTTCCCCTCAAGTCTGGCGTTCTGGATCTAAAACAATCTTATTTTTCCTGTACACTGCTCATAAATTATTGCCTCTCTGTCTTTTTTGTTTCTTCTCAATTTTTCTTATAGCCTACAAGTGGGCTTGTATCTCCATTTAAAACAAAATAAACCTACCTCTCCCATCCCCTTCCCGATCATCTTGTCTATGGTAGTTTTCCCTCCATACCCATCCCTGATCTTATTCTCTTGTACTTAATTATTTTCTTAATGGCATTTATTAAAATAGCATAGTTTTAGTTTTAGGTTAACTAATTTTTTGTACTTGCTAGAATGTAAGCTCCATGAGGGCTGAGGTTTATCCTTAGTGTCTAGCACAGTGCTTTGTGCAGAGGCACAGTTTATTTAATTTGTCAATTGGATAATTTAATGCATGAGTAAATGGTGACTAAATAAGTGAATAAATGAAACTGCTATCTTCACTGCCAAACCCCTTTGAAGTCTGCACTTTCTGTGCTCTTTCCAAACCTTTCTGGTTTATAGCTCACTGACCTATTGAAATTATTCTTTCAAAGTTTGCCAATAACCCTTCATTGCCATACTCAATGGCCTTCACATTTCTGTGGCATTTAATAAACCTTCCTTGAAATTCTATTATTAGTTCCAGGAAGAATGCAATAACTTGATGTTCCCCCTACACCTCTGGTTTCTTTCTCTGTTTCTTTCTCTGGCTCCTCTTACTTCCCTGGACTTCTTAATTTGTTTTCTGGGAAGCAGTCCCTTTGAGAGCTACACAGCCCATTCATAGATTTCAACTGCTATTCGTAGGTAAATGGGCTGCAAACTAGTAATTCTATCCTCAGCTTCTTCCTGAGCTCCAGGTTGGCTACTATATATTTCAAAATGAGGGTTTTACTGGTAATCCCAAATTTACTATGATTTAATAACAAATCCATAAACTTTCCTCTCCCTAGGTTCCATATTTTAGCCAATAAGCACATAGTCCTCCCATTAACATAGACTTACACCCTGAGGATCAGCTGTTTGCTTTCTGTGCCACCTCCCACTAATCATTCACCAAGCCCTGTCAAGTCTCCTATTGTGAGATCTCTGCCTATAATCTCCATCCTTTCTGTTCCTTTGTAACCAACCCAGCGTTCACATTACCTCTAAAGTGATCCTTCTGAAATACCAGTTCTGATCACATCAAGCCTCTGTTTAAAAAACTATGATCATACAGAAAACTTTTAGAAGGGTTAATACAAAAGTGTGCTATTTGAATTTTGTGCCATGACCATAAGTTAGTATGATAATTTTATTTAAAAAGTGTATTTTGAAATTCCTTTTATTGCCTATCAAGTCAGTTTACAAGCTTCTCTACTAAACCTTCATGTCCGTCTACAATATAATTCCAAACCAATTTTCCATCTTATTCTTCACTTATTCTGTGTTCTTGCTGAAGAGATTATTGATTAGAAATGCTCATGTATATATGTTTTTTGATTCACAGTTGAACTGATATAGTAGAAAATTTGTGGAATAAAGAGATGTTTTTAATTTAATTACTTTAAAGCTTTGGTCTTCAGGAAAGTTTATTTGCACATATGTAGCTCAGAAAAATAAACTCCAAATACATACCTATAGATGTATCTTGTATTGCACACATCAAATTTAAAACTATCCCATAGCACAACTGATGTTCCTTAAAATATACTTAACTCTGAGATGAGAAGACTGGCAGCTTCTCAGGGCCTCTCTGCAGGCCATTCTCCAGATGTCTGGGAGACATCACAGCCATGATGATTCCTACCCAGCCAATTTGCTATTGGGTCACGGGTTCCCAAAATCAGTAGATTCCAAGGTCCAGGGTCCAGGATCCAGAATATGTGAGAGGCTTTGCAGTCAGTCATTCTACTTTTTCTTGCTGTAGATGCCACATCTCAGGCAGGCAGAGCAAACACCTTTGGGCACCAGCCAACAACCTGGAGTGTGGACCCAATCACTTGCTTTCCTTTTTCTCTTCCCACTCTCCTATACTCATGGCCTACTTTTTCAGGATGCTAGTTTCCCCAATTATCCAGCAGCCTATCTTGATCCACATTTGCTCAGCTTTGTCCCCATCGCAGAGAGAGCATTCATTACCAAATAGAAAAACAAGCTGTGCTCCTGCTCTTTTCCACTAGCTCTGGGTCTCAGTTGCTTATACTTTCTAACCATAATGTTATCAAAGGAAACAATACTGCCTATCCCATTAGCATCTAGTAGACATCTCCTGCTTACTCAGCTGTGGACTATCATGTTTCCACCACAAAGACAAGCATTTGGAATTCATTTTAAAACATTTTAAAACAATTTTATTATTTTCATTTTTATTAAATTTATTAGGAAAACAACATATTTTTCTAATTACTACACAATTATTCTGTACTGTACAACTGTAATAGTATAGGCATAAAGTGTCATGTATTAAATAGGCTATTCTGGGAATGCTAACAAACTATAATAATTTTGTTTCTATAAAAAAAGTCATGTTTCACACAACCAAATGTTTGCATACTTTTGGAACACACAATTATAGATGCTATGATTTTAGCTTTCTTATATATATTCTAATATATGTATATTATATCTACATAAATATAAATACTGTTTTTCTTCTATATGTTACATATTCTAATATATATATATATATTGTGCATATATAAGTATATATAAATATATATTTACATATGGGACATAGGAAAAGGAAACTGTTCATGTGCAAAGTGGTGAAAAAATGTTCTCTTTAATAACATTATATTATTTACACAATTGCGATAAGTGGCCTTAGCAATAGAGAACTGCAAAATAAATCTCTCTAAAGAGAAAAAAAGCTCTCCTTTGCCCATACAATATATTTTTTATGTCCCCATAGCATTTCACACATATATATATCTTAATATAAGTCATATTGTAGCATATTAATTGCTTATATATTTATTTTTCTAATTAACTGTGAGTTGGTTAAGGGTGAGGATTACGTCTTACTAGTTTTTGTGTACTAACTTGAAGAATAGCATGTGGCACGGAGTAAGCATTTGCATTTTGTAAATTATTGAATGAATGAATAAATAAACGAATAGGTAAATTTCTTCATGTGGTCCACATTGGCGGAAGTAACACATTCATATGTAGTTGGTTACAATCAGAATACATGACTATTGTAAAAAAAATACATGAATATCACCTACAACATTACAACATTTGAAAACTTGGTCAAAGCAGAAAATAACATTCTTTGAAGTAGGACTATGTAAATAATTTATAAGTGAATCTGGAGGAAGCGTGAATAAGAGATTTTGAGGTTTGTTCCTTTGTTATGTTCCCTGACTTTAGACCTCAGACATTTTCAGTTCCTCAAGGTTTTTTTGTTTGTTTTTCTTTTTGTTTTGTCCTGTTTTGTTTCCAAAATTTCCCAAAGTCCATTAAGATGATAAAATGCTTTCCTCTTGCCAAGGTTTTAAAAGTTTTTGAACACATATGACTCTGACCATTAGGATTCTCATGGAAGTATTATCAATGACAACTGTTTATGTGGGAATGGACTAGAGATTCAGGCTAGAGACATAGATCAAGACAGGGCTGCATGGCCATCATTTAAGAGAATAGATGAGACTCTAAGAGAGGAAAATGTAGGGAAGCAGGAGTGGAGACCAAGGAAAGGACCACTGAGAATGTTCATGATAAAAACAATACAATTCCCAGAGGGTGGGGGGAGGTGAAGGGGGAAGGTAGATAAGGTAAAAGGTATCAAATATGTGGTGACAGAAAGAGATCTAACTATGGGAGGTGAACACACAATGTAAATATATATATATATATATATATATATATATATATATATATATATGCCTTACTGTTAAAATGTACAGCCGAAACCTACTGGATTTTGTTAATCAATCTCACCATAAATAAATTGAGAAAAAAACAACAATAAAACAAACCCTCGAACAAATGAATAAAATATTATAAACAGAGCAGTGTGGATCCTTCAGTTCAGAAGTTCAGAATATTCTACACCTGCTTGATAATAAGAATCACTGGAAACTACAACAGAGATTTCTAGGCTTCTCTCGAATCAGAAAGCATTGAATTGGTTCACTGTAATTTCCTGTTGGGGAATTTAGAATGTAAAATTCACAAATCCTCATACTCATATACCCAAATATACATGTGTGCCTATAGAGTTCTTCCTTCCTTCCTTCCTTCCTTCCTTCCTTCCTTCCTTCCTTCCTTCCTTCCTTCCTTCCTTCCTTCCTTCCTTCCTTCCTTCCTTCTGTCCTTCCTTCCTTTCCCTTCCCTCCCACCTTTCCTCCTTTCTTTCCTCCCTCTCTTCCTTCCATTCCAAAGCCATATTCATAAAATTCGAATGTCTGTGATGAAAATAAGACTCTGCTCATCACTGTGGAGGGAGTTAAAGGTTGTAGAAAATTCAGTATCACATGCTACATACCACTACTTGATATAACTTACAAATTGACATACTTTTGTAGGTGTTTTGACTACATAACCTAAATACATAATCAGGCAGGTTTGTGTCTATGTATGTGTGTTGTTTTGTGTTTTTTAAACACTCATTAAATGAATTCAGATAGTCAAGCTGAGTTATTTAGTCCCTTAAGAAAGTCCCCAATTCCCCTTCCACTTGAGAATTTTGAATCTATCTGAAAAGGCCAAGTATTTTATGTAAGATATACTCTTTCTAGAAAATTATTTGCATGACTTCTTACACTATTTCTTACACTATTTCAATTTACACTAATTCAATGTACTGATGCCAAGGCACATCTGGGAAATCTTTGGCTTGAATTAACTAATTTTAGCCCTCTGATGATTTTCTGACCATTACCATTTTAACTTATCCAAATCAGTCTTTTACTCTTTGAGAGTGAAGTTTCTGGGTTGAAAATAAGTATGTTTTATTTCTCCTCAATGCACACATTGTATTTGCAGTAATGTTAACAACCGAACATGTCTCCACCTGAAATAGATTAAGAAAGATAAATATATAACCACAAATGGAAGTTTATAGCGAGGAAGTATGTTTAACTTGGACTGTGCAATGCTTCACATGTCAGAGCCCTCGTATTTATTTATTCTGAGGACAGAGCAAAGCACTTAGTAGTACCAAATAACCCTGATAATGAATATTAAAAAGTTTGTGAATATAGTTTGAACTCCTCCACTGGATAGTAAGATTCTTATAGAAAAACCTTGTGTTACTAACTCCCCAATACATGTTAACTCAAGGTGACACATTATAGGTATTTGTAAATGCTGATCAGACTTTAATTTGAATAAGGAATGCTTAGGAGTGTTTGCTTTCTCTGTGTCTAATCCCAAAAAGTAGGGTAATCAGTTCTTATGTAAGATAATTTGATTATCTCTTTCTTTCTCTCTAATATAGTTTATTGGTGAAAAGGAGTAATAACAAAAATCTTTGGTTAATAAGCTTTTCATAAAATTGATCCAGTTGTTATGAAGCTTTTGTCTATCTCACTTGCATCTTTTCCTAACACGGTGAAGAGTGAGTTTCAGAGAGAGTTTTCTTGGTTTGGTTTTACTGTTAGTTAATACTTCTAAAATGTCCCATTTTCATTGCCAGAAGTTCCTCATTTCTTGTTGGGAGCCGTGGTTATTGAGGAGGGGGAGTTCCTTTAAGGCTAGTAACACTTTGGAATCCCCAGGGATGGTCCATGACAGAAGAGATTAGAATTCTGAAATGATACCCTTCAAACCACAACTAGTCAATCATCTGAGTCATAGTCATCAACCAGGTCAGCCTGAATACAAGAAGGGAAAAAAAAAGATGAAATCCTCATAAAAGTACAGGGTACCCAGGAAAAAATTACTCAGTCATATTAGAATTTTCAGATCCAACCTATCAAAATATTTCTAACATAAAAATTCCAAAGAGGCTGCCATATCAAGTATCTGCCATAAACTTTCCTGCACTATACTATTATTTTAAAATATGTTTTGTTGGACACATATGCTTTAAATTGGTTTAAATCGTCTTCCTTAGTGTTCTTCTTCAAAAGAGATTTTTGTCAACATCCTAAGCTTCGAGTTAATTAAGTTACTTTTTAAAGATGTCTACATGTCCAATGTAAAATAAAAACTTGAATTTATTTGAAAAACATAAGCCATCAAATTATTTGTTTGAGGTTATGTGAGTGATAGGTCTGAATGGATATACAAATCACTACTATGAACATTAGTCATTAAAGAGTTTCTAGAAGGGGATCTCATGTCGTCATAGAAAGCAATGAAACCTGAGGAATAATTAATTAAATAATTTTCCTTTCATAAATAACTTAGGAATTATTGTTCATGAAAATAGCTGAGTATGTCTGGTATTACTGAGAAGGGCCTTCTCTCCATTCTGCACTGGGGCCCTGTCTCAGCATGGACATTTGCTTAACCATGATGTGTCCAATATTAGCTGCCGTCACTACCACCTGTACTAGACTTAGCCTTCATTTTGTTTTGTATTATCTTTTGCCTCTCACAAGCAAAAGTCCTCAACATGTAAGGAATATTGTGTAATACATGGAATTCAAGTTTTGTGAGCCTGGATTTATATGGCAACTCTGTAGCTTCTTGTGCCTTCCCTTCCCAACCCCTTCTCACATGGTCATCCTCATCTCTAAAATGCAAGTATTAAGACTTACATTCTAGAACTGTAAAGGGTAGGTGGGCAAACATATTGCTAGGTTCCCAGCAAAATGTTGGCACGTAGTAAACTAATAAATGTTAATGTCCTAGGAGGAGAAGTTGAGGAGGGTCTGTTGAAGATCCAACCTGAAGTCCTGCCTCCAGCATTCACAAGCTCTTCACCTTAAGCTTTCTCCTGACCACCCCATCTGTCTCAGCCTCAGTTTTCTCATTTGTAAAATGGGCAAAATATTTCTTAACCTTCCTCGCTGAGTTAAGTGGCTTAAAGGAAACAATTTTAGAAAAATTACTTTATAAAAACTGTAAGATAGTAAAATGTTATTAATATGATTACAAAGATTTTGGAAGTCAGTTTTCTTCCTGTTTGGAGTAATTTTTTTTTTTTTTAACTGGAGCTCAATGGTTTTTTTTTGTTGAAGGTTGTGGCACTTTTTTTTTGAATGACTCATATGACATTTGTTATGAACTATCTTGTAGGTTGCTCTTCCTCCCTTTCTTTCTTTCTTTCTTTCTTTCTTTCTTTCTTTCTTTCTTTCTTTCTTTCTTTCTTTCTTTCTTTCTTTCTTTCTTTCTTTCTCTCTCTCTCTCTCTCTCTCTCTCTCTCTCTCTCTCTCTCCCTCCCCCTCCCTCCCTCCCTCCCTCCTTCTCCCTCTCCCTCTCCCTCTCCCTCTCTCTCTCTCTCTCTTTCTTTCTTTCTTTCTTTCTTTCTTTCTTTCTTTCTTTCTTTCTTTCTTTCTTCTTTCTTTCTTTCTTTCTTTCTTTCTTTCTTCTTTCTTTGCCTCAATTCTATTCAATTGCTTCAAGAGCAAGGATTCAATTTTAAAACTCTGGGTTGCAATGCTCAGAGGCTGAGGGGACATACTCTCAGGAGCACAGCACCAGGGATGGAAAGGGACATGGCTGAGAAGTGGAGCAGACCTGGTCTGTGACAAGAGGATAGGAAAACAAGAACCTTGGTGATATGCAGAAATTCTGAGATAAAGAGGAACTCTGAAGAGCTTCCATTGACTTGCCTGATCTTAATAAGAAAGAAAAAGGCCATGAGATGAGTGACAGCCAGAGGGAGGTCCTGAGATCTTCGCAGAATAGATGCCAAACTCAAAGCATTCCACACATCTTTCTCCCTATGTGATGAACAAAGACTATGTTTTATTAATTTTTAAAAATCCCAATTCCTGTCACAATAACTAACATATAGTTAACCCTAAAAAAATGTTTTTTGACTCTGAAATGAGTAGAAAATAATACCATTATTATTTTGTTATATTACATAATAATAACTGCACATATAATATAACATACACAATATAATAATAATAACAGCAATTATTAGGTAGTTATGACATCATATGTTTAGAACCTTATGTCCATTATTTCATTCAATACTCAGAGTAGCTTTACTAGCTAGTTGCTAATGATTATCTCTATTTTAGAGATGAGAAAACTGAAGTTTTGGAAAGAGGTTCTGAGACATTGTTGTGGGTCACAGGTAGTAAGTTAAGAAAAATAAAATAATTCTAGGGGAGAGTTGAGGGTCCAGCTGAGGACAAACCACATGAGTTTGAGATGAAACTCTCAGTACGATTATTGTGTTTGCCTTAGCACTGCTCTGCAGCGGAGTAGATGGTTGAGTTTACCAAACCTCAGAATCCCGTGGTTGTGCAGACAGTGGATAAATGGATATAAGAAGAACTGAGATGTGTTCTTCAGCCTGGTGCTGATGAGTAATTGTCACTGGCTCTTGAGTATTTGAGGGTGCACTTTCTTAGCAAAACTCTCTTAGCAAAACTACTTGGCTTCTGGCTTGTATGATCTTAACTTTATTTGGGAAATGCTGGTTAAGAGGATTCAGGAGGGGCCACTTGGTGGCTATAAACTCGACCACCTATTCAGCCTATGTTTTGCACAACACAGTTATTTGCTGACTAATAGGTGTAGAGGGTAGAAGAGAGAGGAATCTTCACCAAACAAAAAACTAGGTAGAGCTGCTTGGGTCATTCATTAAAAACTATCATATCATCTGCCTCTCATAAAACCAGGGCAGGAAAAATGCACTAGCCATGAAAGGAAAGCCTGTTCCATTTTACCAAAGCTAGGTCTGCTTAGAGAAAGGAAGGAGGGTTTGTATGTTCTTTCTTGAATAGGGGTGGGGAACCAGGTGGGTAGGACTTAAATTGTTGAGTTATGAAGAAATAGATACCATTATTTTAATTACTTTGAACAAGGAAGGATTTGGTGCTACATCAACCAGCACTTAAGGTATTTTTTATTCTGTTTGTAAAAGCAACTTGTACATATTGTGCTATTATTACTAAAGTTTGGATCTGGACAATGAAACATATCGAAAAAAAAAAAGCAGAAAAGGTGGTAAGAAGGTTTGAAATGGTGTCCACTAAGGATTGGGTAAAAGAGGTGGCCACGTCTGCCTGGGCCGAGGAGACCCTGGCACAGGTGCTTTCTCTCAGTCCATGTTTCACATTGTATCTATCTGCAACATTTTAAAAAGTCCACCTACCTGGTCCTACCCAAAGAAATACTGAATTATTGATTCGGAATATAATTTGGACACCTGCAGTTTTTAAAGCTCCTCAGGCGATCCTGAGTTGAGAACCATTGTTTATGGGTCAGCAGGCCTGATGTGAAATGAGCAGCACCTTTTGTGGGAAAGGAACTAGTCCTCCCCTCTTTAGCATCAAGAAAATAACTAGTGACAATAAGTGATGGAGAGGCAGGCTTGGGCCCAAAGGGAAGAAGAATGTTCAAAAGCTTTGAGCTGAACTGAAAATGAACGTGGCTTAGTGGTAAAGAAGCTTTGATCACTGGAGGAGATCAGGAGAAGGTAGACAACAATTGATTGGGAAGGTTGAACAAAGCCAGTGATGGCACAACTGTGCCAGGAGGACCAGAAGCATCCCTAAGCCCCTCACCCTTCATTCAGAGCAACTCTGATTTCTCTCTTTTTTAATATTGGGTTTCCCTATAAGATTTCCTTTGAAGAAAGCAATCTGATCAAAAAAAAAAAAGTTTTAAAACCACTTAACTAGTTGACCTTTACAGCTATACCAATTCTAAAATTCTATAGTATTAAATGCCATTTGATGTCTTCTAAGAAATTCGGCTAGCGATTGATCCATTCTTTCAAAGTCCGAAGGGAAAGGAAGGAGAGCATGAGATACATGAAAAACATGAGTAGAAGAGGAAGGGCTTGTCTTAGCTAAGGGGCAGATGCAGGAGGCTGTGACCCTGTCTAGGCTTGAAATTATCTGGGAGCTTTTTAACAAAACTTCCCCTCAAAACCAATCCAGTCAGAGAATCTGGGAATGGTATCTGGTGATAGGTACTCATAAAAGGCAGTGAGGCTGAGAGCCACTGCTTAATGGTTGAGCAGTGAGAAACGTTCGTTTGTATACATTGAGACCAAATATGTTAGACAACCTCTGACACAGTAGTTTTTAAACTTCAGATGCTTCAGAATCACCTGGAAGACTTGTTCAAACACAGATTGCTGGGCCCCCTCGCTGGAGTTTCTGCTTGAGAAGGTCTGTGAGCAGGCCCAAAATGTGCATTTTTATTAAGTTTCAGGTGATGCCAATACTGATGATCTGGGGACCATGCTTTGAAAACCATTACCCTAACAAAAGGGACATGAAAAAGAACCTCCTAACTGCAGTAAGTCCATTCACAGCACACACTCTTGATATGACACGATAGTGGCACTTTACCTGTGTGGTCTTCCTGGCAAAAATACTTTAACCTAGTCTGACCGTGAGAGAAACATCAGTTGAGGGACATTCGACATTCCATGTTCTACAACATAGCTTACTTCAAAACTGTCAAGGTCATCAGCAACAAGAAACGTCTGAAAAACTGTCACAGCCAAGAGGAGCCTAAGTAGATGTGACTACTAAATGTAATGTGGTATCCTGGATGGGGCCCTGGGACAGAAAAAAAATAGGCAAACATTGAGAAGCCTGGATTCTACCAAAGCCCATACTCTGTAAACAATTAGCCTCTTCTGCTTTTCTGGAAGAGGATTCCAGAAGTCCCAGTATTGACTAGCCTGGCTGGAGGGTCTCTGCCAAGATATGAACTGGAACTTCTCAGGGACCCCCACAACTGCTTAAGGTCTAGAGAGAGAATGGCCTGTCACTGATTGTACTACTATTCACCGTGCTATCCACATCACTACCTCCACCATCACCTCCAGCAACTGATAAATACTGACTGAGCTCCTGTTCTGTGCCAGGTACTATGGGTACAAAGGTGAAAAAGAGACTATAGTCCTGCCCTTGGGAACCGTGGAGGAGATAGACATCCAAGCAAATAAGCCAACAAAATCCCCAACAGCCTCTAATAAAAGCCAAAAGAAAGAGCCCTCAGAGCCCAGGGGTGCAGGGACCCACCTTGCTTTAGGGAAGGATTCGGAGTGAACCGACTCTCTTCTCCTCTCTTTGGGTTTTCCAACTCCTACTTCCCTGGTCTCTTCAACTTACAACTGACCAGCCTAAACCACTGAGAGCTGAAGTTCTCCGTACAAGGCTTTGGGGTGTTCAGAAGGGAGCCATTCTGTTCATCCAATAAAGAGTTTATGGATGAATAGAAGCACCCACTCAACATGTGCTTATCTGCCTTCTTCCCCAAGGAATATTCATATCTATTCAGTTCCTTCTTCCAGGGCGGGAATCTTCGGTCCCATTTGTAAGCTGTTCTGGCAGCCTTTTCCTCTCTTTGTATCCCTGTCTACAGCAATAACAAACAGCTGTTGCTGAGGCGTTGTTGTTGACGTGTTACCTTTCAAAATTCCCTCTTGTCACGGGATAAGCCTCTTCCTGATGATGAATCTTCATTATCTGGACTGACAAGCGGCCCTGTTGCCATGGTGAGCTGACGCATCAGGTGTGTTTTGCTTTTTTTTTTTTTTTTTTGCCTGCATCACTCCTGCCTGGGATGCCACAAGGGCAGCAAGGACTCTTCTGGACGTCATGCGTGGCTGGCCTGGGGCAAGCTGTGGCCAGACTTTTCCTGTAGGTAAAATCTAATCAACCAATCAGCTGCAGATAATATCAAGACCTCTGTTTGATACGTTCATAGTGACAGACAGGCTTTCACAATTAATAACACGGTGCCCTTTGACAATGAAGTTGTTTGGGGGGAAGAAAACACGGGTCACCAGACTTGGGATGCGAGGGCTTGTGTTCACGTAAACATAATCTCACATCACTGTTTGTCCCCACGAACTGTTTTGTTCTCAAAGAGTGCGTCTTTGAGCTCATCATCTGATCTCGACTTCCTACATAACAACTTTCTTGGTTTATAGGTCCTTTGGCAAGTGCAGCCAGCACTGCTTCCTGTTTCTAAACTTGCAGACAAGCATTCATACATCCCGCAGCTGTCAGTTCTAACTAAATAATAGTGGCACTTTCTTGCTGCTTTTTTATCTTTAGATTCAGTTAAGAGAACCCTGGAAGTAAAGTTGACTTATTTGATACAGTATTCTTAATCAATTTGGGTAGATTTCCATACGACTCATAATCTAAAAAATATAAAGAAAGTAGAAATACATGATCTTCCTTCTTAAGGTTTAAAATTCAGTGATGACATGACCAAAGACATGAGCTCCCTGCCATGCCCCATGCTCCTTGCTACGTCCCATGCTCCATGCTACGTCCCATGCTCCCTGCCATGCACCTGTGGCGCATTCGGATGTGGGGGCTGTCCTGATGGGCGAGGCTTTCATGTCTTTACTGATGAATGCAAAACAGGGTACCTAATATTTAGCCTTCCTCAGTACCATCACAGCCATTCTTTCATCTTGGATGACCACTTGTCCCTGATGCACAGCCACTCCCTAAAGCCTCTCCCCACTCCCAGGAAACCAGCTCTAATTTGGTTCCTGCCAGGTCCTAATCTTCCAAAAGAGGTTTGGATTTTCTTCGTTGCTACTTGGAGACACAAAGACTGTCTTGTTTTAGAAGAGTGACAGTTGCCTAGCAGGGGTCGATAAGCAAATCCTGGATCTGGAGACTTTCACGTCCTGAAGGAGGTGAAGAGAATAAAATTACCTTTTTTATTCTTTTGAGTCTTTACAGATGATAGAACAAAATAAAATCTATTCTCCATATAGCTTACATTTTTATGTAATGGATGTGGCAAAATTTATGAAACCATTGCCCTCAGGATAAAATTAAAATTTCTAAACACTATATACAGGCTGACCCCCATTTGGCTCCTGCCTACCTCTCCTTGCTCTTGTTCCAGCCCTGCTCAACTTCAAGGCTTTTTAGCCAGTTTTTCTCTCCAAGTCTTGCATATGTTGTTCCCTTTTGCTAGAACACTTTTCCCTTCTACCGTCTTCTGATTAACTTTACTCTGCCATTTGGGTTCCCTCTGCTGGGAGCTCCTGCAGCAAATGTTGTAATTATTCGATTAACTGCTCATCTCCTCCCAGACCATAAGTTCTGCAAGAATAAGAACCATGTCTGTCTTGTGCTTGGCTTCTGTTCTAGGTCAGCGTTTGACACATAATAGGTGCTCAATAAAATCTTTAAATGAGCCGTGGACATTTGGGGTGCTTCCATTTTTTATAAGCAATGCTGAAATGAGCATATTTTATCCATGATTGTTTGCTCATAGTTTGGAATTTTTTAATTACTCTCTGACGATACATTCTTGGAAGTAGGATTAGTAGGTCAAAAGATATAAATATCTTTGAGGCCTCTTGAGAAACAACAGATTTGTTTTCCAGAAAGTTTTATACTCATACCAGCAGTGAATAAGATTTCCTGTTTCATTGTAGTCTTATCAGAACTATTAGGAAAAGAAATTATTTTTGTTAACTGGATAGTAATAAAGTTTCCCAGTTGCTGTTTCCATTTTACCTTAGTGAGATGGACATATTTCATCTATTTTTTTATTCATTTATATTTCCTCTATTATGAACAGTCTGATGTCCTTTGCCCATTTTTGTTCTGGAATTTTCATGTTTTTCTAATTAATTCTTATAAGCTCTTTATGTTTTAAAGATGTTAGATTATTATCCTTATGTGCACTGCATATTCCCCTCTCTATTTAGATGTTTGTATTTTTGTCTTACGTCCTCCTTAAATTTAATGTTTTCCTGTGGTCAGGTCTGTCATCATTCCCTTTGGGATTCCTTATATGACTCTTAAACTTTCACTACCAGTGATTAAACAAATATTGCGCTACTCTTTTTTGGCATGTATATAATGAAATTTCTTTGCCCGTGTGTGTGTGTGTGTGTGTGTGTGTGTGTGTGTGTGTGTGCATGCACGCACACGCATGTGTATGCATTTATTTGTGCACGTCTTTGGGTCTCAACCATTAGGAATTTAATAGTAGGTGGGAAGAATCTTCTTTTGCAGACAGGATTGAGCAATTTCTCAACAAAATCTGTTCATCTTTTCTTTCCTAATGATTTAAAGTGTCTCTTGTCACTAATGTAAAAGCAATATTAATCTGGTTACAGTGTGTCTTCCTGGAGTAGGCCAGGTTCTTTTTCATCATTCTAGGTTTTAGGGAGAGAGCGTGAGGGGGAGAGTAACTGCGTCTGATCTTCCCACTCATTCTCCCTGGCTTCGCCTACCGGGTGTAGCAGTTAAACTTCTCTGTGGCTAAACTCTGAGGCATCCAGAGAAAGTTGGAGTCAAGACCTGAAACTGGTAGAGGCACAGTGCATTTGCATGAAAACCCACCAGGCTAATTTAGTCATGTTTATAAATGTCTTATCAGAGCACAGCTTTCGTTTGTCTGACACTGGATCTACAAAGATAGCCTATGAACAGATGCCCACTAAAAAGCAAGTGCTATTACGGCAAGAGACAGAATGAAGATCTGCAGCTACTCCTAGTATTCAAGAGACTCAAGTCACTATGGTGATGGTTTCTTCTTTTACATAACACCACACAGTTGTACGAAGTGGGGAATGCCGGTCTTAACTAAGACAAGAGTCCGCAGAATGTTTCCTTTACAGGAAGCCACTAGCCACATACCCAAAAAGGTGGGTTGGAGCAGACATCTCTATATTAAGTTAATTTGCTCTCTCTCTCTCCTTTTTCTTTCATTCCTTCTTCCTTGCTTTCTTGCTTCCTTCCTTTCTTATCTGTTGGCTTTCGAGTCAGTTAACAGTATCCTACATAGTTCTTGCAAGTTGGTCCCTGTGAAAATCAGTCCCAGAATTTCACAGCTCAAGTTCTGGAGCATTGTCAGTATTCGTTTGTTGCATTTTCCGTAAATCAAATAGTGGAAACGAAGATGGGTAATTATTTTTGTACTTCAAGAAGCTGGAACAATGTGAATGAAAGAATTTTGCTGCTTCAGGGAAGTGGGGTAACTTATGTCAAAGTGTTACAGGATTAAAATGGAAGCATTTTAACAGTCTCCTCACACCCTCCCCCAAAATATGGATCCGTGTTTTAAAACGAATTAGTTCAATCTTTTTCCTGAATTCAAATGCAATTTTTTCCTCTCCTAGGTCTTAGACAAATCTAAGTAACATTCCTTTTATTTCCCAGGTCTGTTACAATTTCTGCTCTTGGTGCGTGTTCGGGTGGGGGTGGGGTGCTACAAGTATTTTAAATGTTTCACTGTTTTATTTGCAAGGAATAGACAACAAGTAACAGAGAGTCCCAACTCACACACCAGCTTAAAGAAGAGAGAACCTGTTCCCCAGCTCCTACTCCCCCATTTCCACCCCCCTTTTATCCTGCTCTTCTTTCCTTCTTTTCCCACAGTATTTATCACCCTCTAACACACTATCATTTTACTCGTTATGTTCATTGTCTGTCTGTCTCCTTCTTTATAGGAGAGGAATGCGCTTGTCTTCTTTTTTTTTCCCTGCTTACTGCTTGTCATTTATTTTTTACTTGGTACAAGGGATACTTGTCTGTTTTATGGATGAATGTCTTCTAAGTGCCTGATATGATATCTGGTGCATAAGTAGTCACTCACTAAATATTTGTTGAACTCAGTTTAATCAATGCATGTCCCTGAAAAGTACAGGTTTTTGGTGAGGTGAGGTCCTTTGGCTCAGCGATGTCACCCAGAACTCCATTTTTCATTGTTTTCATTGTCTACTTTGTTTTTCTTAGTGTGGACTCTATCCTAAGTCAGGCTCCTCTGTGGTCCCCAGATGGCTCTAGCTCCAGGGCTTCTTGATTGAATACAATAGGAGGTGTACAGACACTTCATCTTGCAGTCCCAGCAAAAGTCCTGAGAGTCAAGCTGAACCAAACGGCTTAGGTCACAGTCACCGTGGCCAGGGGGATAGATGTGCTGATGTTTTAGCCCAAGCCACATGTTCTCTCTCTACCACCAAGACGGAATTAGCTTTTTAGGAATCACATGGCCCCCAAACAGAAATTGAGGAGTTTACTGGAGAGGAGGAAGTGGAGCCTGGAGATTCATGCTATTTGACAAGAAGCAAAAATACATTAAACAACAAAGGGTTACTATGAAAAGCAAACTGAATTTGGGAAAGTCCCTCCTGTTCTTCGGCGTTTATGTCACTAGAGCTGAAGTTAGATTCGGTTTATGTGGTTAAATTGAGATCGTCTTCACATTTTTGGCAAATCTGAGATCCCCTAAGCATTGCAGGAATCCTCGAAAAGGATTCAAGAGAGAAAGCTAACAAAAAGTTGATTTTAAGGATTTAAAACATTGTTGCTTCTTCACTCTTTTTTGTTAAAACGTACTGGCGTTTTAAGAAAAGCAGTCATTTCACCTCTTTTTATTGTTATTCTGCATTGGGTGCACCAGACTCTGGTACCTCTTCATTTTCAGGACTTACTGTCCAAGTGAGGTAGCATATAAAGAAGCTCAAGGTTGTGGCCAGTGGCCATGAACAAGGCTGTCTTTCATAGCTTCTCCTGGCAAGACAGAAATCCTTGTTGCCTGGAAAGGACCAACTCACTGTGAGAACAGACTCCTTGCCCTTCCTCATCACTATATGTATTAAGTCCATATTCAGGCCAAAGCAGAATACTTTTAATTTGACCACCCTAATTCTGTAACACAGAGGACAGGTTGCCACAGGTACGTACTGGGAGATGACGCAATTTCCTAAGTCGTATATCAAGCCAATGTATGTGCAGGAAAATTAATTCCATCTCCACAACCTCAGTATCTTGTGTTATGTACAACAGTGGGAAAGCACTCTCATTCTCTAAAACCTCAGCTTACAAAAACGAGATACATAATCATTATTTTTATTACTACTGCAGGCTCCCCAGTGCAATACTGTTCCTTTGGAGTAGTGTTAACCAACCATGAATTCCTCTGAGGATGAGGTCGGACCACGTACTCATGCAGGACCTGGTCTCTTTCTGCCTCGCCAACTCTAACTGGTGCTGATTGCTCCATTTCAGTTTCTGCTTCAGACACACTGGCCTTTAAGTTATTGAAATAATCCAAAGCCTTTCTTTCCTTAGGGTCTTAGACTGCCTGGGTTCAAGTTCAGCCTTTGCCATGTACTAGCTGTGTGACAAGGACACGCTACTTAAATCTGTCTGTGCCTCATTATACTCACCTGGGAAGTGACCAACAACAGTCCTACTTCATGAGGTCATGTTAGGATTAAAGGGTATAACACGTGTAAAGTTCTTAGAATGTTCTGGCTTATCAGCATTTATAATGTTAGCTTATTCTCTCCTTCTGTTCCCATTCCCCTGGCCCTCCCCCATCTCCTCATCTTTCTTGTTTCCAAATCTGAATTTTCAATGTCTGTGTTGTTATGTAAACTGTCACTGTTTCAGGCCTTTTCTTACCATTCTATCTAAAGTAGCACCATTATTTTCTTTCACACCCCTCTTTTTTTCATCACTGTACCTACCTCAGTTTGCAGTTATACATTTATCTGCTTTAATTACTTGTTCATTATTATTTTCCATTAATAAACTAAAATTCATGGTAGTGGAGTCCTTGGCTATTTTATTTACCATTGTATATATTATATGTGTCAAAAAATATTTAAGAATGAAAGCCTGAGTCCTCTGAACAGTAAGGAAACTACAAAGGGAAACTGAAATTCTGAATCACTAATCATTTTGTAATATACTAGGGCAGTGGGTTGAACATGGAGGTGGAGGAAGGAAGCATTTCTCCTACCTAAAAGAGAACACCATGCAGCTCAGACATCTCAGTCCTTAGCTGCAGAAATAGATGAAAGTGCCAAGTGGGAGATGGTGGCAACTGTTAAATGTCCAGAAGAGATTGCATACTAGCTTGATGGAAGGATCTGGTCCAGCAGTCCCTTCTAGGGACTGCCAGAAATATTTGAAAGATAACTTTCAGGGGTTTGAAAGTCCTCTGTCCCCAGGCTCTGGAAAGAACCAAAGAAACCTGAGTTGGAGTTGTTCTTGTTAACTGTACAGTTAGGTATGGCCAGAAGAAACTCGAATTACAGTATTAACATTTTCACAGCCAGGACTCATCTCATGTACGGGGTCCAGAAAGAAAAAAAATATTCCAACAAAGGTCTGTAACCAGTTCATTGCTGGAATATGCAGTAAAGGAGGAAAGAGCACAATTTATCAAAACTCCCATATCATCCCCCAAGTGACCTGCACAGCAGACTATGACCCTAATTGACTATAGGGAGTGTTGGTGGGTAAAACGGATCATTTCTATCGTACTGAAGGTTTTCAAAATGACATTTTGAGCATTAGCCAATGGTAAAGAATGTTGAAGACAATTGTATTATCTGGACAACTGGGAAAGGGGCAAGCTGGTTAGTATATTTAGTAAGCTGGAGAGATGTTCACACTGACACTTTTAATGAGAGGGCAGTCATCCGAGAGTCAGAAAGTCACATCTGTGTTTTCTTTACCCCTTCTGAGTTTTATTTTATTTTAAAAGTTTATTTATTTATTTATTTATTTATTTATTTGATGTTTTATTTTTTCCCCCTCTCCTCTGGTAACCACTAGTCCATTGTCCATGTCCATGAATCTCTGTTTATCCTGTTCATTTGTTGCTTTTAGGTTTACATCCCACATATAAGTGATATCATGGGATTTTCAATCTTTTCTGTCTGGTTTATTTCACTTAATATGATTATTTCAAAGTCCATCTATGTTGTTGCAAATGGCAGTATTTCATCTCTTCTTATGGCTGGGTAATATTCCATTGTATATATGAACTATAGCTTCTGTAGCCAATCATCTCTGAGTTTCATTTTAAAAACTTATAATGGGAAGGTATGAAACAATGTGAACAGTCCTCCTGCCCCGCTACTGCTCAGCTAATCCTATTCCATAGGAGTCAAAACTTTAACTCAGGCCTGTGGGCATTCTTTCACTCTGTCTATGTATTATAGACACCTATATATACCTCCATCAGTTTATATGATCATCTTTTTATTGATAGGCATCCTCTTATTGATAGGTTGTTTTAAATATCTCTTGACTCCAAACAATGTTACAATGAGAGTATTTTTACCTATATATTTGTGTATATTTTAGGGTATATCTGTAGACTACATTCCTAGATATATGATTGCCAGGTCAAAGTTATATGCATTGAACTGGGCTCCAGTTCTGATTGCATTTCTGCTTTTGAGTGTGGATAAAATAGAGATAAAAGTGGGGCTTTTACCATGAACAGACAACATAGGTGTTCAAACTAAAGGAGTATCTTGATATTTAAAGAGATTAGAGCTCTATGTACTGAATGGAGGGCATTGTACCAGGTTTGGCACTAACGTAACCTGTAACCTTTGATCCACTATTCTGCACCATCAGCTATTTTCATATGAGAACATGGCCAAACCTGCCCAATCTTTGGCTGGGGATTCTTTCAGGAAAATCCAGGGTACTGCTGAAGTGTTTCAGGTGACTCAGGTAGTGGAATTCTGCCTTTGAGTCAGGGCAGAATTTTAGCTTTTTCCTGGTTTGGGGGTTTGTTACTGGAGCTAGTTCTCTAAAGTCATATTTAAGAACCTATAAGAACTTCTTAATAACAGTAATGTGGCATTATTGTTTAATGGGTATAGAATTTCAGTTTTGCAAGATGAAAAGAATTCTGGTAATGAAAGGTGCTGATGGTTGCAAAGTCTGAATGTATTTAATACCAGTAAACTATACACTTAAAATGGTTGATAGTAAATTTTATATTTTTTGGATTTTACTACAAAGAAAAAAAATGAGGGAAAAACAGAGGCAATGTTTACCCTATTAGATAGTAAGACAGGCTATAAATCCATAATAATTAAACAATGTGGAATTGGAATAAAATTAGAAAAAATATTCATGGAACAGACGAGTTCAGCAGCAGGCCTAAATACACATAATGATCTAGTATATATTAAGATAACATTGCAAATAGAAACAAAAATAGGTTATTCAGTAAATGATGCTGATTCATTTAAAATTCATATGTAAAAAATAAGATTAGATCCATACTCCACACCCTAGAGGGAAAGAGAAACTTTCAGCTGTAGTAATGATTTAAATATGAAAAATTATGCAAATGTTACCAAATATAGTGAATATCTTTATATTCTTGATGTAGGAAAAGCTTTCTTAAACCATTCACAAAAGCCAGATACCATTAGTATAAATATTAGTAGATAACACTGTATACGATTTGAAACTTCATCTGTTGAAATACATTACAAACAAGTCAAGAAGCAAGGCACAGCTTGGAAGATACCTGTAACAAAAATCACACACAAACTAGTGATAACAATAATATCTAAAAAGTTTTCACGAATCAAGGTAAAAGGGCAAAGAACCCTATAAAAAGTGAGGAAAGAATATGAAACAGGCTTTTCACAGATACAAAATAAAATTTGAATGTTTAAAAAGATATTTGAAGTCTCTAGTAACCAAGTAAATAGAAATTAAAACATTAATAAACACCACATTTTTTCCATTAAGTCAACAATAATGAAAAAAAATGTCAATATTCAATAATAATGAGGTTAGAAGAGAATAGACCTAAATGTGGCAGAATAAAGTGCAAATGAGTACAGCTATGCTGGAGGGCAATTTAGCAAATGAAAACTTTAAAAAACTTTAAACCAGTAATTATACATGTAGAAATGTACAGATATTCAAAAGTAAACAAAGATATATGTTCAAATATACACTAGAAACAACCTATGTGTTCATTACACTGGGACTGATTTATGTAAGTTGTGACTCACCCATGCAAATGAACATTATATTTAAATTACTATATGTAGACTTTTTACTGACATGAAAACATTTACCAAGATATATTGTTAGCTGGAAAACAAAGTAATTTCTAAAACAATGTATGATATGATCAACTTAGATTTCTAAAAATTTCTGTATATACTATTTTGAAAAAAAAATCTAGACAAAAATATGTGAAACTTGATATTGGTTGAATCTGTAGAAAAACATGGTAAGAAAAGAGGGAGGCTACAGAGAACTATTTATTTTTTTTAAATATTTTTCATATGTTTAAAACTTACTCAGAAATGTTCTCATATATCACTTTCATAATAAATAAACTAATTTTTTAGAGAAGATTTTGTACTGATGTAGGGTCTCCCAAGCCCCCTAGTTGTCACAGTTTTCCTGAGATGTCCAGAATAATGTCTTGAAGAAACAGTTTGGCTTATACTTCTATGGGTTACTCCATTACCTCAAAATACCTGTGTATTTTGTATGAATAAACAAACTCACCATGATCAATGTAGACTGTTTTTATTATTTTTTGTGGACTTGTTTGAGGTTTTTTTTCAATTACAGATGACATTCAATATTATTTTATATTAATTTCAAGTAGGCAGCTTACATAATTTAGTGCCCACCTGGCATCAAACCTAGAAAGTATTCTGATAAATGAAAAAGGTCAGACAGAGAAAGACAAATACATATGATTTCACTTATATGTGGAATCTAATGAACAAAACAAACAAACAAACAAAACCAGACTTGTAGATACAGAGAACAAACCGATGCTGCTAGATTGGAGGTGAACTGGAGAGCTGGGTGGAAAAAAAATCTTAAAAACATGTTATCTTAAAAAGGCAGTCTCATTTTAATTGAAAAATTCCTAAGCTATTTCCTTAATATTTCATTTCAAGTTTAGTTGAAGGGGCTGTTATCTATTTCCTTTCTAGGGATAATAGGTTCATTCCTGAGAATGATCACCATGTTTCCATCTGTAATTCAGAAACAACTAAAGAATTCAAACCTTATGAGAGAGGTGTTAGGGTGTTTTACTCTAAATAATTGGTAAAGTGTCTCCTTAATAAAAATGTGAACATTTCAATTTAATTAAGTAGTGCTAGATTCACAATTTCTGTGTCTGAAATTTCTTAGCTTTTATGAAATGGATATTTAAGAAGCACCCATATGTCATTAGACCTCATGGAAAGAAATACAGAAAATTAAAATCGTTTTATTAAACAAGACATGTAAACATACATATAAGCACAGATCAGAATTTTTCTAAAATAGAATGCCAAGAATAACTTCAATGAATGTTTTAAAGGTACATCCCTGATCTGCATACACCCTTTTCTCTTTCAGGCTTAAAGGTGATGATCTAAGATGTTAACAGCTACATTTTTATGCCCCCGACATGATATTATAAAGCTCATAGTTGGCTGTGTCCTTTCTAGAATCCTCAAATGACCCATAAATTGGTATACTGAGTATGAATTATAAAATTTTTATTTCAGACAATTTTTTATCCCACTGCTGATAACTTTATTAGCACATAGCATGGCAGTTTATAGAGTCTCTCTAAGAGATATATAGTTCTCTTTGGTTCTGTGGCTGAGACAGCAAATTACCCCAATATTTAGCTTTCCTCCTTCCTCAGTGGTGGACATTTGTCTAAATCTATGGCTATGAAGAAAAAGACTGCATTCTTAGCTTCTCCTGCAGCTAGGTGTGTCTGAGTGATAAACTTCTGACTAATAGGATACAAAAGGAAGTATCATGTGAGTGGTAGCTTCTATGAACTTTCCTTACCAGATAGAAGACATTTGCACTTCAAGTCCCCTAGTCTTCCTTTTCCCCGTGTCTTGCTACTTGTGTGTCTGATGGTGGAAACTGCCTCTTGGGTCAGTACTTTAGGACCATAGCTTTGGGACAGAAGAAGAGAGAGGTGGAAATAACTTGGGTCTCAGAAATTAGAGGATCAGAGCTGCCATATCAGACCTAGGTTCCTACCTCTAGACTTTTATATGAGAAAAATTGACTTCTATCGTTTAAAAAAAACACTGCTAACTTATAGCATATTCCCATTTACTCATCACCTATTCCTTTGGTGGACTTCAGCTTGATTTCCCTTAATTAAAAAAAAAAATAATGAAACAATTTTTTTTTCTGAATTCAGTATCAGGCTATATGATCTAATGCATGATCCAATGAATAGACAAGAATGTTTCAAATTATGATGACACTGAAAAATAAATCCAGAATGTAGGCTTGACATCTGTACATTACACAGATGTCAATATTAGGAGTGATGGAGTTTTGGTTAGGATAGTTATATGTAATAATCATTTGTGATGGTGAAATAAGTAGAATAATGATGGAGCACTCTAATGTGAAAAGATAATAAATCTTTCCTTAGTTTTACTATGTCAGTGTCAGTGACACTCCTGACTTTAGGTTTCAAAGGGCTTTAGCTGACCAGTTTCTCTCCGGCCCCCACCAACCATATTTCTTGTTGAGGTCTATACATGAGGGCAAATGTCCACTCTTGAACCCCCTACCTCTAATTTATATATCTTTCTTTCTTTTCAAAATTATTCTCATACTGATTATCTTTGGAAGAAGAAAAAACAAAAACAAAACAGCAAATGAAACCAAGGCAATATTCTGGCACTGTTCATGAGCCATATCTCTGTATAAATCAGAGGTGATGACAATATTACTGGATTGTTGTGTCACTGTTATGCTGGGAAAAGTGCATTTTAGATTTATTTACATATGCTGAGTACATCAAAATTATATTTTGTCAGCTTTTTTCAAAAGCATCAGATGAGATAGATTAAGCCATTGATCCCGTATTTTCTGCTAACAGGGACTTTAACTTTCCCTCAAGTAACTAAATAATTTGCAAGATATTTAAAGAAGGCAGAAATGGTCCCAAAACTCCTCTAAATTCCCATAGGTTTCTTATTTTTGAGCCCCCAACTTCCCCATGATTTTGCTTCAGTGGTTTCCCTAATACAGGAAGTTTCCTTATTTGTATTTCCCATCCACTCTATCTACCCTCATAACTCCTTTCCTGTAATTTTGAAAGTTTTAAACTCTACTTACATCACTTTGAATTCCAGAACTAGCACTTCTGTCATTACCATTTGCCTCACTGAAGACATCCCCGAAATGTGGCTCTAAGGAAGGACCCCCTGGGAGAAAGGGGTTGCCCGGATAAATGATTCATTCACTACAGAGATGGATTTTTTTTCAAACGTCATTTTCATTCTGCAAAGTAGGAAACTGGGTTTCCTTTCTTCTGAAGCATCATCACAAAGCCAGGAATGGGAGAGCAAAATTTATAACTTTGAGGTTTTAAATAAACAGGGAGAAAAGTTATCGCACTGAGGTGGTCTGAGAGTTCACATCTATCATTTTCTTTCCCTGGTTGCTGAAGATGCAGACACAGCCTCACTAACGTGCAGCAGCGATGTGACTCATGGTCAGCTGACAGAGCAGGAAGTCACCTCAAGCTGCACTGACAGACGGGAAAGTCCAGAGTAGATTAAACGTACTTTTTAAGAAAGGAAATAATACACTTTGTAGCTGACAGCTGTGTCACAAGGTTAGAAAGCCCAATTACACTTGATAGTTCTAATGCAAGGCAGTAGCCTGGGAATATATTGATTTAGTATATACAGTCATTACTGTAATATTTGCAAGCTGCTCATGTATGTTTTAGTCATTAAATACAGAACAGCACTCCTGTTGGAAGAATAAAATCACCCAATTTTCACTGGGCTGGATTAAATAATAAAATAACTGCTGGGGTGGTCATAAGCAGGGCATCTTCCCTGCTTCTTGGAGTTCTCTCGTCCTGGAGTTCAGTGATCTCATGGGATTATTTTTCTCTCAAAGGACAGGACAGAAACTTTTTCCGTGAATCAACAAATCCATAAATATATGCAGACCTTTGGCCAAGTACTCTGCAAGGGAGTGTGGGAAAACTGAATAGGAAAACATTTTTGAGGAGCTCCATCTAGTTGAGGGCAACAAGATGTAAACATATTGAGAGGTTAGTGACAGTAAGGGAGTTGTTTCAAGGAAGAATATGATGGATCACCAAATGGCAATGTCAGGAGGACTTGTTGTAGGTGTTGAGAGGAAGGAGAGGTCAGTTAGGGAGATGTGTGTGCAAACAGTGCATCTGGGACTCTACTCCACCTTAAAGCAGACAGAGTCTATGAAAAAGTGGCAAAGATAAAATCAATTATTCCAGGAACAGCAGTAGTAGAGGTGGATGTTTGAGGAAGATGGTGGTGCAGGTACAAGAGCCTGAGGGTCTGAGTTAGTCCTGGTTCCCTGTCGGACAGAGGAGCCTCTATTGCCTCATTTGTAGAACAGGTGTAATAAGTGCCCTACCTGCCTTCTAGATTAAGTGAAATAGTATGAATCATAGTGTAAACTGTAACCTACATAATAAACTTAAGTTATTGTTAGTGGTGATATAACATGATTTTAAGAATATAGTTTTGCATAAAGAGATACTGCTTAACTTTAAAGGCTAAAGTTAAAGTAATTTAAACATCCATACATAGGTTATGAAGAAGAGGTGCAGGGGTGGGTGGCTAACTGTAAATATGAAACCACAGCATTCAGGTGACCAGCGAGCACATATGCATAATCTTGGTTAGAAGCAAGAAATAGACATTTATTCTTTAATATTATAACTAATACAGGTATTACCTTCCTTAGGATCTTTCTGTTTTCCCTAGCAGTGAGGCTGGTTTGCTCATAATGTAATGAACATTAAAATTTTAATCTGGACTTATCAAGCTTGGTACACAGTAAGAACTCAGCATATGCTTTAATGAGTTTTTAGATTTAAAATGCAGTCTGATAACCATTGCTTCTAATTTGAGGAGTGGAAAGCATTTTTTTTTTCTCTTTGCCTTGATGGAGAAGTGCTTGATGTATTTGTAATGGAACCAAAATTCACACAATGTGAATTAGACGTGCATAAATAATAAAGTGTGTCTTTATTGTCCTCACTTAGCTCATCTTGCTCAGAGTCCCTGTATGTATTTATGACAGGATGGGCATCCTTTCTTTGACAACTTCCATTCTCTCCATACTGAAAAAGTTTTTCGGAGTGAATATTGAGTTTATTTAAAGTTCGAACCCTCTTTCGGGGCAGTTTCTCCCCTCTCAAGAATTTTCTTCTCTCTTCTCTCATTCTATGTGCCAGGTAGAATGGGGAGAATCTCTGGTCCTCAGGTTGTCCTCTGCAGCTCCTAGACTTCTGCTGAGAAGCCAGCTCCCTGTTTCTGCTGTTCATAGAGGGGTGATCAGCCCATGCACCTTGGGTATGTGTTGGTGTCCCCTGTTGATGCCAAGTGGTCTGCTCATACTATCTCCATGGGTCCTTTTGGCACTTGTATTCTCTCTTCTACTCCAGCCCATCCTTCCCTTACCATATTAGCCCCAGGCTACCTCCCCTAGGTTGTGATTGCTGACAATCTATAAGAGGTTGGCTGTTTTCCCAGCTCACACCCATGTTCAGATTCCTTCAAACCTATTTGATTGCCCCTATGATCAGGTCTGGCCATGGTCTTTCTCCCTTCCCTCTCATTCCACTCCTTTCCGTAGCCCAGGGAGGCCATTGTGGGGGTTTAGAGAATTAGTCCCTGGGAACTACCTGTCTCTTCCTTCTGCCCTAGAACCAGTCCTCCAACATCCAGCATATCAGACCAGTCACATGTGGCCAGTATCACAGGTTTCTTCTTGAAACTTTTTTCTCAGCAAGGCTCAGCATTTGCTCAACAGGAGTGTTTGTTTTCAGACTCTTATTCAGTTATAATCTTTTAAGACTCATTTTTAAACAAAGTGCAGTGATGACTCTAATTCTTATCAAATTCCGTTCATGGGTGCAATAGGTAGTGACTTCCACTACAATGAGGGAAAGGAGTCATCAGAAACAAAAAGAAATTGACTTAATGTCTCAAAAATGTTATCCCTGTTACAGATGTTTAAAGTATTTTGGTAATTGTGACACCACTGTGAAGTGGATGATGGTGACATCAATTCCCTAATTGGGAGTGGCTTGATCAATCATTCTGCAACTTAAATGTTCCCAGGTTATGAGTCATTCACCAACTATTCATTCAGCAACTATTTTATTCCAAACATGGAAGAAATAGACTTTGTTTTCACAATTGGTTCCCAAATATGCTACATGTACACCATTCAATATACAGATTAATGGATAGAAATAAAGACAGAATGTTAAGGGCCCCAAACAGTGGAAAACACTAGGAAAAGGGTGAAGTGGGCCTTGTTCAAACAGTGCACCACAGTTTGAAGCCAAAGGTGGATGGATATACCTGGGATTGGAGAGAAAGGTGATTTCACCCTCAGAGACCAGAGCAGAACAGAACCTAAAGGTTTCTGAGGCAGCAGGGTGGAAAAACTGGGTCACACACGATGAAAGAGCAGGTCCTGGAGGTCCAGCCCTGGAAGGAAGGGTGGAAAGCAGGACAAAGAGGGCCAAATGTACTTCAAACCAGAAAGCTTGTTGGCAACCCATCCAATTCAGAAAAGTGTATTTTTCCTCTGACTTATTACATTCCTACTATTATTTTCACCCTTTGCTTTTGGTGTTTATGACCTTTGTTTTCTAGAAGCCACTGGTGAATATTCAGAGAGACATAGGAGTCTCCTGGTCTTCAGTTACTTCTGGCAGTAATTACCATTTTCGTTTCGGATCCCACAGAGATTTAGATAGAGATGTGAAAACCTGTGCAGGTTAAGTTAGGGTTCAACAATGGTGGACGCTGTTATCCTGCCCACTTGGATGACTCATTGCAAGCAATTTTAACAAAAATCGTACACGCACTACATGAAATCTATACATTTTTCCATCAGAAAGTGCTTACCGGCACTATACTGGTAGACGTGACTAATATTTGGTTCTGCAAAGTGAACCAGATGTTAGATAGAGAGCAATTATTTTACTCACAATGTACTAATATAGGGAAAGATATTTTAGGCTTAAAGTTTAGGGTTTGAAAGTCTTTGGTACTTAATTGCAAGGAATTAATCTATAGATCTGCCCTGTTCAATACAGTAGATACTGGCCGCATGTGACTCCTTAAATTTAAATGAATTTAAATTAAATTAAAATTTTTGTTCCTCAATCACACTGGTGCTCAATAGCCGTATGTGATCAGTGGGGCATTAGGGTATAAGACAGGACAAATATAGATGATTTACATCATCCCAGAGAATTTAACTAGACGATGCTAGGAAAGATTTTGTTGCAACGGTATGTCTAGAGAGGAACAATGGTCCGGGACATTTTTATTGTTGTTGTTTCTACTTTTTAATAAAATTATCTGAGAGTGAGACTAAAAGAAGAGAAAAACAAACAAACAAAACAAACAAACAAACAAACAAACAAACGTCATCTTCCCTAGAAATGTAGCCCAACTGCGTTCCTTCATTCTAATTTTAATTATGTTGGGTGGCATTGTGAATTTGGAAACTGAAAAGGAAACTTGGAGAAATGAGTTATATTTCAACACTAGCAGCCACGAGCTGGCTTTTTACATGCTTGGCTAAGCTAATGTCCTGACCACGGCTGACAGCATGGTCTTTGGGGACAGCTACATCTTTAGACAGTCCCACTTGGGTTCAAGTCTAATCGTACTATTTGTATTCTTATGGACAAGTTTGTGTTTGACCTCTCTCATCCTGAGTTGAATCATTTTTAAAGGGAAGACAGTCATGTCCCTCTGTGACTATTTGGGGGTAGAGTAAATGAAAATGTATATAAAATATTTGGCACATAGTAAAGAGTCAGTAAAAAAACAGGTTTTAATTAAGAAGTTTATCTTACTTAAAGAATAAATGTAAAGCTTCATTTAAAGCTTTTATAAAATATCAGACCATAAACATTTTAGAAAATGTACATAAATATTTACTGGATATTTAAATATAAAAGGACCTTTCGAGTTTAAAGGCAATAGAAAACGGAAAACTGCTAAATATGATAGCATAGCATTCTAAACTTTCTTAAAATAAACAAACTGCACAAACCAAATTCAAAGGCAAACTAGAAAATATATCTTTAACTAATGTGACAAAATGTTATTATGCTTAATTTTTAAAATCATAATAAAAATCTATGATAAAAACCCTAATACAAGAAAATAAACAAAGAACATAACATTGCATAAGAGAATTAAAAATTGTTAATAAACAAAAAACATTTCAATGTTAGAAATTTAAAACGTGTAATTTAAAACAACTGAAGTTTCTTTTACTTTCTTGCTCCACTATAGATGTAATGATTAAAAAAATAAATACATAAATACAAATAGGATAGACATGTGAGACAGACATTCATACTACACTAAAAATAATAATTGTGAGATAGATACGTGAATTTTTGATTAGTAAAGCAATGTATTTTTGTTTGGAATATTTACTAATTGCTAATATCTCCTGGTTCCATATCAAGGACTAGAGGACTCCAACCATAGAGTTCCTTCCATAGCATAGAAAGATTTCTTTTGGGCTATCATAGTTAGACCATAGGTCTTTTTGCCTTAGTGAAGAGGTGTTCCAGCTAAGAAGAGCAAGTCAGCTCCTTCCTGCCTGAAGGATTGTGGGAAGGAAAAAGGAATAAAAAGATTATGGAAGTAAACTGTCAGTGTTTTTGTTTTCCTGACTCTGGTCAAATTTTTGAAGCCAAATTGTGAGGGCAGGAGTTAGATGATACAGTGGGAACTTTCAGAAAGAAAGAAAGAAGCTGGAGATCAGCCAGCAGTGAGTGTGGTACCAAGTCCAGTCAGGCCCAGGAATTAGCATTGCACTGGTAGATGCAGTTATCTAGGGCAGTGAGCCTAAGGTGGTGGTCCTGGCTGCTGACAGTTTGGTAAGAAGATAAAGGAATTCTTTGAGGGCTAGTGGACCAGAGGTCTCAGAGGCTGGGGCTTTAGGCCAGAAGCAGATGGCCCATACTTCAGCCATAGGTGATGATGCGATACAATAGGTTGGGTTGGAGCATAGCCCTTGGGGATTAAGCCAGATGAAGAATAAAAAGAATTTAACTCAGTGTTTGGCATATAATTTATGTTAGTGACTGTAATAACAAGAATAAGGTCAACTATTGCGTGACCATTAAAATGTTCACAAATAATTTTTTATCTTAGGAGAAAATGCTATGTTGTTACATTTGTAAAGAAAGAATGCAAAATGTGTATCTTTAATATTACTCATGGCAAAAAAAAAAGACTGTAAAGCAACATACTATAGTATTTACAGTGGATCTCTAAGAGGTGAAATTATCATCATGAATCTATCAAAATGTATTTACCCATTTTTTGTCGATGGAAAATGGAGTGTTCTTTCCAGTTTGGAGCTATTATGAATAATGCTGCTATGAGCATTCTTGCTTCATATCTTTCCACAAGTGCATGCTTTTCTGTTGGGTTTGAACTTAGAAGTAGAATATTTGGGTCTTGCAGTATAATATATACATTCTGTTGCTTTATTAATAATGCCAAACAATTTTCCAAAATGATTGTATGAATTTACACACTCACCAGCAGCTTATGAGAGTTCTCATTGTTGTACATTTTAATGCACACTTGGCATTATCAATTATTTCAATCTGGGCTGGTGTGTAATCTAAGGAGGGTTAATTGCATTACTCTGTTGACTAATGAAGCTGAGCCCTATTTCATATGATGACTGGCCTTTTATGAGTAACTGTTGAAGTCTTTCACCCATCTTCTCATGTACTACTTTTATAATCATAAAAATTATCATTTAAACAAACAAACAAAAAAGAAGATTAAGTCATTTTCTGCCCTGCCTTTAACCTCAAGCAATCTAACTGAAAGGTAACATCTTAACCAGATCTCCAGAATGGGACCACAAACTTTCAGTAGCAACTTTTTATTTCTCCTTCTATCTGGAGGTGCTTATCATTTTATACATTGTTTATCTTTATTTACTGGAGATGGACAGTCAATGGTGAAACAAGTCTGCACAAACAAATCTTACTAGAATAACCTTAGCTTCCATTAGTTTCCTTCATATATTTTCTAGTCACTTTCCCATAAATTTACCACCCCTAGAAGCCCAAACACCTTTCCTTTGTTCAGTCACTTCCCCACAATTTATTGCCCTTTGTTAAAATGGTATATCAGCTCCCAAGTCTAACCACTCCTCTGGGGGTTTTCATTTCTTTTCTATAAATTACCCCTCCCATGTCACATAAAAATATTAACATCAGATAATATTGTATCTGTTTCTCTTATAAATCTGTCTTTTGTCATGTAAGAGAGGAAAACTTCTGCAGTTTCTTAGGTCTCTGGCTGAGCATAAGAATTAAACTGACATAAGACAAATAAACAGGAAAAGAGCATACACATTTGATTAAATTTTCACACATATGTGGAAACTTTCATAGGAGAATAAAGACTCAAAGAAGTTACCAAAGCAGGAAGCTTTTATACTTTTTAGACAAAGAAACAATAAATCTGTGAAAGCTTAACATGACAAAGGGGTTTGGGATAGGACAATAAACAAAGAAGGATTGAGGAAGGTAAGGGTAGTTCAACAAAATTTGTTGGTACAGATTTCTCATTTCCCAATTCTCCATCCCTGGCAATAAGAATGGCTTTCTTCTTCCTGAAAGGGCAGCTTTCACATGGGAGTTTTATCTTCTTTTAGGAAGACAAAGGAGAATCAGAGTGCACTTCTATACCTGCTGTTTCTTAAGTGCCTATAACTCAAAATAAGCAATATGCCAAATAGCATGTTTTGGGATGGCATATTCTCATTTCCTTCAGTCAGTTTAATTCACAGCCATCAGGAGAAAGACTTTAAAGAGCAGAAAAAAAGCTTTTCTCCCCTATACCATATAATGCCCTCCAGGAACTTCAGTTTTGAAGATAGACAGGTCAAATCCTACAAGTCAAATCCTCTTCCTCCTCTCTTAAATTCTGTAATGTCATAAACAATTTAGCAGGGATTTTTCCAAGGTTAGAATGTTCCTATGATTCCTGTGTTGGACCCATCAGGCCACTCATTTAAAGCATGGAGACTACATACACAACAACTTAAGGTTAACTTAGGAGAAGTCTAGAATGCAGGTTCAATAACTTGAAACTTAAGCATGCTAAAAATGTTACAGAGGTTTTCATAAAGTTAACGCCTTTGGGATTTGCATGACAAAATGTAGTTGCTAAGGTGTTTCACAGAACTAAATGCTTTCAGAACAGGCCTCCCTGAGATGTACAACTTGGGAATGTGAATTATTTTGAGCTGAAGGCAATTGAGATCTTGTGGGCTCAAGAGAAATATTACCTCGTCCATAAAGAATTTAAATTGTGGATTTGCCATAATAAGAATTATCACCAGAAATAGTGTTTTATGACCTATCTATGGGGAAGAGCAAACTTCTAATTACCGAACATCTGTTCTTCTTATTGCCCTGTGAATTATCCCTTCCCCTCTGAAGCCTCAGGACATCTTACATAATTCCTTAGCTCAGGATGTCATATATCCCTCATTTTACCTTTCTCTCTCTGAGTCTCTCATGTAATTGGGATATCTGACTTTCTCAAGCGTGGGGTTTCCCTATGTACGTATGTAATTAAATCTGGTTATTTCCTCTTGCTAATCTGTCTCCTGTTGACTTAATTATTAAACCAGCCAAAAGAACCCAGAAAGGTAGAGTAAAATTTCTTTCTCTTCCCCAAGAACATTGGAAAAATCATCAACTGAGATATTTTTCTCAATAGATCTTCATTTTAGTCAAAGCTGCTTTTTTTTTTTTTTTTAGAAAAAATGATGGCTGATGCAACCATAGCATATTCAAATAAAGAGAAAACTAGTATGTCAAATTCTAAAACACAAAGAAATCATTCTCACTTTTATTTGGTGGAAATATATTTAGAAGGAAGACAACTCTAAACACCTGCTGGTCTCTTTTTACTTAGAAGCAAAAGGATTAATGAGTAAACTTTGGAACATAACCTGTTTGTGAATAAAGAAACTCCTGAATTGGAAAGTTTTACAGATGCTTTCCCATATAACAAACTGGTTTCTCATAGCCACGACCTAAGAGACAGAGTCTTATGATTTTTTATCTTTCCTAAAGTACTAGAAAGATAGCAGATCTTTGATACATACTTATTTGCTGACTGCATGAAAGAAATAGTCCTTTACAGCTTAGAAGGAAATCACCACAGAACAAAGACAGCACTCATTCTCAAATACACTTAAAGTACGGAATGTTCAAGCAGTGGGGTGAAAGTACATTAGATTGGTTTTCAGTTCCTAAATTATCTTGTTCCAAAAGCTATGTGTGTGTGTTTCTTGTTAGTTAGTACAGGAAAGACACAAAGTTTTGAACGTAGCAGGAAATAAACTTAAAAAATTTTTTTTTTATTTGATTGTTCCCAGGCTTTAAGTTGAGAATTTTCCAAGATTAAGTTACCTTCATGCTGTGGTCTACAGCTGTACAAAGTCTAAAGTGCAGTCTTTGACCAAACGTATTAATCTTTTTTCCCCCAAAGATCCTTTGGTGGGATTTAATGAAACCTTAAATTTCCTTCAAGATAGGAAAATACAGGACAAACTAGAGATGCCCAAATCTTTGGTTAAAAGAACAGATTTTATTGTGACTTGCTCTTCTCAAACATTTCTTCAACCCAACCAGAAAAAAAGAAGAGGATGAAAGAATAATGAGGCTGCTACTAACCCAACCCTGGTGTCATCTTGTTTCTGGAAACAAACAAATAAACAAACAAAACAACAACAACAACACACACACAAAAACAAGATTTAGAAAGCTACATTCTCAACTACCAAACTACTGACTCTCAGCCATTCTGTGAAAGTCAAAGCCTTTTTTCCATCTATAGTTCCTCTTCTGTCCCTTCCTGCTCCCAGCAGAGCAAATGGTGTGTATGTGTGTGTGTTTTCCTTACTTTTTTAACTAAATGAGTGGTTTTCAACCTGGTATGATTTTGCCCTAGTTCCCCTTAAATATTTGGCAATATCTGGAGACATGTTTGATTGTCATGCCTGGGTGTTACTACTGGCCTCTAGTGGGTAGAGGGAAGGGATGCTGCTCAACATCCTACAATGCACAGGACAGCTCCCTCACACAGAGTTACATGGCCTAAAATGTCAATATTTCTAAGATGAGGAACCCTGATCTAAAGGATTAAATGTAGAGCCCTTACTAGTCATAGAACAATATATGGAGATGCCTCAGTTAAAGACTAATTAGAAACTACAAGTTGTTTCTGGTAAAACAACAGCAAGATAGTGAGATACATGGGCTACCTGAGCTCACGATCTGAACTCAGCCACTCAACTGCAAGGCGTCATTAACAAATTACTTAACTTCTCTGTACTTCTTGGGAAAATATACTATAATAATAACCCCCCACCAAACACACCAAGGAAATCTTGCTACAGAAGTGAAATAGAAAAAAAACAATTTTATTATTGAGTAAACATTAAACTAAAATGTGACACACATCTCAAGAATCCTGCTAAAGGGATTGCAAAGACAGAAAGAAATCTCACTTTTTCCCAGAGCTAAGGAGATCCAATCTGTTACATTATGTGGGTATTGAGATTTGTAATCAGGTGACCAATAGGCCCATCTCTTCTTAGGACACTGGGAATTGGGCATTATCTTCCTTGATGATAACTTTTCAAAAAGATGGCTCTTGAGGAAACATTTCTGAATTGTGAGACTGTTCAGAGATTTATTTAGCCATTAAAAAGATTTACATATCTTTGAAAAGGACAATGAAACAAACTCCGGAAGAAAGAAGAGAGATGCAGTCTCTTCCCTTGTATTCAAGGGGAAATTAAACCTCTTATTTTTAATTTGTATTTGCCCTTCTATATCACTAGTTACTCATCTATAAAAAGAGGTTAATAATAATAGTATTCACTTCATAGAGCTGTCCTAAGGATTATATGAGCTAAAACATGTATAAGGTTGTGAAATTAATTTAAAAAGGAAACCATTTTATTGGGGTGGCTGTAAGGCCATGGGACCTATGGCCTAGTAAGAAAATCCAAGTCTAAGCCTGTAAATGCCTCAAGTTTACAAGATCAAAAAGCTAAGAACAATCAACCACAAATAGGCTAGTAGGCTTTAAGCTGTACCAATCAATAATTTTCTTTCTTTGTTTCCATTCCTTTTCTCTATACAGTCATGGGCCGCTTAATCATGGGGTACCGTCTAAGAAATGCATCCTCAGGTGATTTTGTCATGGTGCAAACACCACAGAGTGCACTTACAGAAACCTAGACGGTATAGCCTATGACACACCCAGGCTAGATGGTATAGCCTGTTGCTCCTTGGCTACAAGGCTATACGGCACATTACCATACAAAATAACCCATGATTAAATCAAGCATGAGAGAAAATGATGTAATCAATAGATGTAGTAAACACCAGATGTATGAGCCTACTGCTGGCATAACACTGCATACTGTTTTACAGAAGGTTTTTTTTTTTTTTTTTACTGAAAGAAAGAGTATACTCTAAAATAATGATTAAAAATATAGTATGGTAAAATACATAAATCAGTGTGTATGTGTGTGTGTGTGTGATATTTATATACTTTATATATTTATATATTTATATACTTTATACATAGTAAATAAAGTATATAAATATATATAGTAAATGAATGACTATATCTTGGTTTATGGAAGTATATACAGTAAATGCATAAACCAAGATGCAGTCATTCATTATCATTATCAAGTGTTATGTACTGTAAATAACTATATGTGCGATACTTGTATCCAGCTGGCAGCACAGTTGGTTTGTTTATACACATATCATCACAAACATGTGAGTAATGTGCTGTGCTATAATGTTATGACAGCTATGATATCATTAGGTAATAGGAATTTTTCAATTATAATCTCATGGGATCACTGTCATACACGCGGTCTGTCGTTGACCAAAATGTTGTTATTCAGCACATGACTATCAGTCTTTCCCCAGCTCCAGTCAGGCGAGTGCTCCTAACCACTTCTGGTTTGGTGCTGCCCAACTAGAATAGATTTTTGCTCAAATAAACTCTTAAATTTTTAAAATATGCCTGTTTATTTTTTTAAAAAAAATTTAGACCAGTGTTTGGCACTCATTAAATGTTTACCACTTTAAAGCCTTGTAATAGGCAGAATTTTAAGACGGCTCCCAAATTCCTGCCCCTGGTTTATACTCCCTGTATAATTCCCTCCTCTTGAATATGTAAGTAGGACCTTTAGTATGTGGATATGTCACTCTTGTGATGAGGTTTCTTATCAGTTGATAATTAACTTTGAATTAATTAAAAGGGAGATTATCCAGTGGGACCCACTAAATGATGTGGGCTCTTTACATCTGGGTCTAGAAGTCAGAGACAGAAAAAATCAGAATGATTTGAAGAGGAAAAGGGCCTATGGAGGGGGCTGCAAAGCAAGGAACTGTAGACAGCCTCTAGGACCTGAGAGTGTTTTGGTAGATGGCTAGCAAGAAAACAGGGGCCTCAGTCCTACAATCACAAGGAATTCTGTCAACAAACACACATGCTTGGAAGAGGACCCTGAGCTCCAGTAAAGAACACAGCTTGGCCAATGCCTTTATTTCAAATTTCTGAAACCCTAAGCAGAGAACTGAGCTCAGCTGGTCCTGGACATCTGACCCATAGAAACTGTAGAGATAATAAATAGTTGTTGTTTTAAGCCACAAATTTGTGGTAATTTGTTATGAGCAATAGGAAACTAATACAGGCCTAAAAGAAAAAAGGTGACATTTTTACTCTTATGTCATCACCAACTAAATGTCAGTGGAAGGACCTGGCCCAGAGGGTCAACTCAGTCATAGCCTATATGTAAGCAACACCTAAAGTCTTTTTTTTTTTTTTTTTGCAGCAGGAAAACCTGTCAAAAAATACACTAAACTCACCAACAGGGTGTGAGCCTAGGAGAGTCCCTTCAGCTCAGTTTCCCTTCTTTAAAGTTAATAAGTTGAGCCAGATGGAGACTAGGCTGTTCTGTTTACTGCTATTCTGAATTCTCCTAGGATCCCAAACAGTGGGAGTAGAAGTGGCTTTGTCGTGGAGACCATTTTGTAGTTGAGCAAACTGGACCGAACATTATAGTTCCCCTTTAACAGACACGTTTGGGTGTTCCTGAGAGTATGGACAGGGATTCTTCTTAGGTAAGCCTCCAAACATTTAGTGGTTCTGGCTTCAAAAATACCTTGTTGATAGATACTTTTTCTTTTAGAAGTTTAAATCACTTGAAATACATGTAATTAATCTTTGATTTATCCTTAAAGAATAAAGAGGGGTTTTACCTGAGGGTTCAGGAAAGCTACTGACATGCCCAGGAACGCACTCGGGTGGCAGCTGACTCCCAAAGGAGATGAGCCTCATACTAAGTTCTTTGGTTTCAGTGTGACTATGAGCCTCTCCATGAGCAGGTTAAAATGAAGGCGCCCTATTCTCTATCAGGTTCTCCCAGAGGTTCTGACGGGAAGGTAATAGGATGTGCCCCAGGAATTTGCACTTTTAGCAAACATTTGTAATAATTCTGAAAGCAGGTGGTCTGTGGGCCAAACTATGAAAATCTTGAGGCTTGAAGCAAATATCCCAAAGAGTAAATTAGAGATGACTTGAAGTATCAAGAAGCAGAATTCAATTCCTGTGACTGAATTAAGAAATTTCAGTGAAGAAATTGTGGTTGTGTGGGCAGATTTAAGGGAAATAATAGGGTTGGTTAAAGCACTCAGGGACTGGGAACAGAGGGAAGCCATCACTACCCACAGGACTGGAGGAGCAAGGGGCGTGGAGTTGTGTCATCAAATCCCATTGAGCAATGGGGTGAAGAGGATGTTTCTAACAGAAGCTGTAGGCAAGAAGGGGCACAGCAAATGTGAGAGACTCTGCATGGAAGGAGGGAGAGCACAGAGAGAGAGAATAGGGGTGTCTTTTGTGGTGGAACCCAATTGGAAGACAGCTAGCAAGAATCCTCAATATGTTCCCCCAAGTGCTTCAAGAGCATTGACCAGGGCAGAGAAAGGCAATAAATGGATGGGTGTGGCATTGAAAACTAATCAGTACATCTTATTATTTGTTTGTTTGTTTGTTTGTTTGTTTTCTTTAATTCCCCACCTATTCACCCACTTCTACCCCTGACCTACGGATGTTGCCATTTCCCATTTAAGAACTGGATCTCTGAAGGGTGGGGGGACTTATCCCACACACTTGTGGAGTGCACCCAGGCCTGGCGCCCCCAGCACCCCTGGGGTATGGTCCATGTCTCCACCTGGGGCGCAAACCCAGGACATTCTCTGTGTAAAGCAGACATGCTAACCACTATATGGAGCTACCCCCAAAAACAATCTGTACATTTCAAATCTCAAGGTCAAAAACTCCAACATGAAGAATTCCTGGGAAAGAGTGAGAGTGAGTAGACCAAGAGGGAAACAATAGTTACTACTAAGAGAATTAGTTATACCAGACATTTTAGACCAGGTGTCTGAGCCTTAGAATGAGGATGTGGTAGAGGTAAGAAAGAATGTGAGAAGAAAATGAGTGATAAGGCAGGGCTCTGGTGCTTGGCACCTGACAGTTTAATCTGTTGCTGTCAGCACTGAAAACAATGAGAATTACAGCTGAGTGTACTGTAGCAGCCTTCCAGAGACATTCAGGCTGGACAGCATCAGCTCTTCAGAGTACCAACCCAATGTCTTTCTTTGCTGACAGCATTGTTGAAGCTCACTGCTGCCCTCTGGATAAAACACATCAATGTAGCTAACACTCAGAGCATGCATCATAAACTGCCCTGTCATGGTTAATGATGAAGCATCTATTTCTCACACGAGATTATGACCACTGTTCAAAGAAAAACCAAATTTTTTTAAAAAATTATGTAACTGGACTATATATATATATATATATATATATATATATATATATATATATATATATATCAGCTTATGGTACAGCTGAGCTATACAGAGAAAAAGGAATATCTTTATCTTTTAACTAATTAGCTCTCCTTCCAAGTCCCCACCCATTGGTAAGTGGGAGAAAAATTAATGTGCAATCTGAGCTGATGCTTCAGTAATTTAAATAGTCCTTTAGGTTAAGTCATTATTGGATAAAGCTGCTCAGTGGCTCAGTTAGCCTGGCCTTACCCTTCAACCTAGCTGAAATGGTGGAATTTAGGCACAGGCATGGAAAAGGGTGTGGCTTACTTGTTCCTTACTGTATCAGTAGAATCTGGACAGGCCCTGGCCTCATAAGGATTCACAGTTGCACTGGCAGGAATCTGCACATTTTCTGTAGGCAGCCTCTTGTCCAGGAAGCCCAAAGTCAGTAGCTGTCAACCCCTGGCTCCAGCAGTGTTCTTGAAAAGAAATTGCTATTCATTTCATGCTCACTGATTTTGCTTCTCTTCAACTCTTATGAGTTATAGATGCCTGAGTTACTGTTGTTTGCCCTTCAGCTCTTTGGCCTGCTTATCCACCTGCAGCTTTTGCCGTAGGGTCATCTTGCTTTGTCACAGCAGACCTCAGGCATGTCCTCTGGCTCAGGACTCATCATTCTGTGAGGCAAGAGAAACGAAGGAGGATCCAGACTGCCAGTGTCAGGGAGAGAAAAAGAAAAACCTTCCTCTACCCCCAGGTTCTTTTGGCCAGTCTAATAATCAAATAGACATGAGACAGATTAACAAAAGAAAATAAACAAATTTAATACATATGTATGTATGGGAACCCCACATACATGAGAGAGTCAGGTACCCCACATACAGAAGAGGTTCAGAGGCAGAAAGGGGACATTGGTATATAAGACATTCTGAGCTAAGGTTGAGGTATGGTGCCTTGAGGGCTTCAAAGTGTCATTGCAGGATGATAAGAAGAACAGATGTTTAGTAAATAGAAGTTTGTCCTACAGAAAGGTCAAAAGAGATTATCTCTGATAATTTCCCACTATAGGAGAGGCCCTAATTTAAGTTCTTCCACGTAGTCAAGGAAGGGGTATATGTTTCTCCTAAGCCTGCAGCTAAAGTTGCCTTTAACTCAAAACAATCAGCAGACCATAGAAGCATATCTTGGGGTGACTAGCTTTGAACCCCTATACCAGCTAGACCTTTCCCATCTGCTCATGTCCTTATACCCTAGTAAGCAACCAGATGACCACATATTGGTTTGAGTCCTCTCTACTGTAACATTCTCCCTAAGATCCAAATGGGCATGTTGGATAGCCACCTTCCCTGAACGACCCCTTCAATTTATCTACAGTATACAGAGTCAATCCTCATTATTTACAGATTTCAGATTTGTAAGCCTGCTTACTCAAACTAAAAGTTATTTTAACCCCAAAACCAGCAGTCTTGCACTTTCATGGTCATTCATGAACATAGGCAGTGGCAAAAAAAATTGAGTTCCCTATTGTGCATGTTCCCAGCTGAGGTCAAAGAAGGTGACCCTCTGCTTTCTTGCTGCAGCACTCATACTGTAAACAAGAGTTTATTTTGTGATCTATTTAGTGTCAATTTTTCATGTTTTTGTGTTATGGTGATTTTGCTGTTTAAAATGTACCCCAAATGTAGTGCTGAAGTGCTGCATGATGTTCTTTAGAGCAAGAAGGCTGTGAAGCACCTTGTAGAGAAAATACATGTGATATGGACTGAATGTTTGTGTCCTTCAAAACTCATATGTAGAAGGCTTAATTTCCTGTGTGCTGTCCTTAAAGATGGGGCGTGTGAGAAGGTAATCGAGGTCAAATGAGGTCTTAAGTTTGGGGTCCTGATTAATGTTATGAGAAGAGATAAAATCTCTCCCCATCCCACCACCACTCCACTCACAGAAGAGGCTACATGAGGACAAAGTGGCCATCAAAAAGCCAGAAATAAACTTGCCGTAACCTTGGTCTTGGACTTTATAACCACCAGAACCGAAAAAATAAGTTTCTTTTGTTTAAGCCATGCAATCTGTGGTATTTCATTATGGCAGCCGGAGCAGACTAAGACACATGGGTTAGGTAAGCTTTCTTCAAGCATAGGTTACAAAGCTGTTGACCATGAGTTCAATGTTAATGAATCAACAATAGCTATTAAACAAGGTATTTGAAAACAGATACACATAAAACAGGTTATTAGTCATTGGTTAATGAAACTTCTTCTCTGTGAAAGACACTGAGAAGAAAATAAGAAGACAAGCCACAGAACGAGAGAAAATATTTGCAAAAGACATATCTGATAAAGAACTGTTACCTGAAATATTCAAAGAACTCATAACTCGACAATAAGAAAATGAACTTGATCAAAAAAAAAAAAAGGCAAAAGACCTGAATAGACACCTCATCAAAGAAGACATACAGAAGACAAATAAACATACGAAAAGATGCTCCATATCATACATCATTAAGAAAATGCAAATTGAAACAATGATGAGATACCAACACATGCTTATTAGAATAGCCCAAATCCAGAATACTGACAACATCAAATGCTGGTGAGGATATGGAGCAACAGAAACCTTCGTTCATTAATGGTGGGAATGCAAAATGGAGCAGTGTTTTAGGAGACAGTTTGGCAGTTCCTTACAAAACTAAACATATTCTTATCACATGATCTAGCAGTCACGCTCCTTGGTATTTACTCACATGAGATGAAAAGTCATGTGCACACAAAAATATGATCGTGGATATTTTTACAGCAACTTTATTATAATTGTCAGAACTTGGAAGCAACCAAGATGTCCTTCAGTACATGAACAGGTATAGTTCTATTCTAGGCCAAAAGCCAGGAAGGGACAAGTAGGACGCTCATCTGACTATCGACCTCTTGTACCCTCTTTCTCCTTTTCTTCTTCCCACTTTTCTGGGGTCAGAAAGAGACAGTCTCCCTTTTCCACCACACACACTGGCTTCCACTAATCTACTTCCTGCTCTTGAAGTACCTTCTGTAAAACTCTGGGATTTAGTTAGCCAGGCAGGCTCATTCTTAAGCTAAAAGGTAAAGACATGGGGACAATCTTTTCTCAATGTATCAGGCAAGTTTGTGAAGCTAATATTATGCTTCAAAATCCCTTGTGGATTGCCTGAAGGTGATTATTATCTTCTCCCTCTTTGAATTCGTTCTCTAGCAATCTCCTTGTCTTCCTACACCACCTTCCACTTTCCTCACCTCTAGACATTCCAGGCCAATGAGGAAAAAAAGCTGATGTACTGACAATGCAAAAAGAGCAACATTCATTAATCATTTGTAACAAGTTGTCCTCATTTTCCCTAAAAGTCTTGGAGCACCAAGCTCTACACCTTGAATATGACAGGTGCCCAGGAAGGGCCTGCACTTGAGTCAGAAACTGTCAAGTCAGAACTGCCCTACAGTGGCCACACCTCCAAACTGTAGATGTTGATTTATATCTTTTCCCCTTCCTTCTTCCTTCTGCAGTTATCACACCTAGTGATCTTATAGCCATATATCCTTTTAAGGATAAAATTCCCCAAATACACAGTCATCTTGGCAACACCTTTTCTATTCTGTTCTTGAGCATTGCTCTTTCCCATGAACTACCACCTCTCAAGGAATCACACAATTTTTTCCTAGGCATCACCTAGGAAAATGCTCCCACCAATTTGACATGAGACTGCACTCTATGAGTGAAATCAAGCAATCCACACACCAGACCAGCACAACCATAGAGAGTAAGCCTACTGAACAAATGTTGGTAAACTTAAGGGAAAATGGTCATGATAGTTAAAGAAAAAAGAAACATCTGCTAGGAAGGAAATTCATCAACAATAGACAGAGAAAAAGGAGACTCACAAAGACATGTGTCCAAGAAGAAGGGACTATTTTGGTGATTACGTATTTGATCTGTCTGGCAAGTTCATCTTGAATATAGAGATGGACATAATAGGTCATCACAACAGTGCCATTGCCCTGATTACTTTTGTTGTCTGAAAGGAAATAGTGGGCCACCATAAATACAAAATTCTAAATTAGCATTCTAGCCTTATATATCATTCTCTTCCGGGCTTCAAATGAGTCAGCTTCTCAAGTCTGGCCAACTCTGGGACACTTCAAAGATCATTTCTGCACCTACAAGATTATGAACCAGATATGGGGAAGTGGTAAATTCTCCAAGTAAATGTTGATATTGTGGGGTCCGTGTGGGAACACCCAGACTCCACATCACCCACTAAAGCTTCTGCACCCTACTTAAGCTTGTTGGGGTTAAACATTTCTTGGGTAATGCACAATATTTCCTTTGCCAGATGATGGTATTGCTTCTTGCTGCCAGTCTGGTTGGAAATACCCTAGGGGCCTTGTTATCCCACAATACCCGACACTTCTGCTTCTGATGAGACAAAGCTTTCAAGAGTAGCGTTTGTAAAACATAGAGTCAGTTCATTTTAAAATTACCAATACTTTTACAACTTGAGGAAAAAAATTGCTGGGGAGTTTGGGTTTATGGGGAACTTCAGCCCCACTTCCATCCCCTCTCCCAGCTTTCCTGTCTAGATCACATTGGGGGCTACAAGCATGCTAGCAATGTGGAATTTCTTTCCTAAGTTTTGTCATATCGCCTTGTATCAAACAGAAGTGACATTAGTCTAAGGAGTGGATGGAAGTTGTTTCACTTTGCAGGTTAGCTGAAGCTACCATTTCTACCATTAAATTAAGCCTATAAATGAGTTTTAAAAATGTCCAGGATCTTTGTTCTGCACTGGTTCTTTGTCCTTTTGTTCTTGCTGCTAGTATTACCATTTCAGATTATGAAGAGGTCCAAGTGTTCTACCAGTTACCAGTGCTCTGAAGATGGAGGTTAGAGTGGGGTTCCCCTCCTCTCTCCACCCACTCTCCGCGCCCATCAGTTGCCCCAGCACCCAATCAGAGCTCACCATCAGGCTAATGTTAGAAGATTCTTATTTGAACATAGTGGTGATATCAATGCATATCTTATTTTTAAGAAAAATTTTAACATCCTTAGAAGAAAAAATGGCTACAATATGTTATTTATGTTAAGTTCTCAGTTGCTGCCACCTCCAACACAATTAATTTTTAGTCTGATAATTTTCAGGGATAAGAAAACCCCCTTGTAATGTACCTAGTATACTGTTCAGAGAGGAGAAATATTTTTTGCCTTATAAAATATGATATTTGATTATTCTTATTTTACTTAGCTATAAAAGTTATTTCTGTAAACTTGCTGGGAATTTACAGTTTTGAAAAATGGTACCTATTTAATCATATTATAAAATAAGACTAATATTATCATTTTTAAATCTAATATTCATTGTCAGATGTTCCCTAAAGATTGAGTAATTTTATGCCTGATTTACTAAAGAAGTAAAACTTACAAAGGCCATACAAGAAATTTTTAGATGTAAATATTTTCAAAACACACATGATTTTCATTTAATATATTGTTTTGAAAAATGAAATAAGTTACATGTTTTCCAAGCTGAAGAATTAGCCAATAATATAAGTGAGCAAAACAATACAAGATATTTTCTTTGACAGGTAGATTTAAAATTTTTATTTCTAAATTTTGGTTCAAATAGAACTTGATTAACATATTTTTTTTCCAGCATTTCTGAAAGCAAAATAAATTCTGCTGCAACAAATAAAATGAATTTAGGTTTTAGATTATACTTTATAGTCTTGTGTTTTTAGGCCCAATGTATAGGTCATTTGTCTGCCCTTTGTACCCAGTCTCAAAAAAGGACATGTGGGAGGAAGTTGGGAATTAATAAAAGTGACTGAATTTGATGAGTCAGAGGCTCAGAAGTTAAGTTCAGATCCCCAGTAGAAAGCTGTAGACTGGCATGGGGCACATGCCTCTTCATAGATTTCTCTGTATTGTTGTCTGGCTGAGTGATGAGCACCCTGCCCACCTTGGACTCAGCCTCAGGCAGAGAGTCCAGTGTTTCTCATATGTCACAATGATACCCCAAAACTTGAAACTTGAAAAAAAAAAAGCAACTGGTAGATTTTTTTTCCCTTCCTTCCTTCCTTCCTTCCTTCCTTCCTTCCTTCCTTCCTTCCTTCCTTCCTTCCTTTTTTTGTTTGGAAACCATCACTGAATGTTAGAAGTTAGTATTAGTTATGATCGATTTGAATGATAAAATTTTGTGGACCAAAGATAAAGTGAGGTTTACCCGAGCCTAGTAGTTAATTCTATATAAGTGTCATCTTAGGCAAACAAGATGTCCTGTGACTTCTGCCAAACTCAATCATTTGTAAAAAGCAGCTCATGTGAATCTAACCATGAAATATCACACACAACCCTTAAAAGAAGTGGCTTGTGAAGAAGTGTTTGAGGAGAAATGGTAGGTAGCTTCTGGACTGCACCAACGGTGCTACATGGAAGAATGAACAGAAGCCAAACAGAAAGGACATTGGTGAGGCAGAGCCCACGACAGTTTCTACAGCCTGCACATGCCTGCAGCAGCAGAGAGCATGAACCAACTTCCAGTCCTGGAGGAAGCCCAGCCCGATCACTGCCTTTGGAAGGGATGCTGCCAGATAGATTCTGCCTAGCCTGCCCCTTGGCTCTGGTTTGCTGAGCAAGAGGTTTAAGCCTAGCAAAAATGACCAATGAAATGCAACGAAGTCTGGTATCTTTTGCTTTGAGTCCAAGACTCAAAGCAAGCAGGGACACCTTTGAAAGTAGGAAACTGTATAGGCACCATCTGGGACAATTTTTGTGGTTCCACCACTCTCCACTGTGGCTTCTGGTTGTTAGTGGCAGCCCCACGTCCTCACAGGCCTCAGGGTGTGGAGGAACTGCCAGATGCTGTAACTAGTTCAGACTGGGTCTGAATTCCCCCAGGAAGTAAAGCATGGTGTGTGTGTGTGTGTGTGTGTGTGTGTGTGTGTGTGTGTGTGTGTGTGTGTGTTTTAGGGGAGGGTTGTGGAAGAGGCCTCTATCACCCATCTATGAGCCTGAAAGACCTAGTTCCTGGGAAAACCCCTGAGGAAGTAGATGGCTTACTGTTTGGGAACTTGAACAGAAAAACACTCACTCTGCAGTTAAGCATTAGCTGTTATGTATGGACAGAAAACGTGCTTTCTGTCAGCTCTGCATTTGTCAAGGCATTTAATACAGAGGAGAACACAGAAGGCTGTAGTTTTCCTCGTTGCTGACTGAATTTCTCTGTTGTAAATGTGTATATGATGACGATTCTTCCTGTTGGAAAATAAGCACTTAGAAGAGTTAAGTGAAAGAAAGCAATGTGAAAGAAGAGGTGCTTCCTTTGGGGCTGAATGGTGGGAGGCAGGACGGTGAACCATCCATCTTCTACCATTGTCACTACCACTATCACCACACACACACACACACACGTACACACACACACCATACTCCCCCACACAAATATGGGCACAAACATGAATTATTGTAAAAGTGTCCACTTCCCCTACACCACCATCAACACTCTTAGTTCACAAGAACCCAGAGTTACAAGAACATACCATTCATACTCACAGTTTAGCATTCCACATGTCTAGTATGTATTTTATTTGTGGTAAAATGCACACATGTTAAATTTGGTGAGTTTTGACAAATATAGACATCCAAGTAATCACCATATCAAATATAGATCATTTCTATCACCTTAAAAAGTTTTCTATGCTGAACATTTGCGTTGTTTTCAGTTTGGGGCTATTATGATTAAAACTTATATGAACATTAGGTACCAGTCTTTATGTGGACATATGTTTCTAAGTCACTTGATTTTACTGATTTTTCTCTGTTGTTTAGTATTTTCTATTTCATTAATTTCTGCTTTTGATAATTTCATTCCTTCTAATTATTTTTGGTTCCATTATTCTTATTTTTTAGCTCTTAACATCAAAATTTTGATAGATGAACTTGAGAATTTTCTCATTTCAAGCTTCCCAGCTTCATTGAGATATCATTGACATATAACATTGTAAGTTTAAGGTATATAATGTGATGATTAAATACATGTATACATTGCAAGAATCTTCTTATTTTCTAATGTAAGTGTATAAAACTACAAATTTTCCTTTAAGGACCACTTTGACTTCATGTCACAAATTTTCATATATGGGCAGTCCTCGCTTTACATGGTAATAAAAAACCGTAAAAATGACCACGTAGTCTAAAATCATGCAAAGCAGCCTTCACTAATCAATGGAAAAATTAAAACTGTTCCATGACCTTTACAAATTTCTGTTATATTAAAATAGGAAAAAAATAATAAAAGTAATATCTATTTAGTATACTGTAATTTGAACCATTAGGAATATTAAAGTGTTTCTAATGAAACACTGAGAATTAAAGTGTTTTACTCCTTTGTAAAAACTTAGGAAATGGATAGAGTTTCAGTTTGGGAAAATGAAAACTTCTGGAGATGGATGATGGCTGCACAACAATGTGAATGTACTTAATGCCACTGTACCATACACTTAAAAATGGTACAATGGTAAATTTTTATATTATGTATATATTATCACAATTGAAAGAAAAGTCAATTAGAGAAGTGTGAACTGTGTTTGCTGTCCCCTCATTGTATAATTTATGATATGAAGTGAGCGCCCTTTCTATGCCTCTGCGAATTGTCATACTCAGACCTTCTAAGTTTGTATTTTTCTAACATTTTATCCTTTTCCTATCCAATAGTATGAAATAACTGAGCTTTCCTTTGGTGTAAAGTTTTTATTTTTAATTTGTTTATTTTAATTAGTTTCAAGTATATAGCACATGGGTTAAACATTTATATAGTTTATAAAATGATCCCCCTAATTGCTCCTTCTCTCCTCTGGATTTCCTCTTAGCCATTAAATTAATGCTCACTGCAACCCCTCTGTCATACATACTCACCTTTCCATGACGATCTATCAACTACTAATTTGTACTTCTTTAACCTTAACCCCACCTCCCCTCTCTCCATCATCAAATCGTCCACTGTATTTGTGAGTCTGTTTTTGACTAGTTTGTTCTTTTTGTTCCTTAGATTCTGCATATAAGTGACACCATATGGTATTTATCTTTCTCTGTCTGACTTATTTCACTCAGCATAATAACCTCTGGGTCCAACTATGTCATTGCAAATGGTAGGATTTAATTATTTTAATGACTGAGTAATATTCCACTGTATATGTGAACCATACCTTCTTTATCCAATCATCCATTGATGGGCATTTAGGTTGGTTCCATATCCTGCCTATTGTAAATTGGGTTGCCATGAATATTGGGTGCATAGATCTTTATGAATTATTGTTTTGATTTTCTTTGGATAAATACCCAGCAGTGCAATTGCTAGGTCAAAAGATATATGCATTTTAATTTTTTTGAGAAACCTCTATACTGTTTTCCATAGTGGCTGTACAAATTTGTAATCTCACCAACAATGTATGAGGATTCCCTTTTCTCAACATTTTCACCAACGCTTGTTCTTTACGGTGTAAAGTTTTTGCTAGCATCATTTCCTCTGGGACATTTTTATCCTTTTTATTATAAGAACTTTCCACTTGATGTCACTTTCACTACATTCCTTTGACAGCAAATTTAGTCTTTCAAAAAATGACAATATTAGCATTTCCACATTAACTATATCTTCTATAATTCCATTTATGTTTGATTCAAATTGCACTTCTGGGAATATTTGAGATCTTGCTCCTGGCATAGGTCAATAGTTTCGTTTAAATAAACTCTTATAACAACAAAAAAAAAAATTTTTGTACTTCCAACACGATCACTTTTCATGATGATCATTTTTTTTATTTACATAGTACTTCATGGACTGATGAGCTAATAATGAAGTTTGTACTTTATAGAATTACTTACAGCTACTGTGCCATGCTAACTGAAATGCAATAACTGAAATTTGAACGATGTTCGTGGAAGACTGATGTTATTTATAGTAACAGAAATCTGTGCACATTAGAACCTGTGCAAAGCAGGAATTGCCTGTGTTATGTTTCCTTTCTTTGTGACTTCTTTTTAACCCATGAGTTATTCAAAAATGTGTTTAATTTCCAAACTTTTGAAAATTTTTTCAGATATTTTATTATTACTTTTATTTTAATTCTATTTTGAGCAGAGGACATATTCTGTATGATTTAAGTATTTTTAAATGTATTGAGATTTATTTTATGTCTAAAATATGGTCTATATGAGTCAATGTTCCATGTGCACATGAAAAGAGTGTGTATCCTGTTGTTACTGAGTATAGCATTATATTAGGTTAAGTTGGCCTGTAGTGTTCTTAAGATCTCTAGATGTTTATTGATTTTCTGTTGTTGTTTTTTTTTCTTTTTGAGTACTGAGAGAGAAGTATTGAAATTTTCAGCTATTGTGGATTTGACTATTTTCAATTCATCAGTTTTTGTTTCATATATTTTGAAGCTCTGTTAATAAGATTATATATTTTTAGAATTGTATATCCTCCTGACAAATTGACCTTGTTATTATTATGAAATGACTTTCCTGACCTTTGATTATATTCTTCTTCCTGAAATCTATTTGTCTAACATTAATACAGTTATTCCTGCTTTTTTTGTGATTAGTGTTACACAGTATAATTTTTCTATCTTTTTATTTTTAATTTATCCTTATCTTTATATTTAAGGGTATTTCCTGTAGCAGCTTGTAGTGGATCTTGCTTTTCATCCAGACTGGCAATGTCTGCCTTTTAACTGGAGTGTAAATAATTCTAAATGGAGATCATTTCTATTTAGTGTAATTATTGAAATACTCATTATGTTCATATTTTTTAAATATGTGAGCATGTTTTTAAAATACCTTTTTATTTTTCAAATACAGTGGCATATAATGTTATATTAATTTCAGATGTACAACACAGTGATTATATAATTTACAAAGTGATGACACTAATAAATCTAGTACCCATTTGATACCACACATAATTATTATATCATCGACTATATTTCTTATGCTATGCTTTACATCTCAATAACTATTTTGTAACTACCAATTTTTACATCTTAATCCCTTCCCCTTAATCATCCACCTCCCCATCTCCCCTCCCATGAGGCAAGCATCAAAATGTTCTCTGTATCTATGAGTTTGTTCCTGTTTTGTTTGTTTATGTTGTTCTTTAGATTGTATATGTAAGTGAAATCATATGGCATTTGTCTTTCTCTGTCTGACTTACTCCACTCAGCAGAATACCCTCTAGGTCCATCCATGTTGTTGCAGATGGCAAAATTTCATCCTTTTGAATGACTGAGCAATATTCCATTTTATATATGTATCCATTGATGGACACCCTGGTTGCCTCCATATCTTGACTATGATAAATAATGTTACAATAAACCTATGATTACATGTCTCTTTGAAGTCGTGTTTTGTGTTTCTTGAAATAAATACCCAGAAATGGGTTTACTGGGTCATTTTTTGTCTCTTGTTATATATAGCCTTTGTTTAAAGTTCATTTTGTCTCATATAAGTATTGTTACCCCAGCTTTTGTGTTTGTTTCCATTTTCATGAAACATCTTTTTCTATCCCTTTACTTTCAGTCTGTATGTCTTTCAATCTGAAATGAGTCTCCTGTAGGCAGCATACGTAAGTATCTCATTTGCTTATCCATTCAGCCACCCTATTTTTTGATTACTTAATCCATTTACATGAAAAGTAATTATTGATAAATATATAGTAGTTGCCATTTTACTATTTATATTTTTTATCTACTTTTTTTCTTCTTCTTTTTTCTTAAAGATGTCCCTCCAACATTTCCTCCAATACTAGCTTGTTAATAATGAACTTCTTTAGTTTTTTCTTGTCTGGGAAGCTCTTTATCGGTCCTTCAATTCTAAATAATAGCTTTTCTGAGTAATTTTGGTTGTGGGTCTTTACTTTTCATCACTTGGAATAATTCCTGTCAATCTCTTCTAGCCTGTAAAGTTTCTGTTGAGAAATAAACTGACATTATTATGGGAGCTCCCTTGTAGGTAACGAATTGCTTTTCTCCTGATGCTTTTAAGTTCTTCTCTTTGTCTTTAACCTTGGCATTTTAATTATGATGTGCCTTGCTGTGGGCCTTTTTGGGTTTATCTTGTTCAGGATTCTCTGCACTTCCTGAGGTGTATGTCTATTTCCTTCACCAGGTTAGGGAAATTTTCCATCATTATTTCTTCAAATAGATTTCCAATTGCTTGTTCTCTCCCTTCTCCTCTTCTCCTTCTGGTACTCAGATGATGAGAATGTTGGTATGGTTGATGTTGTCTCAGAAACCCCTTAAATTATCTTTGCTTTTTTTGGGAGGGATTCTTTTTTCTTGTTGCTGTTGTAATTGGACATTTTATTCTATCTTGTCTTCTAAATTGCTGATTTGATCCTCTGCTTTGTTTATTGTACTGCTGATTCCTCTTAAGGTAGGCTTTATTTCAGTTACTGTTTTGATTTTTTTTTTCATTTCTGACTGGTTCTTTTTATGTTTTATATCTTCTTTTTATGTTTTCGATCTCTTTGTTAAAATTTTCACTGAGTTTATCTACTCTTCTCCTAAGTTCATTGAGTATCTTTATAACTAGGGTTTCGAACTCTGCATCTGGTAGATGGTTTGTCTCCATTTTGTTTAGTTCTTTTTTTGGAGCTTTGTTCTTTTCTTTCATTTGGGACATATTTCTTGTCTCCCCATTTGGCTGAATTTCTGTTTTAATTTATTTTTATTTATTTATTTATTTACATATGTATGTATGTATGTATGTATGTATGTATGTATGTGTGTGTGTGTGTGTGTGTGTATTAGATAAGGCTGTTATGTGTCCCGGTCTTAGTAGAATGGCCTTAGGTAATAAGTGTCCCATGGGATTCAGTGTCACAGTCCTCCTGGTCACATGAACTAGGTGTTCCAAGTGTGTCCATTGTGTGAGTTGTATGTTCCCTCCTGTTGTAGTTGAGCTTTTGTTGCTGTTTGCATATCAACGAGAGGAAGTGACCCTCAGCCTGATTCATTGTGAGAACCATCTGGTGACTACAGTGGAGTAGCTGTTGCACAAAGCTGACTATACAGAGAAGGATCTGTTTTAGCAGAGCTCTGGTGCCTTCCCAGTCTGCCCTTTGGGTATGTTGTCCTTGGATGTGGCCCCAGGTGGTGCTCTGGCTCAGACCCAAGCTAGCCAGTGGGTGTGCAGGCTGATGCCTCCCGGGAGGGACCCTGCTGTAAGCTAGGTTCAGCTGCAGCCTGTACCTTGTTCAGGGCCACCAAGCAATACTCAGATGGCCACCACCCATGCTGGGCTTAGATGTACCAAGTGGTCAAGCTGGGAACCAAGGCTGGCTGCCACTAGTGCTGGGCTTAAGACTGCTCATCATGAGGTATGGGCACACCAAGGCCAGATGCTGTTTGTTTAAGTTTTGTGAACCTTTGAGAAATTTTAGGAAAGTCCATGAGCCAAGGCAGGCCGTTTGTAAGAAAAATCAACTAGAAGCAACTTGAGTGGGCTGGCAAGTTGAGAGGGGCAGAATCTCAAGGAATCACCAGGGCAGAGCAACCACTAGATTAGCCTGGTTGATGGAGACTCAGATATAGTGGCTGCCTGTGTCTGCACACTGGGTGCAGGGAAGGCTCAACAGAGGAACCGTGGCCTCTACCAGCACTTCTGTCTGGAAGAAAGCTCCTCCTCTACACCTCACTTGAAAGCCAGACAGTTCATTTCCTTTCCGTATGTCCCTGGCACCCCCTCATGCCACTGCTTTAGTGCTGGAGCTCAGAGCAAGTTCATCAGTGGGTAAGTCTGTGTGCCCGCTCTTTAAGAGAAACACCTTAAACTCCCTCAGCCCTCTCTCTCACTCAGCCACAATCTCTGCTAATTTTGACACTTAGATATTATGGGGCTTTCTCTTCCTGGCACTGAAACCCTGGGCTGGGGAGCCAGGTGTGGGGCTCCAGGGGAACCTCCATAGCTAAGACATCTTTCTCAATTTTTAATTGACGCATGCAGATGTGAGATCAACCCATTTCACACTTCTGACCTTCCTACCAGTCTCAAGTTGGCTTCTTCTGTATGTCCTTAGTTGGAGGATTTTTGTTCAGTCAGACTTCAGGTGATTTTCCATGATGGTTGTTCTGTAGTTTAGCTGAAATTCTGATGTGGTTGTGAGAGGAAGCAAGCACAGCATTTATCTACTTCACCAGAAATCACAAAATATTTAAATAGCTGTTTTAAAATCATTATATGCTAATCCTATCATCTGTGATGACTCTGATTTTAGTCACTAGATGTCTACCTGATTATGGATTTTATTGCTTTATTTTGCATATTTAGTAATTTTTTATTGAATGAAATGTTATGCTTTTGAGTGTTTTAATTTTGTTGTCTTCCATCAAGGGATGTTGCATATTATTTAGCTGGCAGTTAAATTACTTGCCGTAAATTTAATTTTAGAAACTTATTTTTAAGCTTTGTTGGGAAGAATTTAAAGTAGTCTTTATTCTAGAGCTAATTTAGCCTTACTACTAAAACTACTGAATGCACTAGGTATGCAACGAGGCCTCTTTACTCCAGCTGGTAGGAACTTATATTTCTCCCAGATTCATACGAGCTCAGGAAATTATTCAGCTTAAAGTACTCATGGCAATGCAGCCTACTATGCACAGATTAGTATTCAGACAAGGGTTGTCAGTATTTAGACCTAAGAAGATCCTTAAAGCTCTTCTTTAACTTCTCTGGAACTCTACAAATGAAAGCTACCTCAATCTCTTCAGTATCCTCCATCTACAACTTCTATTTAGAGAGGCACTGAGCTCTGGCTAAGTTCCCCAATTCTTTGGTTTGTTTGGAAATCGCCTCCATGCCAAAACCTGGGACAAAGGTCATCTTGTTTATTTCCCTTCTCTCAGTAGCATTTAATATTGACAGGATAAATCTCCAGTTTCTTTACATAGTGTAACATCTGAATAGATTTATTTTTCCTTCTCAGTATTTCAGACTTTTCCTCAGTAACCTTTACACTATGAAGACCTGGCCTAGGGAGGAAGAGAACATAAATATCTGGAATAAAGAAGATGTTTGCTTAGCTTTGAGTTTAGATGTTAAACTTCATAAAAAGACAATATTCTTGGAAATAACATTTCCAAGAGACACAATTTTAGGAGAAGTATCACAGCTTATTTCTACATGTCAAGAAACTAAACATAGCTAACCACAGAGTAGATCACAGATCTGGGGTGAATGTGGGATATGAGGAAGTTCCCTCCTGACAGAAGAAGAAAATCCCCAAAGAGATTGGGCAGTGGGAATGGCAGAGATGAGAGCAGGAAAAAGAGAAGAATCATCTGACTTCTGCATCATGGTCCGAACTTGGGAGTGGAAGTGAGGGTAGATAAATGAAGATAATTATGGAGGAATATGAGACAGTTCTAGAACCTATTTTTCCAGGGATAACTCAAGGGAGTGCAGGCCTTCCAGAGAAGCAGGTATTGGGCCTGACACTCTACCTACATGTTTGGGTGGCTGAGGGTAGGGCTGAAGAAAGTGGGCACCACAGTAGCCTCACTGAGCTCTGCATTCTTGGGTGAGGCCAGAATGTAGTATCCAGGTCCCCAGGTAAGGGATTGTGAAGTCACCAATTAGATCATCTGCTAGAGTCTGCTATTCAGGAAATCAGACCCTAATACGTTCATAGATCTTGGTACCCTATAACCAGGTAGGTAACACTGCACAGTAGCAGAGGCTACCAGGAGAGAGGCCCACATCTGGAGAGGATGCAGCAGTGAGTGGAGAACTGGGAGAGTTGCTTTCCTTAACACAGGATAACATAGTATCCCTGTCCCTCCCCCAGAAAATTAGAAAAGAGCAACTGAAGAGGAAGGGAGGGAAGAATCTCTAAGGAACCAGATGTTTACTCCCTAAAGGATAATGTTTGAGCTGTTCAATGATTGAGATAAAAATATCTGAATTACTGATTGGACTGAGTACTGTACAGAAGGAAAGACATTTCCTCTGCCCTCTTAGGTTCTATGGCTGGGCCTGAGAATTAAACTGAGAGAAAACAGATTAATAGAATAAAACTAAACAATTTTACTTGACATTAATATTTTTACATGGCTTAGGAGTCTTCATAGCAGAGAAATGAAGACCCAAAGAAACAACTAGGCCTGAGAGCTTTTATATCATTTTAACAAAGAACAATAAACTGTGGAGATGTGACAATAGAAAAGAAAAAAGGGTTTGGGCTCTTAGGAGCAGTAAATTGTAGGAAAGTGACTAAGAATTATCTGAGGGAAACTAATGAATAGTAAGGGTTATTTTAGTAAAGTTTGTACAGACTCATCTTGGCACTGACTTCCCATCTTCAGTCATAAGAATGTTTTCCTCTGCCTAGTTCAGCAAGGGCACCTTCTTTGTGAGAGATTTATGCTTTATTTTTAGGCAAAAGTGGGAATGTCAGAGAGTCCTTCCTGCACCTACTGTTCCTCAGTTGCCTTCAAGCTTGAAAGAATCAATATGGTATAGCATGTTCTGATCACCTCAAAACACTGAATGGTGTACTACAAGGTCTCTGCTCCAGTGTGTGAGATTTACTGCAACACTGAGTCAATTCTAGAAAAAAAAAATCCATTATGTTACTGCACATATCTGTTATACAGCTGCTTAATTTTCACCTATTAGAAAGGTTAAAAATAAAACGAACAAAATACTCTCTGTGATGCAATCCCTCTCACCATCTGTACCCTATATTCCAGTGTCACTATACTGCTTCACATCTTCACTACTCATTATCCATCATTAGGCTTTAGCATCTTATCACAAATGAATTCAGCTAAGTAGGAATGGAGAGCAGGGTACCAGAGGTAGGAAATCGTACCAGAGGATGGCTTCATAGATGTGTAACCAATGCATTTACACAAGGACCTCCACATTTCAAAGAGCCCATGCTTGGTTTAAGGCCGTACTGTCACCATCTTGAAATTTTTAATGATTTTTCAACAAAGGACCCAGCATTTTCATTTTGCATTTGGCCTCCAAATTTACATATATGGTCCTGGCTTGGGGATTCCAGAAGGAAGGAAATGGCACAAAGAGAAGATGAGAAGAGGCACAGGGGAAGTTATTCCCCCTTCGTGTTTGTGTACAATGCTCTGAGATCAAGCTGGAAGCCAGAAGGATGGCCAGGAAGACTGAGGTAGCAGAGAAGCCTGAGAGATCACCAACTATGTTATGTGTCTCATGCTTAGAGGTGGGCCTCGGAGACCCTGGGGTGCAGGACCTTTGGGAACATTTCACCTGCCTTGTTTACCACTGAGTTTGCAGCCTCCTCTTCTACTATGACACTTCAGTAATGCCATCTGGGTTGTGTCACTGATGTCTAAGTCTTCCTTCCTTTGAAGCTGATAACCAAGAGTTGAATGTCCCTCACTAAAGTCATACCACTTTCCTTAGTAATACTCCAGGATGTAGTCAGATACAAGGGTTATCATAGCTGTGCTGTACATGATGTAACAATGGCAGGAGAGATGCTGCAGATTATACAATAAATTAATCATGATGTTGGACATCTTCATTTTAACTGTTTTGTTTTTGTAATAATCAGTGGTTACAGCCTGCTGGGAAACAGTTACAATCATTAATATGATATCTGAGAACACGTAAAACACCCTTCTGGTTGACACAGTATGGTTAGGAGTGTCCCCCGATCCTTTTTACATGATTTGAAGCAAAAGATGACAATCTGCTTTATCAAATGCATTTCCTCAGTGAATTCATCATTAGCATTGTCATCTTCCTTTCCAGATAAGAGTTCTTCACATACAACTAGTCAAACATTTATGTCTTTTCACATATTTTTTTCTCCAGTACAAACCAGAGTGAGAACTGACAGAACACTTTGCTCTTCATCTGTAACTAGAGTAAGACAGAAAAATGACAAGCATTGTATGAAGGAAAGTCCCCTCTTCAACATTTTTATGAACATCTTTTAATCATTTAATGATTTGGCTCTATGCTAGATTTAAAGCAAATCCAAAAATAATCCTTGTACTCAGAGAAGAAATATTATATCTACAAAATGTGGGAGAACACACACAAATACCTCCTCATTTCTGAAGGGGGACCATCCATTGCAGATATAGAATACGCATGAGTTATGTTACAGAAATCTATTATGCTACAAACATAATAATTGAAGATCAGACAGGCTTTTAATTTGAATTATAAGGAGTAGGGCAGAGACTGAGATTTTTCTATCCTCAAATTAAATAGCTAAGCTTTCCTAGAGTAACATAAGTGAGAATAACACATCACTGGTGGCCATAGGGAACGACTATTTATTGTTATTTATTTGTCTGTCTGTTTGTTTGTTTGTTTGTTGTTTAGTTTACAGTAGACACTTCACATTGCTGGCAATGAGTAAATATCTGTTAAATGATAAAGATGTGAATTTAAATTTTGTGCTCTCAAAATGAAATTTTATTTGGGCTCTTTTAGTCTTATAGAAATTATTAAGTAAATGTCACCAGAGTGAAGGACGTCTGCTTCTAGCACCCTTCTTCAATTACCATCTCCCCCTACTCTTCATGCCTGCAGTGCCTCTCCTGAGATGGAGAGGGAGAAGGAGGCAGCTGTGGCGGTTGACCTCCTTTACTCTGATGGGGGGTGGTTCTTCATTTTCACATGAGGTATCTGGAAACATCAATGGTTAGGGACTATTTTATTTGTCTTTTCCCACCACAGTAGGATGATGTTTTAGACATGGCTTGGAAAGTACGTACAGTAAAAGAAAGCTCACCATAGCTTAGAATAGCTTATGCAACTCTAGTAACAAAAATATTTTAAAAAGTTATTCCATGTGTTGAATTAAATATCTGTCTATTTTTTAAGCCCTATATACTGGCTTTGAACTTCCGGAAGGCATTCTATCTCCTTTACATTTCCTGCCCTTAACACCAGCCCCGCAATGAACAATGTGCGAGGAACAATGAAAAGCTGGAAAGCGTCCAGGTTATGAACAAAGTGGGAAGTTGGGACATGGTACCAGTCACAAAGATGATATTTAGAATAAATGGGGCAGATTCTGGAGGATGAGTTTGAGTTTGATAATATAAGTAACCCCAGTTAAAAATCACAAATTAGAAAAATGCAACAGGCAATCAGGAGTTGAGAATAAGTTAATAAAAACTAAAAAATAGATAAAATTTATGAAAAGTATATAGTGAAAGAAGAGAAAAATGAGGTAATTATAGTCCAAAGAAGTCATGTTAATTAGGTTATAAGTAAGTTAACAGAATTATGACTTTATAATATTAGTTATAATAAGATAAAGATACTATTCTGCTAGTAAACCTATCAGAAAGAGCTGAAACATAAAATTTGCATGAATAATTGATATGGAAATAAAATAAGAATGTAAGTGAGAGGCAGAGAGTACATGTTACTAGCAATTGACCTGAACTTGAGACCTAGCTGCATGGTAGACCTTAGAAGGTTATGAAGTGGTAAAAATTACATCCTCTATTTTGCAGATGGTAAGAATTATTTTCCTGGAGAGAGAGAGAGAGAGAGAGAGAGAGAGAGAGAGAGAGAGAGAGAGCTAATAAGTGGGAGTTTTCCTGACTCTCCTACCTTACTCCTTCCCTGAGACACCATGCTCTTGAACTCTGGATCAGAAGACAAAACTCCTTGGAAAAGAATCATTTTATAGGATTTAGGAAGCTTCTACTAATTTGCTGTAAGCCTAGACCAGTGCCTGACGTGCTATGAACTATGAACTAGACGGGTGGACAGATTGATGGATAGGATAGTAGCACAAACAGGAAGCTTTTAAGATTTCCAGAGAATGAAAGGATGAATCTAATAATCATTTCCTGTTACTCAAATAGATGGCCCTTTGGACTGACCTGCAAGATCTTTAGTAAAAGTCCTAGAAAGAGGAGTTCTAAAGAAAATCTAAAGGAGAGTTCTCTAAGATAATGCAACCTGCGAAGCATGGCTTCGTGTCTCTTCATACAAATGAGTGATTTTCTCACTTTGTCAAAGTTCAGACCCTAGCAGCACAGGCTTAAAAGGCCCTTCACATGAATGCTTCAGATTCTGAGTCTTCGGCTCAGGGCATCATCTTTAGCTCTACAGAGCATTGATGAGGAACCAGTCAGATGAATGCTAGTGGCAGATGGTACTAGTGTCCCTGGAAGATGACTTTATAGAAAAATGTACAATGTACACATGACTTTTAAAATATATAATGAACATATAAGTTCATTTCTATAGCTGATTTGAACTTATTCAAGAGTCCACACTCCTTGGAAGCAGATATCAGGAAAAATTGTAAAAGACTTTGAAATGGTCAAAAAGACCTTTCTAGTCAAAAAGACCTTTCTAGTACACCCTTGTGTGTTATATATGCCTTCCATTGACTTTGAGCTATTTTGTAGTTCTGTAAGCTGTAGAATAGAGATAGAAATGCAAGTGTCTCTTGTAAATTGTGTCTGGTGGAAAAGCAGTTAAATATTGCCCTGTGGATATTAACCAATTTGAAGAATTCATTTCAGTCTTCCTGATGGTCTATCTGTGTTTGTGTTTCAATGGTTTGTAAATCTTAACACTTCTCTCAAAACCTGACTTAATAAAATCTTTAACACATGAGAATAATCATTTTATCTTTTTAAAAAATTATCTTTTAACATAAGAGAAAACTGACTCTAAGCATGACTATTTATGACCTCAGTATTTCTTCTGGTTCAGTCTGTTTCAGGCAACTGTTCAGTCTTCGTTTTTATTTCACCTTCCACTCACTGCTCCTTTCCAAGGTGGCATCTTGATGTGAGAGGGACAAGGCTCATGTGACTTGTGGTAGGAGAGGAGAGACCAGACCTGAGGCTTACATGGTGCCTGCGTGATCATTCGGCTATCATCTTGGCATCATTCACAGGAGACTGTGGACCCAGACATATACAATGTCTTCTTCATCCTCACCATGGGTCTTGGTGTTCCACAGCATGGCACATGGAACTCTCTAGTTACAGTGTATGTTCTGTGTAGTCCACAGGAGACCTAGAGAGCTGCCTCAGGTGCCTCCGTCCAGGCACTGCCACCAATGCTGCACTGTGGCTCCTACTCCATGCTGACATGGCTGGATCCCAGACAAGCTGTTAGGCCCAGATTGATCTATTTTTTCTATACGTAAATGCATATTTCTGCCAATGAAGTGATATTGTACAGATCGGAACCTTCTGCCTTCCCTCTTCTCCTTCCCATCATTGACCAAGACAAAATAGGCAGGCATTTCATTTGCTTTTGCTTTCTGATGAACCTTTACCAACATGTGCCCTTTTGAAGTGTCACTCACTCTCCGTCTTTAGAGATTATCACAGGAAGACAGAGCCAGGGGAAGAGACAGAAACTGTGGAAACTAGAAAATAGTTGAGAAAGCTGCTTAAACAGGACAGCAAAGACACTCTCTAAGACATTTCTTGTGAGTTTGGATAATGGAATATCTTTACAAATACACTTGCATGAGAGGCAATTATTCTGAACGATCATTTAAAAACTTGATTATTTGGGGCTATTACACTACTAAAAGTCCTTATTGGCACCTGGAGATAACTACATTTAAAAAATTTTGCTACTCAACCACACGCCTAAAAATAGGTAAAGGAAATTTGCCGAGAATAAATATTACCTCACTATTCTGTAGAACTCAGTTTTTATATTTTCCTTATTAAAAAGAAAAGAAAAACAATGTACTATTTCTTGAACTTTTCCCATTGCCTCTAGGGCTAGAAAATGAAAGAGAGTGATTCTGATATTATATAAACTCTCAAAAGGCAAATAATATTCTCAAAAAGTATGAATTTCAATCAAGTTTCAACTGCTCAGCTGAAGTATCAATTCAAATACAATGTGTTGAGAAGGTGTGTACCTTTTCCCTTTTCTCTCTAAGGAGACAGACATTGTGCCTGTGGGATATAGAAGCTTTTGGCTTTGGATAGCAATTATGATGATACTTTCTTAGACAATTGCGTCAGCACTTGCAGGGGAAGCAGCTCCTTATATGGAAAAATGGTGATGAAAATGGAATTATATAATTAAAACAACAAATGATTTTTCAATGTATCATAATCAGTATTAACCCATGCATAATTTCCTATGAATTAATTACATGACCTTATAAAATAAACTTTTACATTCACACACACATACACACTGAGTCATCCTGGAAATAAATGCTTGGCTCTTTCTTCATTTTGGATACATAAGTTGGATTCGTTCTCAGAGGAAGTCAGTGACGAATGGTTCTTATTACTGATGGGAGAGAGAGACACACACAAGAGTACTAGTTTCTCAGTAGTTTATGATGTGCATTCCAGTTCGGTACTTGTCCTATAGGATAAATGTACACTTATATCTTTGCTGACTGACTACCCACACACATGCTGACACATGTAGGTGAACGTAATACCTATGCATGTCCATATACACATTTCTCCATATAAGAGCATTAACTCTGAAACATTTCTTGTTTTAAATCAGATCATGAAATATATGCCACCATCCTTTAACATTTATGAGGATCTGTTCTGAGACAAACGCTGGGAATAGAAGGATGGAACGGAGGAAGTCTTTGTTCAGAGAGAATGTACTCTAGTTGGACATTGACTTACTCTCCCAGAATTTGGGTCATTGATTTCTATGTTTCCCTGACCTTGGGTCTGTCCTCCACAGCACCAATACACAATCACAGCCCTGTCTTGTCCTGGGTGAGCTCTGCCTTCTGGAAGCTATGGCAGGATTGCAGCGTTTTGCAATTATCATAAATTACTTTCCTTTTGAGACACGTCCTAAATTCTGTTGATGTGTTCTCAGCCTTTATAGCTCAGTGTTTTGTATGGCAGAGAAGGCTGCTTCTAGTTGTTCATTCCTCACTCAGTGATTTGTTTAGAACTTGACAAATTTAAGAAACACTGAATTTGAACTACATGAAAACTATAAAAATCACAATTCTTTTTTTCATAAACAGTAATCATGCCTCAAGATCATTTCCACTACATTGTGGATTCATGGTGATCACAAGGATAATAGTGTTGATGATGGTGACAGCTAGTATAGCTGTTGATGAGCTGTACTCTGAGCAATACTTCCTGAGACCAGTACTCACAGTGGTTAGATGTTCCTCCTCAGAGAGCACCATGTTGAATCCACAGGAGAGGTAAAAATGAACAGGCCAGGTGAGCCCTGGATCTGAATAGGTGTTACTGAGCTTTGGGACCTGCAGTATGTCAGGTGTAGAGATTGTCTGGCTCCTGAAAAAAGATCAGAACTAGAGTTGTTTTGGTTGATTGGCTAACTGCTGGGAAGGGAAATGAATCCTTTTTCTCTGCCTTCCTAGGTTCTCTGTCTGGGGCCCTACAAGTTAGACGGACAAAAGACTGATTAATAAGAGGAATCAGAGTTTATTAAAGCATGTGTAGCACATACACCTGGGAAAACTCAGTGTTGAGTAACTCAAAAGGGTAGTTAGAATTGGGGCTTATATAACATCTTACTAAATAACAATAACTTTGGAGAGAAGTGACAAGACAATGAAAAAGGGGTTTAGACCTTAAGGGGTAGCAAACTGTGGGAGGTAACTGTTATGGGAGGAACTAATGAAAGACAAGGATCATTTTAGCAAGATTTGTTATTGAGATTCTTCTAGTCTTGTCTCTGGGTCAGTAAGAGTTTAGGGTTTTACCTCCTGTGATTAAGAATCATCCTGCCCTTCCTGGTAGAGAGGGGGAGGCCAGAGTTTCTTGTGTCTGAGCTCAAAATACTCTCATGCCAAATTGTCATACTCTGGGGCAGCATTTTCTGATTTTCTGTACAACCCAGGAAAAGGTGACCACAGTCAGGACAGCTCTGTTTTGTCCTGGTTCTCACATGAGGAGCATGAACTCCAGTTTATAAAGGGATTAAAGGTGTTGCCTTTAAGATTTTCACTCCTATGATAGGGAACCATGTAGTCTCAGAGATAGCTGGTGCCCACCTGCATTTATTGTTTACCATGTACCAGGGCCTGTGCTAAGGAAGGACTTTACACACATTAGAGCATTCAGTCCTCAAAACAACCCTGAAGGAGGTACTGTCCTAATTCTTTTCATAGATGAGATCTTTGAAGTGTAAATAAATTTTCTTGTCCAAAATTCAGAGTTAGGAGAGGTACTGGAGTGGGAACCTTTCATTAAATATAGCCCACGGGGTTAATGCTAACAGCAGTACTATGCTGCGGGCACTACTCCAGCCCCACTTTTTACATACCAGGAAATGTAGGTGAGTAGAGGGACTGTAACCAGCCTTAGGGAGGGTACATTGCAGAGCTCGGGTTTGAAGTCAGGTTTGCCAGAATCCAGAACCTGTTTCCTTCTTGTCAGCCCAGAGTAGTGCCTCTGCGAGAGGCCTCAACCTCTCCCTCTGAGATGTCCTTCAGGGACTTAGAGATGTTGGCCTCCAAAGCACAAAACTACCCTTTTCCTATACGCTGCTTAGGAAATTGATTATGTGCTTGTGATCACCGTGTTCCTTTGCTACTCCTCCCTCTTCTATTGTCTGTATACAATTCTGGACTCGCTTGTTTCCATCTTTTCATTCTTCCACTTAGCTCATGACTTACCTTAATTAAGTAATGTGTTCCAGGTACCTAGCAGACCTGGCACAGAGCAGGCACTGAATACAGGGTTGTTGACTCAGAAAGGTATGACATTGGATCATGTATTACCTTCCCAGAAAGCTTTGTTTTAACAGTGGTCATAAATGCAATGAACAAGAGCAGGGGTTCCTAACCCCCTGGTTGCAAACCAGTACCAGTCTGTCGCTTGTTCAGAACCAGACTGCATAGCAGCAGGTGAGTGGTGGGTGAGCAAGTGAAGCTTCATCTGTGTTTGCAGCCACTTGCCAGCGCTAGCATCACCGCCCCAGCTCCACTTCAGATCATCAGGCATTAGATTCTCAGAGAAACACTAGTCCCTGGTGCCAAAAAGTTTGGGGACTGCTGAACTAGGGGACAGACTGAAGATGAGACTTTCAGACAAAACCCCAGCCCCTGGGTCACTGTATCGACCATCCTCCCCTGCTTTAGAAAGTAGTTCTATGAAAAAAGAGTCAAGAAGACTTACTATGGAGACCTAGGGCTGGTGTGCCTGTGCATACAGAAGGCATCTAATAGGTGTTTGGTATCCCAAAGGCAACTGTGGCAGCAACTCATCAGACAGAGCAGTTGACAGCATTCTCTTGTGTTTTCTCCACCAAGCTCAAATCCTAGTTCTTTTGTAGAGAGAAAGGTTAGAAGTCTAGAAAGCAAAGTTTACCTTATTCATCATTTATCAGTGGTGTGATTTTAGAAGCCTCTCCAAGCATTCATTTTGTCATCTCTAAAATAGGAAGTATAAGGCATGACCTGATTACCTCCTAGGGTTATATAGATCAAAAACGATTGTAAAAATGAAAGTCCTTTTAAACCAAAGCACTCCGCTTGTCTGAGGTGATATCTTTATCATGTACTCAGTTTTCCCAGGGTGATTTATGTTTATAGATCCCTTTGATACCTCTCAGGAAATTCCTGGCAGTCCCGACAGTCAGATGTAGTTTATTCGTCTCTGGGTTTTAAGACATGCTGGGAGATTCTTCTCATAAAATTTCTTATAAAATTTTCTGTCTTTCTGGGGCTTCCATTTTTTGGCCTCTGTAAAATGACTGTATGATGTGCCTTAGGCCAGTAAGTAGAAACCACATCCCTCTTATCTCTGTTCTGAGAAGGAGGTCAAATTACAGGTCCTGTGAGAAGGGAACTTCTTGGTTCCTTTTCTTGCTGAGGCTAAGGCTTAACTGCTACCTGCCACCCCCAACTCTCCCCTCCCACGCCCCCAGGTACATGACGGGGGCTAACCAAGGATCAGCCCAGTAACATAAGTGCAAAGGTAGGTGGCCCCTAGAAGATCAGTGATTTGTGAGTAGAAAAAACAATTTTTTTTACGATAATGATTGGACAAGAGGCATGGGAAGAAAGGGCCAATATCTATCAGAAAGGGTTGGAGAAGTGGCTGGAAGCAGGAGAGAGGGTGAGGAGAGTCTGGGTGGAGTGAGGAGGGAGTTTTGGTGGTGGTGTGGGCCTGTCTGGGCTGGCGTCCCACTGTTAATGTAAGAAATGTTCAAACCTATAGAGAATTTTCATTAGAGTTTATTTGAGACAAACTGACAACATATGCCAGGGAATAAGATCTCAAATGTTCCCGGTGAATAACAGTTTTGCAGTTTCTTTAATGCATTTGAAATTAGGGAGGGGAGATAAGGAAGATGACATGGAGGAGGGAGAAAGCAAGGAGAGGACTGGATTACAGAATAGTTAAGGTTCTGTGCTCTCTTGCTAGCTTTAGACCTGAAAGGGCAGTGATAGAAGAAGGGGTTTGAAAGAGCTCATTTCAAAGGTGTGGAAACCTAATGCACAGAAATGATGGACAGGGCTTGCTTAAGGCAACATAAACCTTTTCGTAAAGAAGTTATGTGCCTGGGGCGTAACTATGCACTCTGACTGCCAAGTTAGGAATTTATGATCAGATCCTGTGAGGCCGCTTTCCATCGAACCTCTTTTATGTCTATACTCTTAGTAATGACTTTCTTCTTACTGTTTTTTCTCCTTCCAGACATCATGTTTTCAATGATGTAAAAAGTAGGGGTTTTGTTTTGTTTTGTTTTGTTTTGTTTTGTTTTGTTTTGTTTGTTTTGTTTTGTTTTGTTTTGTTTGCAGTAGCTAGTGAGGGTGAGAGGCAAGCAAAGACACTCTTGCTCCACTTGAAGGCTCTGTGTCTTGCCTGAACTGTCAGGAGAGCTCAGGGTCTATCTACCCTTGCTGTGTCTTACCAGCTTTGGGTTCTTTAGGGGAAGACATTGTAGAAAGGGTGCTAACTTGGCCAGAAAATGCAAGCCTCACCAGCCATGTTTGATAAATGCCCTCTTGTCTGCCCCAGTCCGTGGGAAGCGGAGATTACATTGTGCTTGGTTTTCATAGTCTCCTTGGCCCAGGACAGGGCCAAGAATGAGGTTTCTAACCATGAAGGCAATCTAAAGACCTGAAAGAAAAACAAAACAAAACACAACTTTTTTAGGATTGTGAGGGGATATAACAAGTTCTAACTTCACAACTGATCTTTTTCCACAAAAGAAAACTGAGTTTCAGAGTCAGGACTGCCTCCTAAGTTTGAGCAGCTTGTTCACTGCCCAGTTGTAGGGATGCCAGTCACACTGTTGTCATTAGAGACATTTTCTTTTCCACTGGGGGTGGTATAGGGTCCTGATGGTTGGATGTCTTTCCCTACTGTACATGGGGGCACTAGCAGCTGTGTTGCTCTGGAGAGAAAATTAACCTATTCAAGGGATATAAAGAAGGAAAATATTCCTGATTTACCTCCATTCTTAGCTGATTAAAGTCATTTAAACTATTGTTTACTAACATTTACGGAGCATTTTCTATGTAGTAACAGTTATCTCTATTTCACACATGGGGAACTAAGACACAAAGAGATCAAGTTAATGGCAGAATCAGGATTTGAAACTAGGAGGTCAGGCATCAGTGCCTATACTCTTAATCATCTCAGTTATCAATACTGAATCTTCATTCTGGTAAAGATCTTATTAAGCCAGAGGATCTCTGGTGAAATAAGTTGAGAGGAAGTGGCTAATCACCAGTGTATGACTCCTACCTTATTCTAGGATGTCCAGCAAAGAGAATAAACTAAAGAGGCACCTTATGGCTGTGACCCTTACCTCCACATTATTATTTACCATTAGTTCTAGACTTAGGCTTGGTTTGCATGTATTTCATAAATGTACTATAACCACAGCATCAGACGTTTTCATAGTCTAGAGGTTTTCTTGTTATACTGTTTGTTTATAATGATGGACATAATAGCAAGTTACATTTGAATAATTATCTAGTTTACAAAGTGCCTCCACATTTATCTCCTCATTTCACAGCAACTTAGGTAAAAGAAGCATTATTATTTCATATTACAAATAGGAAACTGAAGTGCAAAGAATTTCCAGAGAGATGGAGGTAAAGATTGTTCTCAGTCCAGGTATTCTGGCTCTTAATTCTATGTTCTTTTTGCTATATACCATGTGGATATCTATATTGAAATGTATATCCAACTGTATAGATACTTAAATTTTAATTTGATTGGACAGTATGATTTTGAAAAGCACTTTGCCAGATACACTGAGGATTTCCATGTGAGTTTTGTCATGTTTCTGGGGGGTAGCATAGGTCCAGTTTGTGGGGATTTATTGGTGACACAGGCTTTGAGATGACTCGACATTACTGCCATCAGGCCTCCCTGGGAAATAAATTTTCCCACTCTATCTCTTTATCAATTTTATATGCTTATATGATCAGTTCCCAAAACTTTAAGACTCATTATTTTCCACCTCTGGTGGGACATTTGTGAAATTTCCCCATTTTCTCTATAAGGAATTTCAAGTTAGTCACTCTCCTTTACTTTGGCTTTTGAGATTTCATATACACTATTCTCAATAGCACAAAAGAAATTTCCACAGAGGAAGCCCACAGTCAGATGGAAAACAAATACCCACAAAGCCCAAGCATTCAAGTGACTAAGCCAATCAAGGTGTGTTTAACATGTATTTTCAACCAGGAACTTGGAATTCCCTGTAGACTTTCTAATATGTGCTTCTTATCCACACCCCTTCTAATGTTCTATAGTCATTTTCACTAAGGAGCTAGAAGACTCTGCATTAGAGACCATGCATAGTATAGGAATGGAGAAGCAAATTTTATTACCTTCCCAGTGAGAACTATCTTGGTCATTAACTGATCTCCCCTCTAGTTCCCCTCAGTTTTGTGGAGTGCCCTTGACTACCTACTTTTTATCTCAAATGCATCCACACATCCCTGAGGAAACAAAATATACCACGTAAGCCACTTGTTACATTATTTCTTCTCAAACACTTAATTGGGTTGGGGCTCATCTGTACTCCAGTGGAAGCTGCCCAAGGAAACTCCCACAGTTTTCAGGAAATGTTGCTTTAGTGACTCAAAAACTATACTAATTTGGCATTATTAAAGTGTTTCTAGTTTGAAGTGATTTATACTTTATCTAATCATAGAAGGAGCATATTTCTTCTGTGACATAGGGCACCTCTTTGTGACCCAGGGTAAATTACTTAAGCCATCTCTCTCTAGTTTCCTCAGCTGCAAAAAAAAAAGAAAAAAGAAAAAAAAATGGTGTCAGGCATGTTGAACTGATTATGTGGTAAGGAAGGTGACTGAGTTCTTACTTATATCCTGATGATCAAAAGTGATATATATATATACACACAACGTAATTAGTAATACTCTATAGTGCTTGGTATAAAGAATAGAATTAATAGCCTTGAATTACTATGACTCATTGTATTCAATAAAGCCATTCTCAAAAAGGAAATCAGCATACAATAAAGTGTTGGCCCAACATTTTGACCACACAGCAAATTGAAAGAGGACCAGAGGAAAAGTCTTATTCAGCGGTGAATGTGGTTTCAATAGACACAAAATAAGCAAAAGGGGAACACCCATGGAAGGAGAAAAACATTCTAAGTGCCTCTGAGATACCTTGATCAATCCAGCCCTGTGACACACAACTTATGCAAACCTGTGAGGTGGGCCCATTTCTCTGCTCAGGCACGCAGAAATCTCTGAGAAGACAGTAGTGGGGAATCTTTGGAGGAAAGGAAGTACCAGTGATCAGGAAAGAAATGGCTTTAGGAACTGACTATGCTGAGAGGAGAGACAGATGACAAAACTTGGGGCAAAACTGGCTTGCTTTTTTTTTTTTCTTCAGAATTTTGTCTTGCTGTTCAACGGGATGATGATGAGCAACACCTGAACTCAGTCATGTGATCCATGGAATAACAAACACTGTAAAAATGCAAACATCCTTCTTCAGAAAGTCGCTTTAAAATGTAGGACACATTTGGCTTGCTAAGTAAAAATAAACAAAACAAAGCCTTCTGTAACAGCCCTGTGACCCATTGCTTAAAGGAACCAAAATCCACAAGCACAAGACGGAGTCATTATAAGGCAAACAACAGTTCACCGGTGACCTCAGAGGCTGTTTTGTGTAGTTGCATTTGGGCCGCTGCCCACTGCTCTGAATGACCCAGTGTGTTGAGTGCTTGCTCTTGCTTGCCCTAACTCTTGTCATTATGGCAGGGGTCACCAACCCCTGGGCTATCCACCAGTACCGGTTTGTGGCCTATTAGGAACTAGGCCACACATCAGGAAGTGAGCAGCGGGCCAGCAAGCTTTTATATGTATTTGCAGCTGATCCCCAGTGCTAGCATCACTGTCTCAGCGCTGCCTCAGATCATCGGGCATTAGATTCTCATAGGAGCCCTGGTTTCTGGTGCCAAAAAGGCTTAGGACCACTGATTGATGGAATATGCAGGCAGATATGCACACACATGTTTGCTTTTTGTTTCACTTTCAATTCTCTCTTCATCTTTAAAGGTAGAAATGAGAAATAGTCCATCAAGGGTTATTGAAACACACACACACACACACACACACACACACACACACACACACACACACAGTAAATCAAGAGAGACATCAAATAAAAAAAATGTTATAGACTTGTTAAAATTCAAGAGAGTTTTGTATGAAAATTATTCAGCACTGTTTGTACTTTGTTTAAAGTCTGATTTATTAGTCTACTAAATTTATTTAAAAATTGACCTTATAAAACAAGCAACATTCCTTTAAATACTCACCTCCTTCTCCAAATTATAAATTGAAAATAGAATTCCCTACTTTCATATATTGATTATAAACTTAAACATATCTAAATGGTAAATTAAAAATCACAAGTCAAGTATCTCAGATTTTCATAATAATTTCCTATAGCTCACTGAATTATGGCCACCCAAAGTTAACAGGTTCTAGAACCTGTAAATGCTACCTCATAAGAGACAAAAATGTCACTCTCAGTTTACAGACGTGATTAAGGGTCTTAATATAGAGATATTATCCTGGATCATCTGACGGGGCTTTAAATCCAATCACAAGTGTCCTTATAAGAGAATGAAGAATATTAGACAGACACAGAATAGGGAAAACTCCACAGAGTCAGAAATTAAAGTGATGTGGCCACAAGTCAAGGAGTGCTGGCAACCTCTAGAAGCTGGAGAAGGCAAGACATGGATTCTCTCCTAAAGCTGCTGGAGACAGTGCAACCTTGATTTTGAATTTCTGTCTTCTCTAGAACTATGAGAGAATAATATTTCTGTTGTTCTAAGCCAGCATGTTTGTGGTAATTTGTGACTGCAGACACAGGAAACGAATATATTCTTTAGCACCTTAAGAAGCAAACAAACCAACATAAAATGTCACTATGATTACAGAACTATTTAAAAAACCTTTTCATTCCTGGTTGAAAAAGTACAGTGAATTTGATTTTGCTTCCTACTCTTATCTTCCATTTTCCTAGGTTTTCAGGAAATCTACCTTCCTGGGATTTTAGCAACTGTCCTGTCTCAAATATAAAAGATTTTCAGGGCAACTGAAGTTGTACATTCTGGGTTTGTTGACTCATTATTCAAACCAGACTCACCGTTCATAGGCTGAGGTCCTTCTCTGATTTTGTTTTTGCATTTTAACTGTCTTTCCCAACGACTTAATTTTTTTTTTTTTTTGAGACTTGGTGTCTTCAAGTTCTATAATAAAGTGACATAGCCTATAGAATAATTATATATGTCTTACTGATAGCTCATTATGCCAGTGTGGAAAATCAAGAAGATTCATTTTCTTGGAGGTGAAATTAACTCTTTTTAAAATTATCTTAGAATGCCCCTGTTGAGATTACTTCTGAACCAATTATTATTCACATCTCCTTGCTCTCAACTCTTTCTGCCTGGCCATCATGTGAGACCAGCAGCAGTGAATGGCTCTTCCTGTCACTGATGCAACTCTAGGACTGTCCAGAGAGTGTGCTCACCTACAGTGTATTTCTGTGGTCCTGAATACACTCCTAAGAAGAATGCTACCTCATTTCACCTTCTTACAAATATTAGTGTCTGGCCCCACTCATACTACTCAATTTTGGAATGCTGTGGGAATTTTTGTTGGTGTATCACAGTTCAAAATTTAAGTCACAAATTAGATGAGGAGAAAAATAGCATTTTTTTTCTGTAATTTAACTCAGATCAGCTACATTTTTAGACTATTTTTGCTGATCCTAAAGTTCTTAATCTTTTCGCATTAAGGTAATTCCTTGCTTCTAGTTTAAAATTTTGCAGTCAAATTCAGAGTTCTCCCTTTGTCTCCCTAGGAGTCACCTCAGTATGCAGGGGGCTACGTGTAATCTGGATTCTTTTGCAATTCTCTCCCTTTGTCATATTGCCTTGTCATGCTCCGGACTTTGGGTATTGTGGCTGGTGCCCACGAGGCATCACTCATCTTGCCTGGTCCTTGACATGGTGGGCTTGCAGGTGCTGCTAATGACTCTGGTCTCTACCTTGGCTCTGATCAACCACAAAGATCATGCTTCTGCCACCTCCTGCTCTGCTCCTAGACCTCTTGTGACTCATCAGCTGAAGCCCCTCCACACCTTTACTTGGGGTTTGAAAACTCTCAGGTTCTCACTGGTAAATCTCCGTTTCCTTTTTGGGTAGGAAGATAGATATATCACTTGGCATTCTTCACTATTCTGTGGAAGTTAATACAAACTCAGTGCTCAGTCCACCAAACTTGGTTTTTGATCACTAAAGTTCAGCTCTTAGAATTCCATAGATTCTGTTATTCCTCTCAACAAAGGCTAATTTTTTACAAACAAAAGGCCTTTTGACAGATTATGATGTCTGCTCCACATTTTATAAATTCAGTCAAAATTTTTATAGACTCCTGGTTTTAGCCTGATTTGCACTCCCGTGACAATAACTCAGATAGAATGTATCATTGGTACTTGACAAGTCTGGGAAAGCATTAAGGAAATATAGATCAATCTAAAACACTCTTATCCCATCAAACCCTTAGTTATGTTGTCTTGTATGTGTTTCATGTTGGTTAATCTTATCTCTCCTAATAGACTAGAAGCCTTCCTGATGGCAGGATCGTGTGTTTTCAACTCCTCTCAACCCTGCATCACTCACCAAGTGTCCTTTCCACTGTCTATCGAATGCCATGTTTTTTGCATTTTATGTTTTTTATTGGTTACTTCATTGTTTAAAACAGTCTGTAGCCAGAGTGCTGAAGTGCTCTCTAGTGTTTCTAAGCACAAGAAGGCTGGGATGTACCTCATGAAGAAAATATAGGTGCCAGGTTAGCTTCATTCAGGCATGAGTTTCAGTGTTATTGGCCTTGAGCTCAGTGTTAATGAATCAACTACACACACACACACACACAAATGAGGTGTTTTTAAACAGAAACATACATCGAACAAGGCTATATATTGGTTGTTGATGAAAATGCTGTGACCAGAAAGGCTTGCAGGAACCTAACACTATATTTTCCCCTAGGAGCAAGGGTTTAGCATTTGCCAATTCAACATCCCTGGTAACTTTATAGAATTTAACTACTTCAAACAATGAGAATCAACTGCATGTGTTTACAGAACCATATAAAAGTAAGTTGCAGTCATTGTGACAATTTATGCTTTCACCTTCAGCTTGCTATGTTATTGTTCATTGGTCATGGTGCTTATCTTATTGACGGGCACACAATAATAGACTGGACAGAGAATGACATTTAGATACAGACACAGTTGAGCATAAATCCAGGTTCTACCTAGACTGCCTCCAATAGACTTTAGGTAGAAATATGAATTTTGAGACTGCCGTCGAGAGTTTAGAAGAAAGTAAAAAACATGGTAGAGAAAAGATATATCATCTTTGAAAATACCCAAACCGTTATAAACAGCCTATTTATAGAAATGGATGTTAAAAGTGCAGCTAGTGAGAGCTCAGAAGGAAACGAGGAACAAGTCATTGTATCCTTTCCATAAAGTGGAACTTCTAAGTGGTGAATATCCTTGGTATCATATGCCTGTCCCACTATTGTCTGATACACAAGTGTTAGAAATAAAAATTGCTGTGTTCTATTATCTTATAAAATTCTCTCTGAGCACTGTAATCACCAGTGACTTCAAGCTGGCTTTGCCTTGGAGTTCCACTGCCAAGTTGAACAAAGGTGGGCAGGGAGGAAATCTCTCAGATTTCATGGCTTCTCTTACCAGGCAATCACAAATGGCATAACAGCCTTACTGATACATTTTGAGCCAGAAATGGACATATTCACCTTTAATCCAATTTGAAGCAAGTGAATAAAAAGCAGCATTTTCTTCTGAATTGCACAAAATGGGACTCTAAGGGCCATTTGTTAAAGGAAACATTCCACACATATAAAGGGCTTGCTCTGAGCTATATTTCCCTTGGTCTCACATTCCAGGCTTAATATGAGGTAGGAGGAAGCTGGAAAAAGTGTGTGGAAGTTCAAGATATCATGCAATTCTCAAGAGATGGATCACAGAAAATGTGGGCTGACAGACTCATAGGAACAGAAAGCAGAATGATGATTGCCAGCACTGGGAGGTGGAAAATAAGGAGTTGTTTTAAAATGAATAAGTTCTGGGGGTCCAATATTCAGCATGGTGACTGTAGTTAACAATACTGTGTTATATATTTGCAAGATGCTAAGACAGAGCTTAAATGTTTTTACCACACACACACACACACACACATTTGTAATGATGTGAGGTGATGGATGTGTTAGCAAACCTGTCATGGCAATATTTTGTAATACATATGAGTATCAAGCCATTATGTCATACAACTTGAACTTACATAATGTTATATGACGATTATATATCACTAAAGCTGGGGAAAAAATGGTGTGCTGAGAATGCTTCACAAGTAAGCCTCCAACTTGTGATCAATTTTTCAAACTGATTGATTGTAAAATCAATTTAATTTTGTAATGTCTATTAATGAGAACACTGACTCAGGCTCAGTAGACGATGTTGAGTAGAGCAAGCAAATTAAAGAGTCACAGTTGAAGACGACACACTAAAAAATGTGAAGGCCTGTTAACTGGGACGTAAAGAATTGTGCCTTCTGACTCCATAGGCGGTCGTTATCAGGGCAGTATACAGCCATCCCCACAATCATGACTCTATGTCAAAGGCTGACAAAAAGAATGAGGTAAAAATAATTTTAATAGGCACACAGAGACATTGTTGTATGCACTGTTGTTGGTTGCATGGCAATCATTTCTGACTTGTTTTACTTTGTTTAAAGCCTATTTAAGCCTTCCAAAGGTGTGCTGTCTTGTACTGATGAGAAAAAAAAAAAAAGTTTGCCATCGGAATATTCTAAAAATAGGCAAGAAATCTCCTTCAAGTGTGTACTAAGCACAATTAGAAGTCACACAATGCAGGTGACAAGTGTGAGAAATGACAAAAAAGCTGTCAAAAGGTAAAACAATTGTTTGAATTCTAATGTTTCCCATTATATCATGCCTGAGATATCATCAAAAATAACGCAGGTCTTGGATGCCACGGTCACAAAAATAGCTCAGGTCCTGGGCACCGTACCATGGTCACTGTCGGAATATGACACGGAAACTGGAGGAAATGATGGTGAGGCAGCAGGTTATGTCTCATTTCTTTCCGTCACCCTTCTATACTCAGGAAGTAACGGCCAGGACTGTCATCCTTTGGGACAAAGGATTATGATGTAAAAGGAATCTGAAATACAAAGATCTCAAATATCATCTCTTCCTCACATAAGCTGCCTGTCTGACACTTCGTCTGATTTATTTTTTGAACTTCATAATTTCCATGGCTTTTATTCCCTGAGATGAGACACACTTTCTTTTCCTCTAATTTGGATGCAAAGATCAGCATGATCATCTCTTTCTCGGGAACACAGAATCGTTATTTTGAGGACCTCTTTCCCTTTGGCTTCTTTGAGAACTCAATACAGGCAGCCCTTGCTTTGCACATGTCCTGTCAACTGAATCAACCAAAATTAATTTGTATCGAAACCGTGCAAAGCTAGGGCTGCTCTTTACCTCTTCTTTTTTAAACCTCATCAGGATTCAAACATCACCTTTAGGAGACTAGGATACCTTTGCATTCTGATAGCAGTGACATTTTTCTCTAAAACCACTGAGAAGTTATTTGGATAGCCTCTAACAGACATGGGTTTTGTCTCTTAGTACCAGCCTTGGACTAGTCTCGAAGTATAGGACAAACACAAAGGGTTCTCTGCACAGTTTAATAGTCCATCAAGTGGTTCAGCTTGAATTCTGGTCCTTGTTCAAGTTCTTCCCAATGATCTTGAAAAGAGCAAGAGTCCCCTAAGTGACATTTCGTGTTCCACATGGTCTTGTAAGTTACCAGCCACTGATGTAGCAGTCAACTACTTCCAAGGAGCCTAGTAAGCCTGTGCCACTGCCCTCAGATGTTCCTTACCAATAATTTGTTATCTGTGCCAGCACATCTGCACGTGCCCCTGACCCCTGGCAATATGTTCACCTTTACTGAGAAAAAAGGAAGATACTATTAATGTGGACCTCATAGGGTTGTTGTGAGGGTTAAATTAAATGCCAACAATACATTTTGAGCTTTCCAAGCATATATAAATATTCAATAAGTGTTGACATTTATGATTGCTATTTTGCAGGTCCATATGAGATAATTCTTTGCCTTGTAGCCATACTCTAATAAGACATTAATTCTCGCTTTTCAAGAGCGATTTGAAGATACTAAAATCTGTACTAATTTCTTCCTACTGCTGAAACAAATCACCTCAAATTTAGTGGTTTAAGGCAACACAATTTATTACCATTTAGTTCTGGAGGTCGGAAGTCCTAAAATCAAGTTTTCAGCAGTGCTGTGTTCCTCCTGGAGGCTCCAGGAGAGAATCTTTTGTGTGTGTGTGTGTGGCTTTTCCAGCTTCTAGAGGCCACTACATTTCTTAGCACAAGACCCTTACCTCTATCTTTAAAGCCAGCAGTATAGCATCTTCAAATCTCCTCTCTCTGCCCACTGCTTCCATAATCACATCTCCTTCTGTAACTTTGACTTGCCTATTTTCCTCTTCTAAGGAAACATGTAATAACATAGGGCCCATACCAAAATCCATGATAACCTCCCATCTCTCCATCTGAAAACCAAAGGTTTAGGGGATTAGGATATGGACATAATTGGGGGTCTATTATTCTATTTACCCTAGCCACTTTTAAGATGTCATTTGATTTTTCACCTTTATTATAAATAAAAGGTTAGGTGACATTGGAATTTCGATGTCAAGTGACTCAAAATTATTAAAGCTATTTATTCTCAGGATTGTTTACGTATTATCATGTTTCAGAAAGATTCAGACAAAAACTCAGGCAGATGTTATAAACTGGCTGATCGATCACCCATTTCTAATTCTCTTCTCCCTTTATTGCCTCTATTCAAAAGTCCTAATTTTCTTGAAATGGCAAGTGAAACATTTCTTGCCAATGAGATATAAGTAAAAATTTGTTAGGAATTTTTTGGAAACTTTGATTGCAACATTAAAAAGGATATAAATCATCCCTTTTGTGAATACAGACCTGATTGTTGGAGCTTCAGCAGCCATCTAGTAATTATGAGGAAAAAGCAGGGCTAGGGAATCACAGAAACATTGGTCCTGCCATTGTCAAATTACTAAAATGACTCCAGCAACCCCAGTAACTTCCTATTACATAAGAATAAGTAAATTCATATTTGTTTGAGTTACTGTATTTAGGTTCTCTATTATTTATAGCTAAACAACAAAAAAAATCACAATTAAAAAAATTACCTAACCGAACTATAAATGCTGGATCCCACAGAAACCATATATAAGCCTAGTGAGAATAAACACTGATAATATTTTAATGGGTAATGAATTAATGCTATTATTTTATAGACTTAATAATGGGTCATTTTTAGTCTTTAGATTTACTAATGGAAAACCCCCTCCTGAGTCAAACCAATAATTTCACAGACCAGAAATAAATTGTTGGCTAATGTAAGCTGGTTGAGGAAAGCTTGCCAAAATTAAAAAAATAAAATAAAATAAAATAAAATCTCCTATTTTTGTTTAACTTAGCTCCTGCTTGTCCTTTAAAGTCTTATTTCTATAATAAAAAAAAATCTGTCTGTTTAAACTAGACTTGGTTTACTTATTTTCTCACCATTGTTTTTTCTTAGGTCATTGAGTTTTGTTCCATTCATTTCTGAAATGTCAAGGTTCTGTGGCACTCTAGAAGCAAAAACCTTTGTTTTTAAAGGCTAAAATACTTCTCTCAGAGGGGCTTTCCAAAAGAATTGAATGGTGCACTGAGGGGTACAAATTATAGGGAAACCCCTTAACTTCTCCAGTTCCCTCAACAGCAGCCAGTTTCCATGAAGCATTGACTTCAGATTCAGTAGAGGGATGTGCATACCTTCTGACCTCTGAAGACACTTACAGTGGGCCAGAAGGCTAAGTGGTTAACAGTGTTCATGTGGAATTATGTGGAATGAGATGCTTAAGTGAGAACCAGGAAAAGCAGAGTGAAGGTAAGAGAAGAGGTTCAACCATCAGCCAGTCTTGACTGAAACTTAAATCACAAAAGTCTACAATCCTATCTAAAACATATAAAGTTATAAGAACTGTTCCCAATGTAATTCTTGTTAACCTAATTTCAGAAAAATTTAAAGTATAAAAAATGAGAACTTTAGTCTTGAAGGAAAATGATAGTTCTTGTGGTTTCACCTGAGAGCTCTAAGCTCAGATTCCTCATTTTAAATGAGGTGAGCTATAATGATGGGGATGGGGTGATTGAGAGATTCTGTGAGAGAGAAATGCCAGGAGAATTAGGAGAAAAGAAAGATCAGATCACTAGTTTGTCAATATTTACAATAAATTTAAGACTTAGGTGTCTTTAGAGAACCATAAAATTTCTGAGATTTTACTCCATTTTATTTGAAGATACACAAGGCCTGCCCTTGACCATATTTTGAAAAGATGAAGACCCATTATTGACTGTGGGAAAGTGCCCAGGAAAATCAGGAATGAGTTTGGGTTCCAGTTTACAATTAACTTGTGATGAGACAGAGGCACATTATTTAAGCTCACTGGCCTGCAATTCCTCTTTTGCACAATTAGCATGAATAGACTGTTATCCCCAACAAAATGTCTGAGACATTGGGAGCTCAGAGCTGTATTTCTTTGGAATTACCCAGTGAGTTGGGGGCAGTGGTGGGATGGAGGAAGTTTTCCTCATTTTAGCAGAGTGGCCTCAGGTGTTTGGCTGGTTTAATGCAACCTCTGGGGCCAGAATGAGGCACACCCCTGGGAGTCGGTGCTGGCCTGAGCCACTCACCGGCAATATTACAGCTCCTGGATGACAGCCCTCCAGGCGAAGCAGCTACAAGAGGTTTGAGGACAAAATTCACCAAAGACCACAAAGGCCACAAGAAGTACCTTCACTTTTGAATGCAGGCGACAATGCTGTTGGTGAAAGCCAGGTGGTCATTTGCCTTTGCCGTTGAGCCTTGGCTTCCTGCCCATTCCTTTGTTTATAGTCGGTTCTGAGGTACTTAAAAACGCAGTTCCTCTGGTTGAGTCTGGTAAGAGAAAGCAGAGGATAGAAAGAGTTTTAAGATTACAAAGTGACCAAACTGTGTGATGATATAATAAATTGAAAGTAAGAAAAAGTTTGCTGCAAGTGCGAATGGCATGAACCTTTTAAACAGTGAAAAGGATTCTGGAGAATAAAAATCTTTCACACAACAAATCAATAAGTGTCCTATGCAATGCTATTAAAAGGGTCACATGCTTTCTACTTACAAATAAGTAGACTCAGGATCAATCTTTTAGAATCTAACTTAATCAGACAACTGGGAGCTTTTTGTCCTCATTCTACAATGGTGATTTTCAAAATGTAGGCCAGCACTCATCAGTGGGCCATAAAATCAATTAGTGGGACACGACTAGCATCTTTTCTTTCATGAAATACATATCAGGTTGCATTCTGCAAAGTAAGTTTCGCAGAATTTTTGTTTCAGTTGTGTGTGTGTATGGTGTGCTGGGCATGACGTAGAATATATTTCTTACTGTGGGTAGCTGTCAATTGTTAATCTAAAAATCTTTAACTTCCATGATTAAAGGCTTTTTTTTTCCAAGTACGATTTTATTGAGCCAAAACTGCTAACTAAAATGAAGACTGGTCTGGTCTTGGCTAGGTAGAAAAGACAGTTTATCACTTGTTTAATCCTCACAACCTCACTAAGCGGAGGCATTTCTCCCAGGTCATGGGTTAGAAGACCGAGGTTCCACGAGTCTCACTATCTTGCCCCAAGTCACCAGTCAGTGATGGGGCTGGAGACAGACTGATGTGGCTCATCTCCAAAGTCCACACTTAGTGGTGACAGAGCAGCAGAGAGGCAGGGCGGCTTAACGCTCCTCTCTCTACCACAGGCAACAAGAAAAATAAAACAAAATTCATGGTATGTACAGCTTCCTTTTAGTCTGATATCTCATCTAAAGAACTATATCTAAGCAAGAAACCCAAGAGAAGCTAGTTGCATATTCTTCTTCTTAATCTCTTTTTCTTGTGGTCGAGTTCATTATATACCAAAGCTGGGTTCAAGGGAAGGAGAGGGAGGACCAGTGGAGGATGATGAGCAAGGGCATATTGGGAGGTGGTTTTGCTTGTGGGAAAATTATTATAATCCACCGTGGTATCTATTTCTCAGCCTGGCTGATGCCAGGTTTATTTCTCAGCAGACTGCACTGAGGTAGTCTGCTTGCTACGCGTCTTCTGTTGAGATAACTGACAGGTAAGCAGGCATTTGGATTTTTAGAATGTCTGCAAGCTCGCTGAGTCTCTCAATCAAGCTGTTAGCGTCCTGCCAGGGTATGGCCTGAGGAGCAGCCATCCGACTCTCTACTAAGGGTTCTTGAAGCATTTCCTTAAAGAGAGGAGAGTTCAGCTGGAAGAGGTGGGTCATGTTGCTGGGCATCTTGTTAGCATTAAAGCACTGGCAGAGACCCTCAGTTTCCACACCTACTCTTAACTGGTAAAGGCTGTGACCTTGAAGGTTAGTTAAGTTTTGATGGGTTGAGAGAAAATGAAACGAGAGCCTTTGTAGACGTCTGTGGGACTTCAAAGAGAGCCTTGATGGAGAGGCGCACTAGACTTCTAGGGCTGTCATAACAAATTCCCACAGACTGGGTAGCCTTGAATGACAAAAATTTATTCTCTCACGCTTCTAGAGAAAGCTAGAAATTTGAGCTCAAGGTGTGGGCAGGGATCGTTCCCTATGGGCATTTTGAGAAGAGAATCTGTTCCGTGCCCCTCTGCTAGTGTCTGGTGGCTGCTGGTAACTCTTGGTTTTCTTTGGCTTAAAGATGTATCTCTTCAATTTCTGTCTCTGCCTTCATAGGCTGTTTTCCCTGTGTCTCTTCTCTTCTTGTAAGGACACTAGTCATATTGGAGTAAAGCCTCAACCTACTCCAGTGTGATCCCATTTTAATTAATTGCATCTGCAATAACGCTAGTTCCAAATAAGGTCATATTCTGAGGTTCTAGGAAGGACACGAATTTCTGGGGGACACTACCAAATCCGTACGAGAGGGGAGCATGAAGCCGTTAAGTGTTATTATCTGGGGAGAGAGAGAATGGTGAGGAAAGGAGAAGAAAAGTCTGAAGCTAGGCTTAAAGGATACAGAATACGAGTGAAGTAAACTGGGTTATAACAAGAAACAGATGTCTCTAACGGGATACTTGAGATTTTTAAAGAAGAAACTCTTTGCAATGAGTGGCAGGGTTAAGTAAAAACGAAAAACAAACCAAGAGGGCGGTGAAGAGTTAGCAATAGCAAGGGGCCATTTTCACGAATCCTCTTGCCTTTCTCTTCCCCTCTCCCCCACTATAAAGATAAGTCTAGCTTCGACCAGCTTCTCTGACATTGGCCAGCTCCATGATGCCTCTGATGCCATGACATGGGATGCCTACAGAACTGGAAACGGGTGAGTTATTGTAGGTGCGCCACCCTTGAAGAATTAGAGATGGAAGCCCATTGATGCCCGCCTCCCTATTTCTTCTCCCGCAGACTGTTCTGTGATGTGTTTCATAAGATTTCTCAGAGGGGTTGGGTACCAGCTGATGATAGCAGCGGCCAGCTGAACAACTCATCCTGGTTTTGGTTTTTTACTTCCTTCTCCTTCACTCTCCCTGCCTCTCATTCCTATTCTCTGAGATGAGTTCCCAAAAAAATCGTGCACACAAACCTTCATTTCAGTCTTTTCTTTAAGAGAAACCCAGCCAAGCAAAGTCTCTTAAAACAGCAGATGCAAGGAGATTGAAGGATTACTAAGAAGAGACTGTGAAAGATGTGTGTGTGTGTGTGTGTGTGTGTGTGTGTGTGTGAGAGAGAGAGAGAGAGAGAGAGTGAGAGAGAGAGAGAGAGAGAGAGAGAGAGAGAACAAACTAACTTTCTGAGGAAGACTGCAGTCACTGCAAAAGGGAGGGGAAATTCACAGCCCAGCACAATCTTCTACCACCCACTGTTCCCTGCCAGGAACTTCTATGGCTGGACCAGTTCTCAAAAGGTGAGGAAAGGTTAACCTTGATGCAGTTCAAGGAGGTCAGCCTCCCAGGGCACAGAACAGGTGGAAAGGATGTAAAGTGCTGGAAGCAAACAATTTCCAACATAACTAGGTTTATTCATCACATACCATTTTCTGCCCTGCCGTGAGTCTTACACAATTGACTGCAGCATTGACAAGCTCTACAAGGCCATCTTTTCAAAAAGGTACATGCTTCAGGGATGAGGTTACTCTTCTGACAGGAATATCTTGTCTGCGACACAGATTAATTTTATTTACTACCATTGAGCACACAGGTCATAATAAACTCAGTCATCATTTGGATTAAACAGCCTCGTATATTAGGAAGTATGTGAACTCATATTCCGAGCATCCCCTGGTTCAAATCCCAGCTTTGCTACTAACAAGAATTGTGTCCTTTAGCTAATCCCTCCAAATCTCAGTTTTCTCATCTGCAAATAGAATAAAATATAAACATTACCTCAACAAAATTTTTGTAATGATCCAAGGAAATAATGTGTCATAAACAGTGGTGGGTGTTTCATTACTGCTTACTTTATTGCTGCCTCAGTTTTCTTTTTCTATCCATAGATATTGATGGATATTATTAACAAATTATACAGAATCATATGTAATGGTCTTGGAAATCTAAAAATTTCTCTAAATATCTAAGGATTTTTCTGAAAGTTAGAGTTAATAAACTGCAATATTTTGTCATCTTTTCTGTCTCTTTGCCATCCCTTCTGCTCTTAACTGTACAAAAAAATCCCAGAGTTAATTGTGAATGACAAATGAGCTAGCTCTTTTTCTATTGCATTCAGACTTCGATGGGCTTTAAAGTGTCTTTAAATTAGAAAGTGATGAAGTAATTTCTGCTCAGACTCTCGGTGACAGCTTGCCTGATTGCCGACAGTGATGAATCACTGAGGGAAAGGCCCACATTTGTGTATTGTTGGAGGCTTCCACTTAACCTTTGAATTGGATGGGCTGCTTACAGGTTCACCGGAAAATGACCTCTGCCTGGAAACCTGGCACAATGGACTTCTTGTTACAGGGCTCGTCATCAGTCGTGTTAAAAAAAGGTTTTGTGGAAATCTTTGGCCTTTGTGTGTTCATTAGTGTACTCCGTCTGAGGTGTAATTCATCTTCTTGTATGCAAGAATTTGTGACTCTGTGAAATATAACGTATTTAGTTATTTTCTTGTCTGAGGAAAATCTACCAGTTTCTTTTGGAGTGATGGTGCTGTGTCAATGAAATTGATCTCATCTGCCTTGTAAACAATATTTTCTCTTTTCCAAATAGGATTTTTGTTTTGACTGTGAGTGAATATGCAAGAAAAAGAGAATTTGGTGGGGGAAAAACATGGAGACAAATTTATGATAATCTAGCTTTTTAAAAAGTAAATGAAAATAATGAAGTAGAAGCAAATTAGATAATAAAGAAAAAATCAGATGTGTTATGAAAATAATGTCTGAACATTCTCTCTGGATTATGTAACTGTTAAACCATACATCAATGTGTTGAATATTTTGTGGTTATTGCTCTGTTTATAAAAATGATTGCCAATTTAAAGTCTCATTCAGGAAAATGAGCCAGAGGGCATTGTAATAGACACACGCTAATCCTAAAACAGTGTTTGAACAAGAGAGCTGGTGTACTGTAGTAGGATTCAGGTGTTACAACCACGGCTTAAGCCACAACAGAATTAGAAAAATATCAGGGGCATATGTTTTGAATCTCTTTTTTCAGTGAACAGCATGAGAAGGGACTGGGAAATGCATCTTCAGTTGGGGTGGTGTGAGGGGGGCTCTTGGAAGGAGATATGAAGTGAACCAAACTTTTTCTTTAAAAAGAGAAATCAAAATATCCCTCTTTGTAATTTTGGGCTGGGGGCTAGGAATACCTTGCCTTTGGGATTCTGTCAACAGAAATTTTTAATCATAGATCTTTGGGAAATCGACCAGACTACTCATTGCCCATCCTTGTCTTTGACGGTATCTACATGCCATAGAACTGATGAAGCCCTTCCTCCTCCTGGAATTTGGAAGGCACTCTGGAGAGGAGGAGGCAGGTTTTAAGAAAGCACTCGTTCACTCTTGGGGAGGTGGGCTTCTGACAGCGAATGTCTCCTTATAACTTGCATCCTAGGTGTCTCATTGGTCTCATCCTAGTCTTGGCCTTGAGAGGTGCCCAATGTCATCTGAGAGGTGCGAGATTTAGTTAAGACAGCGATTTTCCCAGGCACATGCAGGGATGTGAGAGCACGCTGGCCCAGGTACTGCATCAGCTCCAGTAAAGATAAAGTGCTAGTTGCTTTGCCTGAGGCTCAACTGTGAAAAGTGAGGGTTTATCCCTCTAACTAAAATGCACCTAAAATGCCACAATGTGTGTGTGGCTGATTAGCTCTCCCAGAGTCAGCTCCGGCTGAACTGCTTGCCTGCCTGCTTGAGCCACTGAGAAAATTTGTTTTCAGAGTTGTCTGGTTTGACTATTTCTCAAATGGCTTACGGACAGTAGGGATCCTTTCTGGCCCGTTCTCTCCAATTCTAACCTTATATCCACACTCTGGGGGTTCCTGAGACCCATCCTCTGTTCTGTTTGTTTGGTGACCTGGCAATGATTGTTGACATTCCTATGATCAGAATTCCCAGATACTGGTTCTCAGTGGGGCTGTGTCTTCCTCATTGGAGAGCAATGCAATTTTTCCTGAAAGATTCCTCACACCTTCATGCCTTGACTTCTTGGATTTTGCCTATTGAGATAAAGCTTTTCTTTATAATTAATTCTCAGATAAGGCTCCTTTCTCTCTATTCCCCAAAGGACTTGGCTTATATTTCTGTTTACTTCCTCTGGTCTGTATCCACAGTGCCTGGTGTACACAGTTTGCTCTCACCAGACTCTTGACTCCATGAATCCAGGAACAGTCTTATTCGGTTCTGATTGTCCACACCATTTAATCCAGCACCTGGAATTTAGGATGTGTCCCAGAAAGAATTCTGGATAATTGAATTTGTAACTATCAAAGGAAATTCACAGAAATTTTTGTTTCTGATTGGGCAAAAACATATTTTTCTTGGGATTCGAGCTTCTTTTGCCAGGCAAAGAACTATATTGAGAAGATATTGTTGTAACTGCGGGATGGCCAGCAGGAGAATAAAAACAGATCCAGGCAAGAGACATTGTCATGAGTCAAACTTAGGCATTTATTTAGATAATAGAGAGTAATGCCAGCGTTAGTAATAAGGTAGACTAGACAGTTATAAAAGTACAATATGAAGAAATAATTGTTAGGATTCTGTTGCTTTAGAATTTCAGTGAAAATATTGGCAAATTCTATTTATATTGGATAAGATCCTTACACTCTATGATTCCAAGTACATTGCAAAATGTTTTTATGATTCAGTATAGTGTATCCATGGGATTGAGTCAGGAGTATCATGATGTGGTAAAATGATTCTCCAACATACCTTTCAACCATTACCTGGTTGGATGTTTTTGGATGAGGCATTTGGGTTATAGATCCATTTTTGTTATAGAAAACAGTAGAACAGACGAATCAGTGTGTAAGTTCTTTCCAATCTCTATAATGTTATGATTTTACATATTTCAGGGGTTTTAAAAAATACACAATTATTCTGAGTGTGCTTTACTTAAAAAGATCCGAATGTACTTCTCTCCTTGAGCATAATTTAAATATTTAAATATAATTTGTTGTATGTTCAATAATCTAATTGAAAATATTAATATTTTAATAAATGTTTGTTAATGAGGGATCAAATGTATAAACTATTTAATCTCTTAACACAATACCTTCAATTTTCTCAAAGACAAAACAGAAAGTATTTTCTACTAAACATTTCACACCATAATGATGTTCTCATCACAATTTCCTGAACAATGTTTAGGCAGTAAAGGCCATAGAAGTTTTTATTTAAAACCCTGGTAGGAAAAGTGACAAGCATGTCACAGAGCTTAAGTAGGGAAGAGAAGGGAAGGGAAAAAGTCATCATTCATATTTTATTTTTTTACTATAATTATTCTACTGCCATCACATCCCTGGAATCAGAAGGAAGTGTGGAGAAGACAGAGAAGACTTATCTATGTATTGTACACAGATTGAAACCCACCAGCTCCCTATCCTTTCTGTCATCCAGTGCTCCCAATTGTGAAATAGAGTGACCTAACATCAGACATCAAAGAAGGAAAAGTTTGGCATTGAAATAAAGGAAAGCTTCTGATGAAAACATAATTATTTTGCTTTATTAAAAATATAAGTTATGTATACACAAAAATTTTTTAAAGCTTGCTTGAACATTAAATTCCATTGAGGTACAGCATGCTACAATCTTTTCTCTATCGAAGTGTGTTAAAAAATGAGATTTTTGTGGCTTTCTAAGCTGGTTTAATAATGAGGAAGATGTTCAGGCTTGGCTCTTCATTGTTTTAAACTAAATCAGGTTTTAATAAAAAACAAACCCAAACTCCCCTTTCCTTTGTGTTACTCCTTTTTCATAACTTTGGGTCCTTCCAGAATACCTCTCATCTTAGATTAGGATGGGATGCTCTTGGAATAGCCCTACACAGAGGATACTAACCTTTTGATGGTTTTACTTACCAGGCATTGTGCTAAGAGCTTTGCTTTTGTAATCACCCTGCAAAGATATTTATATGGAGTGAGCTCTCTTTGATGATAACCATAACCTCATGTTCCTATCTATCTTTTCCTAATCTTAATCAGTGTCCAGAGAATTAAGCAACTGATCCAGGATTTTATTTCAGAGAAAGCCTGAGCTATGCATGTACTCTGGAATAAATTAGCCCTGAAATCCCAGAAAGTCCAAAGATGAGTCATCTGAGAGACAGTTGCCCTGGTCTATGAATCTGTGATCAAACTGGTGTTATCTGTGTTGATCAGAGTGTAAATGAGGGTGTAGAGTAGGTGAAACAAATGTAGGAAGAAGGCTATTTAATGTATGACAGCTATTAAAGTGAAACCAGAAAGGAACAGCACTAAACTTGTGGTTCAAGTTACTCTGCCATATAAAGAGGGACCCAATGTTGCAGAGGCAAGCTAATAGCCTCAAGAAAATCAATTGATAACTGTGGAAGTGTCAAGGTTGTTCAGAGTTTTCTCCAAATAATAAAAACTTGACAGCACTATTGGCATTGATTAAAGACAGGAAGGCGATGAAGCTGAATGAGTGCCCAGAAAAAATCGAAGCAATTTTGCACAATTTTCTCAGCTAACAGAGACCATTCCAGAATACACAGCAAAGCCACCCCTTGAGGAAAAAAATCACACAAGCTCCTCCATCTCCCTGATTCATTTGTATTTTTCATCAACCTCATAATAAGTTTGGTTTCTTCATTCTTCATTACAATGTATTTTCCTGTCACTTCTCTCGCAGAGAAAAATAAAGAGAATTAGAAAATGAATATCTTAACTTTTTCTTAAGACATAGTCCTAAGGATGCTTTTTGAAAAGAAAGAATTTGTCAACTCCTTGAAAAAAAATTTTAAAGTCCTTACCAGGCTTTTTTTTCATTTTGTCGTTTTTGTGTACGTGTATAATAACAGTGAGATACTTTATGTGAGCCTGCAAAGTGACTGCTTTGGGCAGAAGGATATTTGTCCTGTGTTTCCATATACTCTTACCTGACAACAATCTATAGCCAGGTGAAAGAACAAAGGTAGTTGGAATATACATAATGACAGCCCTATCTTCTTGTCAGTTCTGTTGCTCTCACTAGTTGCTCCTTCAGCTCTAGGTTACCCTTCAAAACCTTACTTATCATTGTCTTCTCAGGGGGAAGCCTTCTTCAATATACATCCCTCCCATGAATTATTTTCTTACACTATTTTGACTTTGTATATATTTCAATATATCAAAATGATAGATTTGCATTCTGTTTGAATGTCTACCTCTTCTACTAGTAGGTGAACTCCTATAGAGAATAGCTGTTATTTGCCTGTAGTTCTATACCTAATAGTAAATGGCAAATAATGGAGACCAAAATAATGTATCTTTAACTGATCTAATTGTAGTCATTTTTCTATGGCTACATATCAAAAATAAATATCGATGTGATAGATCTTGCACTTAGAGAAGAGTAAATTGCTGTTCTCTAAGTGCGAGATCTTTCACATCGATATTAATTTTCTGGTTCTGTAAGTTTCCCTCAAAGCCATTTCTGGTCTGTTGAAAATGTCCTCCTCATGAGCCACTTCCCCTTTCATCCTGTTAATATTTATCCTATAATATACTTTGCAGGCAGAATGTCTCTTTGTGGATTCTAGGTCATGATGAGAAAAAAAAATGCCATATTGAATTAATTCTAAAAAAGATTTTTTCACCTTTTGAATTGAAATTAGGGAATATTTAATAATCAATGGCATCTTATTATTGACAGTGGAGTTTTTTTTTCAGGGGGGCTCTCTCAATAGGTCCTAAAATAATGTTTTTTTTAATGAAAGTATCTTAGATTTGTTAAAATGTGGTACTTATGAAAGAAGTTCTACTGGTACCCAGCTGTACCAGGTTATATGGCAAATTCTGGATACATTTCAAGTACTACCTACATTAAAAACAAGCCAAAAACAGACTTTGCCGAGATAGAATGAAAGGGTCAGACTTGAAAGATCATACGGTAAGACTCATGGAACAGTTAGTTACATCTCTGGCGTCTGAGCTACTAGATGCCTGGCAGAAATACACATTTAATATGTAAAAATAATTGCTAACAGCTTTTGAGTCTTTACTCTGTGCTAGCCACTATGTATTAAGTTATTTTCATATAAGAGCTCATTAAATCCTCAGTACATCACTTTGAGTGGGTTCAAATACGATCCCCATTTTTAGATGCCTCAAGTATGGATGAAGTCAGATAGGTGATGTGCTTGCTGATAGGAAGCTACAGAATTGTGTCTGAACCCCCAGTCCATTGGACTTTATGTGCTTTATGCGGTGCCTTCTCCCAGGTGGGAATTAATTTTGAATAAATGGTAATTCTATTACACTTGATGGCTATTTGCTTTGTTAGAGTGATTAGTTTTTAACTTTCTTTCTAATTGTTCACTTTCCTAACCATTTCTTTCTTGACCCCATAGTCTCCACTGGTCACTTAATGACCATCTTATATTTGATATTAGATGAATATTGCTAATTTATAGTAGTCTGTTAGAATACCTGTCACTTAATGATCTTAGACAAAACCTTGTCAGAAACAAAAATCCCCTAAGGGCTATTGATTATGATGGTGTTACATGTCACAAGGGCAATATGGTAGAGAAAAGCTAACATTTTTGTAGGGATGAAAAAATGCAATCTCCACTTGTGGGTTTGTCAACCTCAAGGTCATTGAGAGAAAACTAAATTCAATGAATGTGACTAACTCTTCTGTTAGAGCTGAGACCTGTTTTTTCCAACATCAAGAATCTCAACATAATCTTAAAAAAATACTGAGAAAATTCACTTCATGGACAAAATATTCTGTAAGACTAGTCATTTTTTTTTCTATTTCTATTTATTGCAAAGATAGCAGGGGTGGGGTGCCATGCTGGGCAATGGCAGAAGCGTTGGCCTAGACCAAACGTGAATGTGTATTGCAGTCACCTGGAGGGTTTGTTCAGTCAGAAATTGCTGGACCTGCCCCCAGAGTTTCTGATTTATTATGTCTGTGGTGGACTAAGGATTTGCATGTAAAACAAATTCCCAGATGCTGCTGTTGCTGCTGGTCCAGGTGTCATACTCTGAGAACCGCTGGCCTTCACGTTAGAAGACCTAGGTTTTAACACTAGATTCCTTACTTGATATCTGTGACTTAGGGAATTTAGTAATCTGAGCCTTGGTTTCTTATTTGTAAACTGAACTGTAAACTCTCTGTTCTATCCATTTTGTAAGACCTGTGTGAAAAGAATAGAAAATAATATATTTGCAAATTACTTTAAAAGCTATTATTATTATTATTACTAATAATATTGTGAAAGAAGCTGTAGATTTATGTCACCCCAGAGAGATGTTGACAGAACTTTTGAGTTACACAACACCTGGGGCACCAGCATAGACCATGAGTGGAAGGAATGAGGTTCTGTTGTCTTCCAAACTCACATATGTGTGTTCAAATCCCAACTCCATGCAACTTGAGTCTGTTTTCCATATGGAAAATGGGAATGGGAAGGCCTACCTTGCAGGCTTGTCGTGAGAGCTATTCAAGATAATGCGTTTAAAGAATGAGCACAGTGCCTGGCACACAGTAGGCCCTCAATAATAACAGCTCCTACTAGAGATTTCAGCTTTGGTAATATAGCCATGTCCCAAAGTATAGCAAGCTCCATAAGCGGCGATAGAATAGTCTAACAATGGTAACAATGCTGTTTTGAGTGAGCAGTTGGACTCCCAGACCTCCAAGGTTACTTCCAAATGAGATTCTAATTTCAGCACAAAGCAAATGCAGCTTGTCAGTTGTCCGCAGCTAGGACTGTTTTCCTTAGTCTTCCCTTCTGACTGATAACTATACCACTCCTGTCTTTGCCATGACCTAACACAAAACCATTAGCAACACTTTCTGGAATTCCCTAGCAGGCAGAGCACTAACAATAGAAAAGTTGAAATTACATGAAGATCAACTCACTCATAGAGCCCTTCATTTGCTCCCCGGATTATGTGACAATTGAATCAAGTCTAAACCAGAGAATGCATGACAGTGCAATGAGCTCTACGCTAACAAATGCCAGATAAGCTTCAGCAGTCTGTGCTGGGTGTGTGGAAGTTCCAGACTTGCAAAACCCTGTAGTTAATAACAGCAACAACTGGAGCACAATTGCTGACCACGTTGTGGAACCTGATGCTATGTCATGAGGCTGGAATGCAGCTCATGGTGCCATGTTGGACAAACTTTCCTCTTACAGCTCATGCTGATTAGAAGTTATTTTCCCAGGCTGTGTGTCTTCTTACACATTACATGGGCCAAGACTCTGCCCATTCAACTTGACCTCACAAGTGATACAGATGGGCAGGGTACAAGCCTGTTTCAGTGATAGCAAGTGGTTGACTCAACAAAAATGGAAGAGAATTTGCTCAGCTTCTATCTTTCTCTTGCTTACTGGATTTAAATAGACTGAGTGGGTCACAGGACAGGTAAGGAAAGGCGAAAAAAGGCATTTGAATTTGATCTGACAACATTAGTTGCCTTTCTTGACATTCCTTGCTAGCAAATAAAGAAAGTCTAATTTTTTACATGAATATCTAATATTTATTTTTTTTCCCAAAATTTTAAATTAGCAGTGAGATGTCTTTGAATTCTTTTTCTTGTGGAAATGCTTCCTATGACTGTAGGATGATGCACTATCAATTTTTTAGACATTTTTTTCTGACTCAGTGTATACTTCTGACATTTTCGTCTTCCACTCTGCTTTTAGATCTGTTATTTCCAATTCTGAGTACTTTCTCTCACTTTCTCAATGATGTCGGTCTCCAGAGTACTGATTTCCTTTCCGTATGATCCACTGCCAGCTTCCAAGGTGACTTCCAGATTCATAGTCCTCTGGTCTTTTTCACTCAGATAAGCTCTGTTTCAATTCTGTCTCAGCCACTCCCCTGCAAGGCCACATCTTATGCTTGATCACAATTCAGATCTACTTCACTTTCAGGATGGCAAGTCCTGAAACCTTTTCTCTCTCCCTCCTCCTCTCCTTCCCTTCCTCTCTCCTGCTGCTTTCCTTTCATCTTTATTGAAACCCTAGCTCATGACCAGGCCACTTATTCCATCCGTCACTTGAATTTGGTTTCGTTGCTTCCACAGCAGTCTGAACACATTGGTCAACCACTTCAATTGCATACCACCTACAATCCCCTCTGATATCTCTTGAATACAACTTCCCTTTCCATTCCTACTGGCTCTCTTGAGAACACTTGCAAGAATCTCCCACCTCCTCCTTATCCTCTAATTTCCTGTGCTCTAATCCACATTAGAATGATCATCCCAATTTTAAAGCTCCATGAGAGCTTGCACAACTCAGCTTCTAAATTCCTTCTACTGTTTTTCCCCGTGTCTTGCTCATGCTTCTTCTCATCTCTACAAGAAAAAAAAATACCATGGTTTTTTTTAAGTTAATCTCAAATAACACTTCCAGATTCCTCCAACCTTACTTGGTCCCTTCTAGTGTTATATTTCTATGCTAGCTGTAATGGTTCATATATAAATGTGTGTGTGTATGTGTGTGTGTGTGTATTTTAATCTTCTCTGCAGTGCAATCCAGTATAAAATGCATGAGGTTTGAATTTAAAGAGAGATGTGTGTTAAGATCCTAGCTTTGGTACTTACCAATTTTATGATCTTGAGCAAATCAGTTCATTTTGCTAAGAATGAATTTTCTCCTTTATAAAAGAAGATAATTCTATCTACCTCGTGAGAATGTTAAATTTAGTGAGATAAAATGACTGCCATATAATAGCCACTCAAGAAATATTACTTCTCCCCTTCTTCCCCATTCCTTATGTTCTCGAGATGGAAGACTATGTCCTGTTTATTTAGTCTCCCTTAAAAGGTCAACATTGTTTGGCCCTTGTAGGCCATTAATAAATGTTCACTGAATTCACGTGTCATATCATGTATCCTTTTTCGTACTGAAATTTGGAACTCCAAAGACAATGCATTTTTCATTTGCAGTCCATTTTCTTACTTTTGGCAAGTTTAAAAGTAGACTATTCTTTATATGTTAAACAAACACTTTACTGATTATCCCAGCACCAACAATTCTAGCTTGTCCATTGAGAAAGATTTGTGGCTCTGTGCTCTGTGTCTGGCCTAGAGTTAGGGAGAGAGAGAGAGAGAGAGAGAGAGAGAGAGAGAGAGAGAGAGAGAGAGAGAGTGTGTGTGTGTGTGTGTGTGTGTGAAAAAGTCAGTTATAACCATGATACCTGAGAAGCTTCTCCCTCATTTTATTGACTCAGTATAATTGAATATGATTGTGACCAACTTTTGCCCTCTCTCAGATGCAGAGCTAATATGAAATGAGCTAGGAACACTGATTCACATTCTTATAGGTAGAGGGTCCCCGTTGTAAAATCTAATGGCACTACAGGATTTCTGCAAAATAAGTACTTTGAGAAAAAGCAAGGTGTCAAGCTAGATGTTTGTTAAAGGCCTCATGATATAGTAGAAAGATCATTGATCCTGAAGTGGAAAGGCCTTTAGTCAAACCTCAGTTCCACTACATTTTAGCTGTGGAAACTCATGCGAGTTATTTAAACTTCTTTTATCTTTCAAAAACGATAACAACATCCAGCTGTGAGAATTGGATGACATACATATGGAAGCACCAGTAGAATGCATGGCATATACAGGGAGAGCAGTTAAAAAATGTTAGTTGAGATATTAAAGAACCTAGAGAAGCGTCTAATGAAAGAATGATCTGGCTCACTTTGTAGGTATACAATAGCGTACATTATGCTACCATTGACAGCCTGTGTACCTGAGAGATGGTTTTGTGTCAATTTGCCTAGGTTTTGGTGCCAAGAAATTAGGTCAAACATCAGCGTAATATGCTGTAAAAATATTTTTTAGGTATAATTAACATTTAAATCAGTAGACTTCAAGTGAGGCAGATTGCACTTTATTACGTAGGTGGGCCTCATCCAATCAGTTGAAGGCCACATAAAATAAAATTAAAAACCTGAGGTCTCTTGAGGAAGAGGGAATTCTAACTGCAGACTACCTTCGGGCTAGAGTGACCACGTCAATTTTTCCCCAGGTCCAGCCTGCTTGAATATCAGGGACTGCATCTAACTCATCTCTATTTTCAGAGCTTAGCCAGATACATAGTATGTAGGGTTATTGGACTGAAAAAGAATAGTTTGCATCCATACGTTATCTTGTAAAAAAAGATATTTGCACATGCTGTGCAGTTAATTCACTCCTCTATCTAGTTTTTTACCCATCAAACAGTTTGGAGGGAGCCTATTCCATATTATCGTGCTTAATACAGTTGATGATGCAGAGAGAAAAGACAGAATGCCTCCTCTCTAGAAGCTGTTTACTGGTGGTTGAGAGTGAATGAGGCTGACACAAAAACAGGGTAAAATTGGTCACTGAGAACCAGTGTATCCAGGTGAGAGACCATGCGAGTCTGACATAAGGAAGGGATAATTGGGAAAGAAAATAAGAGATAGACTTGGGGGATTCAGGAGGTGGAAACAGTAGTAGGTGAGAAACAAGGGAGCAAAGCATCTCCCACGACTCCCTGGTTTTTGGCTGAGGTGCCTCAGAATATAGGGGAGCAGAGAATTTCTCATCATCTTATCTGACCCTAACATTCCTCAGCATTATAAAATGCAACCCTCTCATTTTAGGGATGCTGACAGAGCAGGGACTGAAAGAGCAGATCTATTGCTCCAAGCCTCATAAATCAGGAGCTAGCAGAGTGAGTATTAGAACCCCAAATCCATGCTGTTTTGACTATCAGGCCCTCTCTCCAGCCCCCACTACGCTTCCTGACAAACTTTGTGGGCATGAGTGAGGAGGGGACCCCAAAGATTCCCTGTTATTTCTTCATGGTGCAGTTTCACTGTCCTGAGCTTTTAGGTGGGAAACAAGCCTGTCATACTTGCGGAATGCACAGCTGCACTTTAAAAGTGACCCAGGAGTCACTTCCTTTTCCACTAATGACAAAGAGCTTCACAAATTTGCTATTCCCTCAGTTGCCTGTCCTGAATGGGAAAGGCACCCCTATTTGGAGTGAAGGAGGGAAATATTAATTGGTAAAAGTGAAAGTACATTTTCTTCAAAAGTCTGAGGTAATCCTAATTTTTCCCCAGAAGGGCCTCAGTCTGGCATGGGACTCAGTGTTCCCTTTCCAGTAAATGACAGCCCTCGACCTGTTGCACTTTACAACCCGCCTGCCCATCCCATCTCCTTCCTGCCCTCTCTGCTGGCCCCAGTTGCTAATGCAAGAGTCATGAATCAGGAAGCGTTTGAGCAACCTGAGCCCTCTTCCTAGCCTGGCAGGCGTTCAGCAGCTGGTAAGGAAACAGTTGCTTTCTCTCTGTCTCTGAGACAGATCTAGAAGCCAGATCCCAAACCTACCTTTAACCTCCCACATGATTTTCCAAGTCCCTCTTTGCCTTCCTCTCAGCTTTCTTTTACCCTGACTCCTTTAACACGGCACCTGATTTTAGGGGACCCTGGACTGCTAATCTCTCTTCATTGTCATAGCTATAACTTTGCCTTGATCTCAGTTTCTGAATTCTTATCTAAATCTTCTAAGGACAGTTGTTTTTCTCCAACCTCTCCCCACTTCCTGCCCTATGGGACTGCTTGCATTTTAAACAATTAGCCTAGTGGTTACCAGGTAACTCAAGTGGGATTTACAACTCTGTAAGACACCGAGCAAACGTTCAACAAACGTTAGTTCTTTTTATTACACTCTGAGCCATGCCCATCCTAGAATGCTTGGAGGTTTGCTTCACTCATCATTCGTGACATCTTCAGAATACTGATCCAGGCAGCCTCTGCCATCTCAGAGGCAGTCTGAACCTGAGCTCAGTGTGTGAGGGGCTGAACCTGAGCTCAGCTGGGTCCTGGACCAACACCTGACTCACTTCCAATGGGAGGGTAGTTGTAAAGTAGGGCTCAGCACCCCCACCCCCACCCAACCCTGTTCAGCTGTGATTTGACAATCATGACTTCCTGAATCTCAAGGGATGGCAATCAGATCCCGACCAGATGGCTAGGCAGCTGGGTGCTATTTTTATATAAAATCACTGCAGAGGCTGTGACCATTAGAACTACCATTTTCATGGAGACCGGCTCAGTTTTGCTTACCTAGGGAATTCAGAGCACATCCAGTCATTCCAGTGATGAAGCTGGTTCTCTCCAACTGTGCCACATTTGGGTCCCATTCATAGTTTGGTCACCGTTGGTGGTTTCCTGAGAATCGTCATCCTGAGAATTGAGAAAAGGCACAGGAAATATCAACGATCACCCTTTCATCGTCTGATTACTTTTTGTGAACTGACATTCCTGGCCAGAAAACAATTTGGAAAGGTTAAAACTATCATTTTGCCCACACTCTTTTGCAATTTAAAACCAATGATGTAATTGGACTTTAATATCCCACTGCTTAATCCCTGGCTTAGGTTTCAAACTTTCAGTTGTTCATTTCATCCTGGGTTTCCAGTTTGGACAATTGACAGTTGCCACCCTGCAGATGAGGTTCCCAGTATGGTTCCTGGAGGAAGGTCAAGGGTGAGCCCCATTTCTTTCACTTTCAGAGCTCTGCTTGCCATTAAGTGCTTGCCGTTGGCTGGGCTGTGTGTTCCAGGAGGTCAGAGCCTGTGGCTGCCATGTATCCCCAGCACTGACTCAGGGCCTGAGATACCACCACTTATTTCCAAAATAAATGTTTATTGAATAAATGTCTCAGGACTGATCATCAGCTGTGTAATGGAGTTCTTTGTCTTTTTCTACAACAAATGATTCTCGAAAGTCAGGAACGAGAAGATAAAAATAGGACCGAAGCAGAATGAATGGAGACACAACGTCATTGCCTGTGGTCCCTATGTATCTGTAGTCAGGTCCTCTGCAGTGTACCTCTCTGTGCAAGAACCCTGTGCAGTTATGAAGTAGAACGAAAAAAAGCACAGGAAAAAGGAAGTTCAGAAAGAAAGCCTTCCTATGGGGAAAATTATCACAATAAAAATAATAAAACTAATTTGTATTAAGCATTTTCTACATGTCGGGCACTATTCATCTGCCATTTACTCTTCTCAACAAGCCTATGAGGTAGATATTATTATCATGCCCATTTGTGGAGGAAAAAATAGGAACTTAGGATTGGTAGGTGGAGAAGCTGACTTCTACCCACGGTCTTACTGAGTACCGAGGTTAGCAATCACTTACATAATTGTGTCCTTTGTCCATTGCTGGTTTGAATATTTATTTAAAGGCAAAGTTCAACTCTCATTCATCCTTAACTCATAGCACTAGGACAAAAGTCACCCATGCCCTTTGGAAACAGTAAATATTTATTGATTCAAAGTAGAGATAGTCAAAAGGCACTGGGATAAGGTTATTTTACTTGCAAACAGAGCCTATGTGAAAAGAAATTGCAAAGCCATCTGTGGGAAAGCAGAGTGGCGCAGAGGGTCTTGTCGCTACAAAAGACAGACTGTGTCGTTTGAGACGTTTGGCATTCAGAGCATCAAGTTCATCAGAGTATTTTGAAGTGGCTCCATTATAAGAAATAATAACTCCTAGGGAACCACTAGAAGGATACCGAAGTTCTTTTGCTTTGACTCGCTCTTCTTCCAGTGACTAACGAAGGCAGGCTGGGGTGAGGCTTTACAATGCTGTATGAGTCTACAGTCTCCACAAGTAAAGCAAACATAAGACACAGTTATTGGAGGTTTGTGTTGTGGTCGCACCCTGTTTTCAGGCTGTATCTTCGTCTCGCTTCTTTGAGAGCCAACTTCCACCAGGTAGGGCTGTCAGATCAACTCTCAGAGATACCACCACTTAGCCTATCTCCTCTGCCAGCCTCCTCTTTAACTTTGGTGTGGCAGACCTAGATCCTTCTCAGAATGCTACTGGCTCTTCTTTTCCTACAGTTAAAGAAAACTGAAGTAAAGGTTTAGATGAGAAAATGAGTCAGCATGTTCACATTAGTACTATTATGCTCACTTCTGGTGCAGACTAGAGTTAGCTCCTTTTTAGATATCTTCAAATTCCTGTCTAAAACTGTCTCTTGTAATTAATTTATATTTACTATATATTTGTCACTTGAATGCATACATAGATGAATATCCATCAGATATCTCTACAGAGGATAGTGTGTGTAGCATGTGGTGGAAATAGAATCGTACCACCGATCAGAATAAGAGAACTTGGTTTAAATCCTAACTAACATATGTGGTTGGGTTAGATAATGAAGAACCTGATGGTCATTCTTACAAATAATTAAATAGGTTCAAGGGGAGGGTGTGATGACTTTTTTTTTAACGATTCAATATTAACAACTTCTTGATTAGGTCTATGGCCATGCCACCCTGAACAAGCCTGACCCCATCTGACTTTGGAAGCTAAGCAGGGTTGGATCTGATTAGTACGTGGATGGGAGACCAACTAGGAAGACCAGGTGCTGTAGGCATAAAAAATAAAAAATAAGGGGTTGTAAGCAGACAAGGTCCTTGCAATCTGTGAGGTCCACCAAGAAAAAAAAAATTCTTAATTAAAGGTGTTTTAAGTAGTATTCAGTTAAGGATGGAGGAATTAATCATCGCCCAAGTACATCTAGATAAACTCACAATACTGCAGACTGACTAAACCCCAAACTGTCATATTTGCCCAAAGAAGCTCTTGCTTCCACATCTTCATTTGTCTGTTAACTGTGGCTCTATTCCCTAATCAGGCTTTCAACGCAGCTGTCAGAGACAGCCTTTGTTAAAATTCATTCGGTTACCAAGACCTACAGTTTTGAGGGTTTTTTTACATCCTCTTTTGCTATTCCTGTAGTCCACTGCTCTGAGTCAGGTCCTTGTCTTTTCAGCCTCTAATGTTTCATTAGTGATCTGATCTGTCTTCTTACCTAAATTTCTCTTTCTATTGGCTCTTATGGAATGAATTGTGTCTGCCTAAATTCCTATGTTGAAGCCCTAACCTCCAATGTGACTGTATTTGGAGACAGGGTGTTTAGGGAGGTAACTAAGGTTACATGAGGTCATTAGGGTAGGCCCCTAACCCAATAAGAAGAGGAAGAAACACCAGAGACCCCTCCCACTCTTCTCTCTCCCTCCCCTACCCTCTCAGTGCACAGAGAAGAGGTCTTGTGAAGTCAACCACGAGAAAGCAGCTATCTACAAAGCCAGGAAGAGAGTACTCACCAGAAATGGAATGTTCCAGTACCTTGATCTTGGACTTTCAGCTTCCAGAACTGTGAAATAATAAATTTCTGTTGTTAAAGCCACCCACTCTATGGTATTTTGTTATGGCAGCCTGAGCAGACTAACACAACAGGTCATTCTACCCTGTGTGTTAGCCAGTTATATCTATAAAACACCAACCTGATCTCATGCTTTGAAAACCTTCAGGGTGCCCCGCCGGCTGTTTGTCCAAACTCTTCTGCTTGGAATCTGAGGCCATCTTCCATGTCACTCCCATTAGGACCTGCCCAGCTTTGGACCTGTACACTATTTTAGGCAAACATTCTGCTCCAGTGATCTTCTCACTGTCCTCAAAAGGCACTTGGCATTTTCTGAAACCATAACAAAGCACAATTCCTTTGAAGACCTGCCAAGAGTATGCCATGGCTGGAAGATGAGTTGCTTGTTAAGGATGACAGGATGTGAGGGAGAGGAGCCACGTTGCAGCCATGTTGCCTTTTACTCCTATTTAACACTGTCCTCATTGAGTTTGGGAGAGACAATGGGCCCAAGTCCAGAGTAAATAATAACATCTAAGCTAGGAGTCAGCAAACTTGTTTTGTAAATAGTTAGGTGACCATAAATATTTTAGGCTTTATGGCCCTGTGGTCTCTGTCACAACTCTGCTGTTCTAGCACGAAAGCAGACACGGCAACATATAAACAAATGAGCATGGCTGTGTTCCAATAAAATTTTATTTACAAAAACAGTCAATGAACTAGATTTGGCCTGCGGGTTATAATTTGCCAATTCCCGAATGTGTCAATCCCAGAGCACTGACTGTTTTTCTGAACCAAATCTGGAACTGCTTTCAGGTTTCTTGTTATATGAAGGAGGGAAAATTCCACTTTTTAGAGGACTCGCTATTCAAACTGTAGGCCTTAGACCAACAGTATCATCCTCTGGGAGCGGGTTAGAAATGCAGAATCTCAGGCCCCACCACAGATCTCCTAAATAAAACGTGTATTTTAATAAGAAGCCCTGGTGACTGGAAGGTATATTAGAGCTTGAGACACGCTGGTTGAAGCCACTGATCATTGAATGTTCTATTACTTGGGGCATGAAACATCCTTAACTTATACTGACAGGAAGGACCCAAGTCATGAACAGTCCTACATGCTTTACTTGTGTCCTGAAGGATATTAAAGTGTTTTAAGCAGAGAGTGAAATGGTAAGTTTTTTGGCCTATGTCTTATCTCTTTTGTGAAACAATTAGCTCCAAAAAATCAGAGTGTATTCCAGAGAAATATGCCTATTATTGATCTTGCTCTACAGGACTGTCCAGGTAGCCCCCTACCACTTCCATGGCATTGGATGGAATTTAAAAGCAGGCTCTTCTGTCAGACCTGCTCTCCTGCCTGTAACCTACTGCCCCAGGGCTGGGAAAATCCTCACCTTCTGGCATATTCTTGGAGTTTTCAAGTGGCTGCTGGGCTGTAATTTCAGCATTTGAATTTAAAACGTGAGGCTGGAACACTTTATTTTTAATTATATTCAATGCTGCCACCACCCAGCTTGATTCATTTGTTTTCTGAATATATACTCACCTCTAATATGAGCTACTTTGGTGGAAGCAGTCATACTTTAGGACTTTTGCATCCTTTCCACAAGCCTTGCAAAGTTCCTCCCATAAGCCTCGCAAGTGCTTTGTATGTGGTAGATGCCTGATTAATATTAAAATTAATTTTAAAAATATGAGCCATCATTTATTGCTTTTCAAGCTCCTAAAATAATATATGATTATCACCATCAGCTAAATTCAAAGTAATAAAGTCAAAAGTATCAAAACATTATCAAGTCCCTCACAAACTAGGTCTTTTCATATCCTTTGTGTCAGGAGCCTGACACAACCCAGGAACGCTCTTATAAAGAATCAGGTGCAGACTTTTGCTCTCAGGGCTGCCCCACTTATCAAGTCACCACATCCTCCTGCAGTTCATTTATGAAGTGCTAAAACTCAAACAAACACCAGCACCAGCTCAGTTACCCAGTGTAGATATGTTTATGCTTTCACTGAAGTAGCACAGCACAGGAAGACCTGTTTTAAATAGTATCCCATTTAATCCATACAAGAATCTAGAAAGGAGCATATTATTACCCTAATATCAACGAGGAAACAGGCAATGAGTACTGAGGTACCTAGCTTAAGATCACATGACTAGAACTCTGGTGGTGGTAGGAGGTGAGTTAGAACTCACACCCCAGAAGGCCTGGCTCCTGAGTCTGTGCCATTAAGCAGTGTCTCCATGAGCAGAGTGCAGACACATCAAAGACCAGCCTCTCACTGCTCTACTTTCTTTTCAGCCGCAGGCACCTTCAGCTAGAATTTTCATGTGACAAATAGTTTATACTAAGCCCAGATACACTGAAAACAAAGTGTTAGAAGCTACCCATTTGTGGTCAATGCCAGCGAGTGACAATTTCTGTATTGAAAGGCCTTTCCCAGTGGGAGATAATGATTTCATCTATTATTATTAATACTAAGAAAATTCTTTTAAAATCAAATTAAGAGAGATTACTTTTTCTTTTTCTTGGCAGTTACCTATACTAGAAAGTTTTTCTCTATCCTTTCAGAGTTGAAGGGGTGCCTGTAATTATGACCCCATTATTCACCTAGACTCCAGAGATGTTATTGCAAAGCCTACGACCACATCCAAACAGTTCAAGTAAAACATGCGACAACACGGTAGTGACACTGGGAGCATAGGTAGGATCACTGAAACATAAAGGCCATCCTTTATCTTCGACTCATTCTGCTCGTCAGTCCCAATTTACATAAAAATTTCATTTATTTTGTTCACTGATTCTGGCTCTGTCATTTTCTGAATCAAGAAGACCTCTGAAAAGACACATATCATCGCCAAAAAGGCTCTTCTTCTCAAAGAGGGTATAGCTGTGACTTTGTGATCGCAAGCTGACACCACAGGACCCGCTTGTGAATGCCTTAAGATTTTATGATTGTTCCTAGATACTTTCCCCCCTCCAAAAGCCAGCAGCATTAACAATTTTAAATGGCAGTGAATGAGCCTATGTAAGTTTGTACAGAAAAACTCACAGCCCTACTTCAAGTTTTTGCTAGCAGATATTTCAGTTTTTAGTAAAGAGACACTCTCTTCACGAGTCTGTCTGTTACTACTGATTTTTGGTGTGTGAGTTCTCTATGTCAGGGAGCGCAGTTCCTTTAAATGTCATATGCATACATTACTTGGTTATACAGTGAGTTTCACCCCTGACATCCTTTTTGGCTTCCTCTTCATTCTTTCTCCTGTCGCAGTTTCTTTCTTTTAGAAAACCCCTCTTCTACCACCCAGTTGTTCAAGGCAGAGAGCAGAATTATCCTCCTCTCAGTGCAATAAATAACTCAGTCTTGCAAATTATCCCTTCAAAACAAATCTGAAATCTACCTCCCTTTTATTCACTGCTCTCCCAGAGTCCAAGCCATTATAATTTCTCTCTTACATAAAGACGTACATCTGGAGACAGATACCTGGCGACATTACTTAGACCACTGCAGTGGCCTTTTAATTAAACTCCTCCTTCCTTCCACCCCTGCCCGGTCATCCATTCTTCATACAAAAATCAAAGAGGTAACTCTATTGTTTAAGTCCTCCAAAGGCTTCCAGTTGACCTCATACGACAATCCAAACCCACACCAGGTCTGGCTTCACTCCGTGTTCTCTCTCTGTTCTCCACCCATACCGAGTTGCCCACGGTTTCTCCAATATGCCAAGTTCTTTCTCATTTCTACGGCTTCTCCTCTACTTTCAATTTTGCCAAGAAATCCTCCCACTCACACACCCATCACTTGGCTTTTTTTTGTACATCCTTTAGGTCTTAGTTCAAATGTTACTTCCTCAAGAGGCACTTCTAAACATATCCACTAAATTAAGTTCTTATGCTCCTCGTCCCTGTTTTCATAGAATTCTCTCTCATAGGTTACGTGTGTGTGTATGTGAGTGTGTGTGTGTGTGTGTGTGTGTGTGTGTGTGTGTGTTTAGCTCTGGCCTCTCATAATAAATTGTAACCTTCCTGAGGTCAAAGACCCTAACTTTTTGGATGATCACTTAGCATCGGGCCACGTCCATGCTAAGCCTTCAGCTATTATTTGTTTAATAAGTAAATTCATATAATCTGTAATATCGTCACATCCCATGAAATACAAAATGGATGTATTTTTGGAAAACAAAAGAGAAAAACTCATCGGTTCTCAAAAAGAAATGATATAATTTCGCGCCGATGTCTCATGGGCCATGTTAACACAGGACTTGTTTCTGTGAAGTGAATCAATAAAATGAAAATAATATCTTTGAGGGGCTTTGTTGCTAAATTACTCTGGGAAAAAAAAGATATCAATATACAGACCAATGTCCACCATAAACAACAAAAACAAAAATTTTCGTGATTTATTTCTTCCAGCAAGCTCACATGTGTGCTCATGCCAGTGGCAGCAAGTGGGAGATGTCGCCTCTCCCAGACCCGGGGTAGGAGGTTTCTCTAGCCTAGAAAAACTGCCCCACGTGTCAGAGTGGCTCCCACACCTGCGGTCTTTGTATTCAGGACATTGGCCATCTCCTACCCGGGTTACAAATGTCCACAACAAAACAGTTTGACACTCTTCCAAAGTTAACGTTGACTTTACATACACGTTAGCGGTTAAAAGGTAGAATATTAAAATCCTAGATATAAAATTAACCCTTGAGTACTAGCCCAAAGAACACTTCCTTGCTGTTATTTTTTAACAGAGAAGACATTTTATAAGTACTTTCGAATATATAATCCGATCTGATCTTCGAGGCAGATATTATTACTCTTATTTTACTCCTTGTAGGGGTCGACAAACTAGTTTCTCTCAGCTTCAAACCAACTCGTGTAAACTGTACTTTCTGATTTGGGCTGGGACTCTGAAAACCCTGTTTCCCTTGTCATCTCCTTGTTGGGTTCGCTCAAAGGGACCCTGAAAAGAGATGGGGAGGCAGGAGGAGGGAGAAGGGACTTGATCCTCGCTGTTGGGTTCCCGTGCCTGGCAGCACCAGCTGGCTCTTCACTTAGGCAGCAGCTGTTCATTCTCGCTGCCAGCTTCTTTCCACTACCCACCTTCACCCCGCAACCAGCTTCAGTGCATCTGCTCAGGTATCTGGGCAGTGCCCCCTGCAGGGATTTGAAGTGTCACTTTATAAATCTATAAAGCTGTCTTATTCACTTGAAGATAGGGTCAGACTGCCACAGTTTTTAAATATGTATTAAGCAGGTATCTAATCCAATTATTGCTAGAAATAGGGATAAAATGCTTTCATTGTGTGATTTCCACTATGCAAATGAGCATAGGCAAAGATGGGATCTGCATTGTCCACCTGCTTTGCAACGTGACAAAGGAATAGTCTGCCCGAACACTGGAGCTTCAGACCTCAGCCTGCCTCCTCGCTGGTGCTTAAAATCTCCCACTACTCTCTTACTACGAAGATTTCATCCACATAGCACATGAGGGCACTGGAACAGCATAGTAGCATTCACTTACACATCACACAATAAATCAAGATGTACTGACAATAACAGAGTTAAGATGAAGATGTAAAAAACAACTGTGGATGTGAGAAAATATGTCTGTCTGTGAGCCTCGTTTTTATTTATTAAATAAATGCTTGTGTAGTACTTACCATTTAGCACTATTTTAAGCACTTTATACTTTGCTCAATTAATTCTCCTAACAAGGACATGAGGTAGGTACCACTGGTATCCTCATTTTCAGAGATGAGGGAACTAAGGCTCTGTGAGGATGAGTTACTTGTCCAAGGTCACACACCTATGAATGCTGGAGCTGGGATTTGAACTCTGACAGTCGGGCTCCTGAGCCCACGCCTGTAACTGCTAAGCTGTTTTGAGAGTCATTTTGTTGAGATGATGGCTCTGAAGTTCAGGTTATGGCCCACAGTTGCATGGCTAACAGATGGCAGGAGCTATGTAACTGGATTTCCTCCCAATCAATGGTAGCAGAAGACAAAACAACGTAGTAGAAGAGGCAACATGCATCCCCCATCATGTTGCTACACGCCCCGATTGTGTAACTAAAGCTGTCGGTTTGCATACTCTGACACGGGCAAAGCTCATGCAGATGTACTTCGCTGGAGCTCAGAACCTCCCAGACATCTTTTTACATAATTAAATTCTTCTCATGATCTCACCCTTTGAGACACAGTTTCAAATACCTAGGAGAACTTTCTCAAAGCCTGCCTGGCTAGATAACAGGTTTCTCCACCTCTAATTAAGGCTCACTTCATTTTCACATGGTTCTTGCCTTTACAACATTCTTCGTCTGGGAGGGGCTCCCATCACAGAGGCCACAGGGGTCATCCATGCTCAGGTCGGTGTCAAACTGTGCTCCACTCCATGAGGTCAAACTCCAGCTGGATTCGTGGCTCATCCCGCACTGGTGAAGCAGGAAGGCAAATGTTTCTCAATTTCTTTCTTTTCATTTTGTCTTCTCAAGGGCTTGATGACCTGAACAAGTCCTTTTGATTTTCCTGAGTTTACATTTTGTAGTTCCATTTTCTAAACTTGATAACTTTTCCACCTCCAAAACGGTAAATTACATTCAGGTCAATGCCGTTTGCTTGATATGTAGGACAAGACTTCAAATTTTCTGATTTCTAGGCCTTTCCATTTTGTTGCATTGACTTTGATGCACTTTACAAGGGGTCGGGGTCTTGCTCCTCAAAAAGTGGTCCATGGAGAGCAGCATCACTTGGGAGTTTGGCATAAACGCAAAATCTCAGGCCCCATTTCAGCCTTGGTGAATCAGAATTTGTATCGCCTGAATTGCATGCTCTTTAAAAACTGAGAAGTGCTGGGTTAAGAAACATTGAAATGCCCCTATGTATACAAATAGTTTTAGTTGGTGACCTGGGATATCTGCTTGCATCTGTCTGTGCAAGCTTCACGCATCTGCAATGATCTCATCTCAAATTGCTCTGGTGTTCCCTGTGAGACGAGCATTGCCAGCAGGCACAGGAAAAAACTCTGTTTGAAAGACATTTTCTCTCTCTCACCTGAAAAACGAAAAGTTTGCTCTTCCTCGACTGCTGCATAATGCTGAAGGGTCTATAGGAAAGAGTAAATTATGGCATAAGATTGTTATACTAAATTTTGAATTAACATAAAACTATTGAAATGGTGTTCACCTAACCTTCAGATGTGCGGCCTGTCTGCGATCCTTTAAATTTTCCCTACCCTCTATCCCTTTCAGTCCTGTTCATCTCACTCTCTACCTGGAATACCCTCCCATCTCCCCACCTGGTGGCCCTGAAGGGTAGCTGTACCGTTTTCCTCTGTGAGATTTCTGCAACCCATCACAGTCAGAATTAGCAGATCCCTGGACTCTGCTCCCACTGCTCTCGGTGCCCCTCTCCCTGGATGCTCCTGTCCCCATGCCTTCCTGTCCCTGTATGTTCTTCGGGGAGGAGGGGATTGGGCGGGGTGAGAGACGGAAAGCATGAACTTGGAAATACAACCTAGCTTGAACTGATTCTTCGCTTGAACAACTCGCTTCCTATGTGAGTTTGAGTAAGTTATTCAATTTTTCAGTCCCTTCTTCAGGAAAATGATATGAACTTCTCCCCATTTTTTTCTTCCTGCCATTAACTGCATCTCCATCTCTCGTTACTGAGGCCTACATCCTTGACTTCCTTCTTGATTGCTCCCTTTCTCACTTCCCACATCCAACCCAACAGCAAATCCTATTGGGTCTACTTTCAAAATATGTCCAGGATCTCATCACATCTTCTGTCCAGAGATCGTACAAGGACCTGCAGAGCTGGTATGGAGGGGCACCACCTGACCTCTCACTTTGTCCCCCATGGGCTTGCTCACCCCTCTCTGGCCACACTAGCTTCCTTGTCATTCCCAGTGTGTCCCAGAAAAGCTCACAGCTGGGGCTCTCAGGGTATGTGGTTCCCTATGTCCGGGATTATTTTTCTCGGCATATCTGCATGTCTTGCTCCCTCATGTTCTCCAAGTTTTTGCTCAAATGTTACCCTCTCAGTCAGACCTTTCCTGACCACTCTGTTTAAAACATTCCCCATCTCCCTTTTAGGCTCTATTTTTTTCATGCTGTAGCACTCTTCATCTTTGTCACATGGGAAATTCTTTTATTGCTATGCCAGACTTGAAGTCTGCCACCAGGCAGCTCTCCCAGAAAGGCTCACCAGATGATTGAATCACATGGTTTATTAAATCAATTAAAATGCACACTAGGAGAATAAGGGGTAAGTTAATGTGCTTAATATAGTGAGCAAACGGGTAAAAGAACCTCAGGATCTGGGTCCAAGGCTACAATAGTGTTCTTTCCCACGCCAGCCTTTTCTGATAGTTACCAGGACCAGAGCTGAACTTGATCGTGGGGTCTCAGCAGACGGAGGTGTCTGGAGTCAGCTCGTGACCTTGGCTATTGCTTGTCAATTAGCCAGCTGAGCAGCTAGAATTTTATTTTGTTTTGGGCTAAGGGTCACTTAAAGTTAGAATGAATTTCCCAACTTGGTGGCCAAATTAAGAACCCACTGAGTGTTTCCCATGTATTTTAACATTATGAGTGTCAGGTATCCTGGCCCCGCCATTTCTCTGATCTATGCACATATGCTCTACTTTCTCTTTCTGACATGTTATTAATTTACTTATCTATGCTTATTACACTTGTTTTCTTCTATAGCGAATTAAATATTCTCATAAAATACTGCAAATGCACATTACGGCCTTCTGACATGTCACATGCTTTACTTATTGATTTTGTTTGTCCGTCTCTCCCAACTAGAAGTGTCACAAACAAAAGAATTTTCATGTTTTCTTCACCAATGTTTCTCAGCACCTAAATATGTGCTTGGCACAAAGCAAATACTTAAAAATGAATGAAGTTCTGAAAACCATGAAGTTTAGATCAAATAATGTATGGATTGCATTGGAACAGGAGGAAAAAGAAGAAAATGAAAGCCAAATTCTGTAGCCCTTGTCCTGCTGGATGCCCATCCCTCTCCGGACCCCAGAGGTGTGGGAGTGAGTGACTAGAATGCTCAATCTGAAACTGTGGAGGTCACCTGTTCTTCTGGAAATGGTCACTTTTACTTTCTACGCTTTTCTTTTGCCCACTTTACTCATGGTCAAATGAGTTTTAATCACAAACTCTTGAAATATTTGTTCAATGAATAAATATCCTGTCACAATTGTACTGGCACTTCAAAGTCATTTGTGAGAACTGACGCTTAAATTAGACTTTTACCCTGATGAGGCTGTATTTATTCAACCTGAAGTATAACTAGAGTAAAGTCTGCAACCTTAAGAACCATGGGCATATCCAGGCCTTGGCCTCGTATTAGGATGTTCCATCTGCCATAACAAAATATTAGTGTCAACGTGAGAAGCATCCAAACCTGTAAAGAATTTTTGTAAGAGTTTATCTGAGCCACACTGACGACATACGCCAGGAAGCAAAATCTTAAGTGCTTGGAAGAATGAGTTTTGCAGTTTCTTTAGGCATTTGAAATTAAGAAGGGGACAGAGGAAGATTACATGAGGGTGGGAGAAAGAGAGGTAGAGATTAGATTACAACATAGTTAAGGCCTTTCGGCAGGGGATCTCATTACAGGGTAGTCAAGATTAGGTGCTCTCTTGTGGAGCCTGTAATGGTAGTTACATATTTGAGGTCTGAAAGGGGGGGCATTTCAAAAATGTATTAAACTAGATGTACAGAAACAATGGACTAGTCTTGCTTAAGGCAAAGATAAGCCTTTTACTAAAGAAGTTATATGTCTGGGGCGTGCCTACCCACTATCACCGGTCCAGATAAGAATTTATGATCAGATCACCGTGTGAGGTAACTTTCCATAGAACGCCCTTTTCATCCACACCAGAGACTGGTGGCTGAAACAACAGAAGTTTATTTCTCACAGTTCTGGAGGATGGAAATCTAAGATGAAGGTGATGGCTGATACGGCTCAAGGCGAGGGCCCCCATTGTGGCTTGTAGAGGGCCACCTTCTTGCTGAGTACTCATATGGCCTTTATCTCCACAACTGCGCATGGCACTCTCTCTCTTTCTCTCTTTCTCTCCTCTCTCTTCTCTCTCTGTCTCCCTCTTTCAGTCCTATCAGATTAGGGTTTCACTCTTATGATCTCATTTAATCTTAATCACCTCCTAAAGACCCTAACTCCAAATATAGTCACATTGGAAATTAGGGTTTAAACATATAAATTTGTGGCAAAGGATGGAGGCAGGGGTGAAGGGGTGGGAAAACACAGTTCATTTCAGTTGCAGGCCTGGTTTCTGCCCAGCACAACATCTCTTTCACTCTTTGTTGTTCAATGCTACTTATCAACTTTAAGAATTATATACTTCCTATAAAATCCACATTCCACCCTTTGCTATGCCTGGCTTGCTTCACTATTTTACCTGCCCAACTCCTTTAGATAATAAGTTTTGACCCTGACCTATCAGTTTAACCAATGACTAGATTTTTTTTCAAACTGAAATTTAGGATATTTGAAATCATGAGTATGAATCTGTTTATGGAATAATTGGACAAAATACCTGAAAACAAGATTGTTGTGGAAAATCATGGTTATGTGAATAATGATGATAACTAGCTTAATTCTCCATATTTGTATACCAGCAGTTGGGTGACTTTTACTTTAGCTTGCTATTTGATGCCATTCACACTCACCCCAAATTCTATTTCATGAATTAGATATTTTCATTGTGATGTTGGATTATAGAAAATATATGGGTTGGAAACAGACACGGTCATCTATGGCAGAGTTTTATAAATTTCCTTTGGCCATGAGCCAGAACAGAAAATTTTGTCTTATAACTCTGTACACAGAAATACACTCTGATATGTTGTATTATATTATATTGTATTCCATTTCACTCTACAATGCTCGTTATGGCCTACTTAGTTGATTTCCAATAGATAAATAAATGATAGATACATAGATGATAGATAAATAGGTAGGTAGGTAGGTAGGTAGGTAGGTAGGTAGACAGACAGACAGACAGACAGACAGGTAGACAGACAGTTACAGATAACTAGCTTCCTATAGTTTAAAATCACTGTTCTAGTGAGCTCGTCCACTAGGAGTCAGTTTCTTTTTGTTACATATTTTATTTAGTCTGAGGTATTTTTCTTTTCTTCCTTCCTTCCTTCCTTCCTTCCTTCCTTCCTTCCTTCCTTCCTCCCTCCCTCCCTCCCTCCCTCCCTCCCTCTTTCCCTCCCTCCCTCCCTCTCTCTCTCTCTCTCTCTCTCTCTCCCTCTTTCTTTCTTTCTTTCTTTCTTTCTTTCTTTCTTTCTTTCTTTCTTTCTTTCTTTCTTCCTTCCTTCCTTCCTTCCTTCCTTCCTTCCTTCCTTCCTTCCTTCCTTCCTTCCTTTCTTTTTTTCAAAATGCATACAGATGATACTAGCTTTGGCTATTATCTAAAGAGAATAATTTTATTCTCTTGGAAACTTACATGCTGAACTTTTTTTGTCACAGGTCAGAAAGTTTGGGAACTAGAAGGCACTGCAATTGTCAGGTCGGTCTACATCTCCTGAGTATTAGTGTTCATGCTAAAAGCTCTCTGGATATAGCGAGCCTAAAAAGACAGATCACAAAGTTGCCCTTTTTGTGTTTGACTCTTCTGAACCCAACTAGTCTCCAACTTAGTTTGCTAAGTGCTTGCTTTCCATGATGTTATTCGCTCTTGAAAAGCTCACAGGATGGTTTGGTTGTGTTTTGTCTTTCATGTCCTCCCTGTTTTTTCCAGGTCAGAGTACCACAGTTGACTTGGTGACTGTGGTTTGAGGTCACCGAGAGGCTTACTCCTGAGAGGGAGGGGGGAAAAACCCCAACATTGTATTGCACACCTCACATTACTGGCTGATGACACAAACGGCTTCAGAGGAGCTGGAAGAACCACGCAGACTTTTCAGTGGACACTCACTCACTCACTCACTGGGAAAGGTCGGGTCCAACCCGCTCCTGGTGGAGAAAGCTGGGTCGTGTGCTGCCATCTTTTGGTTACTTTGTGGACCAGCAGGGCTTCAGGGTTGGCAATTTTTAATGCCATCTGTTTTTATAAAAATCTCGTTTGGGTATGGGAGAACTACAGTTAGTTGCACATATCCTCCAATATTTTATTCCCCAGGCAACTTTGGATTCAAGTGAAAGCATCTGTGGATGGGGATGACCCATATTTCACCCTCATGAAGCTCGTCTGGGAAGGGGGAATTCCCACCCCATCTCACTGCTGTCCAAGCGGACATACTTCCCTTTCAGAAGAATTCGAGGGAAGGAGGGACTGTCTGCTCCTGTCAGAGGGATTTCAAAGAACACACTGTTCCCATCCTTCAGATCTCCCGCGATTGCTTCACGGGTCCTCTGAGATGACCATGTTACGTGCAAAGGGCGGTTTTAAAACTAAACAAATAGTCCGGCCCTGTTCTAAAGCTTGCTGGTTCTAAATGCTGCAGCATTGTCACTAGCCTCTGGGTTTAAATATTAGTGAGGGAAACCTGTCGTCAAGGTCCTGATGGTTCTATTCTTAAAGGGACCCTGTTCATTAAAAAATTGAAGGTATGCCTAAGTAGAGTTAATAAAATTATATATCTAAAATGTTTACCCTGAAAAAAAGTCCCATTTTATGAACAAATGCAAATTTGTGCCAATCACTGTACAATTGTAAGACTGATTGAAAATATCATCATAAAGCACAATAGCTATGGAATGAACAGCCGTGACATACAAATATAAAGCAGAGTGCTTGAACATGCATATATACCCCAGGAGACTAACATCTCTGACCCTAGAGCATACGTTCTAATGGGGGATACAGAATGACTAGGCCAATTAAGTCAAACATGGGAAATAGTGACAAGTGCTAAAGAAAAGGATTTGGGAAATGGGGGTGGGGACTGTGTGTGGAAGGATGTGTTGTGCTTTTGAGTTAGGAGGTCAGGGTATGTCTTACGAAGAAGCTGGTGTCTGAGCAAGAACTTTCAATACACAGAGGAGTTAGCCATGTGGTTTGAGGAGGAGAATTCTAAGTCGGTGGAATAGCTTGTGGAAAGGCCTCAAGGCAGGATGTTCCTGGAAAAATGAGGGAGGCCAGTGTTGCTGGAGTGAGGTGGGGGAGGTGGGGACGAGGAAGAAATGCAGTTGGAAGGGAAGGTCAGGCAGATGTCTTGGCAGGTGGCTTGTGGGTTTTTACTCTTTGACTTTGGCTTTCACTCTTCATTGCAATTGGGAGTCATTGAAGGTTTGGGGGAAAGGAGGACTGTGATCTGATAATAGCTTTTAAAAGAATTACGCTTGCTGCTCCTTTGAGCTTAGGCTATAGGGAGCGAAGGCAGAAGTTAGGAGGCCAGTTAGCGGGCAGTGGTAGTATCCCAGGGGAGAGAAACTGGAGGCTCGTGCTGGGCTCATGGTGGAGGTGATGAGAAGTGGCCAGATTCTGGTTGTTATCTGAAGATAGAACGAGCTCTGTTGTGAGATGAGAAAAACAGGAGTCAAGAATGACTCAAAGCTTTTGGCTTCAGCACTGGAAAGTCAAGTTGGTATCAACTATAACAAGGGGGAGGATGAAGCATGAAATAAGTTACTGCGGGGAAATATGACAGCTTTTCTCAGTTCTCTCAGGGGATCTCTGAGTCTGGATGTGTAACCCTATTTGGATATAATCAAGAATTTAAATTTAGGGTCTTTTGGATTGCACAGCCTCTGCACCCCACTTACACAGAAAAGTTTCTTGGTTCCCCCGACGGCTAATAGATGCCTCTATGTGACTCCTTTACAGTTTGTACCATTTCTGAGCATGCATTTTAATTATAATTTTATGATATTTGTGTGATTATTTGCTTAATTACCATTTCCCCCTACAAGGTTCGAAGTGCAGTGACCACATATGTCTGTTTCTGCTTCTTCTTCCCCCCTGCTGGATAGACCTGGCACAGGATAGGTTTCTAATAAATGCTGGTTAAAAAAGGAATAAATCAGTGAGATTTTTAGGGGCCTGACAAGACCCTCAAGAACCCATAATTTTTAATCTCTTGGACTGCGTAAGTGCCCTGGGGTTCTTTAACTACTCAAAATGTTTTAGGTCAGGGATTTTTATGTGTTAAACCCAGGCAGCTGCAAGTGTCCCTGTCCTAACAGACACAGCTACTTGTGGCTGGGAAATCACAGGGCCTAGGTATGTACCTCTTAAGGGAGCAAATCTGCCTTGCCTACCTTGCCTCTGTGCCTGATGACTCTGCCACTCACACTTGCTCTCATTCTTTCTCCTTCAGAGCAGTCTTGACGGTCTTCACACTTGCACATCCACTTGGAGGCATCAAAAGGAAGGGGCAGTAGCTCTGCAACCCACCCCAACCTTAGGCTTCTGCTCCCAGAGCAACCCGAAAACCCAGTCAGGGCTCTGGGTCACTTATGTCTCCCAGCGCTGATCTGGGAGCATGCAAACATATGAGAGATTTTAGTAAGGAATATGCCTTCTCACTCTCCTCTATCTCAAAGTTATCACCTTCTGGTTTTCTTACACCTATGTTAAACAACCTCTGGCTCTTCATTTCATTCTCACCCTTAAATTTACTCTAATGCAGGGTTTTTCAACTTCAGCACAATTGACACTTTAGGCTGGATATGCCTTTATTGAGGAGGGCTGCCCTGTGCATCGTAGGATAGTCATAAGTTGTAGGATCTCTGGCCTCTATACTCTCAATGTCAATAGGACTTTCTTAGTTGTGACAACCAAAAACATCTATAGATATTGCTAAATGTCACCTGGGGCAACATTGCCCTGGTTGAGAGCACTGGTCCAATGGGTGGCTCTCTTTCGTGGACTGCTCTTGACATCCTACTCTATAAGGTCTCATTTCTCTTGCTCTCCCCTACTTCATCTCCCTAACTGATTCTGTTCTTTTTTTTTTTTTTTTTTTTTGCATTGATTGGAAGAGAAGTGTTGGCCTCCACCAGCTGCTTCAATATGTAGCCCTCAAAACTGCAATTATAATCACCATCAATCCCATCCCAGCCTTCGATGTGAGGATAGTGATGTTCCTTTATATATTGTATGAACTTTCACCTATTATATATATATAATCATGTCTTTATTCAGTGTTTTCTTTGTTAACTTAAGGAATGTTTTTTGTTGATTATAATACTGATGACGGAAAGCTCATAAAAGTTGTTAGACGCCAAAATAGTCTTTGGCAGAAAATCCTGGGAAACTCCCGGACTAGTGGGAAAATTACTGGGTTTTGTATGATATAACAAGCCTTTGCAAATCTTAGGAAGGGGATTGTTAGCTAGGTTGCAAATGAGGAAACTAATTAAATAAAATTTGTTATGAAACGGTACATAAAATGAATGGTTAAGAAAAGATAGAAATCGATCTCAGTTTTCCACATTATAAACAGAGAAACAGGAGCCCAAATAAAGTTAGAGTCTGAGAAACCCTCAAGAAACCAAATATAATTCCCTCATTTAAGGAATAGCAAAATAACAAAACAGAGGACAAAGAGAATAATTGCTTTGCCTAAGGGACATAAATAGCATCAGGGTCTCAATTTGAACTCAGATCTGATTCTCTGGTCTGATTTATGATGATGTTTCCTCAATCCACAGCAAAATGAGAAAAATAAGGACAATATAGACAAGCTTTTTAAAATGTAAATTAGTTACATTTTAAAATAGTTACATTTTAAAAACTGTCCTTTATTTTGAGATTTATGTCCTTCTACCTTTGTGTGTGTGTGTGTGTGTGAGAGAGAGAGAGAAAGAGAGAGAGAGAGAGAGAATATTGTCTCTATTGAGAAATAATGGCTCTAGAGTATTTGGAGTTTTGGGGGTTTTTTCTTAATGCTCTTATTTTGGCAATCTAAAAGCCATTCACCACTACCACCACCACCCTCTTTAAAAAAAAAAAATCGGGGAACTACTGATATAGAGTCTTTATGTCCAAGAACCATAGAGATTTTCTTGTTCCTAGAGAGCAAGGCAAGATGCACAGGCCTGTTAGGTGAAAGAAGATGGAGGCCCTCAGATGAGAATTCCCCAAAAGCAGTGGCTGCCCAACAACCCAGACTTGGCCTTCTCTGAAATTGTCTTTCTTTCTTCCATTCTTTCTGTGTCTCTGTGTCTCTGTGTTGCCGTGTCTCTCTCTCTGTCTCTCTCTGTCTCTCTCTGTCTCTCTCTCTCTCTCTCTGTCTCTCTCTCTGTCTCTCTCTCTCTCTGTCTCTCTCTCTCTCTCTGTCTCTCTCTCTCTCTCTGTCTCTCTCTCTCTCTGTCTCTCTCTCTCTCTCTCTCTCTCTCTCTCTCTCTCTCTCTCTCTCTCTCTCTCTCTCTCTCTCTCTCTCTCTCTCTCTCATGAATCAAGACTTTCCAGAGTCCTTGGGACATGACGTCTGATATGAGATACCTCTGAACCAGCAAGGTGGCTATATCTGGTCTGAATCAGACTCCTAGGTGTCTGTGACTGGTGTGAATATGGGCTGGACTTGGATCCACCCAAATGCTCTTTCCGGCTGTGGCTTACCTTAGAATGAAAAAGCATTAGGATATTAATTCTCCAATTTTCTTAAGCCTTCTGCTTAAGAAATTAATACCAAGATCAGAGGAAAAACTTGTTGATTATTATAGAAGCTGGACTGAAATGGCTCCTCCTTTGTCTCGTTAGCTCCTAGCTCACTCTTGCCTCCAGGAAACAGTAGGCCCAAGTTACTAGAAAAGTCTACTGGGCTTGAGTCTTCACCTACATGTCCTGGTATAGCAGTTTAACCAGACTATCAGATTCCACACTTACATCTTAGAGGCTTCTGAGGACATATTAATCAGAAGAAATGAGTGAAATTGCAGCCCAATCCCTCCCCACCTCATAGTTGAAGGTTGGTATACTGTGACCACCCTTCAAATCACTTGGCTGACAGCTGCCAACCAGCATAGAAAGAAAGATATGAAGGGTTTTCAAAGAGGAAGTTGATAGCAGGACATCTCAGGGATCCACAAGATTTTTCAAAGAAAAGGGAAATCAAAAAAGGAAAAGTATGTGGTCAACAATCATCTGGATATCTCCATCTTCTAGTTGAATTTCTTTACATTCAATTCCCACAGTGTGTAAGGGGCCCGTGTGTAAGTGGGCTAGACTATTCTAGTAAGGTTATCTCCATCCAAGGCTGGAGCTGCCTTTACATTTAGGATATTTTTTGGACTGTTTCAGGTGGTATCACATAAGCTCACGTGGAAATATTTGCAGATCTAGGAAGAAGGGAACTAGCAATTATTGAGCTGCTTTCTGAGAAGCCATCTTAGAAGCTATGTGTGCTTTTCATTTAATCCTTGCAACAATCCCCCATGGAGAGTATTATTATCCTCATTTTACAGATAAGGAAACAGCTGCTTAGAGAAGTTAGGTAACTTGCTCCGCCCCATCACAGGGCTATAAAGAAAACAGAACTGATACTCATACCCAGATCTTCCTGTCTCTGCAGTGATCTTTTCACAAGATGTGCAACAAGGCATGTGGACAGCCCACATACTCAGGAGATGGAGAAAGGGAGCCCAGTTTCTGAGCCATCATGGGATACAAGGAAAATCTAGGGGATAGAGGCAAAAAAAAAAAAAAAAAAGCACATTATAGGCAGAGTGATTTTCAATACATAGGATGGCATTAACCTGTTCGGAAAGACCAGGCTTCTTGTGGGCCTCTGTCTCTGAATCCTCTACTAGAGAGATGCACTAGACAGAGAGGCACTGGAAAGATAGGCATTTGTATTCAATAAAAGATAAATTTAGATTCAGGGTTCATCAAGGTGAACATTAATGAGCTTATAATTCTAGCAGTTTCCGGGGTCACGAAATATGTAAAATTGTGTGACGCATTTATTATAGAATTAGTATTCAGTTGATTCATGCTTTCATTTCAGATAATTAATATTAACTGAGGTCAGATATATATTTAGAGGTAGAATAAAAGTATACCTAATGAGATAAAAAAAAAATAACTTCTTTTTTAAAAAAGCATCAAATCCTTGGGATCCAACATGTGCGATTTTGTGACAGCTCCGGAAATCCGCTGGCTTCTGACTGGGATCTGAAGATTGTTTACATTCCACTGGAATTCCTGGGAAAGTCCAGAGCTCTGCGTGCTTTGAAAACAATGGCTTATGGAGATCAACTTCCCAACTGCGAGTGAGAGGAGAGAAGGCTTGAGAGGGTCCTGCTGTCCGGACTAGGCCAGTACTGCATTCCTCAAACCCTTGCCTGGTTCTAGCCCTTGAGCTACAACTAAATCTGGTTCAGAGCTCTGCAGACTCCTGCCTGCTGAGCCTCAGCTGTGCTTGGAAGAAGATTGCTGCTGCACCTCTTGCCATCAGTAGCAATAATTGCTGACAATTTTTACGAATCTTCAGAGTCACAGCCATTCCCTGGACAGGCTGGATACGCATAAGGTGTGGCTATCTCTTTCATTCACTCAGGAGTCAAGGAAATAGTTCACCTTAAGCTATATTCAATCCCTCCTTTTTTGCAGAAGAGGAAACTGAGGCCCTGAGAAGTTGAGCAATTTTGTAAAATTACCTAGTTGGTTAGTGGCAGGGTCAAGGCAAGGAGCCAAGCTTTGTTTATTCAGCTTATATCAACCATGCCTTATGGGAAGAAAGAGCAGTATCTAAACTAACAGTTTCTGTGAGGAAAGGAGGGATGAATACGGAGGTAGGTCTACCCTTCAATTTTGTTCAGTTATCAACTTCTTAAGAAAGGGAACCTGATTCTCAGTTTAATGTTAATTGTAACTCTAAGAACCAAGCATGGAAATATTGTTCCTCCCGCCAGGGGGTTGATTTAGGGATGGATATGTGCTTTAGTTCTGGTCAAGCAGATGTGACAGAAAGTTTGCTGTTGGGTTTGGAATATTTTTGAAAACAGTTGTTCTTCCCCAAAGGTTGTCATCTCTGGATGTAATGCCTGGAACTGGAAGCTGGCCTGTTGATGCACTGAGGCCAACAGGAAAGAGTGTTATTAAAAACCCTGGGTCCTTGATGTCATCACTGAGCTACTGAAAAACCAGACTCGAAGGTCCTGCAACAGCACTTGTCAATATGTGAGCTGATAATACTATCTTGCTGTTTTTCAACCAGTTGAATTAGGTTTTCTAATACTCGCAACTGAAAACATCCCTCAAAAATATTTGAAGTTTTAGTGACAGAATAATTACTAGGGTTTCCATCTTTGGATTTCTATTTTCTCTTTTAAAAAGTAGGGGAATGGGAGATTTGAAAAAAAAAATAAAAAATTAGATAACAGGGGGGCCCAGTTTAATTCCATGGCTTTGTGCAGTAGTACATTGTCAAATGGAAAAAAAAAATCACAAGAAAAAGAAAGTTCATCTGGACTCTTTTGAGTGTCTTTGGGTTAAAAGCAATGAGGGCATGATGATCAGAGTCATTGAGGAGCTAAGGAAGGCAAAGAACTATAATCAGATTTTTTTTTTTTTTTTGAAAAATCTGTGATAGTGTAGAGTCTAAGCTAGAGGAGAGAGACTGAAGAAGGAAGGCATGAAATCCAGATTTTAAACTAAAGTAGGCCCAGGTATTTGAGGAACAGAGACTGTATAGACCATCACATTTGGATTTACAAGTTCAAACACCTATTTCTGAATCCCTTGTCAGATTGGAATGCAATGTTGTTGTAGAAATACAGTCCAGTGACCAAAAGAAATTGTTAAAAGATTACTTTAGACCTTGACTTGAGTGGTTTAAAAACAAAATAAAATTAAAAAAAAAAACTGTTAAAGGATCCAAATACAAAACCACAACCACTCTTATAATTTCCTTTCTCCCAAAGCACTCCACCCATAGGCTGCTTCTCTCTGCAGTGTGCTAAATCTCTTCTCAATCCTCAGCCCCAAGTAACCATCTCTCCCGCCTACTCCACACTTTTCCTCTGCATCTCCAGCTCTCAAATCTCAGTCAGAAAGATTCCCTTTGTCAGGAGGAAAATGGCAGTAGTGATGAGTGAACTCTTCTGTAGGTGGGAAAAGGAGAGAAGGCTGAGATTGCTTCCAGATTAATGAGATTTTGTTCTACCATAATAGTTTCTCTCTTTAAACATATTGATTATTCAGGGTTGAGCCATCAATGTGAAATAAAAAATTTGAAACAATTATCTGAGTAATTTTTAAAAGGGAAGAAATTCACCAGCGTTACTTTTTTAAATAGATTTTATTTTCTAGGACAGTTTTAAGTTCACAGCACATTTTTTTGAACAGAGGACAAATGACCACTAAATGCATGAGGAAAGTTCCAAGTCAAGCATAACTTTGCTACGAAGGATTTTTATAGGTCATGAGATTTCTCAGAAAACAAACTGTGAGAAAATGACTTTGATGCTGCTATATGAACTTTATTGGATTGAATGACTATGGAATTTGAAGCTAAAAATTTATTGAGCTTTAAATCTCTGCCAGGTCTGTTCCAAGGACTCTACTTGTATTAATTCACTTAATCCTCATAACTACCCAATTATTATCACCAATTTGTGACTGAAAAGTTGTGAAACTCAGATAGTAAGTGGTGGAGTCAGCAAATGTTCAAATTCAATTTATTGGATTTCAAAGCCCATTTTTTTAAGCTCTAACTTTTGATGATCTTGTGCAGAAAGATTGAATTTGTCTTTCTCACTGGGACATGCTGCCTTCAGTAGAGGTGTAGGGGACATGGGGTTTGGATGCTGAGACGATGTCTAGCTGATGGGGTTAAGCCATGAGAAGCCTGGAGGCTCCAAATAGTCCATGCATCTTGCATCAACTCATATTGTCTAGATTCATGACATTCCTGTCTTTCATTTCATTTCTGTCAAATGTTCTTCTAGGAGAGATTAAGACATTAGGCCTCTGTTTCTGCCTAGATAAGTAAAGGAAGGAGCAGTGCTGCCCAAGGCTATTCTGGTGGTAGCAGTGAGAGTTAAAAGAACTTTCCCAAGGGAAGGAAAGAGCAAGTCAGAGGTACAAAGTCCAGCTGCCTGTCTGGAGAAAGGACTCTTACTCCACTGGAAAAATCTGGTTATATTATATCATGGTTGGAGAAGTGGCATTTTTCTTTCAAAGGGTACAACATAGCAATCATAATCTAAAAGGTTTCTTCTACAACGGTGAATGGGGCCTAAAGCTACTAAGCTATGACACTATATTCCTCCACCCATCCTCCCAACCTCATCTGCTCTTCAGGGCACTTCTGTGTCGATATTAAGATCTATATTAGTACAATTAGTTCTTCTCAATCTTTGGTTCCCTGAGACACTGGTCTCATAAATCACTAAACTCTCCAGTTCAGTGGCCCTTTGGTATGCATGGCTAGTCATAAGCTTTCCGTGAGGCTGGCCCCAAACAAATCATAAATGTTAGTGAATTCATGAGAAACATCAAAACTAAATGAGGAAGAAATAAGAAATAATAAACATTAAATAATCAGCTCAAAATTACTTTCCCAAGGTTTTTCTAAGTATTCTAAAAACATCAGGAGGGGAAAATTGTTTCCTGTCTTTTTCATTGCCAAAGAACTTTCTCCTTTAAGCAGTTCATTATCACAGCTTCCCCAAGGTTCTGAGACCAAAAAGCAACAAGAGTGGACGAAAGGGTAAACACTATGGGTAAAAGGTAACATCAGTCACTCTTCAGGAGTCTTATCATCTGCTCTCAACAGAGGTAAAGGCACTAAAAACATCTTTGACTCCAAGACATTTTTTTTTTGCCTTCATGTTTCTTGGAGGGGAGTTTCTCAGACATGTTTTCACCCTCAAAGAGTTGTTGATGTTTTTTTCCTGACCTTTCCACTTCAGTTATCTCCAAATGAGTTTCCACATTTCCACTGCAGTGAGAGTCTGTGCTTATCATTCTGCTCACATCTGTTCTGGCTACCACTTGGCATGGGATGTTGGGGAGTTCCATGCCCATTTCCTACAAGCCTCTGGTGTGCATCCACCTAAGGTCAACTGACGTAGCCCGGGAACAAAACATCCCATCTAGCTTTGACCTTCAATTGTCCACTAATATAACTTGCCTCCCTCTGCCTCTTAAAAATTAAGCATATAAATATTTTTCCCTTTGTAGATAATCTGGTCACTGAAAATGAAAGTCCTGTTTCAAGACTTGTGCTGCCAAATAAAACCAGGTATATATTGGTATATATTGTGTTATAATTTGACATTGTTGACACTCCTGACAAACAAAGAGCTTCCGTAGTCTATTGTCATGGGATAAAACTTAAACTGACTTAAAGAGTAGAAACTAAAGAGCAAATAAAAATGGGGGAGGCACTCTGACCTATGAGATGGGTACTCTAATAGGAATGGATTTCATATTTTAAAAATAGAACATATGCTTGTATTTTGGGAACAGACAATGTATAGACCATCACATTTAAATATATAAGTTCATGACCTTACCTCTGAATCCATCAAATTGGAGTCTGCCTTGTGTTTTCTTGGAATGGCAACATCATCACAGAAATATAGGCCAGTAATCAAAAAGAAATTTTAAAACTTTACTTAAAACTGTAAACTGAATAGGTGGTGAAGGGCTTTTCTTAAAGATGTTTAATAAAGAATCTAAGAATGTTCATTAAAAATTTCAACTTTCTTCAAAGGCTACTTTAAATTGGCATTTAAATATATAACACCAAACAACTCCTCTTGGAATGATCAAGAAGAATAGACAGATGATAAATGATAGATAGAGAGATGATAGGTCGATTGATCGATAGATAGGTACAGAGATATAGAGATATATGATGAATAATATATGTTCAGCTGTGAGTTAGAGCCAGACCTAAAAGAAAAATCCACAGAAACAAATTTGGATGAGTAAGTGAGGTCTGGAGTGCCCTTATTTCAACGGACTATCTCTTAAGACTGAAGAAATCCTCCAATTATGGAAGCATGTATGCCCCTCCTTTTTTTCCTGCTTCCTTTTTTGTCACCTGGGTGATGCACACTTGGGCCAGAGACTGACAAGTATACTTTGCCCAACAGAGAGGTTTAATTCCAGGCCTCTTAGGAGAGGTGGCCCGTGCTGTCCACATCAGGACCACCTTGAAGAAAACATAGCAACAATTGGAAAACGAACCAGAAAATGAGTGAAGTGAAAGTGAAATATGTAGTGATGAATGTTTAATGTGAACTGCTATCTTCTTTCAAAACAAAGTGTGGGCAAATTTTTAACTGTAGAAAGTAAAGAAATTCAAAAAAGCATTTGAGGAATCAAAACATTTTAGCTTAGCCCTGAATCTGGTAATGAAGGAAGGCTAGTGATTATGAAGGGCCCAACTCAAAATTGCCAAGCCCAAATTTGTTCCTCAACATTCCAGGCATTGTTGAAGGAATTCTGTTTTGGCTTTTCCGTTAAAGATTTCCATCTGGATTTCTCAGAGTTGTGTTCTCAAGAATGAGAAAAATTCCCCTGATGTAAAAGACGATTATGTTTCAGAACAGAAAGCTAAACATAAGGACTAAGTGCAAAGGTTAAAAATGTTTTTAGTGTTTTCTAAATATTTTTTAGAGTTAACACCTTTCCAGATGGAGGAAATGACCCAGAATGCAAATGTAACAGACAAGATATGACAACAACGGGGGATTTCTACTACCTCTATGGCCGGAATCATCCAAGCTTAAAGCAGAAGCCTGGTAAAATCTTGACTTACCTGGCTGGACATTGAATCTCTTCAAAGGGGAAAACAAACAAACTATAAGAAGAACTTCTCTCGTGAACGAATTATGAAAAATAAGTGATAACATGTTGATAAACTGAAGGGGAATGAGAGAAAGGCAAAGAGGACCTGCAGAAACATTTCCCGAAACCCACCACATATTATTCAAGGCATGTATAATATATTATCTCATTTATTGATCTTAAGAACTCTGTGAGATGTGAGAGTACCTCTATGAGGTTACCTCTGTGAGGTAATGCATGATTATATCCAGCTAGCCTGAGAGAGATTAAGGAACAGGCCAAAGGTTACCCAACAAGTTTGAGCAGGTGCAGGATTTAAGCAAAGTCCTGACTCAGAACAGAGTTTAGACCTACCACGTTGCTTCCTTGAGAAACTTGAGGAAAAATATCCATGTCCCCTGAAGAGTGGCAGACACTTAAATAAGACCTGGGAAGACATTACAGAAAAAGTTCAGTTAAAGGGCAGTGTAAGTCTATGACTTCTACTAACAAATAAAGATGACTTAAAATGTTCAGGTGACTAATGATCTCTGCAAATAACCCAGTAAAACTGAAGAGGTCAGCCCAGATGCCCATGTGACTCTCAAGGAACTCAGATCAGATTTTAGAAAGATACATAAGATAGATAACCTCATAATTAAGGAGAAATGTACAAGCGAGGTTGCTTACATCGAGAATTTGGAATGCTAAAGTTTATAGGAAGTGAGGCTTGTGAAAGGTGCTGAAGTGCAAAGCGGGGATTTGGGGTATGCTCAAAGCAGGAAGTAGAATGCAGAAGGCAAAGACCCACTCCAGGGGCAGATAGTGTGGTGTCAATAGAAAACAAGGAGAAAACCAGCTTCTATTTTGCTTCCCATTGTCTTCGTCAATGAGAATAATCTTTGTAGCTGCAATGTTGGATCAAACTCTGGTTAAAAGACTATTAAAACCCAATCACCTTAAGTAAGTTTGTCTGTTGGCCTAGATTAATGAACTTTCTGAGAGAAGTTTCCAAAAAGGTCACATTGCTATAATAATCTGTGACAGTGAAGAATGGCACAGGCTCCATGAACGTGGAGTTTATCCTATGCTATCCTAATTTCCAAAGGGAAAGAAGATGAAATCTATGAACCACAGTCCAGCAAGCTTGTCTAAGAGATTTTAGGAATCAGCATAGATTCACTACAAACAGTCCATATTAGACTTCTCTCATTTATCTATAGTTTTCTCATTCGGATTGACCAATGGAAGGCTTTTGACAGACCACAGCAACAGTATTTAATATTCTTAGAAATGAGAATAAAAGATTTGGATGAGAATATAATCAATTTTCTGCATTTGTAACTAGTAAGAGACCATACCCATGGAAATGCTGCTGATGAAATCATGTCATCCTGGAGACAGATCTCCAGGAGGTTTCAACTGTAGTTTTATCCTATTTAATATTTCTTTTTTAATTAATAAGGGCCGAGCTGGCTTTGTAATGAAAGTTGTAGATGATTTAAGATTGAGAGAAATGAATGAAACATCAGACAGAGATATCAGATTTAGGGTCCAAAAAGCAACTTGCTGGATTAGAACAATGACTTGAATCCAACAAGAAAACATGCAATATGGTTAATATAAAGTTTTACACTTAGATAACAAGGTGAGCTTTACAGGTATGCATGTTCAAATAGTAGCTCATGCAAAGAATACCTTTGGGGGGGCGTTGACTCCAAATGAGTAGAGGAGCTGCTAAAACTTTGACAGTCATTTTTGTTTAAATTAAAGGAATACAGTTCATGGGAAGATAGAGTTAACAGATTTTCTGTTCTACTCAGGTTAGAATAAACCTTGCAAAGGGTGTTTCATTTGTGGGTGCGCACTCCAAAAAGGACAGTGATAATTGGGAACATGGCCAGAAAAGAGGGACAAAGATGGGAAACCGTTAAAGGAACTGAAAACGTTTGGCTTGAGAAGAAAAAATAATAAGGATGGGGGTTTTGTCTATACAGTCTTAGAGGTAGAACAAAGGCCAACTAGGTAGATTTGGGGCCAACTCTTAGGAAAAACATTTTAATCATTACAGTTGCTCAGCCAGAACTGTGTGATTCTGCGCACTCTTCCTCTTCAAATACAGGTTGGACAATCACTTGTTGAGAAGGAAGGACAAGAGATTCTTGCCTTAAGGTTACATCATCCCCAGTGGCTAGTCATCCAGCTTTTTCTTAAACATTTCTTGAGAGAGGTCACCACTTAATGATATTGCCTACACATTTGAATAAAAGCTTATTAAATACTACTCTCACTTTTTAGATTACTACTGGTCTTAGATAATTGTTATGATGATGTTCAGAATTTGGAACTGTCCTTTGGATTCGATCTAGATGAAGTCTTTCCTCCATTCTCCACTGCAGCTACCTACTTCAGACCACTGTCATCTCTTGCCCAGAATACAGCAATTCTTTCCCAAATGTACTCTCCCAGACTTTAGTTTTATGTTTCTTTGAATGCGCTTATCACTCTGGCCACAGCATTACTTCTTAAACACATATTTTGTCAAGTCAGTACCATCCATGAGACCTTTAATGATGTATTTTCTTCAACAAATTCATGGTATAATCTGGTGGAAATAAGTGGGAAGGGAAGGAGTGGGCAAGTTTGTATTCAAAGAAACTCAAAAGGCCTAACCACAAATTGGAATGTTTGGACCCCGATTGGATATAGATTTGCACAGACCAACTCCAAACATTTTTATACATTATAATAGAATTCTTTGAATCATTTCTTAGGCTTCTGCCCAATCCCAACAAACCGTTTCATTTTGCCTTTCCCCATAAACAGTCCAAAGCAGATGTTCTTCATCTCTATAAGCAAAGATGCAGCTAGAAGCACGAATTTGACCCATCTATCTGACTGATTACTTAAGAGTCTAGTGGAAGTTGTTATCATCTCCACAGGCCATTGCTCCTAATGCTCTATTCAGATTTAAGACACAGCCTTTTAGTATAGAAGTAGTATAGTCAATTCTTGATTATCTGCTAATAGATGAAAGCTGATGCAAATGTAATTAACTGATGGATCCTTTGCCTAGCATGTTCCACTGTCTAAAAACCTGGCTTAAAATATCAAAAAAAATAGGGAGATGATGAACTGAGAACCTTATTTTTTTTCCTTTTGATAATTGCTTCTAAACTGCATCTTTTAAATCAGTTATTCTTAACTAAGAGCTTTACCCCGCCACTCCTTCCCCAATTATTTTTTAAAGTTGGAATTCTCTATAGGTAGATAAAATTCTGGAGCTATGGGATTGCTGCTCCATGGACCAAAGAAGCAGACTATAAAGCACGTGGCTTGAGAGAAGCAGAGGGAGATATGAAAAGGGACGTCTTAGAGTTTTCCAAACCTTGTTATGGCAGCTTCCAGAGGCCTGGCTGCCATTCTCCTCTTGGAGTTCTTAAGATATACCTCTATTCTTATAATAAATCCATTCTTGTTGATAAGAGAAAGAGAAATAAAAGAAAACCAAAACGAGGCCTAATCATTATCTGTACATCTTTCAAGCTCTTGTTTCTAGAAAACTTCTCTTATCACATCAGCATGAGTAATGGTATCTTCTCAATTCCTATTAATGTTTATTATATATTCTACTCTCCTAGCTCTTATCATGGACTGCATGCATTGTGAGTTGTGTTCATATATCCCTGATTAGATTACACATTACCTGAGAGCAGAGATTGTTGTCTTTTACTCTTTTGTATTGCCCAGTGCACCAAGAGAAGCATATGATAGACCTCAATAAATATTTATTGGTTGGATGAGACTGATGAGACCAAGTTGTTGAGTGATTGAAGTTACCTTGACTTGTAATAAAACGATAAAGTCTAACCATGTAAAAAATACAAATGAAACAATACAATAACCCTAGGGGGGGATCCTAGATTATGTTCTAGTGTAGAAACAGTTTTAAAAGACCTCCTAAAAGAGTGTGTAAGCCTGGATTAGCCACCCAAGAAGGTAGAATGTTTGACCAGCTTAACAGATGTAATTACTTGATGACTCACTGGTATATGCCATATAATCTGCCTGTTCAGTTGCCTAATTTTCATATGTTGACAATTATCTATCCTAAGTCTTTCCCCACTTACATAACTCAGAAGAGTAAAGAACTTACTGTACAAGTACAGGTTTGGGGAACTCTGACTTGGTAGGCATTCTTGTGAAAGAGAGCTGGGGCCTTTACTTGATGTCAAGCTTAACATATGTCAAGGGCTTTGATTTCTTAAAAAGGCTAATGCAATCTTAGACCAAACTAAGCAAAAAAATTACGTTAATTTAGAGTCAGGTGTTTTGGTTTCAGAAGTCCAATCTCTTGCATAGTATTGGACTTTTGCTATCTTGAATCATCCAGGGTCTCCTTCAACCCAGTTAGTGACCTCTTAAACAGTCCTTTCATGTAGCAGAGCTTATTTATTAGAAAATTCTTTAGTATCTTACATCTTTATCTACTATCTACTTCCCTGGCACCCTCACTTGTGGAGTTTCATTCTACCCTTTGAGCTACATAAACCAAATCTCACTCTCCACCTGCATCAAAATGGAAAGGCAGCTATCATCCTCCTACCCTTCAAGCCTGGACTTAACATCTCTCTGGTTCTCTCTTTCCCTTTTAAAAGACCTTTTAAAGAGAAAATGAGAGGACAGTACAAAGAGTTTCCACATGTCACTGTCCCCACACACGAACAGCCTTCTCCACTATCTACATCTCCCACCAGAGTGGAACATTGGTTAATATTGATGGACCTACACTAACACATCATCATCATCCAAGAGCCATAGCTTGCCTTATGGTTCACTCTTGGTGTTGTACATTCTATAGGATTGGATGAATGTAAAACGACGTGTATTCATCAGATAATAAATACTATAATGCATATAGAGTATTTTCACTGAAGAAAAAATCCTTCGTGCTATTCCTATTTATCGTCAATGCACCCCATCCAAACCCTTAGCAACTGCTGATGCTTTTACTGTCTACATAATTTTGCCTTTTTCAGAATGTCATGTATTTGGAGTATGCATTTTCTGTGTGGACATAAGTTTTCAATTCTTTGGGGTAAATACCAAGGAGCATAATGATTGGATTACAGTGAGAATGTGTTTTGTTTTGTGAGAAACCACCAAACTGTTTTGAACGTGGCTGTAGCATTTTGCATCCCACCAGCAATGAATGAGAGTTCCTGCTGTTCCACATTCTCGGCAGGATTTGGCATTGTAAGTGCTCTAGATTTTGGCCATTCTTACAGGTATGTAGTGGTAGCCAATTCTCCTCATCATTCTCTAATCATATGGTTTTCAGATTCCTCATTGTTCTTGCCCTTCTTGGGAAGCCCTATTTTTGAAGATGCTGAGGCTCAAAGAGATAGATTATTTGCTCAAAATCATACAATCAACATCACAGCTGAAATTTTTGTTCATTGTTATTTGTAATGAATTGACTTGTGAAGTAACATTTTTTTTTTTTCTGTAAATGTTGCTGTACAATAAAACATCAAGGAGCCCAGGGCTGTGGGAAGAATTCCAGGCAACTTCTAAAATTTCTTTATCTTTCAAATGCTTTTTAACCAAAAGGATTCAACAGATGTGAAGGAAATCTGTATTGTTTCTGCTTCTTAGTTAACAAAAATGATAGCTTTTGAAGAGTATGTTAAGCTTATACTAAGAATATGCTAAGCTTTTTCAGACCTAAGAAATTCAAAGCAGGTAATGAGCATACTAGATTTCTAATGTTTGATATCCTGTTAAAGATGATCATACACATTTCCTATATACCTGGTAAATTGTTTCTCTATCAGAACTTCTCTTTCTTAAGAATATGTAATCACCATACACAGTCCTGAGAAACAGCTGGATACCATACTATGTATTTGTCCAAGACAGTGAAGCGTACGTAGTGATCTCTGCATTTGTTTATTGTGAATGGTAAGATTTATGAATTGCTGAGCCAACCTCACCAAGAATCCTGGAAATGAGCAATTCTGATTGACTGATTTCCCCCTAAGGTCAGCTCTAGGTCATCGCATTCTGAGTCTTTATGCCACTTAGTCATGGTGGGAATGATAGTTGATCTGGATTTCCCCATTGACATTTCCACTTTATTAGCTCTGAAATATATAGTGTGTGAGTTCTGTTTCATTCTAAACTTAAGTAGCAGGAAACTTATGCTTTTCTTCTCAAACATACTCCGTCAAATTTATAGAGGTCAGAAGTCCCAGTAGAATTATACACCAGACATTTCTGGCTTGTGATTCACCCATAAGGACTGTGTGTGCCCCAGTATACAAATTTTTCACAGGCCCCAGGATACTACAAATTAAAGCTATTTATTACTAATTTAAACTAATTGGACAAAGAATAGGCTAAATTAGTAAAATCTTTTTATTATATACTTAAGAAAACATTTTAATTGTAATAATTTCACTTACAAAAAATCACAAGAATAATACATGAAATTCTTGTATGTATTTTACCCAGATTCACAAATTTTTAACATTTTATCACATTTGTTTTATCATTCTATTTATCCATATCTATATTTTTTATTTTTTCTGCACCATTTGAAGGGCTGCACTTTTACACGTCTCTTTACCTCTTATTACTTCCTGAATAGTTCCTAAAAATAAGCTTATTTTCTTACGCAACCACAGTACAGTCTTCAAATTTAGGACACTTAGTTAACATGAATTCAATACTTTCATCTAATCTACCATTCATATTTTTTTCAATTATTCTAATAATGTCCTCTATAATATTTTCCCATAGGAACCAGTGCAGAACCATGTATTATATTTTGTTGTCTAATTTTTAGTCTATCTAAATCTGGAAGAGTTTCTTAGTCTTTTCTTTGACTTTCATGACAAAGGCTAATCATTTTATAGAAAATTTCTCCATTTGGGTTAGCTGATGTTTTCTCATGATTAAATTCAGGTTATGCATCCCTAGCCAGAAAAGTACATAAATGATGCTGTGTCCTTCTCAGATATCCTAGGTAAAAGATATCCATCTGCTCGTCCTTCATGATATTAATTTTGATCACCTGATCAATCTGTTGTCTGTTTGCTTCACTGTGTTTTCTATTTTCTCTCTGGTAACTAGTAAGCAATCTAGTTACAAGGACAGGGAAATTCGTTAAGCCAATCCAAATATCCTGCTCCTCATCATAGTTTTCTTCTTAAACACGATGATTCTTGCCTTAACCAAGCCTTGCTATGATGGTTGTAAGATGTTCATTTTCCATGTCAATAAGTCTCTCCATGTTTGTCAGTAGGTGTTGTTTTCTTCTATAAGAAATGCCTTTCCCTCTTTTTCTCCTTCTACCCCTTCCTGCCTCCCTGCATCCTTCTCTTTTCCCTATCTATTATTAGTATGGATCTATAGATTCCAGTTTTATTACATGGACTATAGTCCATGACTGTCATTGTTAATTTTATGCTAAATTTTCCCAGATTTGACGAGTTGTTTCCCATTTAAGCTTGCCTCTGTATAATTTTGCTATATGCTCCCATTATTATTTTTAAAACATGTTCTTGTTTTCTAGTTTAACAAGATGCTCCAGATTGATCAGTACGTTCCCTGCCTTGGCACTGGAATTGGCTGTTTCCCCAAGAATTTCTGTTTCCTTTTAATGGGAAATGATATTTAGAAACCAGGATCAAGCACTAGACAAGCTCATTGCTACTGAGGTGTCTTTGTCTCCAGGCCCTTTCAGAGGACAGACGTGCATATAAATGCACACAAAGACACACACACAAGTGGTTGTTTATATTATATATAATAAAAATTTTGAAGTTGTGCTGGTGTCTTCAATATCAACCTCACTCTCAAGGTCTTTTTTTGCCTTCTTCCACTCCATCTTTGTATTTCCGTTCCTCCATCATGAGAATCCTGACTTCTGACTATGTCAAGATACTGACCCGTCTTCTCAGTCCTACACCACACAAAGTACAATTTCAAAATTTTTATACCCAATCACTAAGTATATCAAATCTGCACAATGATAGTGGAGATGTACAACCCCATTAAGATGCATTTGCAGTTCTTTATTTTTTTCCCTTAGAGTAAGGGTTTATTATTGAGGTATTGTGTCCTAAAAGTTACTTGAATTAGTTCCCAGACACCACCTCTTCTTGTAGTCATGTTTTCCATTTCCAAAAGGCATACTCAGAAAAGTATCACTTCTTTCCCTATCACTTTCATCTGGTTCTTCTTTACCCCTTGCAGATAATTAATCGCATTATTTTCTGTTTTTTCTACCTGTGTTTTTTTCCAAAAATGAACAAATTTATGTGTTTTCTTATATCTTCTTGCTTACAGAAAATATAATTTATTGTATATACTCTTGGAATTTGATTTTTTTTTTAATTTAATATCTCCTGAAGTTCATAGGATTTTTTTTTTTTTTTTGCAGTGGTTATCGGTTATATGAACTATTCCCAGGCATTCAGGTAGTTCCAAATATTTTGCTATTACAAATAATGCTGCAGTTAAGAAGCTTGTACCTGTGGATTTTCATATTTTAAAGGCTTATCTTCAAAGTAAATTCTTTGATTGCTGTATATTTGTTAGATATTTACAAAGCCCACTTCATGGGGATGTGCATCTCCACTATTATTGTGTGAGAGTGTATACTTGCTCTAGTCTCATCAGCAAAGTATATGGTCAAGCTTTTGAATATTTGCTAATTTGATGGGTGAGAAATAGTATCACTGTGTGGTTTCAATTTTAATTTTTCATGAGTGAAACTGTGCATGTTTTCATATGTTGAAGAGCCATGTTTATATCTTTTCTGGGACCATTTTAAATCAGGATTTTCAATATTTTTTTCTCAACTTTTTAAAGTTCTTTACGTAGTAGGGATTTAACCCTTTAACTTTTATAAATACCTCAAATATTTTCTCCTAATTTGTTAATTACCTTTTAACTTTGCTTATGATTTTGTCTTTTAAAAATTTTTGGTAATCGAATTACCAAACAAGTACTTCTCTTGTGTCTGGATTCTGAGTTATATTTAGAAATCTTCTACCTACACTCAATTTTTTGAGGAATTCATTCTTATCTTCTTTTAGTACATGTATAGTTATTATGTTATATTTAGATTTCTAATTAATTGGGGCAAATAGTTATATGCATGAGAAATGGACACAATTTTACCTTTTTAAGAAATGTCTATTCAGTTGCCTCAGTACCTTTATTAAAAAGTCCATTTGTGCCCCCAGAGATTTGAGACACCACCTTTAGCATATCCTAGATTATCATATGAGTTAGGTCTTTTTCTGAACTTTATATTCTATTCAATCTGTTCATGTACCAGTACCATAATGCTTTCAATGCCAGGGATTTACAATACATTTTATTATCTGCTATGGCTAGTCTCTCCACTCTTTCACCACCACCATACCTCTCTCTATTCAATGTTTTCTTAGCATGTTTATTTTTCCATATGAAATTTAGCACTAATTTGCCTATCTCCAGAAAGAAAAGGGAAGTTTGTTGTTTTATTGGGAGTGCATTAAATTTATAAATTATGTTAGAGAGTACTGACATCTAAATATCATTGAGACATCCTAAACAGAAGACAGATATATATTTGTTCAACTCCTTTTTTGTATCTTTTGGAAATGTTTACAATTTTCTTCATTTAGTTTTGACCCTTTCTTGTTAAGTTTCTTTCTAAATATTTTATCTTTCTTATTGCTATTGTGTTTTGTTCTTCCATTATATTTTCTTACTGGTTATTATTTGCATACATGAAACCTATTAATTTTTGCAATCAATAAACTATTTAAAAATATAAGTAGTATCATTGCTTATTAGTATGTAGTCTAATTTTTAATGCTTCAGAGTTCACAAAGTTTTTTGCAGTACACATTTCAGTTAACATATACAATAACAAAATCTAGCAAAACAAAATACCTCTGAATGGAATATATGGCTTCGATGAAATGATCTATAACTAGTATATTAATTACATGTCATTTCTAATGAATATAATCATTACTAAACAACTTTTTAAAAATACTTTAAAGTTATCAGTTTCAACAAATTGTACAAGAGACAATTATGAAAAACTAGCTTTTAAATGAATGAACATTGTTTAGAACATTTTAGAGAGTATATATAGGAAGGAATGTATGACTCTGGAGAAGGCAGCAGGTCTTCTCCAACCTCAAGTGTGAACATCCAAGCAGATTGAAATGTGTTATCTACTTGAATTTATCACTGCCCTTGTGGGTGCAATGATATCAACAGAAAAGGATTATTTGTGGCAGCTTCTGCCTCTCTAAAATAGGAAAGATATGACTTAGAAAATTTGGGATAAAAGGATATTCAGAATTTTTATCCTTCCACATCAGTCAGAAATTCAGAAGCTGACAAAGCCTGACAGGACAATAAAAGAAGACGATTAGAGTTCCTCTTCCCAATCCCAGAGCTCATTAATGATTTCACGTGATCATACACAAAACAAAGGAAAGTGCTGAAAAAAGATTTATACAATGATACCAAGGCAATCGGAGAGACTAAAGAGACAGCATGTGTTCATATGCTGTTTCCTTCCCCTTGATAAGAAGGTGTTGGAGTCATTTAACCATCTGTGTCCAGCCAAGACTCCAGCTTCATCACTTCCCACTCCACAGTAGTAGACTCAGGTTGCATGTAACAAGCTAGTCTGCACCAAAGGGCATTAAGTAAAGGATATTAATGTATTTCATGAAATACAACAAAGATGTAAGCCCTAGCTCCTGAAATATCCAGGAACTTCTTCCGCAAAACGAAGTTCCATTCCTCCACCATTAGCAGGGCTCAGCTCCCAACAAGTCTGTGTTCTAAATTCCAAAATCCTGAGAAAATTTAAATCACCAAGCCAGTATTTCCCTTAGACTTGGGCAAGGTAGACCTCTGCCTTAGGCTCCATGCTTTAGAAGACCCTGCAAAGTGTAAATCCATGAAAAAAATAAACTTATTAAAGAACATATGTGTGTCTTTATCACTGGGACCCTGTTTGTAGTTTTTGGTGGGATACAAGCTGTATCTTAAATCCTCAGGGAAGCACTTCTCTGTGTGTTTTGCCACAGGACCTGGAGGAAAGGTACCTACATATCTGGCTACTGAGAAACACTTCGCAATGTTAAGTAATTAAGATTACTTTTAAATTTGTATATACGTAGATTCATAACATTGGTTAAGTATAATATTGGCTCTTTTCATTGGCAAATGGTTGGATATTGAATCTTAAAATCCCAAATAGTTTGATTTTTATAAAATAATATGATTTTATCAATCACAAAAATTTTTAAATTCACCTTGATTTTATTAATTTTGATTAAAATTATAGTACCAAGTTAATTACAATTTGTATTTGCTTTTTAATTTTGGTAGGTGATTTAAAATACTTTAAAAGAAAAAAAAGCTTTTTTAGAGAAAACATGTCTTAAATTTTATAAGTTTTATAAGACTACTTCTAAAGAATTTGACATTAAGTTAAAATTTTTAGTATCTATTTCATTGCAATTTTGGATGGAAATATGTTAAAATTACATTTAATTTAAAATTTTTTCTGGTTGGTCTTTAGGAGTGACTACAAGTCAAAATCATGAAAAAGTAGAAAATACAGATGTAAACTCAAATAGAAACTAGAAATGATAATCTTCAAAGTGGCTGTTCTTTTCTAAATTTTAAACTCATAATAAAATTGATCGCATACTTGTTGAACATAACTCTCATAAAACTTATGAATGAGATATAATAAATTCTATATTTATTCAACTGTTAATTACTGATCAAAACAAGAAAATAAACAACAAAATTGTTTAAGTCAAATCCAGAACCAGAATACAAAAGATGAAATTCCTGCAACTGAAGATTATTTAAGAATTCATATTGGAGAATATGAATATTTTTAAATGAAGATTTGCCAAGGTTAGGTATTTCTATTAATACCAAAACCCAAAAACATCAAATGCAACTCTGTTTCCCTTTAAAAAAATGAAAAACAGTTTTTAATTGACATACATGCATCCGCCAATTGGATGAGAATGACAAAATCACTGGGGCTTTAATGTTTATTAGATAAGGATCTTGGAAAATGACCCATGTGGCTTTCTGGCAACATGAGAATATTTCTTTCTAAACATGTTCTAATGCAAAAAAATCAAAATTATTTTGATTTTCCATTGTCTGAACATCAGAATTCTTTCAAATAAAATAAGAAACTGTGAGAACTGACTTTTTTATTCTAAATTCAAAGACGAACTATTATTTTCCTACCATCAAATGCTCACAACCAAAATCTTCTTCAAGGTTAGCTTCAGAATGAAGGTCTTTGTTGCTGAAAACACTTAAGGTCTCAATTAAAAGAACACAAAATGTCAGTTGAGCATACATACAGAAATACCCATAAAACAAAATGCCTAATTCCTAGAAATTTTAAAAAGTTTAAACAGAAAAAAAAATGATAGTTTTCAGCAATGTAACACTTAATATAGGTTGTTAGCATGATGTATTTAAAGAAATAATATCATGTATTCTTTATTTATTTCAAGTTTTTCATACACAAATAGTACATTTAAGGAAGGTAATGAAAATTCTCTTGTTTTATTAGAAATTACTTAGAAACTTTATGCTATGATGATGTAAGCTGAATAAAAATAAAGAAGAAATTTAAAATAAGATATTTTAATCTTATATATAATAAAGTGAGAAAAATTAATCCTCAAAAAAATAGAAGTCTAATAATATTAATTTCAATTATCTTGAATCAGAAACAAAAGTCATGTTGAAAAATGACTCATTATATAAATTTTTGAACCGCCACAAAAAAATGAAATTAAAGTCTTTATTTCATATATGTTGGGAGAAAGTGTGAGTTTCAATTTAAGCAAACATATTTAAAAAACACAATTTTCTACTTGTGTCCAACACTGGCTGCTGTTTTGTAAAGCCTTTCCTAGCTCTCTGACAAGGCTGTATTAGTTTCGCACTCTCTAGATGCCAAAGTTGAAAAAATCACATTTCTTATTTAAAACACCACCACCAACAAAAACAACAGCAATAACAACAACACAGTTTTAGTATCAGGCATTGATCTGAAAGATGATCTAGGGAGATCTGTGAATAATGTCATCAACATGGTTGAAAAACAAGTGTGTACAAATCAGAATTTTGGCCTAAATTCAAGAAATATTTTTTGTGCCATGATGTGCATAGTTCAAATTGATCACTCGAGACAGGTCTCTGTGGTATCAATAACTCAATAGTGAAAACATTCTGTGAAAGAATTCAATTATTCGATTAGATAATTTTGGGGTCTGTCCATCAAATATAAACTTACTGGTACCCTCAGACACACAATGAAAATGTCAGTTAAACGCTTCTATAGCAATTACATTTAACTTAACCAAAATATATGAAGTACGCTAGAAGAGGAAATGAAAATAACTACTAAAAATTCCAAATAAAGAGAAAATGCATTAACTTTGTATCTGTTTATTTGGTATGAACTGTTATTTGCCACTAATTATGTTAGTAAGGGCTTACAAGAAACTCAGATACATTGGTCCACTTTTTAAAAATTAATAGTATTTTTTTAAGAATTTAGAGAAAATGTTTTTTCTGAATTGCAACTTCATGTAAAATAAGCAACAAAAGTAACATTCAAATACATGAGAACATTTGTTTCTCTATGAAGATTCATGTACCCATAATCCCTAAACCAATTTCTACAGAAATTATTTGATTAACATATTTAGTTCAAATATAGTCTTGAATGCAGAGATATTTCAATTAATTGAGCAATATGTTACTGTTATTTTCATTTTTTATAATATTACAACATTGAAATTTTTAAAAGAAAAACTCTGTGGATATTGCCATAAGAGACCATGCAGGTTGTGTAAGTGATAGTAAACATATGAAATTAAAATAGTTTTTAACAGATTTTGTGATCATAGTAATTTATTATATATAGCACTAATACAATGATTATACATCTTATGCGTGTCAATTATATCTCTTTTTTTTCAAATAAAAAGAAATCATATGTAAATGTTCTTGTTCATTCTGAATCTGAGTATTGCTTTAAGAATTTTATTGACAACTCCAGTTGCTACTGCTTCAGGAGAGTAAAGATGACTCAAACTGAAACTAATAATTAAAACGGAAAAGTATGACTCAAGAAACAGCATGCATTACTGTTTATAGAATACAATTTTGTGAAAATCTGAATCATAACATCATAATTATTAATTTGAATAAAACAGAAAAGAAAAATTTATTTTATGAAATAAATATGCAATAATTTATATGTTATTTTATTATTCATCCAAATGTTGCTGGCCCATCAACTAGATAATTGACATACATAATTACACTTAATTGTCTTTAATTTTTGCCAACACTCAATTATATAAAAATTGTAGCATTACATACATTTGTATATTTTAAATGGTATTGTTATGGAAGTATATATCTGTTCTAATTTAATATGGCTGGGGATGGAGTGGGGGAGGTGTCATATAATACAAGCATGGTTACCAGAGGGGAACCAACCCAGTGCATCTAGGAGCATTTTCTAGAGGAAATGAGGTCACCGTAAGCAAATTTGATACCCTCAAAATGTTTATCTATCACACACTGTGCTAGAAACTTTAGTATTTATATTCTTTTATTCGTGCTATTTATTCTGCCTGAAGTATCCTTACCCATGTTCTCTGCCTGAAAACTTTCTATTCTTCCAGTTCCAGTTTGAGTAAACTCCTAGGAGGTCTCCCTATCTCCATTCACATAGCATGCCCTGCATATCTTCGATACAATACCTCTCTATTATACCACTTCTCGTGGTGTATCAGCTATTTTCTGCATGCTGGTCCATGGCAATAAAGCACAGACTGTTCAGGAATAAGGACCAGGACTTTTTCATGTTTCTTGCCCTGACATCTAGCTCAAAGCCTTATGCACAGAAGACACTTAAACATTTATTGAATAAATGAATACATTCACAAGTAGCTTAGATTTCTCACAATTTCAGGGACTCCAGTATTCATATATATATATATTAACATTGTCTATCATATATATAATATATATTTCATAATATTATGTTATAATGTTCAGTACAATTTCTTTATATCTTACTGTGTCAAAAAGAGCTTTATTTGCCAATTGATATTGAAATTAAAAGCAATTGACATCTATATTCCTGTTATTAATGATATTAAAACCTAAAAAGTTATGACTCAAGAGAGACATGATATTTTTGAACTTGAATAACATTTTTCTAATTGAGTTTTTAAATGACAATTATAATAATGTGAATCCTAACTAATGCAAACAACACAAAAGGCCATACAAGTGGAAAAAAAAATGAAAATCTTCTGCTTCTTTATATATATATATATATATATATATATATATATATATATATATATATATATATATATACACACACAAACTTCTTTAACAGTTTGATGGATTCCCTTCCAGATATCCAGATATTTTTGATATCTTTTTTTTTTTTCACTCAAATACCATCACTCACAGAGAATGTTTTTTCTGTTTTTTTCCTTTTTTTTCTTTTCAGCCAAACTGGGATTGCAGTATCCAGATTGTTTTGCAACTCATTTTCATCTGTTTAAAGTGTTGTAGTGTAAACATCTTGCTAGGTAGTTTTTAAAATGTTTCTTCGTGACATTCAGACACTCTATAGCAAGATATTTTGAGTTTATTTAGAACATGCAATTACAGGTACTTAATGAATACAGGCACTGTTATTCAATTGAACCTCTCGCAGAGATCTTCTCACATTTATTTTCCTAGACACTCGCTTGAAATTTTGGCTTGGTCTTGAAATTCCTGATAATCGAAGCTCAAATCTCACTGTGACATCACTTGGGAAGTCCAGGCTTATCCAGCTTTTCCATGGGCAGAAATTGCCCTGGGGATTTCAGATCTACCTCATTGGGAAAATTCAGAAAATTATGTAAAAGTCACATCAAAAAACCCTTTGATTTGAAGGTAATTAAGAATCATTTATTAACTTTCTTTCAAATATATATTTAAAACGTGTACATAAAAGCATCTACTTTTTATGAAGGCTGCAGGGAAAATAACTTTTTTTTCCACTTAGTTTGGCAAAAAGCAAAGCCATAATAAACAAACTACCACATAAATAAGTAAATATAAAAATATTTCACTTAGAATTTGTTTTCAGTATTTTATTTTGGCTCAGTTGAGACCAAATTATTATAACTTCAACCAAAATTAAAATCCTCTTCCTCAGGATTATTTGGTTCCTTTTCATTTACATTAAACAAATATAGTTTTCAGCTATATTTCAGGGTGTAAGGAAAGGAAAAGATTTTCCTTACCCTCTGAAGGTCCCTGGCTGGATCTGAAAATTAAACTGACAAAGACAGATTAACAATAAAAACATATGCAAATTTTATTAAATTTTTTTTATTTGCATGGGAGCCTTCATAAGACAATGAAGACCCAAAGAAGTGACCACAGCAAGAAACTTTTATACCTTTTAGACAAAGAAACAATTAATTTGTGAAGAATTGACGAGACACAGGGGGTTTGGGCTAGGGATGGTAGAATGGCAAAGAAATAGCAAGGTTTGTTTACTCAGACTTCTCAGCCCTAAATTCCCTTCTCTGGTGATAAGGATGTCTCCCTTCCTCCTGGCACAGGAAGGATATCCTTCACAAGCAAGATTTATCTTCTCCTTTCAGGGAGGAAGAGGGGGTTGGTGGGGAGGGGGTATCAGTGTGACCTTCCTGATTCTGCTGACTTTTTTCTCAAACTTCTTCAGTTTAAGATGTTCAATATGTTAAGGTGTCTTTGAACCCCATCAAAGACAAATTGTGAGGTGTTTCCCACAATAATTCAGAAATAAATATGACCCTTATTTTCTTCTCAGAGTTAAACTGCGAAGTTAACACAAAATCGATCATAACAGAAAGAAGTTTGATTGAAAGTATTAGCATATCTAAAAAAAAAAATGTGTCCGAGTTTTGCCACCCCTTACCTTCTCCACAAGGGAAAACAGGAAAGGACCTAGGAGCAATGGAAGGAAAGAGGTAAGGGCCAGAGGCCACTGGGAGGGAAGCATGACTACCTAAATCTGAGAGCCTGACGTTCTCGAACCTCAGCATCACCAGTGATTTTGCTCTGGGAGCCTGCTCACATGCTCAAATAGACATTTGCCATCCTACTGAGAATGAATAACTTAGCTTGGACTGAGAATGTAAACATATGGCCAGCCAGCCAGCCATCAAGTTGGAATAACAGACATGAGCAAGCCAGCTGCAAAGTTTATGGGAAAAAAATATTTTTCCCAAGGACACGACACAGCTGTAAAGTATCAGACAACCCTCTTCTTTGAGTGACTACTCTCTCCTTACTCACTGAGAAATTTTCCTCCGATATCACTGGTATCAGAAACACCACTGTAGGACATTGTATCAGTAAAGATGAAACATTCTGTTTTGCCTCTTGGATCTCAGTCACTTTGATGCAGTGATGCGACCTCAACATCCAGCCCAGATTCAAAGCTTCCGATAAGGGGTTTCTAAGCATGACATTCGACATCTATCTCAGCTTTATAGTTTCCAAAGAAAGTGCTCTGAGTCCACATCATGGTCCAGACTCGACAATGACCCTTTACTCACAGCGTTGTTTTGCTTTGAGCCTGTCAGAGCACTGCATTTAATTTTCATCTGAATTCCACTCTTTCCTCAAATCCTATAATAACCCACATTTCCTTTATTGGACAAGATGCTTTACAGTTCCTCTTGGGTGCAATCTCTCTCATTACAATAATGGAACTAATTTTTCACACTTCAGATCTGTTGGTCTTCAGCTGATGAGCGAGGAAATCCAGGAGATTACGATAGAGAATGCTCTGCGTGACTGTCATATAATCTCATTATAAGTGAGTTCTTTTAACTTTTTAAAATATCAGTTCTTGTTTATAATTCATCTGCTCCAAGAGAGAGACCCATTACTGAGAAACAAGAAAGTTAATTTTTAAGCCTACAAAGGTGCTAAGGACTTTTTTTACCAAATAAGTGAAAAATGAGCACCTGGTGGATATATTAGAAGATAGCCCTAGAGACCACCTTGTGTGGACAAGTATACATTCCTCTAACTTTTACGCATTCCAGAATGTTTCTGTTTCCTTTCATAGATAGCATTACATAACCTATAGACACTGTGGCTCGCTGAGCTGCAGAAATTTGGCAGAATTCTTGTCTGAGGAGGTAAGAAAATTGATACCTTAATTGCTTTTAGGAATGAAGTACTTTATGTTTTAGAAATCGATTCATTTAAAAAAAAAAGCTGTTTTGAACAGAGAAAGGGATTTACAAAGCATTCACCCTAGATTTTGTTCAAACACGAGATCTCTTAGAGTTTTTTTTTCAAACTGGCCTCTGCTGAGCCACTTAGGTTCTGCGGTGCTACCTGGGCTGATAAGTAGCTTATCCAATATTTGCTTGAATAGTGTGTTTAGATACCAAAAAGAGAAGTTTTGGAAATTACTGCGTTAGTGCTTTTTATATCTATCCAGCATGTAAAGTAGGCTCCACTGGTTTTAGAGTCACATTAGTCAATGCTCTCAATTGCCCTTATGGGGAAAAAAAGATGTAATTGTCAAGAGTTTTGGCTTTGAATAGGTGGTTGGGAGCTGGTTGGGACTAAGCTCAGTTCAAACCTTTCGGACTTATGTTGGCCAGCAAGAAAAACAAGATGCTATAATGAAGTTCCATTTTTCTCCAACAGAGGACAGTAGAGCAAATATTAACTTGGACAAGACATCGTCCAGAACTGAGTACTCAAGATAGGCAGCGTATATTTAGAAGCTGGATATAAGCATAAAAGTCATTTGACTTTATTTTCATTATGCCTAGGGGAAAGTTAATAACTGATAGAGGAAAGAGGCATGAGAATTGCATAAATTGACTAAATATTAAATCAGGTTGTATCCAGAGCCTGCTACGTGCCACTAGACATGGGAGCCTCGCTGATGGGCGTAGGGCCAGGCCCAGGGAATCTGCAGGAAGATTCCTGCTGAGATGACTATTAATGCTACAGATCCACACCCAGAAAGGAAAACATGTAAAACTAAATACCTCAAACACTCAGGGTCTCATTTCTCTGGCCTTAAAAGGAGACCACGTCCCTGTCTATGGAGCATTATTCCTTCCCTAATGAACTTTTCCTTTTGTCTCTAACTCTGGCTGGCTCCTGAACTCTTTCTTGTGTGCAGGCAAGGACCCTCCTCAGTGTAGGGCTAGAGTCCCCACTGGGGGATTTGCTCTCTCCTGCATCATAACCACATTGTTTGGCCCACTCTCCAGAACTTGGCACCCATTCTTTTCTAACCTTTTATCCATCAGTCTTCCACCTACACTACCTTTTCTTTTGTTTTGGAAATCAGAGTTCTCTCTCGGAGATTCAGGTTAGCAGCTACCCAGAAGTCCGCAAGGCTCTGAAGAGGTCCCCAATCCTTGATGTGATTGTTCTGTCCTGGGCTTTGGGATACATGGAGCTTCTCTGGGAGACAGAAGGGAATTGGGCTGGCCTTCACAAGTGTTGTGAAGAGCTCACAGCTGTTTACATCTCTGAGCTCTAGTTCAGCCCTGAAAGCAGCATGGAATTTATAAAGGTAGTAATCTCTGTCTAATGAAAAAGAGCATCAGCCAGACAACCTGTGTGTGTGTGTGTGATTAAACTATTAAATCTCCCAGAACTCAAAAATCAATTCAAAGAAATGTTTGTAACATTAACATCATGTTTTGATTTGACATATTTCCTCTAAAAGCACCAGAGAGTTTCTAAATTAGGAACCATGCCCTTTTTTTTCTTGAGTGTTACAAATGTATTATTCTTTTGAGAGTGCAGTTAAATCGGTGCTGTGAAAAAAAGAATTCAACTAGAATTCCCAAACACCCAGATTTCACACCTGGCTCTAGTTTCACTTAGAAGCGATTCTTATCTTTACTTGAGACAATTTCCTTATCTATGAAACAAAAAGGTAGGGTGGCTATTCTCTTGGAACTTGAAAATATTAGGAATCTAAAATTATTGATCCTCATATCTTAAAAGGTTATAAAAGGTGTTAAAGGAGTTTACATGTTATACATATATCTGAGGTTATAAACTCATAACAGTAAAATGTTCAGATCTTACCTTCCCTTGTTTCTTCCTCTTTCTGTGAGTATGCTTTGGTGTTCTAGCGTAACTATTGTCTTTTTTGGAGTCTTATAGAAGTTGCCTTAGCACATCCACTTTATACCAGGAAGGAACAGGCAAAGATGCACCAGCATCTTTGTACCCAAAAGCCTAAAATATTTACTATTTGACCCTTTATAGAAAAAAATTTAAAAATGATCTGACTTCTGCTTTAGAGAAATTAGATGTGATTCTTTAAAAGAATTAACAACATCATATTTATTTTGTATCCTCACGAAGAGACTTAAAATGATCAGAAATGGAAATCAACAGAAATAGAAACACTGAGTTAACCAGGAAAAAATCTGGCTATAATTTTTACTGCCAGGTGAGTATTTCTGCATTAGCTGAACAAGCATAATGAAGTAAAGTGTCTTTAATTCTTATTACTTATTTTTCTTGTGTTTAATCGCATTTCTTTAAGGCTTAAATTAACATTTTAAGGTAAAGAATTGTTTAATTATTAGCTACTCCTAAGTATTGTCTTTCTCTGGTTCTGTCTTTGGTACTCTTCTCTGTAATCTCTCCAAGGAGGAGTTAAAATTCTAAGACTGCATCATTCCTGCTTACCTCTGAGTCTTATAAAGTCAAACATTCTGCTTTAATCTGCCTGAATACACAATTTAAGCATGGACTACTCAGCAACCTACTTCTAGACAAGAGAGTGCTTTAAACCCACCAGAAACTACATATCTACATATTGCATGTAGGATATGTGTTGTGACTTTTTTTAATGGAAAATCTTCAATGTCAAGGCTGATGGCTCTTCAGTTCTTTTGCCCTTTTCCCTAACATCACAAGATTGATGCTTGAGTTGCTTAGTTCAGAACAAGAAAAATGGGACAGATGGCACTAGATTCACCCCTTTCGGTAAGAAATCCAAAAGCTTTCTCAGAAACATCCCACAGGTTAGGCTTACTTTTCATTGGCTAGCACTGTATTGAATGCTTCCTACTAGTGACAGTCAATGTGTATTCGTGAGCACATTGCTGACATAAACAAAATTGGGGTTCTGTTAGCAACTGAGAATGAGAGAAGGAATGGTAGGAAGGCAACTCACAACACTTGCCACAAAGCTATAGAATTTCCCTAGCATAAAGTGAATTACATGAACAAATGGAGGTAAAATATTGATTTTTAAATTATTGTTAATATTATGGAAATTATCCACTAACTCTATACTTATTTGTTAAACATCCAAAAATGTTCTATGTCTAAGTCTACTCTAACCCATTTTGATTTTTGATTCAGGGCAATCTAACTTAAATCTAATCATGATGGTATATATCTTAATATCTTCAATGGCATACCAGATTGGTTGATACCAGTCAATTCTTTTGAAAATTATGTTGATTAAATTAAAAAACATGAATAAAGAAAAATGTTTAGTAATCAAGTTGAAACAGAGTTCTCCCATATATTGGGTCAATTAATGACTGAAAGGCTTTTCAAAAAATTTGAAAACAAATTGTCTTGAGCCTGAGATAAAGAGTTAAAAGGAAAGGCCCTTCCCCATCTCTATTTTTGGTGGTGAAACAAAGGGATGGGTAGGAATTTCACAGAATTAATGTGGTAGCTCTTGTTCTCTGATCACTAATGAATAACCTAGATGAAATAAGCCTCCTCCATTGTCGAGGTGCTTTTTCACTCTTTTAGTGAACTAATAATTATTTATCTACAGACTTATTAGCACAGAAATTAGCACATTCACATAAAGAACAATGCATTAAAAATAGGAACTGAAAGGGGTGGACTAAACAGTTGGTATTCTAGGACTTTGAGCTCTGAGGTACAAATTTAATCCTTTATTGTCATAACCTCCAAGGGATTATTCACATCCTTTATTTTACTGGAATTCAATTGTATTGACTATTTGCAGATAAATGGGTAATTAACTGAAGATCAGAAATCTTTTTGTGATACAATGAAGACCTTTACTATGAAGTATCTTTATCAGGATTCCATCTGCCTGTCAGAGATTCGAAGAGTAGAAAAAGCAATAAAAAATTATGAGGAGTCCAGGTTTCAGCATTTCACTCTATCACTGTTCTCTGAATCTCTGAGGCTTGGTTACCTTAACTACTACAAATCTCTCCCAGCTACACTATGAATGGAGGGTGATAGACTATTTTCCACAAGCTCCTGCCTAAAGAGTACAGTACCCATTACAGGGAGGTGGCAAGGCTTCTAGGGAGCTTTTTAAAAGTCTCAGCGTCTGACCTCTAACTAAGCTACGTTAGTGAGTGTGGTCAATTTCATCATCAAAATAAGAATTTTAAATGAGATCATATTTATTAATTTTTTGAAATAGAAAGGTCTTTGTATATATACAACTCCCTTCTATGACATCCCCGGAAAGTAGTTATGAAAGGATTAAATGACAGTAATCATAGAAATTTGATCATTTTTCAAAGCAACTCATTTAATTTTGTAGCAAATTTAATTGGGATATTATTCTTGTATTACATAAATATTTATTTTCCTGTAACTCATCCAGTAGTCTAAGGTCTGCCTTCTGGAGAAAGGAAAAATAAATTTTATCCTTTCACATCACAGCCTTTCAATGGTTTGAAGGCACCTTTTTACCTCTCTTAAATACACCCAGGATCTTTGTTGAATCATTCTTCAGATGGCTGAGTTTCAAATCCTATCACTGTCTTGGACAGATCTTCAAAGAAAAAGTTTATAATGGTCAATATTTAATTTAAAGCAGTGGTATTCAACACCATTTCCAGAATTCTGATTTAATTGTTCTGGATTGGGGCCCAGACATAGGTAATTTTCAACAGTCTCCAGATGATTCTCATTTGCAGATGAGGCTGAGAACTTCTGAAAATGTGTAGTGCCAGCCCCCAGATCAGCACTTCTGGTGTGGAGAGAGCTATAATGTGTGAATGAAATATCTACTTTCTTTGTTCTAGACACTAAAGTTCTATTGAAGCAATCTAATCACGCAGGATTTTAGTGACATTTATATACACTTTGGGCTCCAATTGAACTTAGGGCCAATCCAACTACTTGAGTATTTGTCCAACGAATTTCTGTTAGCTTCACATCTTCCTGGTTCTGTAGAAATGGAGTTTATATTTTTATCTGAGTCCAGAATTTTTGGTTTTTACTTATTACCTGTAACTGTATTATTAGTAAGATCAAAGAACGTAATAGTTGAGCTTTAACCTTGTGCTAAGCATGGGGCTAAATGCATTGTCTTTTAATCCATTATCTTAATTTAACTTCCACAGCAGCCCTCTGGGAAAGAGAATAGTATTATCCCCATTATACAGGTGAGAAAATTGAGACTGAAATTAGATCCATCATCCCAGTCTGTCAAAACCATTTTAGGATTCTAATTCTATCAGAATAATCTATATTCTCTCTTTATATATATTTATACTATCCTTTCTACAACAAATGTTAGTCTTTCATTAACACTCACAGATGTGATCTGGGCACCATATAAATCCTTTTCAGATAGTTGTAAAAATGTGGAACAGGAGGGAGCATCAGCACTGTCTTTCCACTGGAGACCTCTATCCAGGATGCACTAACCAGCATTTTAGAGCTACATCGGTGCAAAGAGTTATGACTCCATCAACACGGCCACATTTTTTCCTTTTGTCTGCAAGAATGTCATGGGACTCTTGGTCAATGCCTTGCCAAAATCTATATTCATGGTTCCTATTTCTCTAGTAAACCCATCAATTAAGGAAATGAGTACTGTCCAGATGGACTTGTTCTAATGAACCAGATGCTGTCTCCAAAAATCACCATGTCTCCCAGGGCTCACCATGTCATTACATCACAGACCATCTTTTTTAATACATTGCCCTAGGATTTTATCCTGTACTAACATCAGTCTTGCTGATCTATAGTTTGCAGAGACCAAATCAATATATCACATACTTCTCTCTCTCTCTCTCTCTCTCTCTTTTTTTTTTTTTTTTTTTTTTTTGATACCTCCCTTGCTATCTCTGTCTGCTCAGAGGTCATTGTAGACAGTTAAGAAATCTCCTCTTCATTTTCACCCTCATTTGCTTGAGCCATAGAAATCTGACTACATTTGATTGGTTCCATTTGATCAGCTTCATCTCTTTCATAAATTACCCACAAACCTTGGGCTTCCCTTGGCCCACCTTTCTCTCTCTGAACAGCCTTCACTGCTAGGAATACTGAACTGGGACTGTTCTGCCTTCTCTCTGAAATCTATCAACATTACCTCCCTTGCCCCAGGCAGTGGGCAGATCACTTCCTTGTTCTCCTTGCTCAAATAAGACTTAAAACCCCCCTTGTAATTTCCCTTCACATTTTCTTACTATTGTGTTTTGTATCCTTTTCAAGTCTCAGCTCATTCTGGGTGGTAGCCTTCCTGACACCGTAAACTCATAATTGTATGCTAAATTAAGATTTAACTCAACACTTTGAATGCAAGGCTAACACACCATACATAATTCTAGCATCAAGAAGAAACCTGTTATCAGTTCAATCTTTCTCCTTTTATGAGCAGGTCGACCACCTCTAGGATAAATTCAAAATATATTACAGATGAAATCATCTCAAAAATTTTTTAGTATACAAGTACCATTTTAGTATACAAGTACCATTTTTAGTATACACGTACATGCTAAGAAGCAGGTCTTCCAAACCCTTCCAGAAGCTAGACAGTGATCAGAGTCTTGAGTCACCCTCATAGACTCTGATTTTGAGTCGAAGACTCTTTATAGCCATCTTACCTGAGTTTCAGATAAGCTGTGGAAGACAATGGTCTTCAGCCCTGTCAGTGTCTGATGGGAAACACCACCACCCGGCTCCCTAACTGACATAATGGAAAAGAATTGTAGTCAGAGCTAACAATAGCGACCCTGTTCTTTTAGGGCTTAGGGAAACGACAAGAAACACTGTAGGCCATTGTGGAGTGTCAGAGATTCAGGAAAAAACGTCTCACTTTACTGGGAAGTATTTTGTTCCAGAAAATGTTATTACAATTACTGATATTTCTGGATCCCTCTTACCATCAGCCAAACCCAGAGATTTGGGAACACTGAGTCACTTCAGGGTCACTTTTGTACGGCAAATAATTGAAAGGTCTTCAATCAATGAAGAGGCTACATAAGGCCTTTGAGTAATAAAGACAAGACTTTGGGAAGATTACTTCAGTAAACTAACCTCTGCATCCAAATGCAAGGTTAGACGGTTGGTTATACACCAGGATCAACAAGGGCCCTTCTAGATGGAACACACTGTTAGTTTTAAGCCAGACTCTTTTGGTGCCAAAGTCACTCACACAATTTCCTCTCTCAATCTCTTGGCCATCCCAACACCACCCATCCCTGCCCTATATAACCCTATAGCAGCCGTCTACAATCTTTTTGATACCAGGGACTGGTGCTCCTGTGAGAATCTAAAGCCTGATGATCTGAGGTGGAGCTGAGGCAGTGATGCCAGTGCTGGGGAGCAGCTGCAAATACAGGTGAAGCTTCACTCACTCGCCGGCTGCTCATCTCCTGCTGTGTGGACTGGTACCCCCGGGATTGGAGAGCACTGCCCTATAGGACTTTGCATGTGGCATGAAAACATTCTCCCTTTTCCAGTTTGATTTTTTATTATGTGTTACCCAGGCAAAGGGCCTTATTCAAGTGCCTGACCTCCCAGATTAGGCACCAAAATTCAGGCTTCTGTCCATAGGTCCAGACAGTGACATGGCCATGAACTTGTCAGGCATTCTAATCTTTAGTTGAGGGATTAGGCATCTTTTTTTTAAATATTTTTTTTTTAATAGAGGTGCATTGTGCATGCAGAAAAGTACACATATCTATGTATACCACTCAACAAATTTTCCTCAGCTGACCCATCATCACTTGATCTGACAACAGAACATTACTCACTTCAGAAACTCCTTTCCTGCCCTCTCCCAAACCTCCCCGCTTCACGACATTCAACAAAGATCAGCAGCACCACCCTGACTTGGCTTAACTTAGATCTTTTGACCTGTTTTTGAACTTTATGTAAATGAACTCATATAACCTGCATGTTTTTGTGTCTCGCTTCTTTTTTCAACAATAGGTTTATGAGATTCACCTATTGCATGTAGCCCTAAATTGTTTATTCTCATTGCTGGATTATATTCCATTTGATGACTATTCCTGACTTCCTAATCCCTTCTATTGTTGGTTGCATTGGGTAGTCCCCAGTTTGGGGCTATTACAAATAGCATAGCTATATATATTTCAGTCTCTTGGTGATCATCTGTATCAATTTCTGTTGGGTAAACATCTAGGAATATAATTGCTAGGTCATATGTTCAGCTTTAGCAAATACTATTTGCTTGTTTTTTATTTCTTCCTCCTCTTTTATCCTCTCCTTTTCCTCCTTTTTTTTTCTTCAAGCACCTCCTTAGTAAGATAAAACCCTTATGTGCTGGCCTTACAGCTCTGTGTTTACAGATAAAGCATAAACTCCCACCAGCTTGATTGCCAGAAATTAGCCAACCTGAGGTTTCTCAGCTTTTTCTGAGAGTTCTCTAGGAGGCATTTGCCCAGAAGTTCCCAGGAACAGGCCCTTACTGTCGTTTTCCGTGGCCTCTTACGACCACTGTGCTGCATTTGCCATCTTAGAACACCTGTGAGCATCCTAAGAAGTGAACACAGCTCTCCAAGCCCTCTGGCCTGAAAAAGACTGGCAGATTCCGCCCTGCTGCTCAGTCGCAAAGTGGGGTAGTCGCGGCAGCCGAATCCAGGGGGTTCTCAAAATATAGTTTTACTAAAAATTCAGAATAATATCACACCCAAATGGGAAATGCCACACAGAGCTTAACTCATATAATTACTGTTAGACATGGCATCTATCTCAGAGCCCAAACAGCCCAGGGCTATCCTCAGAGGCCCTTACAGAATCGCCTCCTTACCTGGCTCTCAGCCTGCCTCCACGGCCACTGCCCCCAAGGGCTTGGACAGCTGTGCCTCTGTGTCCAGGTGCAGTAGTCTCTTTCCACTAAAGCACTCCAAAGTTCATCCCGCCATCATCCTTGTGTATCCATCATGCCAGTTTAAGGAGCTTGATTGCTGATCCTGACCTGTGCAGAGGAAAAGTTCTGCTAAAAGATACACAGATACATGGCTCAGCATCCAAAGATCCTGAATTCCAATCCTCTCTCCATCTCTTTGTTGCAAGGTGACCTTGAGCAAGCCATTCAACTACTGTTTCTTCATTTTTCTCATTTGAAAATTTAGAGTAATAATTCCCAACTCATAGAATATGTTCGAAGATCCTATGAGCTGTGTCTAAACCTGTAGAGCATTTTTATGAGAGTTTATTTGAGCCCAAACTAATGACGTATGCTGAGGAGCAAGATCTCAAATGCTCTGGGAAATGACAGTTTTGCAGCTCTTTCACGCATTTGAAATTAAGGAGGGGAAACAAGGAAGGTCACACAAAAGTGAGAGAAAGCAGGCGGGGATTGGATGACAGGACAGTTAACAAGACTGTGCTCTCTTGAGGGTGGTTATGTTTATTTCAAAGGTGTGTTAACCTAGATGCATAAAAACAACGAGTAGGGCTTGCTTAAGGCAAAGGTAAACCCTTTACTAAAGAAGTTATGTGCCTGGGGCGTAACTACACACCGTGACCTGCCCAGTTAGGAATTGATGATCAGATCACCCTGAGAGTCACCTTCTGTGGAACCCCTTTTTCATACACAGGTAATACATGTAAAGTGCCGAAAACCCAGGCTGGCAGGCAGTCAGCAGAGCGATGCAAGCTAGAATTACATCAGTAATTAGCAGAAAGCTAACTCCCCAGAGACGGCTGAGCTCAGGTTAGAGACCATTTTGGTTTGTATTCCACCCCACCCCCAATGGGTGTGCATTGACTTCATATTTGTGACATGGGGGTTTCTCTGGAAAAGAGAAAGAGAAGGGAGTGTCTGGCCCAGAACTAACTTCCACTTGGGCAGAAGTGGTTTATAACTTTTAAATGGCAATTTTTTTTCAGCTTTAAAAAATGTTAGAATGCAGTCTTAGTCAGAACATCTTATTACAGATATATGAAAGGAGGGAGGGAGAGATATTGTTGTAACCACCAGCCCCCGATAGACACATGGACCACCAGAAATCAGTGAGTTATAGGAAACACACTCTTCATTCAACCAGCTGGGTCTGTCAGGGTTACACAGACCCCAAATTAAGCAGCCCCGAAATGTAGAGGTACAGGGTTTTGAAGCCCTAAACCCCATTCTTTATTCTGTCTGAACACAAAAATCTGTTTTTCTTCTGTTTACTGACTGTCAACCTACAGGTCGGCTGTGCAAGCGGGGATACAGAAGCAGAAAGCTTATTGTTAGAATGTTATGTTCCCATGGGTGATAGCCTATGTTCCTATGGATGATAGCCAAGCAGTAATTTTCCAGCCAGCACAATATTATTAAAATAACTTGATAACTACAGGGGATTCAATGAAAGGAGTGTGGGCCAAATCCAAGGCGACAGTCAGGTAGACACTAGGCTGGATTTGGCTGCCTGCTTTAGAATCTGGGCCTTGCAGCTAATTAGATATGTGTTCTGGAACTTTGTCTTTTCTTATCTGCAGAGGGAGGGCAAACTCATCTTCCTGAGAGAATTGCTTTGGCTTAGAATTAATGTATGTAAATTGCCTAGCCTAGCAAATATAAACACCTTATAAACGGCACCGATTATTATTTGGAATCTCTCTCTCTCTCTTTCTCTCTTTCTCTCTCTCTCTCTCTCTCTCTCTCTCACACACACACACACACACACACACACACACACACACACACACACTATATTCCCCTAATGAGAAAGGAAAATAGCCCTGCTGGTATCCGTTCTGTGATGTTTCCAACAGAAAATAAACAGCACTTCCAATGGGACAAAGATAAGGCCAGGTACACGGTGATTCTCCAGGAGGCCAGACCACAGCTGCAACAATGACCACTGATCTCTTCTGAGTGGCTGCTCTCTCAGCAATGATACCTGCAGGTCGCCTTTGTCCCTCCTGACTCCTGAACTAAGATTACTGAGATTGCTGAAATGGCTCCCTTTTTGACAATATCCAAACCAGAAAATCTCCGTTTTCCCAAATCCCGCCTTAGAACTACCCAGCTCTCTCTCACAGGAATGCTGCATGGATTCTTTGGAGTGTATTAATCTCCTTGCAGTAGCAAGCACAATGAACCTAACTTCTATTGTCCTCTATCTCCTCCTCTCGTATCCCTCCTTATCCTCCCTGTAGGTATGCTCTTGGCTGTCTTCAGGAGGTGAGTTTTAATACTAAAGAGTTAACATTTCTAGATAGAATGATGATGATAGATAGATAGATGATAGATAGATAGATAGATAGATAGATAGATAGATAGATAGATAGATAGATGATAGAGCTAGACAAACAGGTTATAGCTAGATGATAATTGATAGATTAGATAGATAGATATAGACAGACAAATATATTATAGATAGATGATTGATAATTGATAGATATAAACAGACAAACATAAATGGATAAATATAGATAGGTATTTATCCATTTCTATAGTTAGGACAGATATTAGATATTAAGAGAGGGAGAGAGACTTTTAGAAAAGAGAGATACTTTTATTTTCAAACCATTCTGGTTCTCGACCGTCAGGGATCCTCCTTGGGGAACCACACCAGTCCATTACTCATGCTAACATACTTTAACAATAACACAATTATATTGCATTTACTATGCGCCAGGCAATGTCCTAGCCCTTTGCATGTATTAACTTTTGATCATCACAGTGACCTCATGCAATAAAGTGACAGTCTTCTCCCCATCTTACAGCTGGTGAGAGTCACAGAAAAGTTAAGCATTCTTGCCCAGGTTCAGCAGCAAGTAGAGGGGAGGGCCCCCTCCGAACCTCACACCCCTGCCATCACTGCCTATTGAAAGAGGGCATGGGCGCTAGTACTGACTGCAGAGCACTCCCAGTTCCTGCCCAGTGGCTCCAAGGTCAACCTAAAAGGGTTTCCACTAGTGCTTCCTCAGCCTGCAGTGATGTGATTTCTGTTACTGTACATGTTCTGAAAATATCCTGCTGCGGGGGTCTTTTCATGGGTAGTGGCTGCACATGCATTTATGCCTTCAACTTCTCTCTTTTTCTTTTCCTTCCACTTCCCACTGTCTCCCTCTTTCCTTCTATCTTCTTTAAGAAAGTAGTAAAAGGTGTTTTAAAGGTTTACCTGCCCTACCACAGAGAGAATGTCCAACATTTGAAGTACTTGCCATGAGATGAGCACCATACTATAGATGCTTTGCAGAGATAATCTCATTTGAACCTCACAACAGCTTGTTTTGAGGTAAACACTAACATGAATCTCGCTTTACAAATGAGAAAATGGAAACTTTGGCTTAGTTTCTTGTCCAGGCTGGAAGTAAGGAAGGGGCCAGGGTAGGCCTGGAACTCCAACTGAGGCTGGTCGACAACCTTTGGGCCCTCACAAGTGACCACCACATGTTACTCTAACACCTGGCCGGGATGTGAGCCAGAGGAAGAGCTCCCTCTCTCGCCCAGGAGCTGTTTATTACAAAAGTACCCTGTGCTGCACTGCATAACTGGCCCATCCCATACCCAGTTATGCACACCGGTCACGTCCACATCATGAAAACATCATCCTTTCAATATCACCTTGGAAAAAAGTATCACACGGCAAATGACTCCTTTAGAAACCTTATGCTTTAATAACAGCATCTTTCAAAATAAATGTAAATTTTACTTTATTGGCAAGAAAATATGCCCATAATGCATACTGTTAAGTGAAAGAAGTTCCTTATGAAAAAGTGTAACAGAATCTTGTTCTTGTAAAAAATAAAACAAAACAAAAATATATAAATATAAATAGAAGTGTGTGTGTGTGTGTGTGTGTGTGTGTGTGTGTGTGTGTGTGTGTATTTTAAATCCTAGGAGAATTTTTACCTCAACATTATTGGTACGTTCTGGTTTGTAGGATTAAGAATGATTGAGAAAGTTTTTTTATTCTTTTTATTTTCTACTGTTGTATCTACTGTTGGCCAGAAGGCAGGGTCCCAAAGCAGGGGTCAGAGACGGCAAAGAGCTTGACAGGTGTCATGACCACAAGCTGGACACAAGAATCCAAAACTCCATCTTCAAAAAGCAACTGGGAAGAGTTTGCACTAAAGACCAGGCCTAGCACTGGGACATCCACATAGAACTGGGCCGTCCTTCGAAAGATAAGAAATGTGGGTGTTGGGTATTAGGGCTGGCTAGAGCCCTACATCCTTTGTCTAGTTGGCACCACTATAACTAGGGAGTGTCCAGGCTCTGCCACTGACTAGCCAGGGCTGCTACTTGGTAAGGTATCTGGAGTTATCAATCTGGGAAATGGGGTTGAAATTTCCTGCATTAGAAGGTTTCGATGAAGGTGAAATGAGATAATGGATGTAAAGTTTCTAATATATCATACATCTTGTTCAATGTTTAGACTTATTTTATTATATCCTATCAGTTTTATATTAAGATTTACATTCTCTTTACAGGAGATTTGTGGAGTCTAACTCACATTTGCACTAAGTGGTAGTAAAAAGCAGCTTGGGACTTAACCTTGGAGTATAACTCTGTTTTCAATGTATTAATTTCTTTTTAAATAATTGTTTATAACATTTGAAAGTATACATAGGAGATAGGGAATTTTATGTCACTCAAAAGAGATGGAAGCAAAAATATATAACAATTTTGACTAATTTTTAAAATCAGAGGTATTTTTTAGTTATATTTATAGTATTTCCCCCTCAATTTACTTAACAAGTATTAAATTGTGTTACATAACAGTCACACATTTTCAGAATTTCAAAGTCAATTATGGGCCAAGCCATGTTGCGGAGTGAAGCAGAGAAAACTAAAATAATTTCTAAGAAATCAAATCAGGTGATTATTTAACTCCCCTCCAGGTTTCACTTTTCCATTGACAATTTTTTCATGGAGAATGCATGAGACAACTGCTGATCAAGCCAGACCAACTGCACTTTAAATCCTAATGATGATCATTTACCAGTCACATGACCTTAGGTAAGTTTCTTAACTTTTCTGAACTTCACTGTTCTCTCCATTAGATAAAATAATAAAGCAAGATTTTTCTGAGGGCATAATGTGATACATACAATATATGTAAAGTCCCTTTTATATGGTCTTAGTAGAGGCACAACTAAGGGCCTTTTTTATTTTACATATTTAAAACATATTTAAGGACTATAGGCTATAACTAGATAGAATATTATTCCTATACTTAGAATTATAGAGCTAAAAAAACTTCCTACATTTTAAATCAAATCTCTTGCCTTTTGCTAAGATTATATTGAAAATTCCTCAGTAAAAGGAGTCATTTTTTATATTATTCTAAGAGGTTCCAGGGAAAGAAACAAATATATTCTATATTCATATGTCTCTAAATATTTCATAATTTTATCAAGTCTTTTTATGAAACTGCACTTGGGTTGGTATTATAACACCAACTAACTCTTATTGTCTTTGTTTATGTAGAAATAATCATCATATTTCATATGAGTGTAACATCTTAGAGTTATCTAAATGTCATCACCTACAGTAAATATTTCATTTGATCTTTATATTGTCTTTGGTGAGGAAAACAGGGTAGTTATTTCTAGAACAGTATCTGGATGAAGAAACTAAAGTCAAGAGTTGAAATGACTTGTCCTGGACCCCAATCACCTAATTAGTAATTGGCAGAGCCTCAGCATGACTCCTTATAACTTGCTATCAAAACAAAACAAACAGCAGCAACCACCAACGGTCCTTCAGTGAAACTAAGCAAAAAGTCTAGCTACAATATCAGGACTACCTTTTACTCAACAAGCTTTACCCAGAAAGAAAAACAAAATGGAAAGACAATGCCAAGAGGAATTTATAAATTTATTCAAAATGTTTGGAATTACTAACGGTATAAAAGTTATCATGAGTTTTTAAAAGGTGAACTGTTGAGATTATTAGCATTGGGAGAATTTTATTTCCCACTTACCATTCACTGTCTGCTTGAATGCTTGGTGCATTTTTGCTGTAAAGCAAAAGTATATTTTTAAAACCTGCTCAGAGACCAGAAGAGGGCAGTATCCACTAACAAAACAGAAGCCACGCTCCTCAGCTACAGGAACTGCACTGCTCTGTTCCTCATGGTCATCTCATATTCCGACATTTGTAACAACAGTAACATCAATACAATACAATGCAACAGTAACATCAATACAATACAAAACATCAATACAATAACTCGGAAAGAAGGAAGGAAGGAGGGAAGGAAGGAAGGAAGGAAGGAAGGAAGGAAGGAAGGAAGGAAGGAAGGAAGGAAGGAAGGAAGGAAGGAAGGAAGGAAAAAATGTAAAATCTCATTATTGAATGAAGACAATATGAAGGAGTAGGAAGAAAATATTTCGAAACACCTACTATGTGTCAGGCTCTGAGCTAAATATTACAATGAACAAGACGAAATCCCTGCCCTTCAGAAGAGCTGAGAGACCAGCTCTGCCTCCAACTAGTTGCATTGTTTGTGGCCTGTTTACCTGTTACTAAAGTAAACACAGTGTTAAATGGCCATGCAAGGACCCATCTGTTGCCAAAATCCTCTCAATATGAAGAAAAATTTAAGTGCCCAGGATGAAAGAGAATGAAAAATGCCAGAATGTTCCACAGATACCTAACATAGCTACATATTTACAAACAGTGCATTTCTATTGTCTATTTAAATGGAATGTGCATACATTTTTATTAATTTTTCTCTCAAGGATCAGCAGAAAAATATACTCATGAGTGTAGAATAAAAAAAATATGCTAAAAAACAATCTTATTGTTAATGAGTATTTTCTACCCCTAAACCCCAATATTTAACTCACTTCATTTCCGCAGCATTTACCGAACACTATGTTCATTAGGTGAAGACTATGCCCAGAGCCTTGGGAGGGGCAGGAGAGTAAGTGGGGTTCAAATGTCCAAATGTTTAGACAAACTTTGACAAGTGTCATACTAAGAGGAATGTATAAAGTGCCCAGAGGGGAAGACACAGGTCTGGCTTGGGGAGTCGAAGAGCTGAAGGGTGTTTGAGATGAACCTTGTCAGGCTTTGAGGGTGACAGACTGAGATGGACATCTGATACGTGTGAGGAAATTCCAGGTGGAGAAAACACCGAGGCAGAGGTGAGGGGTGTGTTTGGCATGGGAGAGAGTCCATTTCCAATGTGGGAACACAAGGCATGAGATGGGGGCAGAATGGAGAAGAGGTGGTAGTACGCAGGGAGAAAAGCAGGGAGAGGGAAGAGGGGCGCAGATCCTAGAGGGTCTTGAATGGCATGCTAAAGACTGGCCTATTACGGGCTGAGTTTCTATATTCCACTTGAGTCAAAAGATTTGGACAATATTCCTTAAACCAAGAGAAGGCAGTGAACATTACAGAGCCCAGCTGTTTAGATTTTATGTATAAGCATACGTGTGTATTTTTTTAAAAGTCTTTACTTTTTAGAGCATTTTTAGGTTCACAGCAACATCAAGAGAAAAGTACAGAAATTTCCCATATATCCTCTGCCCCTAAATGCATAGGTGCCCCCATTATTAACATCTACCAGAGTGGTACATCTGTTACAACTGATAAACCTACATTAACACGTCATAATCAAAGTTCATAGTTTAAATGAGGGCTCATTTACTCTTGGTGTACATTCTGAACGTTTAGATGAAAGTCTAATGACGTGTTTCCAGCCTTAGGTATCATATACAGAGTATTTCACCACCCTGAAAGTCCTCCGTGCTCTGCCTATTCACCTTCCCCTCCCAATCCCTGGCAATCACTGATCTTTTTATGGTCTCCATTGTTTTGCCTTTTCCAAAATGTCATACAGTTGGGATCATGCAGTGTATAGACTTTTCAGATTATTTCTTTTCTCTTAGTATGCAGTTAATATGCATTTAAGGTCCCTGCCCTCCACGTTTTTTTTATGGCTCAATAGCCCATTTTCTTTTAGGGCTGAATAATATTCTATTGACTCAGACGTACCACAGTTTATCCATCCTCCAACTGAAGGACATCTTCGTTGCTTCCAAGTTTGGGTAATTGTGAATAAAGCTGCATTAAATAGCCATTTGAAGGTTTGGTGGCGTATGTGTGTGTTTTATGAGTGTGCGTATGCAGATCTGACGTTGTGGCTAGGTGGCCACCCCCATGAGCTCACAGCCATTGCCTTTCTGACAAAGATGAATGGGATGGTGATACTTAATGCCTAAAGCATGTAAAATCCAGATAACTGGTCAGAATACCAGTGTCACGGGAACTGGTTGAATAGGCAGACAAGAGGCAGCTTTGTCCTGAGAGACCTGCCTTAGGTGATGGGTCAGCCACAAGCAACAGAAGCAATACAACTCATTTTACTTCTACTATTTACTGACACTATGTGGAAATCAGCTTCTTCCCCTGACGTATGTGTGTTCTGTTCTAACCTTCTGGTATTGTATTCTACATTAATATTCTTTTCAGAAATATTAGAGTACTATGATGTTTTCCCCTAAAAATAAGCTGCTTTGTATTTTTCACATGATATACATAGGCAAGGTTATTTGGTTTGGACCAGATAAATGCTGTCGGGAAAATATGAAAGATAAAATTTTGTCTGTACCTGGGTGGCACTATTGTTGGAGGATTGTCTGGAACTTTAAGCAGAATATTTGGAAGTATCCAGAGTGGTACAAAACATGAAAAAATTCATATAAAAAATTTTACATTTGTTCCTCTCATTCAGACTTTGAACATGTTACTAGTTCAGTGGATCTTAATGATTTTGCTGACACACTCTTAAAAATCTAACAAAGCTGAGAACCCCATCCACAGAAAAACACACCTATCTAACCAGTTATATTTCTTTTCAGAGAGATTTATCAACCCCAAAGGGCAATAGATTCAGGTCTAGGTCGGGGCCCTTTGCTCTGACTTCTGAAAATAATGAACCCTTATATTGTCTCCCCTAAAATGTATACCTCCCCATGTCACACTTCCTCTTTTCATGTCTATGCTCAGGAAAGTGGTCATATCTTAACCATGACTCTGAAGCCCAAAATGTGGTTTTACATAGCATTCTGGGGAAATTCCGAAGCCTATGATCCCATGTATGCACATATGAATATGTGGTATTTCTAGCATCCAAAATGATGCTAGAGGTGATCTTTGAAAGCCTTGGTTCTTAATTTAAAAAAAATAGGATTGTCTCTTAGTCTATCTGCAGTCAAACTCCATTTTTGTCTTTTATCTTCTAATGCTTATAAGGCTCTGACAAGAATGGACCCAGACTATCTCAGGCCCAGATGGTTAATAAAGTGACAGTTTTATTTAAGTTTTAGCCAAGAAGCTCATTATCTTATGCTCTTCGAGCATGATGGCAAACTTCATATGGGCTTCAGATCTGCTTTTCAGGATTGCTCAGCAGAGGCCCTCCCTTGACCACTAGCACACACAGCTCACATTTCATACAGCTTATGCGTGCTAGGTGATGTTCGTTCTATGCTAGTCACTTAAAGATACTTATTCTATCTTCCCAACAAACTAAAGAGATACTGAAATGTTATTCTGCCTGTTTTAGATATGAGGAAACTGAGGCATGGGATGATGAGTTGCTTATTCAAGAGTTCACAGTGGTGGAACCAGGATTTATATTGAAGCAGCCTTGTTCCAGAGTCTATGCACTTGACCTCTGCATTATACTGCTCCTTTTATACAGCCATTATTTAAAAAAAATAATGGCCTCAGATAGTGATGACAAAACTCTTACGCCTTTATTTGAGGGGATGTCTGCAGGCTTGGCCCAAGCATTTCTCCAGTTTCTTTTCACTGGAAGGATTTTCCTCTTTCCCCCTTATTCCTTCCCTCCTTTTCTCTTTCCTTTCCCCTCCCCTACAAATGCAATTCAGCTATATGTGTGTCCAATTAGGCCTAACCTCCAGGTTCATGGAAAGCAACAAGCCCCAAAGCTGCCACACAGTCTTCCTAGGTGCCATAGCCACCCAAGTCTCTTTTCACCATGAAAAGAAGTCAGAAATTTCACTGTCTTTTTTTTCCACAACCAATAAGGTAGATATTTAGGGTTTGTGAATAGGAATTTAAAAAACTTCCATATGGACTTTTTTTTCCCTCCAAATATTTTTTAGTTTTGTTTTTGTTGTTTGGTTGGTGTTCTACAGCTATATATTTTGCTTCCAAACCCCTTCTCGGACAGGTGCAGTTCTAGAAGTGTCATATACAGAAACTCATTTAATCTTCCCCACAAACTGAAGAAATACAGAAATGCTTATTCTTGAAGCTCATACTTCTAAACTTATGATTTCTCTCTTCCTTTGGGACTAAAATACTCACCTAAGTAGAACTTTCATATATTTAAGAGTCTCTTGAATTTCAAGACCTTGACTCTGTAGAGTTAACTCGGTCATTCTTAAAACCTATCACATAGGCAATAGTCTAACTCAATTCAGGTGTTTTGATTGGTTTACTGCTTTGACAATTATAAGAAACACCACTCAAAATCAAAATCAAGGGCCCTTCTTTACATCTAAACCCATAGTAGTACTTGGATCAAGGCAATAATCCTTATCTGATCAGCCAATGACCAACTGGTAACTGTTTATATAACAGCTTCTCCTATGAAATATAACTGGTGGTTAAGGAAGGGAAGAAAGTAACTAGGAAATAAAAATTTTTTTCTTACTAATAACTGTAAATATTTAATTAATTTTCAAAAAGTAGGAAAAAGTGGTATTTTCTAAATAGCCTCTCCAACAATTTTTTAAAATTCCATATTTGATAATTGTTTAATGTATATTTCGTTCTTTTTTTCTTCATGCAGCGTGTATGTTGAGGTCACAGTATGTGAACAGATGGAATATATGGCAGGAACCAACTAATTAACATTAAAGACAGGGGACCCTTTGTTGTTCTATAACTCACATCCATTTACCTTCATTTCTGTCACCATGGTACCTAGTGGTTCAATTATTTAGTATTATGAATAAACAATTAAACAAAATCAACTTCATATAAGACTGCTGCTTGGTGCTTAAGGAGCTATGCTTGAATATTTTCCAATTCGATGAAACCTCAATGATTTCTGTTGTTAAACTTCCACTGATTAGGGAGGTGACACTGAAAGGGATTTTTGTGCAAACTATTGAATTTACAGATTAGTAGAGTGAGAATTGGCATATTTTAAATTACATTGTAGACATTCTTACAGTTTCTAGTTGTAAGAGCCAACTCCAGAATGCTTCTGAGTTTGTGCCAAAGGAGCATTCAGAAAGTATTTCATTTTTACAGGCTCCTATCATATGTTGCGTGCTGGGGGTTTCAAAAAAGCAGGCATTCTTCCCAGATTTGGTGTAGCTCCTGCTTCTTAGAGCAGCGATTTCCTGCTAGAAATGGATGGAATAAAACCAGGATGTTCTGAGCTGCATAAAAGTTCTCAAATGTGACCTGTGAGTTTTTCCCTGAGTTTCTCAGGCAGCCTGTGGCAGGAGAGCACTGCACTGAAAATAGATCCAACTGAGCTAGCACGTGACCCAGCAATCGCACTTCTGAGTCTATTTCCAAAAGAATTCAAAGCAAGATTTCAAAGAGGTGTTTGCACACCCATATTCATTGCAGCATTATTCACAAGAGCTAAGAAGTGGGAGCTAGTTACCCAAGTGTCTATCAGTGGATGAATGGAAAAGTGAAATGTGGTATACACAATGAAATTTTATTGTCTTTTAAAAAAGAAAGAAATCTTGTCACAGGCTGCAACACTGATGAACCTTGAGGACATTATGCCAAGTGAAATAAGTCAGTCCCAAAAAGACAAATACTGTATGATTCAAGTCCTGGGAGGTATCTAAAGTAGACAAATTTATGAAAATAGAGAGTAGAAAGAGGTTGCCAGGAGCTTGGGGAAGGGGGAAATGGGGTTTTAATGGGTATAGAGTTTCAGTTTTGCAAGATTAAGTTCTAGAGAGCTTGCACAATAATGTGAATATATTTAACATTAACCGAAGTATACATTTACAATGATTAAGATGATAAATTTTTATGTTACATGTTTTTTACCACAATTAAAAAAGATAGATGCTATTGTCCCTCACCTTGACTTGATGGACTGGAATGAACTTAATAGTGGGTCTGGAGAGGACACTAGTGAGGTGATTTTGATTAGAGAAAGCTGTTCTCCAGCTAAGGATGCACTAGATTTGACTAATAGGTAGAATGACTCCAAAACTTACATTTCAAAGTCCTCTTGGGCTTTCTGATTGCCTTGAAAGCTATTGTGGACATCCTGGAAACTTCTAGAGTCTCTGGGTTCAGAAGTGAAGAAGAGAAAAAAATGGTACAAGACATGAATCAACAAACTAATAAATGTGCTCAACTCAGAGACATTGCTTATATGGAAAGATGTTTCCTTCGGGTATGCTCCCGACATGTCCAAAAACTGACAGAATTTTATACCTGGAAGAGATAAATGAATTTACTCCATATTATGCAAGAGAAAAGTGAAGTCAAGAAAGATAAGAGACTTACCCAAGGTTATCTAAAGAAAAGATAAGAAAACTGGGTTTAGGAGTCTCGGTCTCAGTGGTGATTTTCTACAGAATTCCTCCCTCAATGGAATAGGACAGGAAAGGCCAATATTAAAACACACACACATACACACACACACACCAGATAAAACTGAAAACTGGTGTCATCCCTTTTTACCCTTCTCCACACCCTACACCCACCTCTGAGGCCCTGAGGCATGCCTGTGCATGTCCAGAACTCTGTAGAGAACAATTTAAAGACCACCACACCATACTATCCTTTCACTTTATATAGCATTCACTTCCATATAGCATTATAGATTACTTTATAATTTTTATTTACATGTCTCCAGAAAGGAAGCTCACAATAATAATAGTTACCATATATTGAATACTTACTCTGTACTGGCTTGCTTGCTAAGTGCTTTACAGCCATTATTTTATTTAATCCATCCCAGAAAACTATTGTTTTATCTCATTTTTCAGAGGAAAGAAACTAAAGTCTACATAACAAATAGCTTGCTTAGGCCAACATCTGATAGATAGCAGAGTCGGGATTTGAACTCAGCTATGACCAAAGACCTGTGCCTGTAACTAAAGCAGTAATCTGGGTTGTGACCGATTCATCTTGGGATGCCTATCATTCAAGGCCGCACATAATAGGCCATTTGGAAAAATTTGTTGGTTGAGGTTCTTTTTGTTCATGGACATCTTTTAGAAGTCCAAACATCTCAGGGTCAATTAATGATTATCATTTTGTCACAGTGCAAATTACTTTATTCTGCCTGATTTACTCTTAGCTCTTGACTGTAGCTAAGGGTACTGCAGTGTAGTGACTAAAAACCACTCATTAGAGTCAAACTCCTGGGATTTTGGAATCTGCATAATCTTGGGCAAGCTGTTTAATCTCTTGCATCTCAATTTCCTTACCTGTAAAATAGACATTATAATAGAGTTTACCACAAAGAATTGTCATGTGGCTTAGAGGAGTTCATACATATAAAGTATTTAGAACCAGGCTTTGCGTGTAGTAAGCACTCAACAAATATTTTTATTATTATAAACTGCAGTGAAGGGAAGGGTGTTAAGATTGGTTTGGTCTGGTTGTCACTGTTGATTTTTGGAAAGGAAAGAAGATACGCCATTCTTCATCGTGGTTTAGCTACTGGCAGAGGAGACCATGGCAGGTGTATTGGGTGGTCTCTGGCATCTGGTGGAGGGCTTCTACAGTGGCCTCAGAATGTCGAAGATGGCATGTTTTGAAAATGTGCTTCAGACCTGCTCTATACCTGGGACAGGGGAATGAAACTTGTGTTGCTTTTTCCCCCTCCTGCATCTTTTGGCATCTGATCTGAACTCAAGTTTGAGCTATAAATCAGCTTTGCTATCATTTAGAAAGGATGTTCTGAGCTGGCATAAAAAGCTTTGGCCATAACAAAAATGGGAAAATATTACCTCAAATCTCGACTTACTTTCAAATGAACAATTAGATGTTTGGTCCACTTTTCCCATCCAGTTCTCAGGGTTTGGTCTCCAGAAAGCAAAGCCAAAGACACACAAGTCTCTCCTGCTATTTGAAAGTAGATCATTCCTACAAAACATTTAGGGAGCTAAAATGGCATAAAGCAAAGAGGCAATTACCATTAATTTATATGGAAAAAATTTAAGTATTCCCAGACTCAAAAATAACCTACCAAATTACACCAAATAACACATAAAACCTAAAAAAATAGCAGAAATGATAGGATAAAAACACGACCGATATAAAGTAGAAATAATGCATGTGCAGTGTCAGTTTACTTGGCAGGACACTGCTCTGTAACAGTTCGCTGCAAAATGAATGCTGAACACAATTCTCACTTTTCACCTTTTTTCTGTAAAAACAAAATTCCGCTTTGGATTTCTTTAGGTTAGTGAAGACAGGTACTAAGGCAGGTCTTTCATAAACGCGAAGCAGCAGTAGAGTGAATGTTCGTGATGTGGGAGATAGCTGTATAGAGTAGGAATGTGGACTGGGAGAAGGAACAGCAGGAGTTCTGCCATATAACAGAAATGTAACCAAAGTTTCATTTCCTAAAGGGTTAAGATGTGGAATTAAGCAGTGACTTTAGTTAAGGAATGTACTTCTAAGTTTCCAGGTTGCCTCTGGATATATGCTCCTGATAGAGGCAGAGTCCAGTCATTTTTTTCTTCACTTAGCCAGATGATGTTATGACTGATTGTCCCTTACTACCAAATTCTGGCTCATTATTTAATCTAATCAGCAAACCCATTCTCAGATCACTAATTAAACATAAGGGGAAAATAAAAGACACAAAGTTACCCAATCTATAAATTAATTTAAATTAATTTAAATTCTATGGGGATAAAATTCCTTTTACTATGAGGGGAATTGTCAACTCTTAGAGTATATGATGGTCAGCTGCAGATTTGCCTTCAGCTCCATTCCTACCCCTCCTTGCCACCCTGCAGACCTGTAGTAGAGAGGACTACATTTCCCAGGCTCCCCTGCTTCCCGCTCCCAGGAAAGTTGGCCAAAGAGAGGAACTGGTGGAAGATTAGAAGATTGACGGACACAGGAGAACCACATGTTTCCTCAGGCATCTCCAGTTCAAGTTGTGCTGCTCTGTGGCTGCTTTTCCCTCTGCACAGACTCTGTTTCCATGGTTCCAGCCCCTGCCAGGAGTCCACACAACTATCCTAATTCCTGCTACACGGCCCTGACTCAGCATTCTGTGACTCCACTTCCTCAGTAAGTAGCAGCAGCGCTATTGGGCCCGATGTTGCTCCTCGCCTCTCCTGTCTTCAGTATAACCAATACCCTTTATCAAGTGTCCTCAGTGTGAAATATCCACCGTGGTTTCTGATTTTTGGTTTGGTTTTGTTTTTCTGGCAAGTAACTACTCTAGAGTGAAAGAACACTACAGTTGACCCATGAAGGATGCAGATTTGAACTGTGAGGTCCTCTTATGTGCAGATTTATCATTTATCATTTCATTATATCTTGATCATTTTATTTTCTCTGGCTTTATTGTAAGAATATAGTATATGATACATATAAAATAAAAATATGTGTTAATCGACTATGTTGTCGGTAAGGCTTCTGGTCAACAGTAGGCTATTAAGTTTCTGGGGCACCATTAGTTATATGCAGGTTTTCTATTGCACAGGTGTTCACACCCCCAAACCCTGTGTTGTTCAAGAATTAACTGTACCTGCTTTAGAAGCTCCATTTCTACCCACCTATTTTTATATAGTTTAGGGCATGTTATTTCTTTATTTTTGTCTTTCAATAGATGACTTCATGGAGCAAATAATAAATCAGCATATTATGTCTTGGAAGCTTACTTACTATAGCACTGTAGTGATAATTGCCTGAAAAACAGTCTCCCAGGATGGTTGCCCTCAGCTCATGGCAATAGCAAACAAATGTAGTTTGTTCCAATAGAGACCCCCGAAGGTTCAACTTGCTGGACTCTGGCTCTCTTCCCAGGCTTTTAAGATGTCTGTGCCTTACCCTCTCCCATTCAGACACAAAAGTGGAGGCTGGAGCATTAATGCTGCCCTGTAGAACCTTCCACGTACTGCCTAAGTGTTTCACTGACCACTGTCAGCCCGGAATCACCACAGGAGCAAGTCCAACCACAGTTGTAGAAGGGGCTACTGACAGTGCAGGTCCGTAATTAGCACTTGCCCATCTGTTGTATAGTTTTATTTTTTTTCTTTTTAATAGAGTAGCTAGTACAAACTAACCTTACAGAGTACTTTAGTATTTGCAAAGTACTTTCATAAACATTAGCTCATTGTTGCTGAGAGTTTTAAACACCGTTCTGGCAAAAAAAAGATAAGGCCTAGAAGTGCTGTCCTCAAACAAATGATTTCAAAATTAAAATGAAGTAATATTTTGAGTACTTTCTACTCCTATATAGGCAAAGTCATTTTCTTTGGATATAAACATTTGCTATCTTTCAGGGAAACCCTATGTTAATGTATATTTGACAATCTAGTCTTATTCTAATAGTCACAGAGGTGACAACATCACACTTTCTGGTTATGGAGTCTTGGGCCACCTTTTACTGGATTGGAAGGAAATTTTTATAATTATTTGCCTAGTTAAGCTGTTGACTTCTTTTGCTTTAGTGGACTCCATCTTATTATATCAAGCATTCTTGCTGCATATCTTGATAATAAAGCATTTTAAGTTGTCCTAGTTCAATAGTGACATGTATGATATGATAATAGAGACAAATGAACTCTATGACCTGTACAATCTCAAAACTATGCTTCTCTACAATGAATCTATTTACTGTTTCCTCAGACAAGAGAAACTTTCCACTGATTTTCTTTACTTTTTTAATCACAAGTCCATACTTAATGTAAGATTTTTTTTAAGTTACCATAAAATCCTGATATTTTTATAAATGTAAAAACAGATCCAAACTTGCTTTCAACCTACCTAATCCAAAGTGAATTCAACTTTCACTCGCTTCCTTTTTTTTTTCAGACAGAAGCAAACAAATATTTCCACTAGACTTAGACATTCAGAATAATGGCAGAAAAATTCATTCATTCATCAAATTCTTACTGAACCTCTACTGTTCTCAACATTATGCTAGGGGTGACAATATGAAAGAGGACACCATCCTTCATAGAGTATTGGTCTAGTGGGAGAGACATGATTGTTAGTTTCACTTTTAATAAAATAGACTCTGTCCATAATTCTAGTGCTGAGGGACAGTTACAGGTTTTCCATGTAATAGTAACAATAATGGTGATATTTGACACTACTATATGCATATATACATATATACTACATATATCGCTCAATTATCTTTTCTTCAGTGTCTAATACAGATATGATATAGGGTAAACCCTCAATAAATACTTTCTTAGTTAATAAAGAAATGTGATTTTATTTAAAGACTAAAAGAATCCCTAGCACAGGAAGGATTTTTTTGACCTGAATTGGAAGCCTCCCAATGCATGGTCCATGGAGCATAACCTTTAGAATGAGGATCTTATTCCTCAACTTCTTCCTTTCGAACCAATTTCAGAAATATTCTCTGAACAACTAGTGTGCTAGACAACGGTAAGCTCTGAGATATAAGAGAGACGAACAGCACAGTCAAGCAGGCCATGTGAACAGAGACATGGAGAGTGAAGGAACACACTTGGTGAGGTTGGATTCCTTTGGGAAATTGGCAGTAACATCGGTTATTCCTAGTTGGTGAGGGCGGGATTTCTCTTTGTAACATCATTCTTCCCCCATGGAAGAAGACAAGAAACCCAGCCTTATTCCATCTTTCCAGAAGAGGTCATTTCTCCCCATTTTATTTTCCCCAACTTATTTGGTTTTCAATTCTGGAGAAAGGCAGAGTAAGAAATGTCAGAGACAGGACAGATGAAAAACTGATATTTGGAACTCTTTGGTGGCTTGTCCAGAATCACTCGAGTAACTTAATCCTTTATTTTGCTGCTGCATTCTGATGGGTACCCACAGAAACTGAGCTGAGTCTTAGGATTATTGTCAGAGTTCAAATATAATACATCTCAGCAAGCTCAGACTAAGTCCAACTTGTTAGCATATCAAAACATCTTTCCCTCTCTGAATTATTTGTAGTCAACCCCAAAGGGAAAACAAAACAAAAAGCCCTAAGGCTACCAGGCTTGCTTTCAAATGCACCCAAACATTTTGAACATTATTTAAAATATCCTGCCAGTTTCCATTTTCTAACAAGCATGAAGTAACATTTTTAAGGGAAAGAACAACTTCATTAGTAATACAGCTCTGAAGGAAAGATATTCAACCTTCTAATAAAATAGTAATGCTGCAAGCTCAGCTGCTCATAAAACATTTATAACTCTCAGCCAGTAAAGTGTGGAACAAGAGATTTAAATGTTGCTGCTTGATGAAATGGAGGGATGTTTGGTGTAACTATCACACAGAAGCATGTGGGTTGCAGAGGGGTGCAGGCAAATATGTCTCCTGGTGTCTGTAGGGCTGTTTTATAGTGATCCCTTTCTGACATTGTCCTTTGGTAACCTAGATTTGAGACATGAAATGGGGTTGGTGGGGAGAGAGGGAATAGATCTGGGAGGATTGTTCTTGCCAACCTGGGTCACAACTTCATTGAAACAATGTACTTTATGTACCAGTAAGAATGGTGCAACCAGAGGTACACCCTAGCTCAGGTGTATTTCTGCTGCGTAGTATAGTATCCCCGCTGCTGTGGGAGCTGGGGAGGGAGAAAGTCATGCACCAAGTCATCCAGAGGTAACAGCGCACACTGTGTTTGTGGGAGGAAAGTGCTGAGTCGTTTCCTTCTGCTTCTCATTTGAGACTACAGCCGGGCATGTGTTGACATTAACGATCCCTATTAACAAACCCAACTTGTTCACGTGTGCTTTCAGTCTGGGGATTGGTTTTTTCAACTCTAGAAAATTCTCAGCTGTACTAAATATCTACATGTCCTCAATTCTCTGCTTCGGAACTCTTATGTTAGATGCTGAAGCTTTAATCTATCTGTTTTTGTTTGGTTTCAAATACGTTGTGTGTTCTGAGTGAGCACCCCAGCTTGCCCGCGAATTCACTAATTAGTCTTGTCCATCTCGAGTAGCTTTTATTTTTTCTAATTACAGTGGTGATCGTTTTTATTCCCAGGATTTTCTCCTGATTTTTTTTCATATCCACCTTCTTTTATTTCATAATCCTTTCCTGTAATTGGTTATTTTTGAGTATATTATTTTTTTCTTTTAGTTCATTGGGAGTTTTAACATGGTTTTCAGTGAACTATGTTATGTCTATTCTTTCAGGAATGAATCCTGATTTGTAGAGTATTTTGGCTATCATTTACAACACGAGTTTCTTCTCTATTTTAAATGTTCTAGTGCCATGTAATCTTAAGTGGAAATTTCCTTTTGTTGGTGCTTTTATCTCTTCTTCTCTTGCTCAGTTGTGGTCGTCCTCGCCTGGGCTAGGTTCCAGGCTGCGTGGAGGCAGTTTGGGTGTCTTGTTCAGGGGAGCATTGCTGATCCTGCCTCTCGGCCGGCACATGCTTCTAAGCACAGGCTCTGGCTGGGGACCACAGCTTCTCTCTTTAGCCACCACAGGCAGCTGCTGGTTATTGGTCACAGCCCAGGCCTTAGCTGCAGCTCTTCCTAGGCAGGGCGCCACAGCTAGCCCAGCTTCACGCTGGAAGACTTCGGGGTCTGTTCCCTTTTGCCCAGTGAACTACTCCAGAGGCTGCAGCCAGTCTCCCATTCTAGCACCCAAGACATCAGAACCTCCACCATCTCTCACTGTCTTATTTCTGAACCACAGAAATTTTCTCTTGTTGTTGAGAGTAGTTATGTAGCTTTAATTTAAAAAGAATATTTTACTTATTTTGTTCTCTACTTGAAGGGAAAGGGGTAAGAATTTCCAGCTAAGACCTGTTTCCTCAACCCAAGCAAGAACTGTGAGGCCTCCCATCTAGACTTCAAAGTCCTTGAGGATAGAGTCATATTTTATCATATCCTTACCAAAGAGTCTACACTTCAGAATGTTCTTTGAATGAATGAATGAATACAGACAGAATTCCCTTTTTTAATTGAAACCCTTTTTTCTTTCCTCGCTCCCCATTCTGATGATTTTACTCTGAGGTCAAGCAACCGCTTGCTCCCCACAAATCAATGATTGCTCAACTTATCTTATGGAAATGTTGCCTCTTTCTGGTGCCATTCTCAGCACTTATTTAAAACTATTTGAATTGTTATTGTTTATTTTAAAAGTACTCTGTCCTGTTAAGAGAATAAACAATGTAGACCTGTGTTGCAATCAAGTTAAACGTAACATTATTTGTCATTGAAAGTAAATGCCATAGTTGTAGAAAATTTAGTCAATAAGATAAGCAAACTTCAGGGATAAAACCATTCTAAACTCTGCCCTTCAGAGCTGCACATTCTTAACATTTTGGTGTATAACTGTTCATCTTTTCTGTCTGGCTCTAACATGCCCACACTCAATTCACTTTGAATTACCTTAAATTCACCTGTTAACCCACTGTTCTTGCGGTGACTTGCAGATGCTCTCCTTCAGTGCCAGAATGGCCATCCCGTGTGGGTTTCCACCACAAGAATTGCAAACATTGCTATGTTGTAGGATTATCGTATTTTCATTTTTTTGTTCTGAGGTGGAAGTTGGGAGGTGAGCAGATTCTGACTTCCCTGGAAGTGTTTTGCTGAATTTGTTGCTAAAGCAGCCAATGAACATACAGGTGATGAACGTGCAGATAATAAGTTCCTTCTGGGAAGACAGACATTTACTCCTTGCCTGGGGCATGGGGGCAGAGGCTTTGTCTTCTTTTGGGGTCTGTGCTTTCCCACTCCTTCGTTGCTTCCTCTCTCTGTTAGGACCAATTTACCTACCTCTTATATTTGGTCAAACTCTTTCCATAAAACAAATGGTTATGTTCACGCATAAGGACATCATGTAAGCCAAGGTTATTTTGTACACGAAAATGGCAGAGGTTCTGGGAGACTTTTCAGGACCAAGATAAAAATAAAATCAAGAACTCCCTAAATCTAGGTCCCTGGTGCTTGTCAAGCTTCTCTAAGAAGAAGCATTTTCCCTCCATCATGACAGTATGGTGATAGTGGATTTACAGCACCCACAGTTCCCAGCAGGTTTGAAAGGGAGGGCAAAGAGGAATAATTGAAGCAGGAACTCTGGGGAAATTCAGACGAACTGGTTGCTAACATGTAACCTAAAGAAGAAAAGGGAAAACAGATAATAATGCACTATGCTCCAAGATGAGGTTATTCTTACCATCTGTCCATAATCATGAGAAAAGTAGAAATGAAAAATTAAGACTTAAAAATGCAAAAATAAATTCATGAGGTGGGGAGGAGGCATATGCAAGATATAAGCTATCTAGTTCTGAGAAAATCCTGGGAAAGTGGTAAAATTAAATTAAGAATATAAGTAGTCTACGAATCAGAGAAAAAAAAAGAAAATGTCCACATTTCTGAAGGACAAAGACCAGGGAAAAATTAGAGGGTGTGAGCTGAAATGTGAATAAAACCATATCGTTCTTTCTGAGAAGACCCAGGAAAGACAAAGAGTTAATAATGTCAAGAAAAGCAATGAAAGAGGAATTGAATTAGAAATAAGAGAAACTTAAACCATCTCCTCATTCAGAACCATCTTTACATTTCCCTGGGATTAGCAGCTACTCGTCATCTCAATGCCAATGCATGTTTCAAATAGCAAGGTATTTATTGGGCACTTATGAGAGTGGTTTTGATTATTTAAGGGCTGACTGAAAAAACAAGCCAACAGTTCCTGCTTTCAAAGAACTAAAAATCTATTTGGAAGAATGCAACAAAATAATGTAACATGCACTCATAGTGCAGTGTTAGTTTACTGAAGCAAATGACAGAGAACGTGAGGGCTGAGAGAAGACGGGGTCCGGTGGTTACAGAAATGATCACAGCAGGCCTGGCCAAGGAGTGGGACTTGATTTGAATAAAAGGAGGGAAGAGGAAGAGAGGAGAAAATGTCATAGTTGAGAAGATCTTATGCCCCCAAAGTTAGCACTGTGGCTATTCTTTAATAGGGCATCAGTAAGGTTTGCTCATGAAAAGATGGAAGATGAATGGTGTGGGGGCATAGCTGAGCTTACTGGTGGTACAGTGAGGAAACATACCTAGAAATATGAAAAAGTGGATAGCAGATTACTGAGGGTCTCACAAGTAGGCAGAGTTTAGATTTGATAGAGTAGGAAAGAGAACACTAAAAGTTTGTCTTTTTTTCAAAATTAATACACATAATTGTTTTGTGTGTGTCTACAGTTTTACAAATTTTTCTACTGTATATATAGTAGTTCATCCCTTATCCATGATTTTGCTTTCTGTGGTTTCAGTTACCTGCAATTAACTGTGGTCTGAAAGTATTAAATGGAAACCCCCAGAAATAAACAATTTATAAATTTTAAATTTTGTGATGTTCCGAGTAGCCTGATGAAATCTCAAGCTGTCTCTGTCTGTCACACCTGGGACATGAATCATCCTTTTGTCCAGCATGTCCACACTGTACACAATCCCCAACCATTAGTCACTTAGTGGCCATATTGATATGTCACAGTGCTTATATTCAAGAAACCCTTACTTAACAATAGCTCCAACGCTATTTATATAACTTAATTACAGTGTGTTGTTATAGTCATTCTACATCGTTATTATTGTTGGTCTCTTGCTGTGCCTCATTTATGAATTAAACTTTTTTATAGGTGTGTATGCACAGGAAAACGGAGTGTGTAGAGTTCAGTACTACCTGTGGTTTTAGGCATCCACTGGGGGTCTTGGCACATATCCCCTGTGGATAAGGGGGGCACTACTGTATATTCTTTGTATCTATCAGCATAATCAGGATACAAAACAATTTCATCACTCCCAAAATCTCCCCTGCGTAGCACTCTTCTCCCATCCCTAACCTCTGGCAACCACTGATATGTTCTTCCTCACTATAGTTTGTCCTTTTGAGAATGTCATATAAGTGGAATCATACTACATGTAACATCTTGAGACTGGCTCCTTTCAGTTAGCGTACCACTTTTTGAGATCCTTCTAAGTTGTTATGGGTATTAATAGTTTATTCCAAACTAATTTCAGAGTGCCTATACCACTTTGCATTCTCACCAAAAATGTTGGATAATTCCAAGTTTTCTACATCCTTCACAGTATTTGGTATTATTAGTTTTTTTTTTTTAATTTTAACCATAAAATAAGTATATTGTGGTATCTTATTATGGCTTTAATTTGCATTAACCACTAGCTAATGAGCTTCAACATTTTTTTTTTTAATATGCTTATTTGCTTCTGCAGAACCTCTTCGGTAAAGTATCTATTCAAGTCTTTGAGCTATATTTTTTAGTGTTTCTTTAACTGTTGAATTTTGAGTATTCTTTATCTAGTCTGTGATTTGCAAATATTTTCTCCTAGTTTGTTACTTCTCTTTTCTATCTTTAATGAAGCTAAAATTTAAAATTTGATCAAGTTCAATTTATCAATTATTTATTTCACAGATACTGTCTTTGATGTCATGTCTTAGAACTTCCAGGGAAGGAAAAGAATTTTTTCTTACTACTATCCTATATTTTCTGGCCGGGGCCCTATAAATTAGACTGGCGAAAGACAGATTAACAGGAGAAAATCATGCAAATTTATTTAGTATAACTTTTATGTGACATGGGAGACCTCATAAGGAAATAAAGACCGGTAAAAAAGTTAAACCTGAGCATGTTTATACTGAGTTTGGTGAAGGGTGGAAAGTTCTGAAAAAAAAGGGCATATGAGCTCACAGTATTAAACTGGAGGGAACAGCAAGTTTATTCGGGTTTCTCTCAGTCTGTCTCATCTTCAGAGACAAGGATGCTGCTTTCTTCGGGCATACAGAGGGCACCTCCCACATGACGGTCTTATGACCTGCTTCACTGAAGAAGGGGGAGGTTAGAGCATCTGCGTTTTTCCAAATTCCTTCAGCTTAAAATATTCAATATGTGAAGTGCCATATATGAGGGTAGTGTGCTCTGAACTCCGTCAAACTCTTCGCCTAACCCCAGGTCATGAAGATTTTTATCTGTGTTTTCTTCTAAAGGTTTTATAGTTTCACATATTATATTTAAGTTCATTGTGAGTTAAATTTTGTATGAAGTGTGAAGATTAGGTCGAGGTTCTTTTTTTTTTTTTTGGGGGGGGGCCTATGGATGTCCAATCATTCTAACATCAACATATTATTCTTCATTAAATTTCCTTTATATCTTTATCAAAAATCAGTTTTCATATCTATGTGATAAGTCTAGTTCTAAATTCTCTATTTTATTCTATTAATCTTTTAACTGCCTTTTGCTAACACACAATGTGTTGATTACTGTAGATTTATAGCAAATCTTAAAATCGAGTAGTGTGATTTCTCTAACTTTATTTTTCTGTTTTCAAAGTTAAGTTATTCCGGTTTCCATATCTTTCTATATAAATTTTATTTTTAACTTAGTTATGTCTTCAGAAAAAACTCTACTGAAAATTCATTTGGATCTTTTAAATCTGTAAAGCAATTAGGAGGATTGACATCTTTACTCTCAGTAAGTTTTGAATAAAAGAGATATTAGCACTCTTCATTCCTGGGAACTTTATTTGCAAAGGGAAGATAGATGAAGACTGTTTTGTTTTTGTTTTTGTTTTTTGTTTTTCACATTTTTCATACTATTCCCAGCCTGAAAGAATTTCTGAGCCTGTCCTCACTCAACTTGATCTCTGGTCCATCAGGAACAAGAGGCTCAGGTACCCTCTCTCTAGGTCCATGCTAAGTGTAGCAGCTCAGTATGTGGCATAAGAGTTGCCACCAGCCTGTGTATGCAACAATCTAAGCCATGCATTGAGGCTGGGTGAGATGGGAAGAGGAATCCAGGGGTTCAACTGAATCCAGATAAAGCTTTTTGGAGAAGGTATAGTGGTAGGACTATACCTTGCACTTGACTGACTTCCTTGGTGATTTTGAAAAGCTCAGCTTTTTTCAGGCTGTTTTCCTCATCTGTAAAATAAACTAAGTCCAAGCTATTAAATGTGAAAATACCAAAATAGAACAATATATTGAGCACAACTAATATGCATGAGATATGTAAGAATTTGTGAAGAATTCTAACTCGAAAGACTGCAGGGCAAATGATTATCCAACAGAGTGCAGACTGACTTTTACTGAAATTAAAATAGCCAAATTTTCAACAACACAGAAAAAGCATAACTCTATGCCTATTCAAAATGTATCTGGATTTACTCATAGGAACCTCATTTTGAGTGGACCACCGTGGTTCTGACTCATTCAAGTGCCCTTAGTATTTTCCCCATTTTAAAACAAGGCCATTGAGAAAGCTGTCATCATCAGGGAACAAAGTAGAGCTCATTCAGTACCGGCTATGGTATATGAAAATGGCATGAGGTAAAAATAAAGCTTATTTAAGAAGTTGATGGGAACAATTAGCTTCTCAGATCCTGAGATGAGATTTGATGGTTCAGCCCACAGTTTACAGTAGGTCAGCGAAGAATAAGAAGAATGTGAAACAGATGAGAAATGCCTTATAGCTTTAAATGTGTGTAGACGAGTATCAGGGATTGGTGATAATTGCCACGAGTTAAAGTCCATGTCCTTTTCTGAATGAGAGCGTTAAGGCAAAGCTGGGAAGGAACGTTCCATTTCTCTGAGGATTACTAGAGACTTCTTACAGTCAAGGAGAGAAAGTAAGTATGTTTAGTTTGTACCTACCATTGGACAGCTCTTCCACGTAGCGTAAGTCTTAAGATTTTTATTAAATAAATCTTTTTTTTCTTAGTGTTCTTTAACCTTGATAACTTTCAAACCTCTTTAAACTTTGTTATTGGTGCTGTTTTCCTTCCCACCCCTAAGTAGTGCCACAGTTTCTAAAGTGAAACCTCATATGGAGCCCTGAGAGATAGAAGAGGTAGCAGTGAAGTGATTCTGTGATGATTGAAATGGAAGACTAGCTCTCGGCTGGTTCAGTCACTTCACCAGCCCATGGGATCCTGGGGCACCTTCACTGGCTTTGAGCCTTCTCCTGGGGTGCCCAGTCACCAGGCTGCCCAGTCCTCTGCTACTGTGCTTAGAGGCTCAGAGCAGCAAGCCTGGTTCCTGCTCTCCAGCAATATACACATCAGGCCTCCAAACCCTTCTGCTGATATTGATAAAAGGTACAACTAAGTCAATCAGATATACCATCCCATAGTAACATATTCACTTGCCAGTGTGTTATTTCCCTCAGGTTATATAATGTTTAATCTGCCTTAAATGGTCGACATCTAGACCCTGTGGCTCCAAGTGGAGGCTAGGGAAGGACTTATTCTTGGCGGTGGTGGGAAGTTTCTGGGCTAATGCTACTTATCCTATCTTGAAGATGCCTTGTACTCTGCCCAGTAGGAAACCAGGATGTTTCTAAGGCACTGATTCCTTCCTCCTGATATGAAAGTCTAAAAATATAAATGTTACATGATGATTTTTTTTCCGTAAAACATTTATAAGACTTACAGATAAAGGCTTATGAGATTAAGGAAATACTTATAAGACTTTTAAAATTGCCAAATTCTGAATTAAAAAAACAAACATGTAAAAATGGAGAAAGATGAAGAGCAGAAGAAGGAGGGGGAAGAAAAAAAGAGAGAGAAAAAGAGAGAATGAATTCCTGTTCTAATCCTACCAGTAGTGTACTTTATTGTTATTATTTTTGAGGAATGAAAAGCTGTTACCTTGGACAAGTGGCGAACCAGTTGATATTTTAAAAATTTTAATAATATGCAGTGAAATTACTAAAACACATGTTGAAAACATGCAAACTGAAATCTCAGCTTCAAAATTTACCCCAGGCCTTTAAAACACCTGTCTATTTTGGGAGATTTCTGTTAAAACAGTTCTCTTACTAAAAGTTTGACATCTTATGTGGACTAGCTGTTCAGCACGCGCTCATTCAGTGATCTTACTACAAGCCCAGAGACTAGGATGCTCTTGTTCTAACTTCCTACGTTGAAAAAATACTCATAATAATTAACCTTTATGATCTGAAACAGCAGCGAGGCAATGTTGTCTGGTTTGAAGTAAAGCAAAAATGAGAGTTGTCTGTTCTCTCATAGACCTGTTGTGGGATTGTGAGGAAGACAAAGAGAGCTTGCCTTTCATCTCTGCAACAAGGATATGGCACACCACATTTATGGGGAATGGCTAGTAAAGGCAGAAGGTGTTATAGTTTTTAGGAAAAAGTAAACATGTAAACTATAACCTTGTTTGGTCTTGTGTTAACAGGAGCAAACTAAAGTACTTTTTTTTTGGTTGGTTTATTATTTAAAAAAAAAAAAAGACCAAGTTGAAAGAATAGTAAATCTACCCCAATTTTATCCTGAGAAAGTAGAGCTACAAAAACAACCTTCTGAGTTGCATGAGGATGACTTGAGCATGAAAAAGAGTTTATATTTACTGTTTCAATGGCAAAAACTACCTGTAATTATTTCCTCAGTGGGACTGCATAAAATTGGAATTCCATTTAATCTTATACTAAACACTTTCTATATTTCATGTCATGGATTAGAATGAAAATGGAGATAGTTCATCAACACTGATCTGAGATATAAAAAAGAACAGCGAAGCTGAGGGTATGAGAGTGCATAAAAATGTTTTGTGTTCTGACCAGTACATTGCTTTAAAAGAATTTTACAGTCAGGCCCAATTGTTCATTCTCTCCATGCAGAAGATACTCACATATTCATTTTTAAAAGGGCAAATCAACCATAATTCAGTTTATAAACTGTGAAGCTGGTTGTGAATGTCTGGATGAATATTCATTAGAATCTCTTAATCTGCCATCGACTGTGATTCATTAGGCATATGTAAATATCACTCACTTTAATTGCCCCTAAAATGACTTAACATAATATTGTCATTAGCAAATTATTAGTTATTTGTGTAACTAATGGTACATTATGGTGCGCACGTTAAATCTCCAAATATATGATTACAATTATGATGATGTTTTATGCTGGGGGCTTTCTAAACTATTTGATGAAATATAATGGAGTCATATCAAATCTGCTACGTTAACAGGACAGTTGCAGAACTTTTTTCCGCACCTTGGTGCTGGTTTCATATTGCAGCTACTCACTCTTTCCGACCTTGACTTGCCATAGCTTCCTTCTATTTTCTTGCCTGCGCCGAAGGTCTCTGGAACTTCCTTAACTCTGTTCTCCCACCGTTTACCTAATGAGCCTAATCCCAGTCTACTTTTGGTAAAAGTGACTTTATTTCCAAACACATTTGCTCCTTGGAAGTAGAGCAAACAATACCAAATGTGTAAAGAAAGCATAGAAGACCCTGCTGAAAGCTGATGTAAAGGGATAAGGCCAACATGCAATTTAACCAACTCATAGGAGCTTTACTCTATGGGGTTGTAGCTGCATTTGACCTTCATAAAGTCATAATATGGTAAGCTGTGCTGCAGCTGTTTTCTCCAGAATTATCATCATCAATGAAGAATTATCATCAATGAAGAATTTGATACTTCCAATAAACCCTTTCGCATTCTTTGCATTGCTCTTTCTGAAAATTTCCTTTACCTATCCCTTCATCTCTAGCGAACTTATTTTATAACAAACTCATGTAGAAAAGGACTTCCACTTATCTCCATCTCCACAGCAATATTGGGAAATTTTTCAAAGAGAATCACTTTTATCATTTAAAATGATTACAAATTCACTTTTGAGCTTCTAGGGATAAGGTCGTCCCAGCACACTGGCAGAGAAGGCTACAATTAGTATTCCTTTAGTCTCTGTTAATTGCCTAACTGGTGACAGGAATACGTTGATACAAAATTAGCTCACGAAGGCGGGAAAAGCCTTTTATCATGTTGCCCTCCTACATATTAGTGCATTAACATGCCATTGATGTTTATAAACAGAGATTCAGACAAATTCATGTTCCTGTCTTTAATAACGTTCTAGATTAATTGCCATTTCATCTTAATTTAATAAGCAATCCTTTTGGTTAAAAAAATACTTACACAAGAAAAGAAATTTTTGAGATAATGACAACATAATGAATATAGATTGTGGTACAAATCTCCTGAAGAGATACCAACAATCCAGAAACATGGTCAAGCATTACTATATTTAAAATAAAGCAAATTTTTCAATCTAATGTACTTCAGGTTTAACGTTACTGCCATGAAGTAAAACAATTCTGGTTATTTTGATTGATGGTGAGTGATCGAATCCTTCTCTCTAAGAAGCTTGGTTATAGGTTTCAGAATTCTCTCCTAGCCAATATAATTCCTCCCAATTTAGAAAGTGGTTGGTTGAGGGGCCACTTCTATGCTGTATACCTATTATCTTCTGGTTCACAATCATGCCTCCTCTACAGACTAAATTCCGCAAATCAAGGGCTTTGTGTCTAGTACGGAGGTTGATAAATGGGCCAAATGAGGTCTGGTGCCTGTTTTTAAAAAGTTTAATTGGAACACGTATGTTCATTCATTTACTATTATCACAGAGACTGACATACCCAACCGAAAAGCCTAAAACATTTGTTTTCTGGCCCTTTACAGAAAAAGTTTGCTAACCCATAGTTTATAAACAGAATTTTGCCAAAATTGAATGAATGAAGTTCCCCAAACAAGTATTTCTGATTAAAATTTATGCCTCAAATATCTGCAGAGTCAATGATTTATTATGTAGTTAAGTAAAGTTTGGTCACTTATAATTGACGTCACAGAGATGTCAAAAATATCTAATTTAGTTGAGCCCTGATAGTTTTGTTATATAGCTTCATTGAGGCATTTGCTGGGTTTATATACCCAGACCTTTTTTTTTTTTTTTTTATGAGTTATGGTTGAATGCCAACTATGACTCAGAAAGTCACTTTAAATTTTGATCAGACCTCTAGCTCCACTTTAGACTCAAATATAAGCCTTTTTCTTGATGTATCCCCAAAGGAGAAATAAAATATCACTCCTGTGCAGCATGGCTGGTGAGCTGGTGGGGTAACCTTGTCAGAGTCTTTACTTAAGATCAGATGAGCTTCCTGGGAAAGATCTCCTCCTAATAAAACAAAGCTGGGGCTATGAGCTTGCCCTAATGACCAAGCTCTTATTGGATGAGAGAAGTGATTTTGAGAACACTGTCATGGTAGTTACTCAGACTTCCCTATGCCCTAGTGCCTGGATCTACTGAAGAACAAGCAAATTGTCTTGAGAATCCCTTGACCTGACATCGTATCAGAACCATCCATGAAGCCGTTTTTGGAAAGGCGATCTGCCATAAGATCTGAGCTCATGTACATTCTGGCTAGGTACACCCAGAATGCAAGGCCTTCACTGTTCTTTATCAAGGCCATTTTTCAGGGCTATGTTTGTAGCAAGCAGCCTATATCCCAACACCTTACAGGGTGAGAGGAAATCCTCATAATCATATGCTCGACTGGGGAGATGCCATGTCCTGCCCCCCATTACTTAAGTGGAAGAAAAGAGGAAGGACCTGCCGTACAATGTCCCAGGCAACCAGTAAATGGGCTTGTGACTTAAATCGAGCCGCCGGAGACTCCCACTCCACAGGGGGCTGGCAAAGGAAGGAGGAATATCAAGGATCCCTTCAGAGAAATTGGGCTGTGTTTAGAGGTGCCAGAGGCAGCGTACAGCAAGAGAAAAGCTGCTGGTATCCTGACGAGACTCATTATTTTCTCTAAGAGGCAGATGATAGGCTTTCTGCTTCTTCCCCAGAGGTGCCTGCCCACTTTTCAAGTCTTGTGTCTTGTCTCCAGATGCCTCATTTAGTGAGCCGCTTATATCCTGCCAGTTAGTTCCTTTTCCCCCTAACATGGCCAGAGTTAGTTGCTGCTGCTTGCAGCCAGTAACCCTGACTGATAGAGAACTAAATTGTAGCCATTCAAACACCAACTATACGTAATCCTAACCATAACATGAGAGAGACTGGACGAGGCTTTCGCCCTTCTTTCATTCCAACTTTCTTTAGTTTGAGTATCTCACAGAAGAGTTTCAGAACATGCATAAAATCAGCTATGGAGAGAGAACCATTAATTTTTCTCTTCTGCCAAAGTGCAAAATTTGCAAATGTTTCATCAAGATAGGAAATAAACAAGGAGAATTATGAGTACCACCTTGGAGAAGGCCTTTGGTTCCCAAGGCAAAAATGAAAGTGTCCACTACTTCAAGCCGTCTACACTCAGCATGGACTCTAATGACAACTGTTTGTTTTCTCTGCCAGACATGTCCACCCTGGTGGGACTAGATGTCATGCTAGCAACTAAAAGTATTCAGAGAAATTGGGAAATGGGTTTCAGTGATCTTTTCCATGTCCTCTTTGATGACACTTATCCGAATAAGGAAATTTAGCACTTGTTTTTTAAAGTTTCAATTAGAAGTGACTAGTCCTCTCGCTCAGCCCCCAGGCCTTTAACAGACTTCTGTGCACACTACATTCTGCTGCCAGTCTTTGCTAACCCGGACCCCTCCCAAATACACTTTCTTGGGGACCTCTTCTCAGATAGTTAATCTGATACATATTTAGCTCAGGAGAAATCTTTGGGACACTTTTTCACAGAAGCTTGAGCTGAATTCATCTTTTTATGTAGAAAAGAGGTCAGGGCTGAAATTTTCGTACCTTATTCAAATCTCCATTTTATTACTTAGCACATGTTAAACTATATCTTCTTAGGCTTTAAGATTCTTTAGTTCAGGGAATGGAGGGCATGTCTTTGTATGTTTGTCACATGTCACAGTGCCTGGCACATGGTCGGTGTTAAATATAAAGTGGAGAAGAAGGATTCACGTTTAGCGTGATCACATGCCAATCTGTTATTCCTCTCAAATAGCATTTTAATTTTGGCAAGAGAGTTTTTAGAGACTATAAGTCCAGAGTAGAGTATAGGTATCTGAGGCTGCTTAGGAAGATATCAGGAGACACAGACACTCTAGTTCCTTCAAATCACACTGTTTTGTCAGGAATGGTCATGGTACAAAGAGCTCTTCACACTCTTCTTGGCTCAAGCCCTTGCCAGAATCCTGAGCTAATATCTACAGAATTAAGTAGACTCAACAAATCCCTAAATTTCAAGTACATCTTCTCAAAAAATAAGATGAAAGAATAAGAAAACTCAAATGAGCATATTTTCAGCAATGAACAAAAGCAGTTAAGCTAAAATTTCAATCTCTTTGTAGTCACCAAGTGAGATGCTCCAGTGATCAGATCTGCTGATGTATCCTCCAAGTGACCCAGACCACTCAGCCCTCCACCATGACCTGTGTGTTCCAGTGCTGTGATCAGGCATGTGCTGCTTTGTGCTCCTGGTCTGTTCTATCTCCTTTTAGCTTTCCACAGCATTCTCTGGGCAGATTCATCCAATGTATCTTCTCTCAACCACGTAGGAAATCCTTGACTTCCTGGGAATCCTATGCTGGACACTGTTTACAGTTTTTCATGCAGAGCTTACGGTCTTCCCCATTAGGATTCTCTTCTCTTGAGACTGATTTTCCTTGGTCACAACTCAGCTCTCTGGCACATTTGATGCAGTTCTGTCTCCTTAGACAGCAGCCTAAGAGTACAACAGTAGGATGTAGAGAGGATAGCAGATATGACTTAGATGAGCATGGAATGTACAGGAAATAGTACGTGGGATAGCAAGAACATGGAGAAAGGTTAGTAATTTTGCCTTGAGTTCAGTGGGTGGTGTCAGGGAAAGCATCATAGCGGAGGTGCCTCTTGGAGAATGAGTGGAACTTCTGCAGACAATGGTACATCCCAGGCAGGAGAAAAACTTGTAAAAAAATTTTTTTAAAAAGCAAAGTATGTGAAACATTATAGCATATGATGATTGCGGGAATAAAGCTAGAGAACTTTTATTTCATTGTAAGAAGTTTGAAAGCCATTCAAAATTTAGGTTGGAGTATGACCTGATGAGATTGATGTTCTAGAAAACTGCAGTGACAGGGTGGAAAATTGATTGGAAAGAATTAAGACTGGAGATGGGATAATCAATACAAGAGACAGTTATAATACTGTCTGAGTGATGGTGAGGTACGAGCTTGATCTAACAGACAGGAACGATTGAAATGTGTTTATAGGATACAAATCATAGGCATATGGATGCAGGAGAAGGAAGAACCAACAAAGACCCTGAGGTTTGTGACCTAAGTGACAGAACTGTCAACAATGGCATTCACTGGAACAGGGAGCAACTAGGCATGGAGGTAGATGGTGATTTCAGTTTGAACATTTTAAATATAAAGCACACATAGAATATCCAGATGGTGCTGTCTTAAAAGCTGAATGATACGTATGCCTTAGGAAAGAAGTCTGGACTAGAGATTCTGATTTGGCATGTTAGACCCACCAGTTGTTAGTTTCTCTGTGCATCAGCTTCTTCATCTGTAACATGGAAATAATGGTAGTACCTACTTCATGCAGTTATTACAAGTATTAAGTGATTTACTATATGTGAATTTTTTAGAGCCATGCCTGACATTACATAAAAATTTTAGCTACTGTTTGGTATTATTTTTAATCCTTTAGACAAAATAGTCCCATTACATGTATTATTATTTTTTAAACTTTGGTATTCTCCTTTTCAGCTTTATTGAGGTATAATTGGCAATTAAAATTGTGAGATAGTTAAAGTGTGCAATATGATTTGATATATGTGTATATAGTGCAAAGATTCCCCCTCCTTGAGTTAATTCATCTATCACCTCACATGTTTACTGTTTTTTTTTTTTGGTTTTTGTTTGCTTGTTTGTTTGTTTGTTTGTTTTGTTTGTTTGGCTAAGATCATTTAAGTTCTACTCTCTCAGGAAATTTCAATTATACAATACAGTGCTATCAACTATAGTCACCGTGTTGTACTTTATATCCTCAGGTCTTGCTCATCTTATAACTGAAAGTTTGTACCCTTTTACCAACCTCTCTTTACTTCACTCATCCTACCCCCTGCCCCTGGCAACAATTGTTTTACTCTCTGAGTTTTACTATTTTTTTTTTTTTTAATTCAACATATAAGTGATACCATGTAGTATCTGGAGCATTTCATTTAGCACAATGTCCTTTAGGTTCATCCATATTGTCACAAATGGCATGATTCTTTTTCTTTTTTAAAGCTGAATAATATTTCTTTGTAAATGTCATATTTTTTTGCTCCATTCACGTGTTGACCATTGCATGGGTCCTTTAACTGTCTCCTCCAATCCTCTTTTCTTCCTCCTGCCACCCATTCTTTGTGAAAACCTCAGTTCTCACAGTTCATGCAAAGTTTAACGGTGAACTATATTTTTATGCTTTTTTTTCCTTAAAAAGAAAGAAAAACAACCTGAAATGAATTATGCTTATTGCTAGTTGGAATAATTATGCTTATTCTAGAAAAGCCTGCTATGGAAGCTCTGTTGCTGTTGCTCGGCTGACTCCATACCAGCTCCTGCCCCAGGGTGCAGCCTAAGCTACCAGTGCCTCTATCACTTTTCCAAAAACAACTTTGTTCTTTCCTGATCATAGAATTAATACATGCACATTATACAGATTTTTGAAAAAGAAGTATAAAGAAGAAAGTAAAAATCACCTGTAATCAAGACATGACTACTGTATGAATATTTTTTGTTTGTTTGTTTATCTTTGGAGCTTCCCTACTCAGGAGATGCTGGCAAAGAATAAGCCCCCGACCTCCACTCCACCTGCCTGCATACTGACCTGTTCCTATGGTTCTGTGCAGGTGACTTAAGACTTTTGCTGTGATCTTTAGGATTCAGAAAGTTGTCAGGCTGGGAATAAATGCAGCATTTGAGTGTCCTGGCTGAATTCCAGCTGAAGCCCTCATGGTTCCAGGCTCTCTGCTGTAGCTTCAGTTGGATTAGTTACCCATTAGTTCTTCTGACCCTGGGTGGAGGGGTGCAGGCATGGGTGAATCAGGAGTGGCTGCTTTTAAGTGAAGGGAGCCCTGCTGAGTGGGCTCTGTAAATTATCCCACTGGAAAGGGAAAGCTCTGTAGAGATCAAAGCCTCTGGGAGAGAGCAGGGTGTCATAGACCCTCCCGCTGCCTTCGCCCACCAGCACGCCTTTCTCAAGTGAGGACCTGTGGAGGTGGACCACCACAGGGCATTTTGCTGTTATGGAATCTTGATCTACCATGGAGAATGTGCATGCTTATTGAACACCCTGGCTTTATCCTGCCCAAGTTTTACAAACATTTCACCCATCTTTCATCTAAGGGTAAAGAAAAAATTGAGTTGCACACATGCCTAAGCTGCGCACTGCAAGCAACCTAGGTGTTGTTGTTTCAATATATATTTTTAAATTTTATTTTATTATTAATTTCAAGTATACAGTACATTGGTTAGACATTTATATAGTTTATAAAATGATTCCCCTGATTGCTCTTTCTCTCTCCTGGATCCCACCTAGCCGTTACATTTATGCCAACTTCATTCCCTATGTCATGCTCCCCATCCCATGACCATCGAAATTTTGATCATAGACAAAATCTGGGATGCAAAAATCAATTAACTGCCCCAATGAATGGCAGGTGGTAAAGGTGAAAAGTTTATGAGGACCAATAGCCCAGAGACCATGCTGGCAGAAGATGTTGCTTAAACATTCTGTTCGCGTAGGAAGGGAGACAGCATGCCCTATGCCTTGAACCAGAGAAAATCAAAATATACTGAGTCCAACAGTACCCAAACTTCTAATTGCTGTTGATTTGAATTTAGCAGCAAGTTTTGCATAATACCAATAAATGACCTTTCTACAGGGGTGCACTTGTTACATATACCTAGTACCATTTAATGATGGAATAACATATCTCTGATATGCAGATTTTTACAGCACAGCAATTAAGCAGTTTGAAATTTTACAACAGTGTTTGGGCTCACCAACAAAGGGGGGGCCAATAAAGGCCTGTGATGGATGAGCTAATCCCCACTGGAAATATACCACATAATGCTGTGGAGACAATACATTATGGATCTCATTGTGATGATTGGTTGTTAATCTCCCTTCTCATCCTCCCCCAGGTTCCTTCCTGTCCCTGCATCCCCACCTGCAGGATACACAAACTGGGAAGCAGCCTTGTTGTTGGGACATGAGTCTTGGGTACAGATGGGAAAGTCGGGGCACAGCAATCTGCTGTGTGCACAGAATACAGAGCAAAAGGGGCTTGCAGAGAGGCAGCTTGTCAGCAGGGGACAGAACTGGGGGCCATATGCTGTTCTTCTTCTCCCTTCTGTCACCAAGTCTGCCACCTCATCCTTCTGTCAGGGGACACTAATGATGAACATGTTTTAAACAGTTTTGTTTACCTAGCAACAGCTTTTCTAAGAGGGGGTCTTAATTAGTCACCTTAAACAATTTTTGGTTTGGATTTTTTTTAAAGCATTCATTCATTTGTTCATTCATCTGGAAGAATCTCTTGCTCATTCCACACACACCATACCGGCCCCCCTCCCCCCATACCCTGTGGCTGTTGTTACTGTTTCCATGAGAAGTGTGTCTGCATTACAAAACTAGTTTTAATAGCTAATGCCATTTTTCTTTCCTTCATACATACTTTAATACCACAATTAGCTTTGAAGGGTAGATTTTTTTTCTCTACTTGTTGGAGGCAGTACTCTTTTGTGAAGCTCATCAAATAGGATCTGCATTTTAAAATGAAGTCCCATTTGGTGAATTTTCTTTCATAATTTTGTACTCCTCATTGTAGTCACTTTCACGTTAAAGAAACAGGCTCAGAGCTGATTTAGCAGTTGACTCAATCATGACAGAAAAAAAAACTTCTAATTTGAATTTCATCAATTATGTTATTGGTTTTCTTTTTAAATTTGATTCACAAAGCACAGTGAAAGCAAAGTAGTCTCCGAGTGTTTTCAGAGTTACTTTTGCCTTTGGTTTCTGTTATTTAGTATAAAGAAATTGGAATACTATGAATTCATAGGTTTATATTTATAAAAAATTCATTCCAAATTTTTAAGTGTCTGTTAAGATGTAAAATGTTCAAAGTGAATTAGAAAGACACTTTAAAATAGCATCATCCAAAATGATGAGTGAGATACTTTTTTTTGTAATAAAATTTGTGAAAATAGGTTAACAGCCAAATGACAATGCTACCAAATGTTTAATCATTAACTCTCATTAGACAATAGTTTCCATAAAAATCAAATGACACAGGCTGATTCCTGTAGGACTACCTCACTCTTACATTACTGAACCAGCTTCTGCCTTATTGTAAAAAAACAAAACAAAACAAAACAAAAAAACACCTTTTTCAAGCAACTAGTTGTTTCTTTTAGAATCTATGATCCGCTTAAGCCACTGGAATAGTCACCATTGAATATCAAGCTACATGTTTATTCAGAAGAAGGTGGAGGAATTAAAATGTAGGCATGGCGGGAATAGAAAAGACCTGATCCCAAAAGATAGTTCTTAGAATAAATATATTTTTGTTAGTAACTTAATTTGTGTTATAATAAGTCAAATAATTGTTTTTAATTGAATATTTTTTTTCCACATGACCATAGTATTCCAGAAATAGATTTTAGTTCAGAACTCTAGATATAACATTTTTATAGTCAGCTGATATTTTAAAATTTTAATAAATCAACTTTATTTTTAGAGCTTTAGGTTTATGAAAAAAAACAGAGCAGAAAATACAGTTCCTAAATATCTGTTTACCTCCCCCTACAGTTTCCCTTATAATTAATATTTTGCATTCATATGTGACATTAGTTACAATTAATGAACCAATATTGATACATTATTATTCAGTAAAACCGTTACTTCACATTAAGGTTCACCGTTAGTGTTGTACAGGTTTGTGAGTTTTGACAAAGGTATTTCTCCTTGTATCCAGCATTACTGCATCATTTAGAATAGTTTCACTGCCCTGATTATCCTCTGTTCCACCTGTTCATTCTTGCTTCTCACTTTAACTCCTGGCAACCATTGGTCTTTTTGCTGTTTCTACAGCTTTGCCTTTTCTACAATGTCATACATTTGGAATCATGTAGTAGGCAGCCTTTTCATATTGGCTTATTTTATTTAGTAACATACATTTGAGTTTCCTGCAAGTTTTTTTCATGGCTTGATAGCTCGTTTCAGTCCTGGTGAAACAAAGTCTACATAGCAGTGAAAAATGAAAACCAAGAGCCTCAAGTCTTTTCACATTTATGAAGCATGGTAAGGATGTTCAGGGGTGTTGCAGGAACATCTGTCATCCCCTTACCAGGCAGGATGGATCTGATTAATTTTACTGGGTTGGTTAGTGTGCCTCTGTATTCATCACCCTCTGAATTACGCCCTCAGAAAACTACACCCCATCAAAAAGACACCCTCCTGGGCAGAGGTGGTCTGTGTCTCCAGTCTTAGGTCAGGAATAGCAGAAGAGCTTCATTCTCTACAAAAGAGTTCTCAAGGCCCCGTGAGAAGGAAGTGGAGGGAAGTTCCACTTCCAAATGTGACATATTTTGATAAGTATACAAAATAATTGTTCTAACATTAGAGTAGGTATCTTAGAAGACATTCTCTGATTTAAATACTTTCATAATAAAATGTTAATATTAAAAAATTCTAGTTAACTGTAATTAATCTCAATGTAATATAAAAAATTGAGACAAGATTTTGTACTTTGTTCATTGTATACAGTCATTAAAACTAATCTTTTCAAACAATTGAAGATACCAAATCAAAATGTTAATTACATAATGTTAAGTGGAAAAAATCAAGCTATATTCCTAATTAGAATGATGTGATTTTTGTTATGTAAAACATGAACATATGCATATTATATATTTATATGTGTATCAAGAAAAAAAATCAAATATTTCAAAATGAGCTAACATTAGCGTGTGGAATTTTGAATGATTTTTTTCTTTTTGTCTGTTTCCTAAGATTTCTTCAATGAATATATAAGAACAAAATAAAAGTTACCAAAATCACTTCATTTTCTATTCAGTATGAATGCTAACATGTTAGAGAATAAATCATTGGACCAAACATGTAATACAGATGGAACAGTCAAATGGAGCCTTGTGTCACCTCAGTAAATGTCCAGAAATGGATCAGGTGAAAAAATACACAGAAAGACCAGGTAAAATAGTAACCCTGAAGTACTGTGCTTCCACATAAGCTTGGACATGACTTCAGAAAAACTAATTAGGAATCATTTGTGATGGCTAACATTTGTGCAGCACTTAAGTGCTTAGAAAGTACTTTGCTTTTAATTACAGTTAATCGAAGTCTCACAAAAACTCAGTAATTTTGGTATGAGTGTCCTCATTTTACAGATGAATGAGCTGAGTTCATAGCTCTAACATACAGCATTGGCAAGACAATTCCAAGATTTACATGAAATTCATGAAAATAATGTTAAAAAATTATTTTATGCATTGTCCATTAGGAGAACGCTATAGATTCAAATCATATTTGTCCTTTTGCTTGTTTTGAGATAGGCGTTGAATTTAGATTAAAAAATATCTACATTTATCTATTACCTGTGCTTTACTTCTCTGAAAAAGGAATATAAAGTAAGCCTTCCTTTGCCAATCTAGTTTGGTAATATAAATTGCACATTATAAGCTCTAGAACGATGCATGTCTTTAAAAATACAACTTTAAGGCAGAAGCCTAGATGTTATGTGGTGTTTTTTGCTTTATTTTGTTTGTTTATTTTTTATTTTAGGCAGGGCAACTCTTGGTTGACCTCATTGATTTCAAAGACCTTGTCAGTTTACAATTTCTTATTTTTTTATTTTTAACTCCTACAGCACCTGGTCCTCCTAGGTGGTCTCCCATCTAAGTACTAACCAGGCTCGACCCTGCTTAGCTTTTTTTTTTTAAGTGTATACACTTTCTGGTGTGTTAATGAGAAATGGGAAGCATCACAATAAAAAGAAAGGGAAGAAATCGAGAGGCAACCAACCCCCATGTTTTTAGTTTCCTCAATCTGCTGGATGCTTCATTTAAAAGTTTACATCTTTTCGTGGAAAAATTAATTTCTCTTTCACAAGTTCCACTCACATTTTGTTGCTAATAAAACCAAGGATGTAAATACTATTAAGTACAAAACAGCATGCTGCATAATTGTTTCAAAGCAATTACAGATTATATCGAGCCATTTGTGGAGCAGAAACAGTTTTTTCCAAGACACCAGCTCCCTGTACCTTGAAATTTTATTGGTCTAAGAATTTCATGCACCATATGTTCAAATATGAGACTAGCTGCAATTGAACAAACAACTTTCTGATATATAAGTGAATGATAACCTGATTTTAAATGTGTTTATCTAATGAGATAGTAACTGTAATTTACAGCACATATAAAAACCCCCACTGTTACTCCTGGTACACCTTTTCGCTAAAAAGGGTGATGCAGGGAGATATGCTAATGACGATCAGCTTGATTTTTACCAAGTCAGTAATAAAATTTGCATTTGATATTGTGCACAGTAAACTGGGTTATTAGCCTTGAAAATGAGTCTCATAAAATTTAAATATAGGCTTAAATCATATTAACTGTCCTGTACGTTTTCTGAGAGGCTTTAAAGCATTGTGTTGCTTCGATAGTGTAGAAAATACAGATGTTTGTTTGCCTTCAAGGGGGCCCCCAAAAGGATACAAATGTGAGCTTGAGAGATGCACTAGAAAAGCCTTCACAATTATGCTTCCTGGTGTGAGGGCCTGGCCCAGGTCAAGTTTACCTGTAGATCAAGGAGGTGGAGAAGGAATGCCTTTCCAAAGAAGGTTTCTGCTAAAGACTTAGCAGTCAATCCCTGGCCCAAGGACTGCTTGGACTACCAACAACAGGATTTTGAAACCGCAATGGCTTGATGGTACAGGAAAGTTGACAGCTGTGAAACCCTCAAAATAAAGACTGAAGTGGCAGATTAAGTGCTGAAGGGCCTAGTAGTAGCCTTTTCTCCGGTGACTTCCTGCTTCTCAGTCTGCACCAAATTATAACCATGTAGTGTTATGAGAAAGAGACACATCTGAGGATGCAGACCCCTGGTGTTGACTCCCTGATTGAGTTAGACATGCTGACCTGGCACACTGGGCATATGTTGCTAAGTAGCCTTGTGGGACCCCAGCAGCAATCTGATCACAGTAATCCACCCCTGAGCCAAAGCCTCAGTCTCACCCACTGCTGACTCACAGCCAAGCCATGTGGAGCTCCTTGGATGTGTAACTAACCTAGCAAAGGCTGACTCCCAGGAGACAAGGGGGACCTTCCACTTCTAACTCCAAGACTGTCATCACAACACTACCAGCTCTCATTAAAAATTTTTCTACCCATTAAAATTCAGTGTGATTCACATACATCTCCACTTTCCTTAATCACTACCCAAGATCTAAGCTCTTTAGATGTCAACCCCCTCCTGTATACATCCCCCACCCCTTTTTATCCCTCCTGAATTAGGTTCCTTCTCTATTCTTCTCTTTCCAAATGTTTCATCCTGCCCTGTAGAACTCTTCTTCCATGAGAAAGGGACTCATGTTTGTCCTCAAGTTCTTAATTGAATTCTCAGCCCCCTTGCCTTGAAAGAACCCTGGCTCACCGTAAGGGATAGTGCTTCTACCCTCCAAAAGAAGCTCCATTTTATGTGCTGCAAGGCTGATGGGAGAGTGAATGCCTTTCTTCCTGGGCACTGCCCGTCTAGACCATGAACCTTCCACCTTGATGTGAAAATCTTTGCTTGGAGGAGCTCTCTGTACCACTCTTTCTATTCATCCCTTTTGCTAACATCTATTCTTCCTTCCTTTTTCATTAAAAACTTCAAAACCTGGTTCAGAACTTACTTCTCCACTGATCTGTTTATGAAGAAGACTTTTTAGAAATCTTAGCCCCTTGGTATCTGTTCTCCTAAGATCTAGTGACTCACATCCTCCAATCACAAACTTCAAACTCACTCCCATAGACACAACACATTATCTCCCAGATTATCTCAGTCTCTGCACGAATAATTCAGAAGTTCCACTCTCTGACCACACCCTTCTGACCTATTTCCTGATCTATGACCTCATTAGGACCTCTAGTCTTCTACCCCCATCTAACTCTCCCCATCTAGCTACCCTTCTGATGTTCCCCTTTTTTCTTAGTGTTCTATAGCACTCCACCCTGACCACCTCGAGTGAAACTTCTTTGGCCAGAGCCATTAATAAACTGCATGTTGCTAACTACAAAAGAGACTTTCCCAGCTTCCTAGCCTCGTGTGTCTCTATTGGGCCATGCCTCGTCACAGTCTCCTCCTGTCATGGTGTCTGCAGCACTAACTCCTCACTCTCTAGCTGTTCAGTGTGAGGGTCATTGGGACTCCAGTACTTTTTCTTCCTCCCTTAAATGTTGGTGTCCCTCAGGACTTAGCCCATGGCATCTCACCAATTCTGATTCCCCGAAGTGCTATTGAGTGTTCTCATTAACTCTCATAGCCTTAAAGTTTGTTATGAGGGGAAAAATGAGTTAATTCAAGGAAGTGCTTAAAACAGTGCTTGGTCCTTGATAAGCCCTCAGTAAATATTTCCTACCATTGTAAGTACTATTATCATTATTAAAGGGCATCTCTTCTTAGATGCCTCCCTGGAAACTTAAACTTAGTCCACTGAAAACTGGAAATTATCACCAGTCACCTTTCTCCTATAAGCTTTCTCCTGCTGGGTTTTCTATCTCAGTGAGCACTGATATTATTCATTCAAACCAGAAATAATTCAGTTCTTACTCTTTAGCCCATATATCTGATCAGTCACCAAATCTAATAAATTATGCTTCATTTTAAATCGATTCTCTATTTTCTAAACTAATTGCTAGTTCCCTAAATCAAGCTTTAGTATACCTAGATTCTTGCAGTAGTCTCCTGATCTCTTGACCTGTTCAATACATCGCCCACGCAATACATTACTTAAATGATCTTCCAAAGCCCAAATAGAAAATATCATCTTTCCCATCTGAGTCCTCTTAATCGTTCCCCATTGCCCTCAAGGTAGAGTCTAAACTCTTTAGCCTAGTTTATAAAGCTATTTGTAATGTGTATCACTTATTCTCTGGCCTTTACCCTAAAGTCCAGATTCTTAAGATTCCTTTCACTCTGTGCCAGGGATCAACAAACTATGGTCTGAAGGCCAAATCCAGCCAACTGATAGTTTTTGTGTGACTTGTCAGCTAAGGATGGTTTTAAATTATTTACTGTGAAATGTAGAGACAAAAGAAAGAGGGTTAGATTTTTAGCAAGAATAGTTGCTTCAAGAATTTAGGACATTGCCTCTTGGCCCACCAACCCAAAACATTAGCTTCTGGTTCTCAACAGAAAAAGTTTGTCAACTCTGCTGTATGATCAATTCCCTAAACTTCTCTCAATTCCTTGACTCTACATCTTTGGGACCTAACTCCTATTCATTCTTCAAATATTACCTCACACGTCACCTTTGCCAGCCAGATTTTCAGATTCTGAAAATCAATCTTAAATACCCATCTCCTTAGTTAAGTTTATTTATAAGTATTTTATTCTTTTTGGTGCTATTATAAATGGGATTGTTTTCCTAATTTCTTTGTCACAAAGTTCTTTGTTAGTGTACAGATACATGGTTGATATTTGCATGTTCAACTTTAATGAATTTATTAGTTGTAGCAGCTTTTCAATGGATTCTTTAGGGTTTTCTTTATAAAATATCCTGGCATCTGTAAATAGAAACAGTTGTACCTCTTTCCAGTTTGGATGTCTTTTATTTATTTTTTTTTTCATGCCATATTGCTATGTCTAGGATTTCTAGTACTATATTGAATAAGAATGCTGACCGTGGGCATCCTTGCCTTGTTCCTGATCTTAGAGGAAGAACTTGCAGTTTTTTATCATTGATGTAAGCTGTGAGTTTTCATAGATGGCCTTTATCATGTTGAGGTAATTTTCTTCTGTTCCTGTTTTATTGAGAGTTTTTATCATGAAAGGATGTTGTTGCAATTTGTCAAATTGTTGTGTTTTTTTTGTTTGTTTGTTTTGTTTTTGTTTTTTTGCTTGTGGTAAATGGTATGGAGGTTTCTCAAAAAATTAAAACTAGAACTACCATATGATCCAGTATTCCTATTTCTGGGTATTTATTTAAAAAAAAAAGATAATCAGAATCTTGAAGCAATATTAGCACTATTCACAATAGAAAAAATGCAGAAACAACTATCTATTAACAGATCCATGGATAAAGAAAATGTGGTATATACATATAACGGAATACTTTTCAGCCTTAGAAAAGAAAAAAAATTTGCAATATGTGACAACATGGACAAAAACTGAGGATGCTATGCTAAGTAAAATAAGCCAGTCACAGAAAGACAAACACCGTATAATTCCACTTATACGAGGTGTCTCAAATAGTCAAAGTCATAGAATCAAAGAGTGTATTGGTGATTGAGGGAGGAGAAAGTGGGGAGATACTAATCTACACAAGTAAAGTTTCAGTTAAGCAAGATGAGTAAGCTAGAGATCTGCCAAATGTTCTAAATGTTCCCAACAAACTTTAAGGTTTTTTTTTCTTTCCCAGCATTTATTAAATACAAGGGGCCATTGTTCGTTCTATAACTCTTAGAGTAGTACAAGGCACAAACAGGTCTTTAGTTAGCATTTGTTCATTATTTCAGTTTGAAATACCTCAATCTTAATAAAGACTACATTGTGCTGTAATGGTATATTTGTCTTCAACATTGCAGAATATGAGTTCCTTAATTGTGTGCTTTATCTCTACATCTGTAGTATCTAATACAGTCGTGGCACAGACTAAATACTAAAAAAATATTCAAAATGACTAGTTAAGTGTCCTTAAAAATATGTTTTATTTATTATGGTGATGTCAATTAATAAAATCTAATAAGTTTCAAGTGTACAATTCAACAGTCAATCATATATATATTGCAATGTGTGTTCACCATCCATAGTTTGATTTAAGTGCCCTTAGTGTTAAAGGCACTCAAATAATCTTGTATGCTGTGGAAGCCCAAAGGGTGAAAATCTCTTACAGTAAGGTGCTCTTTGAAGTCGATTTGAATTTGCAAGTCATGTCTTTCAGTAGCTAGCTCCTTAGCCACTCTTTTGCAATTCCAAAGACTACCAGCAGGTGTGAGCAGAGACTTTTTAGATCATCTTTAGATTCAGGCATGAATAACTGAAAGGTATTTTAAAATTATGTCCAGACTAATTTTTAATTTTTTCAACAAAAACATAGCGATTTGCAGAACAGTATCAATATTGACCAAAAACTAATTAACTTTGTTTATATATTACCTGTATTAGAAACACCTTAGGATAATCCAAAGAGAACAGTGACACAAAGATTTATGCTTTGTCCTCCATAGTCAACTGATACCAAGTGATACTTTCCTTATCTCTAGTTAACCTTTTCAACTAGAAGAGACATTTGAAGTTATCATAACCCACTGGTTTTTAGAGCCTCTGTACCCTGCTTTTTCCTGATTCTATCAGATGAATTTTAGGTCTTTCCTCCTAAAAGTTGGAATAAAAAAGGAACAAAATAGATGACTTCAGTTTTTCTCCCTTTCTACATTAATTTAATCTAAACATGTGATGGTTTTCTTTATTCAAGGTCGATTTTCTATAAGATTAGGATGGTGACGGAAGGAAGGAGAAAAGGGGATTCAGGAGATTTCTTAGGAGGCCACAGTAAGAGTGGTATTAGAGATTCCCACCATCCATAAGAACTACATAGTATCTCTTTTATCTAGACTCGCTAAGTTTACAGAAGGAATCTGCTTGTTTAAAATTATAGACTCTGCTCATTGGGAGTTAATTTTTTAATGGGCCTTCGTTCTGCATAAACCAACAGTTAACTATAATTGCGAACAAACTGAAGTCAGCTCTTACCAGACCTGCGCTTCATGTACTCCTCTAAAGGAATATTCTCAGTAGGCCCTGCTTGTGTGCTGTGTGCAGTGTGTGTGTGTGTGTGTGTGTGTGTGTGTGTGTGTGTGTGTGTGTGTTTAAAGGGAGGAGAAATCAGAACTATTTTTAAATTAACAAAATGTTAAGAATCCTAATTTTCTTTTTTAAAAGAGAATAAAAGACCTGAATAAAAATTATCAAAATGTGTTCATAATTTATGTTTCCAAGCTTTTAAAACAATGACCCTGTATTTCTTAATTAGGAACCATTTTATTTTTATAACGTAGAAAGGGCATAACACTTTCTAAAATTGTAGCTTGAAAACCCAGATTTCTAGCTTTTCCATCAAATTATACCTATCAACAAAACTTCAAAAATTATTGAGGCAAATTAAATAATGATTTCAGCTGGTTTTACAGTTCCCCCCAATCTTCTGAATCAGAGAATTCTACACACAAGAAACCACCCTACATCTGTGTTTATCCCATGTGATTTCCCAGACAAGTTAGCATTGAGGTGTATGGGGTGCAGTTTTTCTACTCAGTGTTGCATTTTACTTAAAAGCATTTTAAAGAGTCCACTATGTATGTAACAGAAAGCAAACATATTACGTCAATGCATTCAGTGACAGCTGCCTCTGAAAAAGTCGTTGCCACAGATATTTATTTCATTCTGATCCGACACTAATTGAGTTCTGTGGATATCAGCACACTGAGAGGCGTCATTTAGTTAGGCAGCTTGCCAGACTTGGGCAAAAAACATTCGTAGCAAACATGCCTTGTGATCATTGTCTTGAAAACTGAGCGTGGAAGGCATTGTCCTGAAGTTACCGGAAAGTTCCTGGCTGCAGGGCCACACCCTGAGATACATGTATTTCTGTGCCCAGAACACACCTCCATTGTTACTCAGAAAATACTGGCCCTGATTCAGCACTGATCTGGTTTCCCTGAACATGTGCTGGGATAGAAGCCCGAACTTTCATAGTGTGAGGGATCTTTGCTGGTCCGCGTAAAAGGAAAGCTCATCCCCAATTTCAGTTTCCCCCTACTCTTTCTCTTTTTGTTAATATAAGAGATTTTCAAAAATCGCTATATAGCAACAAAATCATAGTCCATTGCTCAATAGAAATACAATTACCGAGTAATACCAAATATAGCCGTGGTTCTGATTTCAATGTTTCACTTGTAGATTGATGGCAATTTGAAGATTTTCGAGCCAAAGCAATGAGTGGTTTTTTGCAATTCACTTTCATCTTCCCTTACTGTGTGACCTTTTACTTGGGAACACTGATTGCTTTCTGCCATTTGCTTAATGATTTTGACTGCATCCCTTTGGGCATCAGATTGGAGTAATAAAAGGAACAAAGAGTCACGTTGCCCTATTTCTAGTAATATAAACGAAATTGCATGAAAACTAAAGCCAAAAATAAGTATTCAAAAATGCAAATGCATTTGAAAACAGATAATAAATTGCAGAAAAGCTGTTACGTTGTTTTCAATTTGAGCTGACATTAAATTTTAACTCTATAGGAATAGAGTAGGAATAGAGGTGGACAACACCAAACAACTGCTTCATGGCCCAGTTAGCCTCAGTGTTCATGTGCTGAGTGCACTTACTCCCAAATATCGAATTAAATTAAATATAGAATTAATTAGCATAGGGTGTGTAGCAAACCGATGGGATCCTTCCATAGGGGAATTAAATTTTGGTATGGACAAGACAAACCCCCTCATTATTGTGAGACAGTCCCTGAAGCTATCCATCATGTTTTCCGCATTTCTCACAGGAGGTTTTCTGGTGTTTATTTTGCCATTCATTTGATAAGTAAACATTTATTGAGCCATCACTATCTCCAAGGCTCTGGTGTGTGTTACCATATGGAGATACATGTTGTCATGTCCTGGCTCTTATTTTCTCTGAACCTCCAACATTAATTTAAAAGAAAGAGAGAGAATGAGAGAAAAAAACATGTTACTTTACACATTCCAAATTATTATTTAACACATCAGAAATTTTGTATGACAGACATAATTCATTTGGTGTGTTATATACAAAGACCTGTTAACTTCTCAGGAGAGTGAGAAGCAAGAAATCATTTCTTTGACCAAATTATTTACACATGACTCGGGCTTCAATCTATTGCTAGAGAGAAAACCAATGAGACTTCCTATCCGATATCCCCTGGCCCTCCAGATCCCATCCACCCTGTGCGGTGTACTGGGAGCCAGGCTTCACGAACCGCTCAGTGTGCACCCTTGCCCTCAGACTTCCAGTTGAGTTTAGCCAGTTGGGGACACAAGCAGAAGATGAGAGGGAAAAGGAGGATGCAGTAGGGGTTTTCCTTGAGGGCATCTCTTTGGTGGCTGATTTGCTTGACCTAATTGCAGCTCTTGGTCAGCAGCCCTCTCCACACAAATCTTTTCCTTTCTCTCCCTCTCTTCCTCTGGGCCTTACAACTCTCCTTCCCTCTACCACCAGGAGTGGGGGTTACGTGGAGCCCCAGAAGTTATTAGTCCCAGGTATTGTAGTATCTCTTATTTTTTTAAACCTTACTCACACTTTTGCTAATTGCCCCTTTATTAACTTCTTTGAATTACCTTATTTGCCTGTACGACTTCGTTCCCATCAGACTCTATTTGATAGATCTATTGTAGAAGTTGGTGCACAGTTATGCATTAATATGTAGGATCTTTGAAACTGTAATCTATTAGAAGTAGAAAAATTGTAATAGTTAGACTATATTTTTGATGTTTGCAGACAACTTTTAATCCTTAATTCCGCTTCCTCTCTTGCCCCTTAACTAGACAAACTCATAAGAAAGTCTGATGGAAAACAGTTTATAAGTTTCTCAAAAAATTAAAAATAGAAATACCATGTGACCCAGCAATTCCATTTCTAGGAATTTATCCAAAGAAAACCAAAACACTACTTCAAAAAGATATATGTGTCCCTATGTTCACTGCAGTGCTATTTACAATAGCCAAGATATGGAAGCAACCTAAATGCCCATCAATAGATGATTAGATAAAGAAGTTGTGGTACATACATACAATGGAATATTACTTGACCATAAAAAAGAATGGAATCTTACCATTTGCCACATCATGGATAGATCTAAAAGGTATTATGCTAAGTGAAATAAGTCAGACAGAGAAAGGCAAATACCATACAATTTTACTTGTATGTGGAATCTTAAAAAGTAAAAATAAAAGTAAAACAGAAACAGACTCAGATACAGAGAAAAAAACTGATGGTTGAGAGATGGGTGGGGGGTTGGGATGAGAATGAAAAAGGTGAAGGGATTGGGAAGCACAAACTGGCAGTTAGAAAAGAGTCACAGGGATGTGAAGTATGGCATAAGGAATGTAGTCGATAATGTTGTAATAACCACATTTAGTGCCAGGTGGGTACTAGACTAATTGGAGAAATCACTTTGTAAATCATATAAATGTCTAACCACTACTATAAAGTAATGTTTATCATCAACTCTAATTTAAAAAATATAAATTTTAAAAAAGAAAGCCTGGGCGCTCCTACCTCGATTTCAGGAAGTTCAAATCAGACAAGCCCTAGCTGTGTCTAGCAACCCTCCCTCCAGCCCTTCCCGCTAAAGCCACCACACACACCAAGCCAGTGTCCTTTCACTGCTGTCTCAAACCATCCCAGACCTTCTTGGGAGGCTGCCCTGCTCTCCACAGAAAGCCCCATTATGTGAGCCATAAACCTTTTCATACCCTCTCGGTGCGTATGTGGCATCACCCGTCTTGACATCTGAACCAAATTTGGGGTGGGGGTCTGTTCTGTTGCTATGGAGGTGACCACGGTAATCTTTATCCACTAACTGTCAGTGAATTCTCATTCAGTGTACACAGACCCGTCCAACACAAATTCAGCAATACACCATTAGCTAACAGAAGGAGCAAAGGTGAGAGCGGCTAGCGGCCTGCTATTGCAGTCACAGAGCCTTTTCCCTGTCATGGAGCCCACTCCCTGGACATATGGGAGAGCAGACCATGCTCTCCCCTCCTGGCCTGCCTCCCTCCTGGTGCTTCTTCTCAGTGTAAGTCTCAGGTAATCCAAGAAATTCGTTCAGGGGAAACATGTTGGCGGTATGAGACTTTCCTCATTATAAGTCAATTCTATAACTACCCCTCACCCCCCAAAAATATTACAGCCCCCACTGATGCTCCTTCAGGATTTACTAAGTATTTACTTTTTTAGTTAAGGCTCTTTTTACCTGTAAAGAATTAAAATGCACCAGGCTAGCTTAAGTGAAAGGAAAAGGTGACTGTGAGAACAGGGTGCTACCTCAGCAATCAGGACATGCAGATAGGCCTCACTGGGAACCTTGCCCGCTCCCCTTCTCTCTGCATCTATGTGAACTGTTAAATTATGCAGCATTCTGACACAGTCCTCAAGCTGCTTTCTGCCTCGGACCTTTCCGACAGGCTGATCCCTCTGCCTGAAGTGCTTTCTCAGGCAGAATAGTTGTTTGGCGAATTCCTGTTCATCCTTCAGCTTCGATGCCCCGTTCTCTGGGTTGCCTTTCTGCTGCTCGGAATGGCTTAGAGCTCTCATCATACCGTGTGGGGATTGCATAAGTGATTCTTGACTGTATCCCTCACCCGGTGAAAAACCATGTGAAAACTAAGATGGTAACTTAGGGTTGCCATCTGAAAAGCAGATGCCCAGGCAGATCTGGATTTCAAATAAATGACAAATCCTTTTTAAATATAATTATATCCCAAACAATATTTTTATATGCTAAATCTAGCATGATTTTCTTCAGCACCTAACACAGAGCCAGCACAAAGCGAGCATTGAGTAACCATCTATTGAATAAGTAAAGGTAGATGAGATGAGCTGCATGCTGATGATAAAGGAGGGAAGTCCCAGCAGGGGAGGGGGATCATACCTGTAAAAGGAAAGAGCTCTCATCTCCCACACACTACATCCACTCATAGCACATCCATAAGTTTCAAACTGAGTATCAACTAATAGAAGCAAATTTTATAAACAAAATCAAATCAATTATGGGATTTAATTATGTTGATTTTCAAAGACACAATCTAATTACCTAACAATAATGAAGAAACCTTATCCAGAGAGAGTAGGCAATGACGACCCTGATATTCATATAATTCCTCCTCAAATGAGATTTAGATAAATGTACTTTTAATAGAAGGCTAATAGAAGGTTTAAACAGGAGCAAGGAAAGTATTAATTCTTCACTTTCAGATTCTACATTTTCAAAGACCTAACCTTGAGTCGGTCCTGGGTGAATAATAATGACCCTAGAATTTATGGAGTCTGGAACTGTGTTAAAATGCATACGTATGCCAGTTCATTTATTTTGCCTAAAAGTTCAGTGGAGGAGCAGCCAAAGTTGAGATCTCAAGACCTAACTTGTATGAGCACAAGATGAGAGGCATCAGAGCAGAACCTGTGCTAATAACAGCCAAATTGTACATCCTGTCTGCATTCTTGACTTTTGAAGACATAAAATAATCACATATAAATATTCATTTGAATTTTTGAAATTCATCAGCGAGGAAACAATATTATTTCAGGATTAAAATATAAATGGTTTCTGAATGATTAAAGAGAAAATGTATGTGGCTGAGAGAGGATGGTCTGTATACGTAGCGGGCCTCAAAGGCATTTGAGTGACAGAAGAATAATTGTTGGGGTATTGCTTCAGGAAATGTGTTGTTGACCTCCTCCTGGACCTTAGAGCTTTCCTTTTCTAATTTAATGGTTTGTTCTGGTGAGAGACCCAGTCTCAGTCTACCCACTCACATGACCTTCTCAACCCTGCAGGACACAAACTCCACACCAAAGGGTCCGTCTGGTCTCCTGAAAACTATTGTCTTGAGAACCAGGTCCCTCCCAGTCCTCAAGTGCCATGCTTAGTTACTTGGCCTTGATCTCCCATTCATTCTCTTGCTTTCTGTCCTGCTTTTCAGATATGACATTCTGCTCAGAAGGAGCAGGGCAGCAGTTTTCATTTGCTCAGCGATTGCAGCAAAAATAATTCCCACTCACTGATTTATTGACTTGGCTCCAAGTCCCTGCCATGGGTCAGAGCCAGGGCTTCCCTCGTCCCCACCACAGGATGGAGAGTGGAGGTGATGGGCAATACGAGGGGAGGAATCTGGTGGAGCAAACTTGCAAAACCACGAAAGTGATAAGTTTACTCAGTGAGCAAAAATTATGCCTTTTTTTTTTTTGCTTTAATAACCAGTTCGATAAGCACTTCATGTTCTCTCAGGAGAGAAATAAAAATGTGTTTCTAGCTTTTTATTACAAATGTTATGTGTAGTTGCTTTTGTGATGAATTAGTAGAGCTCCTTGAATTACCTGGGAGCAGGCTGAACATGCTGGGATGAGAAGATCCATTCCCACAGTAACTCTACAAAGCAGGCTAATTCCAACACAAGAAAAGTATACGAGCAGTAAAAAAAGAAAATTTTATTTACCTTTTTTTCTCACTATTAGTAGCCCAACCTCCTAGTCTGCGCCTCTTCTAAGGGCTTCAAGCTTCTTTCCTCGACTCATTCCCCCAGCCACTTGTCCAGTGGGACTTCTCAGTTTGTGACTATCTATGAAGGAAGGAGCCAGCCAAGGTGGTGGGATTTACATGCTTAGTTTTGTTCCAGGTAACATGTAGCTCGGGAAGAGACAAAACAAGCCATGGTAAAGAGCTGCACCTTTCTCACATTTCTCAAGTGTAGACTATAGACACTGAGGGGAGGAGCTGCTCAGATCCATGCCAAAGGTGGAAGCTTTGACATCAGAGACCTAACAGGAATCTCTGTCGGTCACTTGCAAGGTTCAGATTCGCCTCTCAGAGTCTCCATTTTCCTCACACGGCGATGGAGTATAGTGACAACTGCTATGTTCTCCATGTTTGTGTCCCCCCAAAATTCATATTTGAAAAGCGATTGGCTTTGGGGGGTGATTAGATGATGAGTATGGAGCCATCATGATTGCGATTAGTGGCCTTGTATAAGAGACCCCAAAGAGCTGGCTACCCCTCCCATTACATGAAGACACAGCAAGACATCTGCACCCCAGAAAAGGGCCCTCGCCAACCACGCTGGCACCCTGATCTCAGACTTTCAGCCTCCAAAACCGTGAGCAGTAAATTCCTTCTGATTATAAGCCATGTAATCTCTGGTATTTTATTATAGCAACCCGAATGAACTAAGCTAACACCTTACAAGATCACCATAGAAATCTAGAAAACATATGTCATGTCATAGCAGACACTCACCAAAAATTGCTGCTATTCCCACATGATCTGAGCCCTCCACTTCTTGGGCCTCTGAATCATCACAGTGACCACAAATTCACATTCATTCCTTTACTTAAAAAGAAAGAAAACCTTTTTTTTTTTTAAACCAAAACGCATATAATGCTTACAGAGAACAAAGCCTAGTGAGGCTCAAGGAAAGCTCATAAGCAAATAAGCAGGAGGCCATGTTGTGTGGAGGGTCAGAAGCAGAAATTTTAGCTCAGACAGACTTGGATCAGATTCCAGGCTTTGCCAGTCAGTAGTCGTGCCACCTTGGGTAAGTTGTTTTTCCTTACCAGGCTTGTTTTTCTTTTTGTTAAATGAGAAAAGAATGGTAGTTATCACATTAGTATTTGTGAGAATTAATCAAGATGCTTTATTTAAAATAATTTGCACAGAGACAGGTACCCGTTTTTCATGGACGAGAACCCCAATGTGTGTCCTAGGTCCCCTCCGCTCTAGTTCTAGTACCTCTCTTTCCAATTTTGTTACTTGCAATGTTTCAATGGCCTCCTCTTTGAGGATGATTCATAGTATAGGTCTACAGCTCTCTGGAAGTCACAAAATCATTTTAAACTCAACATACTTAACATTGAATTTAGGATTTACCCATCTCCACATCCTTGAAACTGCCTCCCCCCAAAATCCCTACCACGTTGAATGGCACCACCAGCACAGAAAGTTGGCCACCTCTCTCTCCCCAACCCGTCCCACTCCAAGTGTCCGGCTATCACTAGTCCTGTTAGTCTTATCTCCTAAGTTTCTCTCAAATTTTTATCTTTCTTCCTATCCTCAGTGGCAAGCTGCCAGCATTTTTCACCTGGATTAAAGAAGAGCTTCTTTACTGACTTTCCTTCATCTCCGCAAGTCTCCCTCTAATTCATTCTCCACAAGTCAGGAACATGAGTCTTCAGAATACAAATAGCTTCATGACAGCATGGCCACCACTAGTTGTCAACCCACTGAAACACCTACAAAGGTTTCTCATACCTTTTAAGTTAAAGACAAGACCTAACAAGGTCTAGAAGGTTTTATCAGCCTGCCCCCAACGTGGCCTTCTTTCATGACCACATACTTGCTGTGTTCCCTCTGCCACAGGGCCTTTGCTTGTACCATTTTCCTTTGTCCAGAATGTTCCCTGCTCCCTTCTTTAACTTTAATTCCTCCTCCACATCTCACTAGAGTAGCCCTTCCTTGGGGAAGTCTTACCTAACCTTGTTGGGTTGAGAAACCTATAATCTGCTACTTTATTCCATTTGTCACAATTAAAATTTTAAATTCACTTGTATGATTTTTTGATTAATATCTTTTTCTTTGGACATAGAGTCATATCATTGAGGGCAGGGTCAGTGTCTGTTTTTGCTCATTGTTGCGTCTCTTATAAGGGGTATCATACCTGGCATGTGACTGGGTTCAATGACCGTTTAGTGAATGGAAGACAGTGGCAGAGTGACTAAAAGCCCTGTGGAGTGTGCTGGACCTGATGGGTACTGATTTGTGAGAAGCAATTTTTAACTTTTCAGGAATTTTTCAAGCCAGTTGTTAAACCTGGACTTTATTTACAAATTAAATTCTATAGACTTATAAGTAAATAACTTATTATTGAAAAAGAAAGGCAATGTAAAGTCAAAAGTCATTACTTCCCAGGGATGTTACTATTGTCGATGCTCTTGAGGTTATTTGCATCTTGTATCTGTGGGAGGGACACCCTGTACCCTGGTGTGTCAACGCGTGTCTTTCCACCTCCACACTCCATGAGTCAGCCACTTAAAGTCAGCCATGACGGAAGTACTGCTACTGTAGAAATAGATGAACACTGAAAATTGGGGCTTGATGAACTGTTTTGCTGGTTGTTAGATTATAAAAAATAATCAAGAGAATGTTAATAATAAGAGATTGTACACAAAAGTGTGTGCCACGTCTAAAGCAGTCACATTGTGAATAATACTAAAAAACTGAGAAAACATTCTTCCAGCATTCACAGACTATCACCTAATTCAGTAAAGATGGCTCATGGCACAGAAATGAATGAAGTTCCAACGTGTGTCTATACTGTTTCATTTTCATCTGACTTGTTATAAACAAAAATGTTCACTTTCATTTAATGTTTAAATGAAGCAAAAGAAATAAAACATAGGGAGGTAACGATAAAGCTAGAGAAGGAGGGTGTAGGAGGCGCTGCAAAGAGACCAGTAAGAACTAGTAAGATTTGGAAACATTATGTGATTGAGAAGATGTTGGTCCTAGAGAGGGTGATTCATTTGGTCATAGATGCAACAATCATTGATTGAGCGATAAGTAGGTGCCAGGCACGGTGCCAGACTCTGTCCAGTCAGGCTTGTAGTTTCCGGTCCTCACCTCCCATTCCCTGACAGTCAGCCTTTGCAAATTGCCCGTGACTATATGGCGTTGGCAGAAGACACCATTGCCTTAGAAGCTGAAAAATTAAGGGGTCACCTTCCTGTTTTTATCTTACTTAAACTCTCCATAACCGTTGACACTGTTGGCTACTCTCTGCCTTTAAATGTTTTCTTCCCCCTTTACTTCTAGAAAACTCCTTTTCTTAATTTTCCAGGAACATCTTTATCTGTTTCTTCTGATTCTCTTTTGTGACTCTTTATTCTTCCCTTATTCCTTCCCAGCAGTGTTCACCAAAGACAGCCAAGAGTTGTCCTTGGCCCTCAGGCCGCACACTTGCCTTCAGTGATTCTATCTGCAGTGCCTTCCCTCACCACCGTGCCAGGGAATTCCCAGTCCAGGCCGCGCTAGCAGTCAGTTTGCTGAAAAGAGTCGCTCACATGTCCTTCAAGCTCAACACAAACCAAAGGAGCTGGGCATCTTTCCTTTAAAATTTGTTCTGTCTTCTGTAGTCTCAAAATATTAACACCATTCATCTAGCTGCCCAAGTCATTAACTTGCCAGTCACCTTATCCTCTTTATACCTTCTCCCTTCGCCAATTAATCACCACTGCTTCATATTGGCTTTCTCCTCCTGTTTCCCACAGCCAGTCTTCTCAAAACTTATCAACGGGACACTGGAATGACTCATCCCCTGACTACAGCCTTGTCCTCTCCTCACCCTCTACACTGCTGTCACTTCATTTCCCCACTTAAAATTCCTCAGCAACCCCACATAGCTTCTATGATGAAATTCAAGTCCATTGGTTTATTACACGTAGTCCTTCATAGTTAACCTTCAGTGACTTCTCTCTGGCCTCTACTTTACCACCCAGGATTTCCTTTCTATCAGCAAGCCAAAGTGCATTTAGATCCTGAGACAAGTTAAGCCCTCTCATACATGCTATTTTATCTGCTTGAAATTGTCTTATTTCCTTTTTTGTCCACTTCAATTCCTTCAGATTTAACCCTGTTTTCTCTGCCCTTCAGTCTGATAGTACTTCCCTCTCCTGCGTTCCTATAATGCTTGATGTGGCACTTGTCAGGCAACTGTAACTGCTAATGTACATTTATGTCTTTTCTGTCAATTTTTGGCAGACCATGATTTACCTCACTCATATTTTCCCAAGCATGCTCTTACCCACCCTCAGGCTGATCTGCCATAAGGTACACTTATTTGTGGGAGAGTACAAGTGTGTGGGGAGGGAGGTAAAGGAGAGGACAACAGAGGGGAAGAGAAAGGAAGGGCAGGGCAGGGCAGGGCAGGGAAGAAAAGGGAAGGGAAGGGAAGGGAAGGGAAGGGAAGGGAAGGGAAGGGAAGAGAGAAGGAGGAATAGGGAGGATAAGGTAAGGATAAGAATATACGTTTGTTGGTAAAGCTTGGAGTCAAAAGTTAGGAGGGAGCATTTCTCTGGTTACCCTATTTTCTCCATGAATTACAAAATGAAGTTGTCTTCTGACTTGGGAGCTGGAGGACAGTGATAAAATTTTGAAATAGCTATAATGGAGAAAAGGAGAAGGTGTCAACTCAGGACATGCAGCATAAATGGCCTGGCTGAGGTCACAGACCTGGAATTTATAGGGTCCCTGATTAAGATTTTCGGTGGCATCTGTGATGGGTTTCCATTGTGATCGAAACCCCCTGCTTCTTTCTTGCTCTGGGAAACTCTGTGGCACATTGGCAAGTCCAGACTTAACAGAGGTCCGTCAGGAAATTGACCTACAGGGTTTCTGTATCTTTTGCCACTAAGGACACACAGAAAGCTCAACAGCCTCCAGAAACCCAGTTTCCTGGGCTTCCCTGAAAATGCTTCTGGAAGACAGCACCCCCTTACCTCGCTGAGCAACTCTAACTGGACATCTTCCAGAAAGACTGTCATGGCTTAGGGCATTTCACTTGCTTTGTGGTCAAAAGCATTATCTACCTGACTTTGAGCTTCCTTCAAATGACTATGATATCTATTCTACCATTTATGTTGGTACAGAAATAGAGATCACCCAGCCTAAAATAATCATTAGTTCAACTACAATTGGCCATTAAAAAATGTAACCAGCCTGGCCTATGTGTTCCCCATCTCTCTGAGAGCAGTCAGTACTGCAGCATTTGGCTTTTAGCCCCAGATCCCTTTACGAGGGCTGTGTAAGGTCACAGAAAATCATACCCAAAAGGATCCCAACGAAACTGATCCTGGTTATTTTCCTGCATCTTTGGAATTAGGAGCTGGGAAGAAATGGCTCTCGATTTTATTGGCTTGCCTCACTGAGGGGATAGTCACCTCTCTCAAATTGCATCTAATAGTTTCCCACTAAAATATTCATCAACCTCTTCTCGAGGGCAATGATACCTCAACTATGCCTGAGATTCAAACGATTTGTAAAAAGGACTGCTGGATGAAGTACTGCCCAGAGTGCAATTCTTTGTAGTCAGGAGCCAAGGCAGCTTTCCATAATTTTGGTGACAAAACTGGAAACCTGATTATTCGGAGCTCTAAAACTCACCTTTGCTTTGTGAATGAGGGTATATCCGCAGGTTCTCCTAGGGATGCAAACTGATTCAAAAAGGCAAAGGAAGATAGTAAAAATACTCAGAAAAAAATACGAAATATGCCAGTGAAACAATATAGAGGCTGTTCTTAAAGGAGAAGCTGAGAATCAAGAATTTCAGCTGGCTCACAAGCTCGCGTGCTCTCTCCTTCTCTCCCTGCATCTCTCCCCTGATGTGGAGCGGGTAGTCTACACTGAGGATTATTCTCTAAAACCCTGAAGCCCAAAAGCTGCCTTCCACAGTGGGTTGGTTCACCATGGACTAGATCCTCACCCTAGAGCGGCATTTACAGCATCCCCAGTTTTACTGCAAATCCAGTTCGGAGCCGCCAGTAGGGGGTTAATAGAAACCCTAGTCAACACAATACTAGAGGCATTCGCATACCAGGCCTGCAGTTGCTGCATAGGCACATTTGGCCCACGTTTCCAAAGAGGCAGTAGCTGTTACTGCAGAGAGCGCACTGCCTGCCACTGCTGGACCATTAGTATGGAAATGAGGCATGTGTGTGACAGGTGGCCTTACAACCAACACAATTAACTTCCTCCATTAGCTGATGCTCTGACAAAACAGATGCAGCATCAATAAGCACTCCCCTCCCCTACAGAAAAAGAAGGACACATTGCAAACCCCTTATTTATAAGGAGACGCAGTATCGTTTCTTCTATAGACGCAAAGTAGGTGGCACTGGAGTTTGCTTTTGTTTTATTGCTGTGGTGGTTTTTGAGGTTTTTTTTGGTTGTTTGTGTTTGTTGTTTTGTTTTTACAGTTGCCTTCCATTAATATTTCAGTGCCTCCACGGGTTAATTAGGGCTCCTCAAGTTTTCAAAAAAAAAAAAAAAAAGTCACCACAGAAGAGAGGGGAAAGTTGAAAAAACCAAGCTGGAAGTCTTTGCTTTTAAAAGGAAATACATGGAAGAGTTCTTGACTTAGCAACAGAGGGAATGGGGCAGGTTTCAGAGTTTTGGAATAGGTTTGCCCATCAGCGACAGTACTAATTAGCAGAACCTTAGAACCTGGCATCTGGTTTTTAAGAATTTATGGCTCAATAGGAAATGTTCATAGTAAAATGGAATAAGTACTATGATCTTGAAAACCAAACCTCCTTCAGAATTTCCTGTGTCTTTCACCAAGGACAGCAAAGAGAAATCTAAGACTTCAGGACTTTCTGAAGTCATGATGGTGACTCAGCAGTGGACTGTATATGTTTAACTAAGATCATATTTTTTATCTTGATAGCTCACTTTGTGTTTGTCCAGTGTTTTGAAATTCCTTCAGATACAGAACTTTATCGTAGCAGCAGCAGTGGAACTCTAAAATAGTAACTTTGCTATCATTGCAGAAAAATGGAAATGTGAATATTTAACATGTGCGGACCATTATTCTGTCAGATTTACAATTTCCACTATAAAATTATTTTAGAGTTTGAAATAGTTATTATCCCTCTGGTGTTAACTGATCTAACACATACTTGATCAATCATCTAGAAAAAGCCTTTTTTACCCACCTGAATGGAAATTCACTCTTTTTTTTTTTTTGTACTTTTTTCTTTTTTTCCGAAGCTTATTTGTAGAACCTTGAATATGAGGAGTTTGTCAAAAGTCTCATAGTGAAGGAGGGGCTCAGTCCTGCTGACTTGTTCTGACGTTTGGGAAGGTCAAGAGGTGGACTTTTCTTTCACTTTGCCCTGCCCTGGGCTACCGGAATGAGCAGACATTGGTGGTTAGAGGCAAAGTGTTGGAGATTTGACCCAGGCTCTTCTTCTTGCTCATTACCCTAGTCAAGCCTCAGTTCCATCACTTGTAAAATGGGGAAAAAATCATACCATTCATACCGTTAGGGATGCTTGTAAGGAGACATTAGATGGGATGATGCATAAACGATTTGCTCTTTCATGTTCTATTGATCATTGAGGAGGAGCGTGACAGAGTCTGACACTAAACAGCTTGTACTTTTAATAATTTATTCTTCTAGAACTAGCTTGAATCCCTCTCACCTTCTCTGAATCCATGGGCATTCTGCAGGATTAAGGTGTCCGCCAAAAATTATGTAGTTGAGTCTTTCAAGAAGGAAAAAAATTCTATAAAGGCCAAATAAACCTCCCTGAAAGCTTGAAATCATCTGGGGTGCTTTTAAAAAATAACTTTGTCCATATGCTGATGAAATCATCTCATGAAGTAAATCCAGGCCTCAGTGTTTTTTAAAAATATCCCCACCAGGTGATTCTCATATGCATCCAGATTTGAGAACCACTGCCTTAGGTGGCTTACAATCCCTCCTTCCTTTCCTATTCAGCCTGATGGCATCCATTTCCTATTTGTTTTCCCCAATCTCTTCTTATCATCATCCCCAAAGCCCCACCCCACATCAGATCTATCTCCCTTACACCTGAATATTACAATAGCCTCCTCACTGGTTGTCTTGACTCCAGGTGTTCTCACAATAACCACATGTACTACCCCAAGATCAATATTCCTAGAAGACATCTTCGATCTTGTCACAACCCTTCGAACAAAGGTCAGTGGATCACTGCTGCCTAACCACTATAGTTCCAAGTTAGGGATCCCAAACTATGATGGAAATACACATGAATGCATTAGAAATTATGCACAGATCAGATATCACGAAGTGTGGGTTAAGGAAATCAGAGTTTAATGCCCTTTTTCTGAATCTTCTCTGATTTTGAAAATCTGATCTCCACCTTTCACAGCCTAGTTCCATCACAATACCTTCCCTGGACATCACTGTTTTTGGCTGGAATAGGCTGACCAGCTATCTTCAGCTGCCCAGGACTAAGGGGTTTTCTAGGATATGGATCTTCCAGTGCTAAGATCAGCAAAGTCCCAGGTAAACCAGCATGAGTTGATTACTCCAGGCTGGAATGAAATCAACCTAGTACAATAACTTTTGGATTGTGAGCTCCCATTCACAGAAAGCATATAAGTATCCACTCAATGATCAACTGTCACTGTTAGAGCAAGTTTCTACATGAGAAATTAAAAAGTCATCCTGGACTACTTCTAAAGTATATTTCTACTCAGAAATTGAAATTGAGATATTTTTAATGGAATTTAAAAATTTCCATTTTAATGACAAGGCTGAAAAAAAAATAAATGACAAGGCTGGCAGTGAACGTTGATTGGTTAGGGTTCCTTTCAGCCTTGTTCTCCTGGATTTCCACATTTCCTTATCTATGACAGAAATTCCTTTATCTAACCCCTCTATGGTTTGCTAGGCAGGATCTAGGTAACAGTGATATTTTCTTAATCTGCTGTATCCAGATATAAGGTGATGGAACTAAGAATGAGCATTGGTACCAAGGAAGATAGGGGCCCTTGACTCATGGACAGTTTTGCTAACTGCTGAGGTCCATAAAAAAAATAATAGGAGTGCATTGTTCTAGAAAAATATCTGCAAGTTAATGGCAAAGGTCACTCATGACAAAACCAAACCTTCCAAATAATGCCCACCCACCTTGTAGTATATTGTTACGGTGATTAGAAAGGGCCCAGATTGGAAAAAGATTAGGAGATATTGCATGGGGAAAGGGTACTTTTTTTTCTTGGTAAGTTTTCTTCAGAATAATTATTTCAGGTGTAGGCTGGAGATCTTTAGCTCCCATGGTGTTCTGCAAGAAAACAGTTTTGTTTTTAACTTTTTTGTTTTTGAATACACAACACCCCAACACAGGTCACATTTCAAAAATGCAAAAAGATAAACCTGAAAACATTATGCTAAGTGAAAGAAGACAGACACAAATGGCACATGGTGTATTTATTGATATGAAATATCTGGAATACATAACTCCCCAGGGACAGAAGGAAGGTTATCAGTTGCCAGGGGTGAAGGGAGGGGTAATGAGGAGGAGCTGGTTCTTGGGGTAGCGTTTTACTTTAAAGTGATGGAAATCTGGAGCTAGATAGAGGTAGCAGTTCACACTTCGTGGTCATAGAATACCGCTGATTTGTGCACTTTAACATGGTTAATTCAATGTTATGTGTATTTCCATAATTAAAATACCAAATTATTTTAAGTTAATAGAGTAAACGTCTTCCTTCTACTATTTACCAACCACCCAGTTCTCTCTAGAGGTAACTAATGGACCAGTTTTTATTTTACGTATTTTTTTTAGAAATATTTTATGCATATTCAAACAAAATCATATATATTTTTTCTGTCTTTCTTTTTACACAATGGTAGCTTGCACTATACACTATTCTGCATTTTGTGGCTTTGTTTGCTTATTGGTTTACTTAATAGCTCTTGGAGTTCACCTAAATCAACATTTAATAATGTCATATTTAATTATTTTTTAACAGCTGCATTTCCAGTGTATGTATGTAACATATTTAACCAATCCTCTACTGATAAACATTTAAATTATTTTCAACTTTTGCTTTAGAAACAACAAAACAATGAGAAGCTTTGTGCATAAATCATTCTGTACCTATGTGAGTATATCTGTAGGATAAATTCTTAGAAGCAAAAGCACTGAGGTAAAGAGTATGTGTACCTGTAATATTCATAGACAGAATCAAATTTTCTGGGTTAAAATTTGTACCATTTACTCTCCCACCAGTGATGTATAAGAATGCCTGTTTTCCCACAATCACTGACAAAACAAATAAATTGTTTGACCAGAACTTTGCTGTAGCAATATAGAAAATTATACGTTTTTTAGTTTTCACAAAACTAGGCTTAGTTTAGCCTTGTTTTGTTTTGTTTTGCTCTGCTGTTCTGAGCTAGTAGACGCATTCTAAACTGGGACTTGCCCCACTTTTATCAAATTCACATCCTACTTATTGCTTTGAATTCCAGATGGTTTGGTTAACCTTCCTGAATGTTAAATTCATGAACAGTTTTTGAACGATCTTATTCTCTGGGAACAAAATTTTTAAGAATTGTCAATAAAAATAATTACAGATAAGCTTTCAGTCTAGCAATAATTACTTAGATTAGTTTATGAACATAGCAAACACTCAGTAAAACATTTTGGGCCTACACTCAACACAATTTAATAAACAGGTATAGAGCAGCTTGTACTTGCACAGTTTCATGTCAAGTCCTATAGATGATACAATAAGGAACGAAACAGTACAGAACAGAATATGAAAATAACATGGCAAATGCTCTCACAGGATAAAATGTTCTGAGAGGAAAATTGTCCCATATGTTTATGAGAGGAAAGGATATCTGAGTGGAGCACCAGGAGTGTCCTGGTGAGGGTTCTAATGGGTGAAGATGGGGACTACCTGAATGAATGAATGAATGAATGAATGAATATGAAACACCCTTAGAAAACATTTTAGCGCATTTCTGTTGACTTTATTTGCAGTGATATATTTTATAATTTTCCACTCCCGATTTTGACATTACAGGTTTGTCTATCATTTCTAATCATTAGTTACATGTATTTGTTTCGTTCTCCTGCCTTAGGGCTCTCGGCATGTAGGTGTTAATGAAATGACCCTGAACCTAGAGAAACTGATCTATCTCTGAGGGAATAGCTTTCTATTTATTAGTCTATGATTACATACACTGATTGAAACCTTATGGTCAGCTGTGAAGTTAGGACATTTCCACTGATCATAGTATGGAAGCTCATACCTTAAAAGCAGCCTTTAAAATTATTTACTATTTTTTAAAAATAAAAAATATATTGTATAGATATATGCAATATACATCTTTATGTTTTTCATGGAATCATTGCATATTTTTAGAAAATGTTCTAGTAAACCTCATAAATTAATTATTAGTCAAACTTTTGAATGAGCTAGAAGTAAGTATAAAATTAAATGGCAAGTTAATAGTGTTCTACAAAAATTGAGTTGAAGTAAAGTCTCGTGACAAAAATTCAGTTAAAAATAAATATAATTGTGGTTGGATAGAGTTTATCAAGTTTTAAAGCATAATTCCAATGTATTAGACACTGTGCTAGTACCTATGATTAAAATAATAATTTAAATCATTCGTTTAGGAAAATATCTGTAGCTCCTAACTTCAAGGAAAACCAACTGAAACTAAGGACATAATAATCTTTAAACTTATTAGACAATGCCTTATAAACAGCAAAATTGAGGTAAGATCATTTTACATTTAAAATCATTTTTTTCAATTTCTTAGAGAACTGTCTTTCATGAGCCCGAGAAAGAGTCGGGATAGAAACAAACATGCAGAAAATTACTCAGATGTATTAATTGTTGCTCATTGTTTTAAAAAAGTAGACATTTTTCTGAGCAAAACTTTTTGGGATTATTAACTAGAGATTTAATTCCTCCTTCCTCCAGAATACATGCAAGATTGTATTTTAAATGTTTGTTTCCCCAGATGTACAGGTGCAGTGGCTAGGGCAATGACAGTGGAGACTCAGAGCTGGTGCCGCCATAAGCATGGTGTCCCTCCATCCATCAGCTGGGGAAGCCAGTACCTTCTGGCCCTGCTCTACATTGATCTATTTCTACTTAGAGGGTATAAAAGTGATCACCTTTCCTTTAATCCTTTCAAAGGGCAGCTCTACCCACTTTAGTACTAAATGTATTCTTTCTTTTTTTAATTGTGGTAAACAAGTAACATAAAATTTACCATCAATTATTTTTAAATATACAATTCAGCGGTATTGAGTATATTCATATTGTTGTGCCACCAATTTTCAGAACTTTTTCATTTTGTAAAACTGAAACTTTATACCTTTTAAACAACAACTTCCCATTCACCACCTCCCCACCCCCCAACCCCTGGAATCCACCATTTTCCATTCTGTGTCTATGAATTTGACTACTCTGGTGTCTTACATCAGGCTGCCAAAACAAATACTATAGACTGTGTGGTTTATAAACAGCCAACATTTATTTCTCATAGTTCTGGAGCCTGGGAAGTCCATGATCAAGATATTAGCAGATCCAGTGTCTTGTGGAAGCCCATTTCTTGGTTCATAGATGGCTGGCTTCCACAGCTGTGTTTTCACGTGGTGGAAGGGGTGAGAGATTCCTATGAGGTGGCTTTTATGAGGACACTAATCTCAGTCGTGAGAGCTCCACCTTCATGACTGACTCATTTCCCAAAAGCCTCACCTCCAAATACCATCACAATAGGAATTAGGTTTTAACATATGAATTTGGGGGCAGGGGAATGGATACAGACATTTGGTCTATAGCACCTAAATACCTCAGATAAGTAGAGTATGCAGTATTTGTCATTTTGTGACTGGCTTATTTATTTCCCTTAGCATAAGGTCCGCAAGGTCTATTGATATTGCAGAATGTGTCAGAATTTCTTCCCTTTTTAAGGTTGAATAAGGTTCCATTGTTTGTTTATATCATGTTTTGTTTGTGTGTTTATCCATCCGCAGACACCTGGGTTGCCTCCAACTTTTGCCTGTTGCACGTAATGCTGCATTGAACACAAGCATGCTGAATCTACTTTTGGTCACAGGATTGGTCATTATCTTGGGATATATGTTTCTTTTGTCCTTTGACTGCAATAAACTTAGGGGCTCCCCTGCTTTAGTAGGAGTAGATGATCAGGGTTGTGAAGCACAGAACCCATTTCTCCTCTGTGCACCCCCACCACCCCTGATCGTCTCCCACACACGTGCTGGCAGCACAGAATGGCAGCTCTGAAAGCAGTCAACACCTCCTTAGATTCAGGACAAGTTGTTTAACTCCCCAGCCCCTCCCTTTTTACCTCTGTCTTTGCACCACAGGAGGGCTTTTCTCTTCTTTCTATACTGGAGAAGCATCTGGTTTAAACCTTAGAAAAGAAACAGTTCTTCAGGGAAATGTTCATCCTCATATTACTGTTATACATTGTCCAAGTTTACAAAATATTTCTCTTTTCATTGGGAAAACATTGTCTTCTTAAGCTTCACAACAAGTCTGATGAGGGATTTCTGTCAGTGGATGGGTTGGCATAACTCAACTCTACTAGTTTAACATGCATGACTCAATTACACAAGAGTTAGCTAATGAGCAATGGGGAAGAAGTTACAGGTTAAAACAAATGGCGGCCGAATGAATCAAGTGTCGCCTTTCAGATGCCCACCATTCAACAAAGACCTGGCAAGACATTTTCTTCACTGGGTATGAATCATCCAGATAAAAAGGGAGAAACCAGGGCCACCTACGTTTAGAGCTTGTACAGTATGACCTCGAGGCCCAACATCTACCAGAAACTTCCTAGCAAAAGGCCCAGCTCCAAAGAATAAAAGGGCTTACACATCAGCATTAAATAATTCTCTTAGAGATGCAAATTTCTAATTAGTTACTGTGGCAACTGTAGAGGCCTAGAAGTAAGCCCCTTATACAATGAACCTGAGAGTTTACTTTTTTGATTTACTATAGGCCTGTAAGAAGCAGGGAGAAGGAAAATAAATATTGCTTTAACTTTGACAAGAGAATAAAGTTCAGCAAGTGAAGGGATTTCTTCCTTTTGTTCGCATTCCTACAGATCCAAGAGGAACATTATACTTGACGCAGTCTTGCTGCAAAGAGAAGCCAAATTCTCAAAGGCCTGGTAAAATCGTGACTGCTATAAACATGACCCAAGTGTAAACAGACTATTTTTTAACCTACGTTGGCAACTCTGCTTCTTTAAAGTGAATATGGTCTAAGACGATTTCAAACACATATTTGGATGCAGTATTTTTATTGTTTTATCATGTATGTTTGGTTTTTGTTATTTTAAAAACATATATAGTTCTTTGAATTTTTTGTTTAGTATACAAAAAACAAAATCTTTATTTTGTGTTTTATGAGATTTTACTCTCTAAAATCTATTTATTGGTGAGTAATCTGTTTCCCAACTTTGAATACCACATGAAAAGAAAAGAAAAAGTTCTCGAAAGTCTGTGGCATCAAGGATAGAATATTAACTTTGTGGAGACATGAACTGAAAAAAATTTGTTCTGAAAGAATTTTTAATTTTTTTTTAGGATTAATTATTTAAATTAAAGATCAGGAGCAAATGTGTAAATATTTTCCCTCATCTTTCAAAAGCAAAAAGAAACATTATCATCAGCAAACTCAGGTAATATTTTCTCTATAGAATATGGAATATATTGCTTTCAATATACTTTTCTCAAAGATATAAATCAAATTTAGAGTCCTAGTACTTGCTCAAAATATTTCAGATTAAATCTTGGAATCTTACAATTACATTTTGTCTGGATTTTAAACTTTTATATTCAGGAGATAATTAAAAATTAAATGGGCTGGGAGAAGGGTAGGCTTGGATAATATTTTAAACAAAGGAAAGGTAACACCGCATGCCTTTTAAAAGCCTCCTTCCTCCCACTCAAAATTTTGCCTCCCTGTCCCCTTCACTTTCTCACAGGTTTTGCCTAAACTCTCTACCCTTCTTCCTCCTCAAACTTCGCTTGTCTAGGACCTCGATCTCAGTATCCTACTCTTGTGTGAGAATGTGTAAACTTACATGCACTCCGCAGGTTGATAATTAGTTTTTAACAGGAGTTTCTGTAGACACAATAGCTTAATCCAAAGAAGTAACTATTTTATAGAGAACCGGAGCAAACACAGTACTTGGTTCATGACACATTCTCATCACTGGCCCGTGCAAGGCTCTTTTTTATTTATATTTTTGTTTATGTGTTTTTAATAATGTAATAAACATCATGAACTGACCACCAAACATGGGAACTAAAATTCTGTCCAAAACTTCTATTACCAATGCAGTTCTCCATCTTATCCTCCTGTTTTCCTCAAGTCATATCTGTTGTGCTGGGTAATTTTGATAATCTTATCACATCTCTCTGTATTCCTAAAACTACATTGCTTATTCTTTTTTAACTTTATAATACTGTATGTCATCTCTGGAAATCTACTTTTTCATTCAACATTTTTTTGCTATGATTTATCTATAGTGCTACAATTTATTCATTTAACTTATATGTATTACATTGTATAAACGTACCACAATTAACTTACATAATCTCTTTGCTTTGCTATTATGAATAGTGCTAAAAACATTTTCTAGATGTTTTCAGGTGTACATGACATCTTACAAAAAAGGAAATGCCAATTCAAAGGATATGTGAATTTCAACTTTACAAAATAATAGCAAACAGCTTTCTAAATTGCCTGTTTATTTATTCTTTCATCAGCAATATGTAGGAAATTAATGTCTTACATTCTCTCCACCATTAGGATCTGTTAGAGTTGTTTGTTTGTTTGTTTGTTTGTTTGTAAGAAATAACTTTATTATAAGAAAATTTAACATAAACTAAGTATATTCCCAAATGGGATTTGCTGCCTCTAAAATTTAAGATGTACATCAAGTAAGTACAATGCCTCTTTCTTAATGGTAGGAGTGATGAGGTACAACACTAATACTTTATCATAGCAGAATTATCCTAGCATGAATCACTAAAGAATACATTATGTATCAGGTCCTTGAATTTTCACTGAATTTATCTTCTATCCTGTAACACTTTACTAAGATATGCATGATATTGGCCACTTGCTTCTTAACAGGTCGAATTTGCAGTGTGTCATCAATATAATGGACAAACCTGACATTTTGTAGACTGAGAGGGATTTGGGTTCCTGAAGACTACTATATCATGATAGCAAGCAGTCAAATAGACATGAGAGACAGGGGAATGCAGGTCCAACCCAGAACCTCCCTTAGGGCCTCTCTGAAACACCCATTTTATGTTAAAGATTGCCATTACATCCTGACATACCATTACATCATGAAATGCCAGGAAGTAAAAACCACAGAAATAACTGCTGATTTAGTCCAACCACAAGCACCTGTACAGTTAGTACATACACTGTCCTTCTTTGACCTTAGCCTTATTATACCATCATTATAATACATATGCCGGGAAGTTCATGAATCTAATTATAACAGACTGAATTCTGGGTAACCGCATGTACAGTAAACAAAAGGTTATATAACAGCCAACTGTCCATCAAAATGACCTCACATACCAATCAGCTAGTACCACCTTGTAAACCCCTATCATGGCCCAAATATAATGCACACTTCTCCACTTCTATGGCACTATGGCCATCTCCTACATCGTTTCTCTCTTGAAACGTACTTTAATAAATCTTACTTTTTCTAAGTCTTGCTGATCTGTAATTCTTTACTGCATCATTGGAAAGAAGTGAGGCTCCCCTCAGAGCCACTGGGGCAATGATAAATTTAGATCACTTCAATGATAACACTGAGACCAATCAATGGGGAAAGGACAGTCTTTTCTACCAATGTTGGAAAAACTGAATATTCACCTGCAAAAAAATAAAAGTTGGACCGTTACTTTTTACCATAGACAAAAATTAACTAGAAATACATAACAAACCTAAATGTGAAATCTAAAGCTCTAAATTTAGAAGAAAACATAGAGAAATCATTGGATTTGGCAATGATTTCATGCCACCAAGAAATGACGTCAACAGTACAGGCAACTAAAGAAATAATAGATAAGTTGGACTTCAGCCAAATGAAAAACTTTTTGCATCAAAGAATGTTATTAACAGAGTTAAAAGGCAACCCACAGAATGAGAGAATATTTTGCAAATTACATATATCTAATCTAATAAGGTTAATATCCACAATGTATAAAGAACTACAGCTTAATAATTAATAATAATAATAATAATAATAATAATAATAATAAAATCCAACAGCTTAATTCATAAATGGGCATGGGGACTTAACAAACATTTCTCCAAGAACATATACAAATTGTCACTAGCATATAAAAAGATGCTTAACATCACTAATCATTAAGGAAATACATGTTAAAACCACAATGAGATACCACTTCACACCCATTAAGATGGCTATCCTCAAAAAACAAACAAGCAAACAAACAAATCAGAAAATAACTAGTGTTGGCAAGAATGTGGAGACACTGGAACCTTTGTGCATTACTAGTAGGACTGTGAAATGGTATGACTGCTACGGAAAACAGTATCATGGTTCCTCAAAAAATTAAATGTAGAATTGCCATGTGATCCAGCAATTTTCTTCTGGATATATACCCAAAAGAATTGAAAGCAAAGACTTGAAGAAAGATTTGTATGCCCATGTTTTTAGCAACATTATTTACAATAGCCAAAAGGTAGAAGAAACCCAAGTGTCTATTGATGGATGAATAGATAAACATAATGTGCAATACACATATAATGGAATATTGTTCAGCCTTATAAAGAAAGGAAATTCTGACACATGCTACAACATGAGTAAACCTTCAAGGTAGATAAGCCAGTGGCAAAAGGACAAATATTATGTGATTCCACTTATAGAGGTACCTAGAGTAGTCAAATTCATAGAGACAAAGTAGAATGGTGGTTGCCAGGCACTCAGAGGAGGAGAGGATAGGGAGTTAGTGTTTAATGGGTGCAGAATTTCAGTTTAGGAGAACTAAAGAGAAAAAAAAAAGCTATAGTAGAAGATTTAGTATTTTTCTTAATATGAAACTGTAGGAGAAAAGAATAGTGAAACTTTGGAGTTTGGTAAATGTTCAGGGAAGAAGTTTGAGGGCCTTTTATTATGAGGTCAGCCAAAAGGTAGGTTTCTTTCCAAGAATGGAGTTTCTTTCATAAATATCACCTCTGGCACAGAATGAATAGTTAGGCTAACTGCAGGAGAGGGGGGAATGCAATTTCATCCATCTGACAATGCTGATGGCTCTGCCATAACTGTAAAGAGGTAATTAAGAATAAAATGGCATTTCCAATCAACTTTCCTAAGTAACCTTCACTTAAAGAACAGTAAAAATTAAACAGCCAGTAAAACAAAAGGAGGGAACTGGCCACCTATAAAATACTAAGGTTCACTGTGCCAGGCATGTTCAGCTTGTAAAAGGGTGTTGCAGAGGAAAGCAATTTGAAGAAGCTAACCCTGGCTGCCTTTTCTCTTTGTGATGTACCGCTGCTGTTACCTTGTCAGTTCTGCAGGGCTGCCTGTGTGTCTCCTGCTTTTAGTGCATTCCCCCATAGCAAAGCACACCCTTGTCGCCAGGTTGGATGGCCTCATTGGTGTGTCCATGACAATGGGTGTTCATTTTACCACCACAAAAGGGTTTAATGATTAAAAGGCCACATCATAACACCAAACCACAAAACTCCTTCTTTTGCTCCCATGGATTCCCTTTGATTCAAGTTGTTCTTTTTGACAGGATCAGGAGTGGTCCTCATTCCACTGGAGTGCAGAAACATCTGCATGTTTATCTACTGTGTTCTATTCAGTCCACACAGTTAATCTCTAATTAATGAAACACTCTTTCTTGGCTTGGCCTACAGTACTGCCAGGTTTTCCACCAACCTCGCTCTGGCTCCAACAAAGCAGGACTCAGGACTGACTTTAGATCCTGTTCCCTCATTCAGAACTGATGACAAAACCCATCATGGGCTCTTCTTGCCAGCTTACATCTAATTTCCCCTCTCCCCCCGCCCGCCACCTTCTCCCTCTTCAATTTCTTCAGGGGATGGGGGGAGGAATGGCAAAAAAAGTGGGGAAGGGGAGGGAAAACCCACACAACAACCATTTACCTTCTCTTTTTTTACATATTTCTGGAGCTTGTTCAGAGAACAAGTGCCTCTACCTGAAATTTCAACCTATAGAAAATCAGCAACCTCCCCATACTCATAAATTAAGTATGGTGATGATGCTGCGCATCCTCTTTACCAGCTGTGAAAACTCCAGGGAACACCTTTCATTGAATTTCTGCTATTTCACCTGTAAAGTGAGATTAACAGTACTGATAAAGGATGTAGAGAGAATTACATAAATACACAATACTTTTGTGCCTTTTTCTTAGGTAAGGAAAAGCTCTGAAGAATACTCTGGAAGAATGGAGTATTGTTTGCTATTTGATCAATTTTTTTTAACACCAGGATTGGCAGTTTTATAAGGGTCAGTGTTTAAGGGTTGGTTCCCTATTTGACTCTAGAATAGTTTAATCTAAATTTCATTTGTGACAGGACGAGCGCTTTTCTCTCTCTGCACCAGATTACCTGCTTAATCTTCCTTAGCTACATTTTCTCCAACGGAAACGGAGTTGATGGAAACCTGTTGACATTCATCATAATAGATATGATGTGTTTTAACAGGATATTCAAATGACTTAATTATGCAGACATTAAAATTTATATAGTTATACTACAGTTTAAACAATGGTAATATTTTCTAATCTCTATTTATATGCTTCACACATCCAGTGCTACAAAAGTTGCTGTCAACATCAGCAGCCTGTTTATGGCTTGCAAATAATATATGAGTTACTATACGGTTTATATTATATGAATGCCCAAACAACATCATAAGTAAATTATACTAATATGGTGAAAAGCAAATGTTTTTTTGGTAAAGGACCTTGTGTTGTGATCAACTTTTGGAAAAAATGAGCAGCCACCAGAATTTACTGTTCTCCTTTGGAATAATTGATGACAGTCATTCCACTGGTAACAAGGTTTATTAAACTCAAAATACTGTGAAGGTTTTATTCTCACTGTTCCAATCAAAGCACTATCTGTAATAAAATTTTTAAAGGATTCAATTATTTAATATTCTTATATACCCAATATGGAGAAACTATCTCTATGTTACCTATCAGACTATTATTTAATGTTTTAATTAATATAATTTAATATTATTTAGGCTAGATAGCAATCTTATTAAAGCAGTCTTTAAAAATAGAAAATAAAAAAAGGAAAGGTTAAGCATCCCAGACTTTATGCTCTTGTAAACCCACACTAAAGGGACACTCCAGTATTGGCACTCCCAGTTAGTAATGAAATCTGAAATCTGCTAGAATCACTGAGCATCTTCCCCATTAGCCAGACTGGAACCCCTCATTCCAAAGCCTAGGCTGGCCAACATTCTGGGGTACACAAATAAAGAAGGAAAGGGAAGCTTGAAAAGAAACTTCTTACCCTTGATTCCAATGCATACTTGAGTCAGGAGAGAATATAATGTTTGTAGAGGGGATTAACCCCCTGCTGATGTGTACATCTGAGAACCCTGAGCCCTCTACTCCCACCCCCATCATGGATAACTCAGAATAATTCAGAATTATTTCCTGACAACAAATGCCCAAAGCACAAAAGTTGAGGTATAATGTCTGCAAGCTCTACAATCCCCCAAAGGTTTATTCTCAAGACAGAAAAATAACAGCACAAGGGAAAGTGTAAGGGCAAAGGGGTATTGCTCTGAAAAAGTAAAAATGTCAGGACAATGCAGACTTTAAAAGAAAACTTATGATAAAACTACTTCACCTTTATGTAAACTTATAGAGTCACCGAGTTCTGGGTTTATCTAGATAAAATTGTGATCTCAGAGGCTGCGTTCCCTGGAATTAACCCAATACAATTGACAAAGCCCTATGTTTTTCATCTAGAAAACAGCAAGGGGAGAAATATGCTTGCTTGCTGTGTTTTTCCTTTTATAAAAATCAGAGGTAGAAACTGCCTTCAGGTGCTAAGTAAATGTTAAAACTGTTTCTCTCACACCTCTAGCTGCTGAGCACTGGAGCAAGAGTGAACGGGACACATTTGCGTTTAATCATTCATGTGTTCAGTCATTCATATATTTATCTCTGCTGCCCCTCTCCTTTGAGGTTATAAAATCTCAGAAGATCAAGAACTGTGTCTTTACCTTGCCTGTAACACAGTATTTATTTTTAACACAGCTCTATACACAAGGAACACCTAGTAAACACTTGCACATCATCACACCAGTGATGCTGATAAAGGTGGACAGAGGTTTTATTTTGTTCCATTTAGTCCTGTTAACTAGGTGGTGCCTAAGCAGCCACAACAGTTTAAATCTCAGGCTGAGAAACTTGCGAGTTTCACCTATGGGGAGCTAGTTCCTTGCTTTTCAGCCCCTCCCCTTAGACTTTGAAGGTTGGGCTTAGGCACGTCAAAGCCAGAGTCAATCATTAGCAAGTGTGAATGGTGCCCGAACAACAACCACCAGATTGTGTTTGTCTAAAGTGCCAAAATGAATTGTTCATTAGCATTTCTGAGAAATGCCCGAATAACACCAACGAGGGGTGTTAAACCATTCCAGATTGTTGGTGAGTTTTTTGCTTAGAGAAGAAAATAACAACTAAGTTTCTTGGATGAAGGTCAGTGTTCCCCCATTTTTTCAGGAGCTATCAAAAGAAGATGTAGGAAAGGGAGCTATGAAGATGTGGGGCTCCAACTTCCCTGTGAGCTCTTTTGCCTCTCTACCTGTAAGGAGCATGGATGAGGGAAACTAAATGTCCATTAATTTTTTATTCCTTTTCCTCATTCAATGTCATTTTTTTCTTCCTTTAACACTATTTTTCTACTGCCAAATTACATAGGGAATGATGAGCTGAGTTTTCTGTTTTAGGTAAGTTGTAATAAGTTTTTTTGATTGGCTAAAGTATCACATTGCCTCAATTTTACATTGTTAGTACAGGGTAACACACAAAATATGCTTCCTTGATGTATTCTGAAGGAAGGCCAAGTATATAGTATTAGAGCCGCAAATTGGGATTTTATTTTGCTTCAAGAAGCTTTGAAACATGTAATTTTGAATGTAACTCTGCTTGTGAACTTGTCCTCATTAACATATAAGTAATTAGCAACGATCTTGTTCGATTTTAGAATTCATTAGACATTGTAGCTGGAATACTGCTTCCGTTTTAACACATCAGAATCGACAATTAAGGTGATAACAAAAAAATCAATACCATTTTCCTGATTACACTTTTGCAAGACTGCACTATGCCCAGTTAAATACGTTAGAAATATTTTTAACATATTTCTAAAAAAAAGCGTTATCACATTTCTTTTAACAGGAAGGCAGAATAAACTTAGTGAAAGGCTGTCACCAATTAAGTTATAGGCAGAGTTGTAGAGCTAATTTCCTTGCCTTATCTATTCACCACGCAGTGCTGCAAGCATGAGAAAATGTTGGCAAGGTGGATTTTAGAGAGTTTCTTCCTGCCCTTTAATTCTCAAAGCGGCCCCTTTATATTAAAGTATTCTATTCAAAATTCTACCAAGTGCACTCCGCCGAGTCTCTTCTAGGATGGTACTTGGCAAATAACTTCATTAATTCTCCTAGTAAACTATGGTTGACTGGTCTTGCCACTTGTGGCATTTGTTGCAAGTGTGAATTTAGCTCATTCAGAAGTTAATTTAATTTTTCTCATTTTGTTTCTTGGTCAGACTTTCCTGCAGTGTTACAAATTTCATGTAACAGTTTCAGGACAGTTTAACAACTGCAAAGTCAGACTTCAAATGCCAGCTACTATGTACTTTATCCTGAGTTCCTTTAGCCCCCTCCTTAGAGTTCCCTTTGGCCCTCCCTGCCAAGAGGTGTTTGGCTGGTTTTGATTGGGAAACGTGCTATGTGGCAAAGCAATTTCACCACCACCACCCCATTTTTTAGTTTTTAATTGTTAAAAATTTCTTTTAAAATTGTCTCTCTGTTGCTTCCATTCATTGACCACAGAAAAACTCTTCTACTATTTAATGGTATAAATTACTCTCTGATGAATACAATTCTCCAGACTGTGCTGCAACACAGCATTCAGTTCCTTTCCTACTCTGGTTGCTTCCTCCTGGGCCAGTCCTGCCTGTCGATGCCTTCTTCAGCTGTAGTGTCAACACCAAACAGAATAATACACAGGGACTGACCACTTTATGAAAGAAGGTACTATCACTTCCCTAGTTCAAACTACCATACACCTATTAATAGAGCCTGACTGCATTTGTTTTGGGAGGTACTTTAGTCAGAATCGTTCCAGAAAGCAGAGCCTGAGATATGACATTGCGTGCACAGTTGGTATATTTGGGGAAGCAGAACCAGTAAATGGGAATAGGGAATGAAAAGAATAAAACAGAATGAAGGAAGTTTAGTACAAGATGCATCGTCCAGTTAGTTGCCATTGTGGGTAACGAAAACTCTGTCCAACCAGGACCGTTTGGAGAGCTGAATGGGATGCAACTCAACATCATCTGCCAGGGACACTGATGAAGAGCACATGTTCTCACTGGCCGGAACTATTGCTTATTGTCTGAATTTTCAAAAGTTATAGACTCACAAATGTTTCAGAGATAAACTTTGAAATAATTTAAGAGATCAGGAAACTGAGGCACGGATTAGGAAAACAGTTTTCCCAATATCACAAATCTAGTTTAAATAACTGCCTCAGTGGTCTACTGCACTTGCTGGCAGTCTTTTAAACTACGCATTTGCGAAATATTTCTTAGGCGTCTAAACCATACAGAAGAATTAAACGGGATTTGGATGCCATCATCTTCCCTGGGAGTTTTCTTAGAGTTCAGTTCTGCCAACATAAGACATTTCTTTGGCTTACTGAGATTCTCATATACTGGAATTAGTTTCTAGGAAATGCAGCAAATCGTTGTCTTGATTCTGCTTTTTTAAAATCTTGCTACTAATGCCCTAAAGCGTGTGTGTGGTTTTTTAAAAATTGTTATAGAGATATAGGGATCTAGCAGCATAGATCTGCGTTCAGAATAAGTGTATCAGAAGAAGAGGCAGCTGGGGAGAGGCCAAGAGCCAGCCTTCCTGGTTGCATCTCAGGTTGGCTCAGGGTCCACAGGCCTGGGGCAAGTTACTCTACCCCTCACTGCCTCATTTTCCTTATCTGTAAAGTGGGGACAATTACAACACCGCCCCATTGCGCTATCATGATGCTTCAATGAGTTAGTATTTGTAAGTGCCTAAAACAGAATAAGTTTTGTTAAAATAATTAAGACCTTTAAAATTAACCTCTTTGGGAGGAGGTTTTATTTTGTCTTCTTTTTCTTTTTTTTACATCATAATTAAAGCTACTATTTTTTTTTTTCATTTATAAGTATCTCAATTTTCTCACTTGTGGATGGAGCTGGACATTTATCTCTGTGGTTCCTTATTCGTGTATATTTGGTTTGTATTATATACTGTTAAAGGATAAACGGAGGCATAATAAAACTTTTAAGGGTTTATTTGAGCAAAAATTGGTAGGAATCAGGCAGCATCCAACCTACCAGAGAGAAAGGAGTTCTGAGGAGCTGTACAAAATGAAAGACTTTACAGGCAGAAGGGAGCAGGAGCAAGGAAGTTATTCTAGACTAAAAAAAAAAAAAAAAAAAAAAGTGTTGGTTATTGCAAAGTCACTTTTCTTTAGGGAATGGCAGGAGTCTATCTGGCAGAGTACTTAACTATTGCTGGAAAGGCAATGTCTAATTGACTGGTTGAAGGTTTCATTTCTGAGAGAGTTGAAGCTGTGATTAAATTAAGCATTGGTTTGGTGCTGGGGGTCTTAGCATAAGCAATCCCTTTTAGTGTCTGTTGTCTTATTTTTCACAATACTCTATTTCATTTACTTGTGGCATAATTTTCTCTTTTTTAAAATTAATTAATTAATTAATTAATTTTAATTGAAGAAATGATTTAAGTCTCCCCCAACCCCTGTCTAACTCTCCCCTTCAATTTTCTCTTTTAATATAATATAGTAAGACCAGTTCTCTACCAAGTCCTGGATCTTGAAAATATTGTCTACCTAAAATTTTTCATGTAATTTTTAATAGCAATTAATAATTTAAAAAAATTAAAAATAAACAACAAATCTAACAAAGTAGAAGAAATAAAGATATTTGAATTGTATCTCCAGATACAACTTTAAATTTTACTAACCATCTAGATGGGGTATTGTGTTGATGGTTCTTTTAAAATGTTTCAGGCTTATCTGAGTTGAAAAAAATACATCCATTCAGACAAATGAACTATATTTAATATAATTAAGATACCTTTTTATCAAGTGGAAACAGCCATGTCTACATTATCCTTCTCACAAGGTTTGTAAAATTTAAAATTTCAATTTTTTTTGAAAAATGCAACACTTTTATTGTTAATCATCACTCTGCCCATATAACTTGATCCAAAATCAGTAATTAAAGATTCCACAAACTTAAAAATAGCCTGTTTGCAGAAGTTATTATTTGTGAATGGATGGATTCAGGCATTCTTCATGAGGATGGAAACGCAGCCACGTTTCCTTTATAAAGTTCAAAAGCTGCCTTGCTCTTTACTGACAACTGCAGGCAGGACAGTCACTAGAGACTTGCACATGGTCTTGACACAACAGAGTAATTTAGAAACTTACTATCTACCTCCTGCTTCTCTTTGAAAGGTCTTGACAAGGTGGTATCTGTAGGATCATTTTATTTCTTAGGTTTTCAACACAAATTTCTGCCCCTCTCCACTCTGTTTGCAGCAGGAGCAGCCAGTTCAGAAATCTATCAACATGCCGCTGTTTTAAAGGAAATTCTGGGGCTTAATGAAGTCTGCACGTCCTCGGGGCCTGGCCTGCTGGGTTCAAACCACTGAAAGCAGCCGCGGGGTGAATGTCTCAGCCTTTAGAAACTGTCTCAGTTCTGTGAGTTTGCTCAAGTGCACGAAGGCTGTTTGCAAGGGAGGACTCCTGCCGAGTGGGTTTGCTCTCCTCCCAGGAGCTCAGGAAAGGTGAGAGGGCTCCTTCATATCTTCCCTTTTCCTTGAACTGACACAATGGCTTTTTCAGCAGGTCCCTCCGACAGGGAGCGCTCCCTCTCGCATCTCTCCCACTGGGACATTTTTCCACATTTCCAGGATTATGGCCACTTTCACTTAGATCTATGTGTGCTGCCTCCCCATACAAAGAAGCACTTGGGGACAGGATTAGTAGGATTAGAAGAGATTCACATATGTCTAGTTCAAGCAATTGGTATTCAAAGCTTTACATTTTCAAATGCCACCAAGAGAGAGAAAAGGAACGGAGAGCTTGCTTTGCATTTCAGCACCTTCAAGAGAGGAACAGTGCTTTCGACTGGTGTGTAAAGCAGACGGATAAACAGATTCCTCCTCGGTTTAATCCAGTCTGTCCTACCGCGGCCTCAAATCTGGGGAACCCAACAGCAGTGCTCCCAGGCTCTAAAATCACAACCTTCTGCATTTTGGTGGTTGCTGATGTTCCCAGGAACACACTGTAGAGCGTGTGTTTACAGCAAGCTCTTTCCCAGTTGTGCTTTGTGCTGTTTTATGTACAGGCATTTCTTCAGGATGCCCTTGCAAAATAGTCACAGCTCTATTTACACGGGTGTGACGATGACGCTCAGCTTCCCAGCCATGACTTGTAGCAGAGGTTTGGTTTGTTTTCATTTGTTGGTGTTGGGGGTAAAGAGGTGTTACGGGTAATGGAAAGTCAAGGAAAATGTCTAATTACACCTGAAATCTTAAAAACAGCTGTTGAAATAGTGAAGTTCTTTCTTATACTTGTGGAGACAGAAGTAGACCCCTGTCCCCACCCACGCAACAGAACTATTTTTGTTACCAGTCACTTCTGTTTCTAGGCCATGAAGCAACCCATTATCTCCTCCTCAATCTCGTATTCCTATAAAGGCCTGTTCTCTTTATGAAAAAGCAAAGTATCCATGACAAACAACTACCACTTTTTTAGACTGTATTGTTTTGCCACTCATTTCAGAACTCCCATTGGCTAATATGTAAGAAAAATTTTGCTCTAGATTATATCATGTTTTGTATTTTACTTAGCAATAGGGCATCTTGGTTGTAAGGTTCTATTTCAATGTATTTTGATGGTACTTTGATATCTTTCCCAATGCTGCGGGACTTTTAAAGATTAACTTCTCACAAACTCTGGAATATTACTGTCATAGAAAAAGTGGTGCTAAAAATCACACCCCTTTTCTTACAGATAAGTATCTTTCTAAATCCATTTTCTTAATGGAAAAAGATTTAGTAAACCTGGGGTCCAGTCATCCCAAATCTGTCATTAATTAAGCATTAACCTTAAGTGAGTCACTTATTATTATTTTTTGGCCCATAAATTCTTTATGTATAAGACAAAGTGGGTGGGACTAAAATATTAATAGTTTGCATTTCTTGAACTGTGCGAATTTTAAAATTGCTTTTACATACTTCTTTAAGGTATTTTTGAGCTTAAACATTGTATATTTTCTTCATAATCATTTTGAAAGAATGCCATCTATATAATCCCTGCTATGTAACTGTCACAATCTTCACAGGACAAAAAAGTTACCTTCATACAAATTAACTGCAACAGCTCTGGAGCAGAAATTATTTGAAAAAGAGAGTGTCAAATGCCAAAATGCTTATATGTTACCAAATTATATCTTTATGTCTATAATTTTTTTAAGGTTTATTTCCTCTCTATTGTTCAGATTGAGTAAATTTAGTTGTTTTTATCTTCACATTCACTGCTTCTTCCTTCTCATCTCCTTTCTTTTCTTGAGCTCATCTAATGAGATTTTTATTTTGCATATTGTATCTTTCAGTTATAAACTTTGTATTTGCTTCTTTATATCTCCTATATGTTTTATGAGGTCTTCTATTTTTTCATTTGTTTCGAGTGTGTTTGTAATTGTCTGTTAAAACATTTTTATCATGACTGCTTTAAGGTCCTGGTCAGATATTTTAACATTAGTGTCTTCTTGGTGTTGGTATCTGTTCTCTCTTTTCTCAATGAAGTTGAAATTTCCCTGGTTCTTGGTATAATGAGTTCATTTTCAATGTGTTCTGGATATGTTGGGTATTATGTTTTGAGACTCTAGCTTTTATTTAAATTTCCTGGATTAGCAGATCTCTGTGGAAACCACTCACGTAGGAGGGAAGGAAGAGGACATGGATTCTTTCGGTGGGTGGAGATGTAAGTCCAGACTCCCTCCTTCCTCTAATCAGACTTTGATAATGATCATACAGAATGGATGGTATATAAAATATAGATTTTGGAGCCAGACAACACCGAATACAATCTTGAGCCCCCACTTCCTATGTATCCTAGGATATGCTACATAACCTTATCGATCCTCAGTTTTCTCATCTCTAAATAGGGATGATAATATGTACCTTAGAGTCTGTTTTCAGGATTAGAAATGCTACATGTGAAGAGCCTAGCACATAGTTCAACAAATATTGAGCACCTCCAGTTATAAAGTAAGAATCAGTGAATTTAAAAAGGGCGTGTTGTTAAGCACACCACCCAGAAGTCACCTAAAAGGTGAAAACTTCACAGCTCTGTATTCTCTCCATATTCTTTCCTAAACAATTCTGTTTTCTAAAAATTAATTTATGTGTGATACAAATATGATACATTCGTAAAAATCTCCTCCTGGTGTCATTGGCACAGCTTGCAGGCCAATACCTCTGATTGACCTATTCATACCTTTACATGCTCCTTGAAGCATCCCAGTGACGTCACACAACTGAATAACTTTTTTGAAAAAACTTGTCCTGAAAATTCGTTATGATAAAAAGAAACTCACTATAGTGTGTTTGATTTTCATGGATACTGTATTTCTTGATAAGCTTTATGGTTTTCTTCGTGAATTATCCTTATCTTGTTTATTGGTGTTATTTTTATTTTTCATTATGATAAAATACAAATGACATAAAATTTGCTATCTTAGCCACTTTTAAGTATACGTCTCAGCAGTGTTAAGTGTATTCACACTGTTGTGCATGCAATCTCCAGAACTTTGTCATCTTAACAAAATTGAAACTCTATACCTGTTAAACAGCAACTCCCCATTTTCCCCACCTCCCAGACTCTGGCAACCACCATTGTATTAACCAATGTTACCTCAACAAATTTAATTTAAAAAAATGTTGGTTATCATCTTGGAATCTAGGAATATCAGTTAAAATGCATATGGCTGAAAATAACAGAGTATCCAAGGAGCTTTAACAGTATAAGACATTATTAGACTCAAGGAAAAAATTGTTGGGAAGGTGACCTAGGTCTGGTCTAGTAGTTTAATCAATGCTTGTTCTTTGCTTTTTATTCTCGTGTAACCTCATGATCACAAAATGGCAGCCAGAATTCTAGTAATTTTTATCCTCAAGAAGCAGAAAGTAGGGGTAAAAAAGATTTTCTTTTGTTAGGGAAGGAAACAGCTTTTCTAGAAGCCTCCAGTGGGCTACTTCTTATTCTCATTGGCCGGAACTGAGCCACATGGCCATCTTTGTCTCTAGTAGAGAAAGGAAGTCTCTAACAACATGAAAATAGATCGCCATGATTGAGACCAATCGTGAACACAAGGTCAAATATGAAAAAGAGAGACATCTGTTTACAAGGCAGAAAGCAAGAAGTGACTTAGGCAACTGGTAGTGTCTGTGTGGTAGGCCCAAGACCCCCACATCTCGGTCCTTCCTGTGCTTAGGGGGTGGTTGACTAGCCATGCCTATACTGTGATCACTGGTACATTCTTGCAGCACAGCTGGGGATGTGTGATGCTGGCAACCATTCTTTTTACTCCTGAATCCATTTATCGCCATTTACTTCTCATTCTCCTAAAAAAAAAAAAATCATATTCTTTGTCTCTTCAGATCCCCATGATCTCATTCCCCAATTTACAGTTTCAGCTGTGACTTTGTTTCTTATTCAAGAAAATAGAATTGAAAGAAGACATCTTCCAGAAGTACCTACCCCTACTTCCACCTGTCTTCCTCCATCTGGATCTATTTATTCTGTCTTCCTTCTTGTTATCATTTCTATGTTCCTGCTTAACGCCTATCCTCTCCACTTGTGTACAGCATCTGTCCCTTCTCACCTATTCAAGGACATGGACCCAGCAATTGTCTCCTTTCTCCTCTGAATCATCAGTTTCTTCTTACTACTAGATCATTCCCAGAAACATACATGCAGTATTTTCTCATCCTTAGAAAAAGAGATTCTGTTCCAGTAATTGTACCATTTTTCTGTTTCTCTTGTCAGCAAAACTATTTGACAGGATTTTTATACTTACGTTCTCCATTTGTTCTCTTTCTGTTTTTTTTTTTCTTGAACTTACTCCATTCTGACTACTGCCCTCATTATACCATCAAAATTGCTCTAGTCTAAGTTGTCAGTGACTTCCAAGTTGATAAATCCACATGGTTAAATGCGCCTTCCTCTCACTAGACCTATCAAGAGAATTTGACTCTACTGATACTGTCTCCTCCTAAAACCTCTGTTTTCTTTTGGCTTCCAGGACACCACTGTCCTGGGACATTCCCCCTCCCCTGGTGGGTGCTCCTTCTCGGCCTCCATTTCTGCTTCCTTCCTTTTTTTTTTTTTTTTTCCCCAAGAAGTACACCAAGGCTCAATCCTTGGAATGTTCTCATCTTTATTCGTGTTAAATCCCTTGGGAATCTTATGTAATCTCATGTCTTTCTCTGAATGGCAGATGCATTTATACAACCGCCTACTTAATCCTTTCATTTGAATAGGCCTTTCAAACACCACATCCAAAATGTCTCCTTCCTCCATCTTTCTCAAGAGATAATTGCTTAATAAAGGTAAAATCCATGACTCCCATACAGACATAAAATGAACTCATGTCAAAGATTTTATTTAATTCATTAATTTATGAGAGAAACTGGTAAAATATATTCTAACCAGTTCAAAGAAGCATTCAGAAAGCAAAGACATAGATAGGGAATAAGAAATTCTGAAACAAATTTACAGATACATGCAAAATAGGTCTATCTATAGAAAATAGTCAATGGCATTACACTAAACACAATCGTGTGCTTATTATGGACAAGAACAATTCATATTATTATTAGTTTTCTACAACTTGCAAAGCTGAAACACTTCTTAAAAACGATGGAAAGCAGAGATGACCTGAATGAGCGAGTTAGGATATTTACTGATCTTTCTGCCCATCCCTTCCACCATTTCAAAGTTCTTCACCATTTTTCCTGACACTGTTGATTGCATCTATATTTTTCCAGAGAATCAAGCCAAAAACTTTGAGTTAGTTTTTAATATTTCTTTTTTCTCACACTCCATATCCAATCTCTCGGCAAATCCTCTCTGCTCATTCTTCATATTATATCCAGACTCGGACCACCTCTTACCACCCACCTCCTCTACAGAAGTGCCATATTTCCTGCCTGGATTTTTACTGTAGCCTTCTAACTGGTCTCCCTGCTTTTGATCTTACCTCTTTCTGTCTATTCTCAATAGAACACAGTGAGCCCTCTAAAATATAAGTGGGCTCAAGTCATTCCTCTGCTAAAAACCCCCTCATGGCTCCCATACATAGAGTAAAAGCCAAAGTTCTCGCTTAGGAGCAGAAGTTAAAATTACCTATACATTCTGTACAAGCTCTGGAAACTGCTTCCCCCAAGCCCAGAGGTTTCTCCCTCACACCGTTTTTACTACCTTTCCTTCACTCACTCAGCTTTAGCCACATTGGCCTTCTTGCTATTTCTCTAACATTAGGGCTTTGCTCCTGCCTGAGCCTCCCTGTATATGTTAATCCCTCTGCCTGGAATACCCTCCCCAGATATCTAAATTACTTGGTCTTCCATTTCCTCCAGGGTTTTAACTAAATGTCTACTTCTTAGAGATCTACCCTGACAAACTTATTTACTATTGTGACCACTGGTTTCCTACCCCTTCTTCTTCCTAACTCCCTACTTCCTTTTATTTTTTCCTTTTATTTATTTATTTTTTTTAATAGCAATTGTCACCATTTGACATAATGCATGTTCTGGTCATTTATGTTTTCCCTTTTTAAGTTAAGGTAATTGAGAGTAGGAATATTTATGCCATCTCCTGCCATTTTTGCTTCTAGATATTCCCCCTATTTTTTCCACATCCAACTGAGATGCCTTCCATCTATGATGCCTTCTTTCTTTTCTCCACCCAGAAGTTCTAGCAAATGAGACTTGAATTACTCGGTACTATATGTCTACACCCTCCTGAGAGTCTTTGTAAATGGGGATCAGATATGAATCAAATTTCGATCTCGTCATAATTAAAAATGCTATATATGTTCTTAACAGTTAATACTGAAAGAACGATATATCTGATTAAGAAGTAGATTATGTGGTTTAAAAGTTAAGCACTTTTGGGAAAGGTTTCTCGAAGGAGGTAAAATTTTAGCTAGACTTTGAAACAAGATTAGAATTTAAACGAGTAAAGAAGCATAAGGAAACAATGCAGAGCAGAAGTTATACTCAAAAGCACAGAGTGTGTGAACAAGATGTGTGGAGAGCATGAACACTGCTCCACTAGAGGCTCTCTATTAGGAGGTAAGAGGATGAGAGTTGAAGAGATAAGGGCTGTAAACACCAATCTGCAGATTCCTAAAAGAAACCAAGGTGTCTGTTTCAGAGTACATTTTTATTATTTGTTTTGTTTTGGTTATTTTGTTTGTTGAGCTGCTGATACAGAAAATTAGATTAATTATAATTCTTTGTTTTATACTATACTCTCATCTTTGGTTCATGAATGTTTGTTTGTGTTTGTGTTTATTTTAAAAAGTATACCAAGTATCTGTGAACACACACCCAAATACAGAAACTGGAACATTGACAATAACTTTTAAAATCTCTATCTCATACTGCTCCCTCCTTCACCTGAAGTGTCTACTATCCTGAAACTGGGTTGATCCTTCTCTTTACTTTCTTTTCTTTAAAAAATTTTTTTTATATATAGTTTTTTCACTTCTTTTTATATTCTTGATAAGTATGTTGCTTTGTATTCCTAACTTTACAAAAATGTTATTATTCTTCATGTAATCTTTTGAGACTCATTATTTCTCTTAATTTTATGTTGATAGGATGTATCCATATTTTTGCAGGGACCTATAGTTCATGTACCCTCATTTCTTTACCTGCTTTCCTATTGATAGCCAGTTGCTATTGTGATGCAATGAGCATTCTACGTATATCTTTAGGTGTAGAGGTTCAAAGAGTTTTGAGTGGAGGCATGTAATCTAGTAGAATTGCTGAGTCATGGGGTACATGGATGTTCAGTTTATAATATAATACCAAACTGTTTTCTAAAGTGGCTGTACCAGTTTATACTGCCATCAGAAATGCATAAGAGTTCCTATCAAACTGCAGTACCTTCAATATTTGGTCTAATCAAACTTCTTTATATTTGGTGTTTGAAGGAATATAAAATATTATCTTTTTATGGTCTTTATTTGTGTTTTCCTCCCTACTTAATGAGGTAAAACATTTTCTCATAAGTTTATTGGCTATATGGATTTTCTCTCCTGTGACATATCTGTTTATGTCTTTTGCCAGTTTTTCTATTACGCATTTCATATTAATTTGTCAACATTCTTTATATGTTTGTAATAATAGTGCTTTATTGGTCTTCTAAGTTACAAATTTTTTTCTCAGTTAAAAAATGTGTTTTTTTTACAGTTTAAGGTAAGTTTTGACTAAAAGAAGTCTATAATTTTAATGCAGTCACATTTATTAACCATATCTTTCTTCTGTTTTTGTCTATTTAAAAATGTTTCTCTTTCTGAAGATCATAAATTTACCAGTTTATTTTTTATTAAATATTTTAAGATCTTGCTCTTGAAATTTAAGCCTGATTCATTTGGAGTTTATTTTTGTTTATGGCTTACGGTAAGGATCTAATTTCAAATTTGTATGTGAATAACCTTTTTTTTTTTCCATTTTCCTCCCACATCTTTCTGTCTCTTCACATGTATTTTCCAACTGACAAAATATACCCTGTCCCTACTTCAATGGTTGCTATATGTGCAGATCTCTTTCTGCTCTTTTTTTTTTTCCTTCAGTTCCTTTTGCCAATTGTAACAATTCTGCACTGCCATTATTTCTTTAGCTTTAAAATAAGCCTTGGTATCAGATAGTGAAATTATTTCTGCACCTTTCTCCACCTTTCTTGACTATTTTTGGTTGTTTGCATGTGTGTGTGTGTGTGTGTGTATGTGTGTGTGTGTGTGTGTGTGTGTTTTAGCATTAGCTTATTAAGGTCTGTGGAATATTCTATAGAGATTCTCTTTTCAAATTTTACTGAAATGATAGATCATTTTGAGAATTGACAGTGACTTAAGATATGTGAGACCTTTACAGGAAAAGTTAGGGAACTTTATTGAATGTATTTTAAAAGATGAAATTAATGATGAGTTATAGCTTATTTATGGATAACAAGATTTAACATTCTAAAGTTTATGAATTTATATTGTAAACGTTCAAGAAATTCATGACTGGCAAGGCACTTTATATGCAATTTCTACGTTGTTAGGATGCATTAGACACATATGAATGGTCCCTGACTCCCATCTGACAATTTTGATGTTTGCGTTCATGTGACAGGGGAGGCATTGTGAAGCTACCATTATAAACAAAAACAATTTTTCATTTTAGTATGTGCCTTTCTTCCATTTTAGTTTAACCTTTTTAAAAAGAGTTTTAAAATATTTTAAATTGCAAAATTATCCAATAGTCAAGAACAAATTAGAAGAGGAATAAATAGGCATTATGGTTTTAGGGTTTTAGGATTTTTCATTGTGATAGATTTCTTTCATGTCAAAAATATACTTGTTGTGAATGTGGATGTTAGTTTTTCTAATTACACTTATAGCCATCTGAAGGAATTCCATCAGGGCCTGGGGTAGAAGAGCCAAAGTGACATAGAGGCTGGGAGACACTTTCAGTGATATCTCCCAGGGTCAATCAATATCTGGGATGAGCTTGAGCAGATTATACATTTACTTAGCTCCCCTCAGTTCTAACATTGGCCCCTTAAACAGTCTCTCCAAATGTCCATTACTTCAGGCCTGTCCACAATCCTCCATCAGGGGTAGAAATCTCCATTTTGCCACATCCTACCTACATCAGAGATGGAGCTTTCCCAGCTGTATTCTCCATTATCTTTCTCCATTGGGGAAATTAGAACACTTTTTTGTGTTCTACTTCCCATATTCTTAACGCAACTTTTCACTCTAGCCCTTGTTAGCTTCAGTTGCACTGCATATCTCTTGCTTTCTGCCTGGAGCTTGAGATACAATGATGCACCTTGGGGACTCCCTTGTCACTCCCATATGTGTGACCAGAATTGTGGAGGTATTTAATGGACCATGAGCAGCCTACATCAGTGAGGAGGGGACTGGAAACAATGGCTAAATACTTCACCACTTCATCCCTTGGGTGAACACATCAAAGTTGTATTCTGTACACTCACTAGACGGATCCAGAGAAATCAAGTCCCAGTTTATTAAATGATCATCTTGATAAAGATAAAGGACCTTTTCATCAGCTCTTCCTCTTTCTCTCCTTCACTCTCCTCACTCCTGCTCTCTGAGAGCATTTTCCAAATAAATGTCCCACAAAGTGAAACCAGGCTAAGATAAGAAGACAGACTTCATATTCTCAAGGTCAATTTTCTGTGTCTCCAGTACAGGTACCTAATCTTTTAAAATAGCCAAAATTAATAGCAGAAGCCTAAAAGTCGTATTCATAGGTAGTGTCCTTCAGGGGATTATTAGCTTTCTCACTTTTTAGCATCTAGATTATAGCACCATAAATGCAGAGGTTCATGTTTTACTTGACTTCGTTCCTCCAGAACCTCTATTTGTGCTAATACATACGAGTCACATAAGAAATGCTGAATGAATCAATGAATGAATGATAACAATGCCTTGTGGTCTTTTTCAAGATATCATTGGTAAGACTCTATGATCAGGCCAGAATAAGATTGAGTCATTGCTAGCCATAAGAGTTGTTTTTCAGTGGAAACTTTGGCAAGGTTTTCAAATTCCAAAGTGCAAGTGTCACACACTTGCTTCTCAATAAGAGACCAATCCTGTCTAACAGGCCCAAAGAATCCCTGTGCTGAACTATGGGTGTTAGGGATGGGTGTGTGAGTAGAAAGACAATAGGAAGACTGAGCTTATAAAATTTTGTTTGGGATTCAGAATTTCAATAAGCCTACTAGTTTTCAGGGCTTTCCCTAAAAGAAAAACAAAGCAAATTAACACACTTTTCTTCCAACAGTCTTTCTTTATTTCTAATAATCAATCAGATACTTCCCTACCATGTTACTTAGAGGGACTGAGAGTTTGTCATGCTGCCTCCTAAAACTAGTGGATTCTAGACCTCAGTTTTATTTCTAAAAGTCACACTTTCCACATTCCTACTCCAACTTCTGAGAGGTACTTCAGTTTGCTAGATGTTACTAATTCTCAACTTGCCACGACTGGGGGAAATAGGAAAGAATGATTACTGCCTTAATAGTGAGGGTAGATGTGAGAAATTTTAAAAAGAATTCCAGTATAATATTTTTACAAGGCAAACTATAAAAAAATAAAGCTAAACAAATATTGTGGGCTGGTAAAATATAAACAGAAGATAGGGTGAGAAAATTATTTTTCAAAAATGTAATTTTAAAAGGTTTGCAAAAACACTTATTTAATCTTCACAATGGCATATATCAAGTAGTATTTTCATTGTGAAGATGACAAGATGCAAGTCCAGAAATAGTAGGAAACTTATGTAAGCGTGCATAGCTGGTAAGCAGCAACTCCTATCCAGGAAATTTGATGAGTTTTAAAGTCTTGCCTATGTAATATCCACCTCTGGTCTCCACCTCTGGTCTTTGTATCATAAAGAGGACATTTTCATCAATAGAGAAGTGGCATCTCTATGTTTATAATTTTTTATAAGTTATCCAAAAAACTCTTGTTGGAGTTATATCTCTCCGAGAGCTTAACTTTCCTATAATCCCATGGTATTAGTAAACTTTGGCCAGAAGACAAGTTATTTAAAAAACCTACACAATATTCTTTGTGTATCTGTATTCTTTGCTGATATTTATTTTTGTGTCCTTTGTTATTGATGGCTTTATCAAACAACATGAAAGATACCACGAACACTGAGAGCAATTATGCCTTTGTTATTCTAGCCTGTCTTTTAAAAGGTTTCAACCCCAAGATGCAATATTTCCTTTAGTTTTTAATTTTTGCAGCTACTCAAAACTCTTGTTGAATTTTTATAGACTATTGGCCAACATCTTTCCTGCCACATGTATCTTTTAACAATACTATTCTAATGTGTGTCTTCTCTTGGCACTACTTTCCTCAAAGGTATTATTTTCCATTTAATGTAATTACTTTAATTAATGAATCTAATGGGAGCAAAAGAGCTATTATCCCCTGCTCTACTTTCACAGAAGGCAAAACTTTGATAAAGATTAAGAGATAGGGCAATTATAGAATGTGCACTCAAAAATTATATGTATAATTGCATTTGATTTTTTATATACAAATAAATGACATATAAAAGCTTTTACTTTCAGAGAAAAAGAATTTTGACTTTAGAAAGAATTTTAAAATAAGCTTATAAGTCATGTCAACAAAAAAAAGTGGTCTTTTTCTAACTATGGATTTTCTTTTTTAAGTGATGCATTACGTATCACACTATGAGCAATTATTTGGACACAGGAGTTGTCCCTCAACATAAAGTTGAAAGTTTTTATTTCCTCTTCTTGGTAATGGAAAAAAATAAGAGCTTGTTTGGGAACTCTGTCCAGCGGCACTAGGATATCTATAGTGTGAACTTTAAAAATTCTATTTCCTAGCAGGTTTTCAATCTGATAGTACTTTAGTACTTTCAATTTTTCACTTCACCTTTACAGCACTTTCTGAGCCATCCCAGTACTCAGAAGTACCATCTGCAAAGGACTACTCAATGTTCATCCTCGCAGCTTTATCTCAAGCGATTTGACTGGTTTGACATATTGCAAGATGTATGAATGTTGAATGAGAGTGCCTTAGAGTCCACTGGACATCGAAATAAGATCAGCAAACTTGCTCTACCTCTGACTTTGGAAAGCAGCCACAATTGTGCTGCATATTAAAATATATTTGAATCAATGTTACAATTTCCATAAATTTATAAAATAAACAAATTTTGAGAGTGTGCTCATAGAGTCAACTCCAAAAAATGCACTTAAGGGTAGGGTTAAGTTTATTATCAACTAAGGGCATGAACATTGTTTTCTACACCCTCCTGCTCTTTCTTTTCTTTCTCTTTACAAAGGTTTTTTGATTTTTTTTCTGAAAGTCTACTTATATTTATTATACTTGCCATAGAAAAGGAGGAAACACAAAGTTCTAAAGGATCTAATTGAAATACTCAACTCCATGAATATAAATAATCCAAAATTCTGCTGTTTCTTATTATTAGGGCTATAGGATAATCAAAATTACTAGGAAAGATTAAGGTTTGAAAAATTATCAAGTTTCCTTCATCAGTACCTTAAATAATATCATGTAATAAAAAGATATTAATTTCCATTATCATTTTACATTGTAAAAATTACCTATTCCAAATGTGTGAGACTGGTTTTACAACCACTTCTTGATAGCGCTGTTGAGAATATCATTTCAATTGTTAAACAGAAGACTCCAACTGGTCTGCACATAAAATATAGGATGATAAATACCTAGAAATTTTGAATGATAGTTTGTTTCCAGTCGGCTGCTTCTCTCTCCAACCTCCACCCACCCCCATTCCACCCACAAAATAATAGCAAAACAGGACTTGAGGCTTGAATTGCCTGAATAATTGCTTCAATTTTATTATATATTATAATAATCCTTAAAGATGAAAATGAAAATTCAGCCATTATTGTAAATGGTGACAATTTGATTTTATAAACCTTATATTCAAATTGTTGATGTTATGCAAACAAAATAAAACATACCTATAAATAGAAAAATACAATACAGTAATGAGAAAGGACAGTATGGTACATTTTTATTTGTTTTTAGAAATGATGATGCAGAGTCTACCTGGTCCAAACAATGATTCTGATGGATGAAATCAATCATCCATGGAAATCTTGATTTTCGAAAAACTGTATTTTGACTTTTCAAGATTCGGTAGCAGACTCCTTAATTATCACCTCAAAATAATGTGTGTAAATCTATATCTGTTAAGAGTCAGTACGACATTTCAAACCCAACTCTATGAACAGGTATGTAATATGTTTTCCCTTGTCTTTATTATCATCTGAAAAATAATGTATTCCTTTTATTTGGACTCAAAGCTTCAAATAAACATTTTAATGTATTTAACTTTATGTAAATATACCTCTACAAACATATGCGTACAGATACCTATAACAAAAACACAGCATAATAAATTGATGACACAATGTTAACATCTTTTTAAATCCTTTGTTGCATTATACATAGGTTCTTACATTCTAATCTCTTAGAATCTATTTATTTATATACTTTGTGTATAAACTTGAATATTACTGAACGGAATATGCAAATAATAAATGTTACTGAAGATATTTATCTCTAAGATAAACATTTACATCTAGAATAAACCTAACTTCCTTTAGCACTTTAGCAAAGAGTACAGCAATATATATTTAATTTAACTATCTAATAGAATATGCTAAGGAGATGATACAATAACTTCCAATAACTGAAAGTAAAATTTAGCATTCTGTACTATTTTATGTTAAGATATCAAATTGTATACAGTGGCTTTAATATAAAATCACAAAAGAAGTGAATTAATAACAATAAAATACTAATCAGAAATTACCTATTTAGTGGTTCTTAAAAAAGTATTGGTATTAATAGAGCAAGAAATCCACAATGTCAGAGCACATGCCAAGAATGTGTGTATAAGTATGCAAATTTTCATATAACTCATTGGTTTACATGATTAATCACCAGTGATATTTAAATCAACCTAAACACTCCAATTTTGAGAAAACAATGTTTTTAATTTATAGACTTAGGAAAAAAACTCCGTAGAGGTTTTGACAATTGAGCAGATGTTACCAGAATAATAATAATAATAATAATAATTAATAAGAGTACTGAAGTATGCTCACTAATTGAGCAAAATTCTACAAATGAAGCCCAGAAGTTCTCCTTTAACTTTAGTCAGTCTTTAATTGTAATGAATCTCTAAGTTCTAGCCAAACTTGCTGCTTATGCATCATAAAATCAGACTTCTACTTCTGCCAGTGTATTAACTTGTCTGTATATTCACGTAATTAGCACCTCGTCATTGTATGCCATTCTGGGACTTCCTTGCATCCTCCAATCTCACTCACATCCAACATTGCAAAAAAAAACAGTTATTATCGCTTTATAAAATTCCACTGTCCTTTAACCTCTGCAATTTTTCCTGTATGAAAATCAGATTTAAAAGGAAGAAAAGAAAAATGCCGGACACATCAGTGAGTATTCGGGGCATTATGTAAAATATAGGGAAACCCAGAAGAGCTGAAACACTTTGGTCGGTCCGCCCAGATCCATCCTCTGGGCCCTTCAGCACCTATTTAATTTTGGGCATTTCACTGCAGTCACGCGGCGTCTCGGGGTTCGGTTTCTCGTACAACTCGGTCCCCTGCGATGCACTGCTGCGAGAGATCGTTCTTTCGTGGCTGTGATTTATATTGACATTTAATTTTTAAAAACTTTCTGATTTTATTTTTTTTCTTTTGGTAAAGGCTTCTTTGATCAACAGCCTTGATCGACCAGTCCCCACTGCTATTGTCATTGAAGCGATTGTTTTACTCAGATAAAAACTACTTTTTGTGAAGTCCCTGCGTAGTCACCTAGCTTTTAGGCGATTCCTTCGGTTGCGCAAGACGGAACATCTTTAGAGATATTTGGGTTTCCCTTCCATCTTTTTTTTTTTTTAATTTTGGAAAGGGGGTTGGGTTAAAAGGTGAACCCCGCGGGGCAGCCTCCCGCCCTTCTCGGCCAAAGTTTCCGCCGGTCAAGTTTGAGGCTTGACGAGCGAAACCAGCCCCTGGACGTTGCTGATTGACCGACCCTGCACAGCAGCCGCCCGGCAGGTCAGCCAGCGCGACGTTGGCCACTGGACTGAGGAAGGATTGGGGGGGGGGGTTCGCTCCTGAGCCCAAGTCGCCTCGGCCCCAGGCAAAGCCGGCAGCAGCTGGAGAGGAACTTGGTGGCTGGAGCTGCGAGCAGCGGGCGTCGGGCACCGAGCAGCACCCACCCGGCACCGGGTAAGAGACGGCCCCGGGTGATGGGGGAAGGGGGTAGGGGTGATGTCAGGAAGAGCCGAAAAGCCTCCGGAGCGCGAGTGCTCAGCAGCCGGGGCCGCAGGGCCGAGGCTGCGCTGCTCGTCGGACCCAGACCCCGCGCGGCCCCGCGGCTTTCGTGCATTGTACAAAGGCCGAGAAACTCACAAGTGCCCCCAGGGGCCACCACAGCTGGGCTGTATGCAGCCGTCGACCTCCGGGACGCACCTGTTGCCATAAAACCGCCCCCTCCCTCGCGCCGCCACCGGGCGACTCGCTCCCGCTCCTTGCTGGTCTGAGTCCTCGCAATGGGCCTCCGGCCAAAGCCAAGGTCACGGCGCATCTCTGGCTGAGGCCCTTGTGGGCCGCTGTAGCCTCGGCCCAACGCCGCCTCCGGTATTCTCCCCTCCCTGCACACCCCCGGGGTGGGCGATGGCAGAGACACACTCTGAGGACATTCATCAGCGCTCTCTCCTGAGCCCAGATCTTGCTCCTTCTCGGGTTCGGGGCTTATCCAGAGGGCTTAATCAGGGGTCGCGGGGTGAACCCTCGGGATGGAAAGTGACTCCACGAGGCAAGCGCGTGGGAGCATCGGCCCGCGCTGCCTGTCGAGTGCCGCCACCTTTTGGGTTTTGGGCGACTATCAACCCATTTTATGGCGAGCTAAATTGTGGCTCCTTTACTCATTCTCCCTCTTCTGGTTGTTAATCCCTCCGAGAGAAAAAGGATGCTAGGTAGGCAAGTCTCGTAAGAGATTCTGGGGCTCCCGAAAGGCCTCACTAAATGTTCTTGCCTGGCTGGGGCCCTGGCCCTTGAGCAATCCTACGCTGTCACAGCGGCCCTTTGGGAAAGCAGAGGACCACCAGAGAGGAGAGGGCGCATCGCATACTGGACTGCAACCAAGGGCCCTGGCCTAGACACGGCGGACGTGCCACTGTAAGCACCGGCTCTTTGCTGGAGCCAAAACCCCTTTGGAGGTGGAGGCCCTAATACGTTCAGGCTGAGGCCCCAGCGACCCTTCCCCACCTAGCGCCCCCTCCCCCACCACTAGTCGCTGCAGGCGTTGTCCGCCTCTGGGTGGAAAGCCGATGCCGAAGTAGAAAGGCTTCTGGATCAGAGTCCCAGAACCCTGGCCCATTCATTGTTTTTCCAATCCAGCAAGTGAGTTCAGTTTATATTGCGAGGCCTGCTTCCCCAACCCCTTGAGTCCCCTGCAACCTTGTCGATTGATTTGGGGGAGTTTTGCACCTTATTTCATTTTGTCCACTGAGAAAACTGGGATTTTAAAAAAGATAAAATGCCTTTCATCGGCATGATGTTTCTACACGTTCATTTGCAACCTTTCTGCTCTAACTAGGCTTTACAACTTCCGAAAACCAAAACTGAAGAGCAGCACTCTCAGTCTGGTTTGGGAAAGACAGACGTTGATGTCCTAGGGTCAGGGAGGAAGTTCAGGAGGATGGAGGGACCGAACGGGCCTGTGCACGGGCCCAAAGGCAAGGAAGCCCCTGTTCCTCCAGGAGAACGTTCTTTCCCCCTACCCTCACCCCCACCATTTGATCAGCTGGCGCTGCTGAGGGCTGCTGTCTGGACCACGCCTCTGCTCCCAGCTTCCGTCCCGTCTCCTGGGACGGCTTCCGAATATATGCAGATGTTTTGGAATCCCTTTCTCATAAGCAGCTCCGGGATGTCACTGAGCTGAAATGGGCGAGTCTGGTGAGTTAAGAAATATTTCTTTGGCTTACATTAGGAGTGCGTTTGGACGTCAGTCTTTTTCTACATCCAATCGAATCTCTTGACTTCTCCGTTTTATGAAACTATTCTTCCCTGGAGGTGGAGGCGGTAGGAGAATAAGAGGTTTGTGCCCTAACGTCAAGGGCACTGAAGTCCTGGCCTTGAGAAGGGACTGTTAGCCATTTTCTTTTTTTACAGAGAAGCAAAGTTTGGTGTGTGTATATATATATATATAAAGGCATCTGGTTCCACTTTTTCGTCTGTCTCCCCATCCGACTGGTATTGCCAGCGCTGATTTTGTAGTGTGACTGTCAACGAGGCAGAGCCTCGCAGAACGTGCCGACTCCGGACCGGGACGTCCATCCCTCTTCTGTTGGCCGCTCCATTCGTGTCCATGGAAAGTGAGGCCTCCTCTTCCTCGCGAGTCGTAGAAACTTGCAGTGACTCTGCGGTGCATCCTGAGGCTCTAACTGCCCGAGGTTCTGGGATTGTTTCGGTTTCTCACTTTCCACCCAGACGCTCAGCCCAACCTAGAGTCTCCGGTTCCTCCGAGCCCGGAGTGTGGACGTGCCCAGGTTCTTCTTGAGGCCGCCCCCGGGCTCTCCCCTTCCGACTTCTGCCTTCCCGCCCCTCACGCTGCTTAGCTAGCCGGGATGGACAAAAACACAGCAAGGGGGAATAAAGACGCGCGCAGACCTCGACACTCGCGCGCAAGGCTCGGAACACCAGGCATCCTCCGTATCCCCAGAAACGACTGTGCGCTGGACCGCAGCGCCCGCGCGCGCGCGCACAGGCACCTTCTACATTATTTCGCGGCCGAACCACCCACACCCACACCTCCACCGCCCCCCCCACACACACCTCCACCCCCCCCCCCCCACACACACACCAAAGTAGTTTATTATTCGACCCTGAGCTCCCGCTTTTCCTGGCCAGCTGGCATGGGGCGACCCAGCCGGATAGACCCACCAGTCCGGGTGCTGCTGAGCTGCAGATGCTCTCCACGCGCTCCCGCACAGCGGCCAGAGACTGTCCCACCAACGTCCGCCAGTGGCAGTGGCCAGGGGCTGCTGGGAAGCCTGTGCAGGAATACTCTCGAGTTCCCGGGAACCTTTTCAGTCTCTAACTTCCTCCCCACCCTGTAGACTCCTTTTTCTCCCCTCCCCTTCTTAAGTCGCTCTTCTGGTAATAGTAGGATTTTTTTCCCCCCTCAGTTCCGGGTCTATGAAGTTAGGGGATTGAGCAAAAACTGAAATACTTTTAGCAATCTACTTTTTAAAACGAGGCAAAATACATATAAAGCAAGACTCCTTCCCGCAGCAGTGTCAGGGGCAAGCCCATCACCAGATATGGACTTCCCGTTGAAACCACAGCAGAGCAGAAGGGCCAGTAAACAGAATGAACACGTCTGTTTAGGAAAGAGAACTAATTAAAAAATAAAAATAAAAAAACTTTAGACAATCCATATCGACAAGCAATCCTCCCCCCGCCCAGCCTCCCACTTCCTGCGTGCTCATTGAACCTGCCCTCGGTTCTCATCTCTGTCCTTGAAACCATTCCATTGGGATTTCTTTTGCCCCATTTGCCAAAAATTGAGAATAGCTATGAAAGGCAGAAGAGAGAATGTTTCAGTTCCAAACCCAGAGGACTCTTCGGCCAACTCCCTAGGCCCTTTCTTTCCCTTCCTTCGGTTCCTTAGGTGTGATTTGGTTAGGGAAATTAGGAAGGGGGATGGGAGTGGAGGCAAGTTTTAAAAAAAAAAATCAGGAAGGCGTGAGCTGGAGCAGTGAGTGTGTCAATCAGAGGGTTTTGTGCCTGGGGGCTCCTAGCGGTTCTGAGCAGAGGTGTCCCAGGGCGGCCCCACAATGAATATGAATAGGAATCCTTGCTAAATGGGACAGCAAAGCGCACCGCCCTGAATGATGGCACGTCATCCTAACCAACGCAGGATAGATAGGAGGGTTTCTTTTGTCTCTTTTCTCTGCCCAGCTCTATAAAAGCCCCTCTTTTTCTGAGTGAGGTTAGTTCAAGCACACACAAACTAGCTGTCCAGGAAACAGCCTAACCGGAGAGAGGGGAGTGGGGAGGGAGAAAGGCGGGGAAACGCAGTGCCTCAGCTTTTCTTCTCATGTCTTGTCGCTGAGAAGTGGGTTGCTGAACTCTGCATATATTTTTTCTTTTAATTCAAGATTTTCTTTAATTTCCCGCCTGAAGCCTCCCCACGGTCGGGCCGCATCCCCTCTAATAAAATGAATTCTGATTCAAGCTCTGTCTCTAGCAGAGCTTCATCTCCGGACATGGATGAGATGTATCTGAGGGACCACCACCACCGCCACCACCACCACCAGGAGAGCCGTCTCAACTCGGTCTCGTCCACGCAGGGCGACCTGGTGCAGAAGATGCCCGGGGAAAGCCTCTCGCGGGCGGGCGCCAAGGCGGCGGGCGAGAGCAGCAAGTACAAAATCAAGAAGCAATTGTCGGAGCAGGACCTCCAGCAGTTGCGACTGAAGATCAATGGACGCGAACGCAAGCGGATGCACGACCTGAACCTCGCCATGGACGGGCTGCGCGAGGTCATGCCCTACGCGCACGGGCCCTCGGTGCGCAAGCTTTCCAAGATCGCCACCCTCCTGCTGGCCAGAAACTACATTCTCATGCTCACCAGCTCCTTGGAAGAGATGAAGAGGTTGGTTGGCGAGATCTACGGGGGCCACCATTCGGCCTTCCACTGCGGGACCGTGGGCCACTCGGCCGGCCACCCAGCGCACGCCGCCAACGCCGTGCACCCGGTGCACCCCATCCTGGGCGGCGCGCTGTCGTCGGGCAACGCCTCGTCCCCGCTGTCCGCCGCCTCGCTGCCCGCCATCGGCACCATCCGGCCCCCCCACTCGCTGCTCAAGGCGCCCTCCACGCCACCCGCACTGCAGCTGGGCAGCGGCTTCCAGCACTGGGCCGGGCTGCCCTGCCCCTGCACCATCTGCCAGATGCCACCGCCACCGCACCTGTCCGCTCTGTCCTCCGCCAACATGGCCCGGCTGTCCGCCGAGTCCAAAGACTTGCTCAAGTGAGCAGCGGGCCGGCCCGGTGGCGGAGGCTGAGGGGAGAGCGGCGGGAGGGGCCGCCGTGTCCCGCCCGAGGGAAGGGGGAGACCCGGCGCTTGGCGGGCGGGAGGGCGCGCGGGACCCTGCGTCCTCTCCTTTGGGCTGAGCGATCTCAGACCTCACTTAACCTTCGGAGGGAACGGACCAGAACCAAACTGCAAGTGCTAGGTGGTAGCGAAGGGGAACTCAAACCAGACATCGTGTGTTTGCATGCATGCTTCTTTTCCCCCATGCCGCGCCAGTATTTCTCACTGCCATATGCTCTTGTCGCAACTGCATTTGTGATATAAAGACGGGATCGGTGTAGCTAAAACTTGCGAAGGGACTTTAGAGTTGGCTTTCTCTGGCTCTGTGCTCTCTCACCTTGGAAAAGACAACCATCCCTTTGGTGCAAAACAAATGTAAATATTTCCTTGAGATGGCTGCAATTCTGATTGTCACTATTCTCTCCACAGTTTTGTTTTCTCGAGACAAAGGAGAGGGAGGGAGAGTGGGAGAGAGAGAGAAGGAGAGAGGGAGGAGAGGAAGAGAGAGAAAGAGGAGAGAGAGAAAGAGAGAGAGAGGGAGAGAGAGAGAGGCCCCAAGTTTTGAATCTCAACTCAGTCCAGAGCATGACATCTCTTATGTGGGTTTTCCTTAAGACGCAGTGTAGGTCAAAAGAATGCATGTGCGCTTCCCAATGAATCTTGTATGAACATGTTGTGCAGGCCGTGATGCCATTTTCCTTGTAACAAGGATTTATTAGTGAATTCTCCCAAGTACTCCGCTTATCTGTCTGTGGTTGTATGAAATGAAAACGGGGACAGAGTGCAAAGACCCAAACTCACGCACATGTGCTTCTCCCATCCTAACCCCTTCGAACTCCATTCCCAAACTTCTGCTGATTTAGGGGCGGGCAATTGCCAGCGCCTGTGCTCCTTCCACTAGCTTGCCCCACCCCCTATTGCTCAGTTATTCTGCATGCCCGGCCGGCTCTCTCTATCATCAGCTTCGGAAACTTATCGTGGTTTGGGGAGGGGTGCCGTTTTTATTTTCCTGAACATTTGCTTGAAATATTTTGTTAGGGCTTCAAAGACAATACCTGTCTTTATTTTTATATATTCTTGATAACTATGGTATATTTATTAATAACCAGTGTTTCTGGATGAGATTTCAAATAAAAAAGAACCTTTAAATCCTGGCTTTGCCTTTGCCTAAAATTTTTGAAGATTGGGAAAGTAGTAGGGTTGTAGTAGTTGTGGACCAAGTAGGGTGTATCTGGGCCTGGGTGAAAGATTTGGATGGGTGGGCAGATGTGATGAATTTTCTTTGGTCATTTACAAGTGAAGAGGTCAGATAAATTGGTGTTAATTATTACAAATAATTGTACTTCAAATGGAGGCATTGTCTACATTGGTAGTCTTGTGATATGTGAGCTCCTTGTTTCCCTGCAGTAATCAGACCCCCATAAACTCAGCCATTGAGGTTTTTCAAAAAGTAATCTGGAAACCCAAAGTGACAGGAAATGAGGCGGAGTAGATACTACTCTGGCTGTTGTTGGCAACAGAAGAGAATGAAGCAGTAAGTTAACTTCTTTTCACTTTTAACCATGTGGCCTTAAAAAAAAAGTTTAAAATGCAGTATCTCTTTTAAAAGTCAACAAAGAGTGGTCCTAGATAATAATAAAATACCTGGCCCCTGCCTGCTCCCTGGACAGCAGCCCCTCAGAGAAAGGGCTCTGCTTTGTAAGGTGAGGGCGGGGCGGGGGTGTGTGTGAGGCCAACTCCTACAGATTTATAGCAGAAATCTCCCTTCGTTCCTGCCTTAGAAGATTCCAAGGTCCCCTTAGTTGCATACAAACTACTTGGAAGTATGGGGTGGTGAGTGGAGAATGAAGAGAAAAAAGTCTTCTACACAAATAAATGATAGCTATAACAAGGGTCATTTTGATCCTTTTCTCTCTTCATCCTATGGGGAGCCGCCCTGGAGAAGGAACCGTATAAATGAAAATAATCCAATAAGAAAGTTTTGTTTCTTCATAGAGGACAAGGAATAAAGCTCTAGCGATAACCCAACAGGAGCACAAGCCTCTATTTCCCACTAAGGAAAAATGGAAATCTTATTAAAATATGCCATCCCGGGATCTGCCTCTTCATTAGATGTAACTTCACCACCCTATTGGCTGAGGCCTAAGCTCTTCTTCAAGGGAAGGGGGTGCCTCTGGTTTTCACCCCAGGACAATAGAGCTGTCTCTCCAGCATTCAGCATGGACAGCACATATAGGGGCGCCCTTTCCTTCCTGGGTCCCCCACTGCCTTCCTGGTGCTGCCCCTCTCTGGGAGGGCATTTCTGTGGGTCTTGGTTCTGTTTAACTTACTCTCCTCCATCTCTTCATACTCCTTGTCCCTCAGCTCCTCCAGTGCCAGGGAGAAAGACCAAAGTGAGAGTCTACTGTGGAGGGTGCTTATTTTCTCTGGTTTTAGGCAGACAAATGGGGGAATAATTGTTTGTTTCCCAAGGGTGATTCATTTCTGTGGGTGAGGAGAGGGCTGTTGAGGATTTATTTGAAACCAACACAAGGCAGCCCTCCAGTCTTACCCCGTGAGTTTATTATTTAGAAAGGGGAGGGGAGGGAGAAGTTTCATCAATCAGAAAAAACGACTTTCCCCTAAGCTACTTGCTTCTTTGAGTCCTGTTTCCAAAGGCCTGGTCCTCGGAAAAGACTCGAGGCCTGACCACTGGCTTAGACCCCTCTCTGGAGCTGGAGCTTAAATTGGAAGGAGTAGAGCCACACTCCTTGCACCAGGGAGGGCAATGCTGGTTTTTGACATCCTGCTGCTGGCCCAGGAAGCCTTTGAGTTATCTCCAAGAGTCAATTTAAGTGGCTGTGAGGCTACTCCCATGGGTAATTGCACTAAAAGAAACCTGGAGCCGGAGGAACTCTACCCGGAGTTCCTCAAAATCAGTTTTTTTTTGTTTTTGTTTTTGTTCTTTTTTTTTTTTTTTTAAAGCCATGCTTCCAACGTTAAGGAGGTCGCTTAAACCGGCCAAACCCTTTCTGGGTCACAAAACTCCTTTGACCTGGAGGTGGAGAGAAAAGATTCCTTGAAGAACAGGACGGGAACGGAAGGGAAAAGGCGATTTGGGAGCCAGGTCGTCAGGAGTTTCTTGATTTATTGGATAGAAACAATCACCACCCGCTTCCCCGGGAAAGACCATGCCGCGGAGCGAGCTGGTCCGCTGGGGACTGAGCAAGTGACTCCCACTTGCATTTCGCCTTAACTTCTCATGTGACTGATGCCAGAAAGAAGAGTACCTAGCCGCGAAAATAAGAACAGTATCTGCCCGGATATTTTCGCATTGTAAATTTGCCACTTTCTCCAAAGTTCTCAAGTTTAAAGCAGTTTTTAATTCAATTTAGAAATACGACAACGAACCCTTCATTCCAGAATAAACTTTCCTTTATAGTTAAAAGTACAGCAAAGCCTCCTGGGCACAGATACCTTGAGAAGCTTACGCTAGAAGTGGTGCGGTTTAAGCCAGTGACCAAACTTCAAAGGTGGGAGAAAGTCACACAAAAAAAGGAAAAGCAGACCACTGGACTTTTATTTCCAGCGACCCTCTGCCCATCGCTGGGGATCTCAGGCCTCGGGTTTACATCCCGAAAACGGACGAGGAGAGGTGGCCTGAGCAGCCCACGAAACCCAAGCTTTCCTAGCTCCTACAAGAGGAGGCCTTTTGTCTCCTCAAACTTTTTTTTTTTCAAGCTGCTGTTTGGAGCAGGGTTTTGTCGCCTCCACTAATACACTTAGCAAAATTGCAAAGCCCCTTCCCTCAGGGAAGGCGGCGGGTTGTTCTCTGCGCGTCTCGCTCAGCTAACAAGATTTAACTGCTCTTTCTAGGTCCCATCTGGAGACGCTGGGCCCCTCTCGCCCAGTCTCATCACCCCAGTTAAGGGTGCTTAACCCTCCCCGCCGCGGCTCGTTACCGCAGGGACAGGCCTGGAGGGTGGGGACAGGCCTCGGGGCCAGTCGGGGCCGGGCAAGGCTCAGTCTCACGGAAGCTGAATACGCCCCGCGGGAGGTCAGCCTCACCCCTCCGAGGCTCTTCTGTAATCAGCGGGGCTAGAGGAGTAGGTACACGGTTCGCAAGGCTCTTGGCCCTGGGTAACCCCTCCGCGTCCCCGGACTCGCAGCTCCCGGCCGAAGCCGGGAAAGAGGAGCCGAGCAGGGAGGACATCAGGGCCAGACCCCGACCTCGGCCGCTGGGAATCTGTGCCTGTCGCGTTAGCGCAGCCGCGCGCAGTCCCGGCTCCGCAGGTGTAGGACGTCCAGTGACAGGAGGAGGACGCCGGCGGTGACGACGGGAGAAATCCGTTCGGGGGGGGCCTGGGCGCGCGGGTGCACCTGCGTCTGCCCTGCCTCTCCGTAAACCTGCGGGAGAGGGGGCGCTCCTCCCTCCTCGCCCCTGCGGGCTGGAGCCTCGTGCGCACCCATTCCCTCCCGAGCTGCCGCGGGGAGGCTACCCCCGAAGGTTCGGGTCTGCGGTCTCGCTTTTCAGTTGTGTCCGTTTTCAGTGACAACACCCTCCCCGCCCCCTCGAGAACACTGAAGTTGCGGGGCTGCGAGGGGGCCGGAGAGGGTGGGATGTGGGGGTCCACGATGGTGGCGAGCACGAAAGGCGCGGAAACCGCGCCCGCAGGGGCCTCCAGAGCCTCCCGCGGTTCTCCTGACCCCGGAGGCGGGAGCGGGCAGCTGGCGCGGGGCTGGGCTCCGCGCTTCAGAAACTGGCCTTACACTGGCCTCTGGCTCCGAGGCCTAACGCTGAGCGGACGACACCGCGACTCTCATCCTACGCGGCGGAAGTGGGGCGGGTGGGGGTCCTTGGTTTGCAGCTGCGTCCCGTGGAAGCGCCGGCCTCCAGCAGCGACCCCCGACTTCGTGCTATCTCTACCCTGTCGGGAGGCGCAGCCGGCTGCAGAGGGATGCGCGGAGTTGGGACATCACCCAGCTAGGCCCGGTCCAGGCTTCGTCAACTCCTCAAGCATTTATGGAAATGGGAAGGGAGGAAAAAATGACAAGAGCAAGAACGAGAATAACCAACAAATCCAAACTCAGGCTTTGCGCTACGGGGGTGCCCTTTCCTCTCTGATCCCTGCGCCCCCAAACCTCAGCCCGGCATTGACACTTTGTAAACTTTGCTAAGGAGATTCGGGGGGGCCCGCCGTTGCGCCTTTCCCAGCTGCATTTCCTCGGTGGCGAACCTCGCCGAGGAGCCAGGTCCTTCGCTCTCTGCGACCGACACGGCCGCAGCCCCTGGTGCGGAGCCCCTACTTCTAATCCAAGCCCCGGTTCCGACTCCCGTTCCAGCACCGAAGTTTGGACTCTGTCTCTGCAGCCCACACTCGGGAAAGAAAGCGCAACCCGCTCCGGGCGGGGAGGAGGCGCAGGGCAGATCCTGGCGCCCGACGCCGGGCCTGGATTTTGCTGTGGCGTCCTGGGGTTCGGGTGCAAGCGGAATTGTTGGATCTCTCGCTCCCAAGAAGGGCAGGGAGGGAGGCTGCGCCGAAGGATCTGTGGGGCGACTTGGGATAGCTATCCCCGAAAGTTTTAGGGTTCTGTCTGGCCCTGACTTCTTCAGGCCCGTCTTTCCCATGCATTCTGTGTCTTTCGTGCAGCCCGGAAAGTTCAGGAGGTAGGGTCTGATTCTGGGTACGACACAGTTCACTTGCAAAATGCAACCCCTGCAGAACCCCTTGTGGCCTGGAAAACTCCAGAAGCCGAGTTCAGAAGTACTTCTCCCCCTTTCTGCGTGCAGAGAATGCCTTTCCGCCACACGCAGGGTCCCTGACTTCACGCAAAGGGATGGGGGCTGGAGCGAGCACATTTCATGGAGACTCTCTTCCCCTCCTGGTTACTTACCCCACTCCACTTCCGTCTACCCCGGAGAAGAACAAGGAAATTCACCTCATCCTTTGAACCCATATGTAAAAATATAGCGCTTCTAGTGTACCCCCAGCAACTTAAGTCTCGACTGTGTAGTTTCTCTTAATTAATTTTTCTCCACCTCAGCAATGAACACTTTCTGAGTGCTTCTGATGTACCAGGCGCTGTGAGAGGCACCGGGGGCGAGGGCGGGGCATGAGAAGTGAAGCGTCGAGAGAAGACGTTCAAATGCATAGAAAACGGCCCCTGCGCTCACGGTCCTCAGAGCCTAGTGGGAAAACACAGATCACCTAGGTCCGATGGTAAATACTCCACCCGCCAAGACCCAAGTGCTGCAAGCACGTCTTCCCGGAGCAGATGCCTTTGATTAATATGGAAATAAAAAGAAGCAATGGTGGCTGTACTTAGTTTCATCTCAGTTGTTTAGAGATTTATAGACACCGAGATAAACTTCAGTCTGGGACGCCTCCGTAATTCATGTCCCCATTACTTATTACCAAATAAGCAAATCGTTTTTCTTTTAACCGGTTTTTAAAAGAAAAAAAATAAAAGGAGTGGGGGGGGGGGAGTTGGGAGAAATCTTTTTTTAATGAGATTAGATTCATTATCCTCCTTGTCTCCAGTGGGTCCCTGAGCTACAGAAACTTGCCTCTCGACTCCCGAGTTCACCGGGCTGTGTTCTAAACATAAAACAATCCTGTAATTTCCTTCAAGAACAAAAGTGTTCTAAGAAATGACCTGCACGGTATCCCCCCTTCAATAAAGCAGAATTGACTTAATGGTCTGTTAATTACTCCATCCCTGCAGGGGGAGGGAGGCTTCCGAAAGGATTGCTGCAAACCCTCTGTTCACTGAAGCTGTGATCTGTCCCCAAATGTACAGCTGGGGCTGGGCCATTGAAAACCCAGACAAAACAAAATCCCTGATAAATAATCCTACCTAGAACACAAAGATTCAGTGTACAATTGTTGAATCTTTGCTGGATCCTCAGAGAAGACGGGAGAGAGCTCCTTCGGGGCTTCCGGTAATCTTAAACTTGAGACCAGGGGTTCTCTCACAAAAGTTGAAAATCAAACAAACAAACAACAACAACAAAAAAATTGTTTGACTTTTCTGTTTCCTTATCCTCCTGTGTTGGATTTTTCCTTCATTGAAGATGGATTTACTTCTTTAACCCAATTATACTAATTGCAGTTTGTTTCATCATTAGTTTGGTTATTTTTCCAGTTGTTTCTCTATGAATGATTGAAACCTAGAAGACATAGTTTTAAAAGACAAAGTAGAGAATCAAAATGTAGGAGATAGATTTGAGATATTATTCTTCGACTTCTTCACACCTGCATCATGACAATGTGAAGGTATCAACTGCATCATACAATTAAATATATTTCTAAAAAAAAAAAACCTTAAAACCTCTATTTAAACCCAAGTAAAACTAAATAATACAGTAAATTTGGCATCAGAGACAGGTAAGCAGGAAAATTCAATTTTCAAAATACCTCTTAAAGGAAGAAAATACACATAAACATGTTCTACACTAATTTAGAAAATATTAATTTTAATTTTGTATACATTCTGGCTTTGTGGTCCCATTTAAATAAAACATTGCAGGAAGATGAAATGTGGCATCTATAGAGATATGTATCATGAAAGTGGTTAAAATGTGGATATGACCTGTTTTGAAAATTAGTTCTTCGTCTGATTATGCAATAGCATAATGAGTCTGTCGAGCAACATTGTTTGCTACGTCCACCATTGCTTTTTAAGAAAGTGACACTTAAGGATTGTATGTTCATTGAAGCCAACCTTTGCCTGCCTTCCACAGTTGACTGGACTGTACATGGTGTATGAACTAATCGATATGAAGGCATGGACATAAGAGAAGCCAGCTCAAAGGTGACTGGAATTAAATTGTGCCTATATTGTGTTTCATATGAAATGGTGGCAAACACGCACTTTTCTCTCTTCTGGGAAAGTGAAAAAAATCTAGTGAATCAAAAAGAGGCTCATCATTTAAACTCAGCTGGACTCTCAATCAACACGGAACTTTTTGTTTTGGCTTTCTGTACAGCTAACTGTTCATCCCAGGTACATGAGAAATAAGATGTAGACACAGAGTGACAGTGTGACCTGTGGAGTCCGAATAGCGTGTTCCTTTCAATAAAACCCACACCAAGGGCATCTTTGCATATCTACTCAATGAAGTAATCAGGATCCCGACTTCCCTACTGTATATATAGCTAATACACACATAACAACAAAAACAAGAAGCCATTCCTCTTGCTAAACAAGCCAAGGGGAATACTTGAAGCATAGGAGTCAACTTGTTGCCAATTTTTACAAGAATTATAAATAAATTAGATTCCAAGATTGAATAAAGCACAGTTTTAGAGATTATACTGACTGACCATGAAATATAGAGATGGGTTAGTTTCTCTTTTTTTCTCCTTTGTACTTAGGTATCAACGTCATTCCTTAAAGGGTATTTTGATCTAGAAGGTTTTTTTTTTTTCATTTTTAAAATTTTTTTACTTTAAGATACTCTATTTTCTAAGAATGTTGTTTCCAGGCTCTTAACTGAGATATGTTAACTCTTCAGAGCCACAGAGTACATTGACTTACTATCAGTAACTTTTCCTCATTATTGATGGGGTCAAGTTTTTAAACAGAAAATGCTAAGCAACAACTGTCTTATTCAGAGTAAACACTATATCTCAATACAAGGGCCTGTAACTTGAAGGAAAACACTAATAGTAAAAACTGTGAGGAATATATTAAAAATGAAGCAAACTAATATTTTTTTGAAAACAATGGTTTTATTTAAACCTCAACGAAATGGTAGCTTGACCTTGAAGGAGCTGATGCTGATAGCACTGGGGAGTGCAGGAGAGGAGAGATGAAAAGCTAGGGAGGAGAGTGTTACTTTTCTTTCTTCTTTTTTTTTTTCTTTCTTTTTGTGAGTGTTACTTTTCTTAATTGTGGTTCTTATATGTGCTCTCACTATGTAAACCCTAAACCTCCTCTAAGTGGACATTGAGGGGTAAGTTGCTTTTCTTATAGTTATTTGACCACTACAGATTTTTTTTTCTATAATTTACTTCATTGAAATTATATTTGAGGGTTCCTCATCTAAAATATATACCATATGGATAAAATGTTGTTTTAGAGTTTGTTGAAAGAAGAATTCGTTCATTAAAACATTCAATGTTTCTCAATTTTTAAGTTTGAGAGAAAGATCAGAGTGAAAGATGGAGAGATCGAATCTACAGAACAGGAATGAAATGGATGTTTTAACTGGAGCAGATAAGCAAGAAACATAGTGGCCATTTTAAAAATCAAAACATTTCTGCTGATAATGCCCATTTCAAGAGATACTGTTGCTAGTTTGTCATCATATATATACACTTTAGGTCATTAAGACTTCACTTAGAAAAAAGACCATGTTTGCTATATCCAAGAGATAAATGGATGATTTTCTCTTTCTCTTGTTTTCCTTTCCAATTTTCCTTCCTTCCTCTATTTTTCTATCTTGCTTCTCAAATGTCTCATCACCTTGTTCTCCATCTCCTTCTACCTATCTGCTTCCAGTCTCTACCTTTTTCTCCATTCCAGTTCATCACTCCACTCTACTTGTTTGTCCACTTCCATTTACCACTTCATTTCTTTAGGGGAACTTGGGGTTTACATTGCCTTAGCCTCCCCACTCTCTCTGTACACACACTTAGTCTGCTCCAAGTTCTTCTGGTTTCTAGGAAGCTCCCAATGCTCTTTAATATTTTCACTCTCAGCCTGTGTTCCAGAACCAAAGGTATTTGAAAGAAAGTGCTTTAAATTTCAAAAGCAGCATTATCATGACAATGCCTTTCTAGGTGACACGGGTATTGTGGTAGATGCTATATGTGTTTTACCAGCTAATGTTAACTTAGGGAAAATATTTCTATTAGTAATTACAGCAAACACAAAGTACTTAGTACTTGTCAGTGATGGTTTTAAATATTCAACATATAGCAACACATTTAATCTCACTGCAAGGCTATGAACATGGTATTATTATTCCCATTTTTGCAGATGAGAAAACTGAGGCGCAGAAAGTTATGCAGCTGGAATGACTGAGATCGTGGTTCCCAAAATACAATCCCTAAGCCAACAGTATCAGTAGCATCAGGGATCTTGTTAGAAACACAAATTCTGAGATTTTTTTATACTTACAAACTGGTAAGATATATTGTCACAGTCGCATGGATGCTAGGAGAAGACACAAATCTCCCAGGTCAGAAACAAAAGACTTTGTTTCTCACTGCATAGAAAGTGTCATGAACTTCATGCTCACATTGGTTCCCCTGGCCCCTTAATTCCCATGAGAGCAATGTAGAGGTAGATGCTGCATAGGAAGTGGACTGCGTTACACATGAGGAATCCTGAGCTTAGAAGACCCCAATCTTTTATAATGAGCTTTTAGCAAACCTTCCCTACTTCTGTCCTGAAGCGAGAAATTATGTGTATTATCCTGCTCTTTGTTCCAAAGAGAGATAGTCTCTCTTCCCAGGCTGCTTTCTTTACAAATATCTTTGAATAGATGGTCCCAAACAAAGTTTGTCAGTGCCTCAGATCTCAAGATGTGCAGAAATGCAAGAGACTGTCTCCCCAAAGAGGGTTGAAATGAGTACACTCCAGCGATTGCCATACTGTCATCATTGTTTGAGACAAGGCTACTTACTCCCATTCCTCTTCCAGACATAGACATGATGTGTATCCTTTAATATGTGTGAAGTCTAAGAATCTTTGTAAAATAAGCAGTGTTATTTTGTGTGTGCCTATTTTAAATTGATATGTAGTTTGTACTATAGCCCTTCTGTTTCTTACTCTTTTTTCTAGTCAGCATTATGTTTTAAGATCCATTCACTCTGCTGTTGGTTCATCTTGTTCCTGACTTTTGACTTCTGTTGAGTATTTCATACTGTGTGTCCATCGCATTTCATTTCTCATCTCCTTCCTGATGGAACATGGTTTTCGTCTAGCACCTTGTCACAGTAACACTGCAATGAACATTGTTATGTGTGTGTATACATATATATGTATATTTATCCATATCTCTAAGATATATAGTTAATATCCTTTGCTCACTTTTCTATCAATCAGATCACCTGTCTTTTTCTTTTTGCTTTTCAAGAGTTCCTTGTATAGTTTAATAATAAAAGTTTTAGATGTAGCAACTGTTTTCTCCCATCCTAATATCTTAATTTAGCGTTTTATGAGCTTTTTTTCTATATATGGTGCCCAATTTTTCTAATGCAGTGCTAATATTATTACAAGACTTATGTGGTGGAGTGTTAGTGAGAGAAGATGTATATGTATATGCAGGCCTCTTTGAGTTATTATAATATTCTTATTTTTTCACTCTATTTCTTCTACCTCAATACTAATTCATGGGTAGAAATTCTCAAGCTTTCTGGCTCCCTATTTGAAGCAGTTGAGTGCCTCATTAATCTAGGTTTAGAAAGAATTTCCTCCTAATTATAAAGGTGTGGAGATACTGCTCATCATTATGGTCTATTATGTTATATATTCGACATCATTGTACATCTATGATGCAGTATCATACAATAGATAACACTATGCTAGGTTCTTATATTATAGTAGGAAATAATAAAGATGTGGTATTAGCACTCAGATAATTAAGCAAATAGTAAAACAGGGTAGGGTTCATTGAATGAGCAGAGGGAATTTGAAAGAAGTGTTAGTGCAGCTGGAATGTAGAATTCTGTCTGTAAATGGAGTCAGAATGGTGCAAAGCAAGATATGGTGCTACAGAGCCAGTTGCCAAAAGGCACAGTAATCCACTCACTTGTCTTTTTTTTTTTTTTTTTTTGAATCAAAAGGAAAGTTTATTTGAAAAAGGGTAACACTCCATAGTGTGGTCTCCTCTCAGAGACAAAGAGTGAGAGGGACCAAGAGAGGCTTGGAAAGATAGTGTCCACTCACTCATCTTTTTTAGCTATTATCTAAGTGCCTACTACAACAGTAAATAGGTTACACACCTGGCACTTATCATGTGCCATGTATTGTTCCATGTGCTTAGTATCTATTAACTCATTTCATCATTGCAACAACCTTGTGAGTTAAATACTATTCTTATTCCGGTCTTAAGAGTGAGAAAACCGAGGCCCAGAGAGACTGGGTAACTTTCCCAAAGTCAGCTATTAAGTGACAAGGCTGAGATTCAAACTCGGGCCACTCATCTCCACTGTCCACGCTATTAACCCCCGTAGTAAACTGTAAACTGCTTCTGGGGACAAAGTGCTGAATGAGACAGATGAGGCTCTCTGCCCTCATTCTAAAAAGGAGACAGAAGATAAGCAGGCAGATGACAAGTAAATGAACAGAACAGAGATGAGAGGTATGAAGACATCCAAAATGCAGGACAGATTTTCTTTGACTTGGTTAAGTAAATTTAGCTAAGCAAGTAAGTGAGGAGTCCACAGAGGGCTGACATATGAACTATGACCTAAAGGACAAATTGAGGCCAGAGAAATCCAGGTAGTGGGAACTAGCATATATGGGTTAGATGCTGGAGATGTATGATGGTTAATTTTATCTGTCAACCTGGCTAGGCTACGGTGTCCAGTTGTTTAGCCAAATACTCTTCTAGATGTGAAAATATGTAGGTGTGCATAGCATTGACTTCAAGTAAATGAAATTACCCTCCATGGTGTGTGGGCCCCATCCAATCAGCGTAAGGACAAAACCTGAGGTTTCTCAGAGAAGAAGGAAGTTCACATCAAGACAGTAACATAGAAACTCTGCCTGTGTTTCTAACCCACGGACCTGCCCTACAGATTTCAGACTTAGCAGCGCCCACAAATCACATGAGCCAATAAACAGTAGATGTCTTTCTCTCTTTTTATATATATATGTCTGTATGTGTGTGTGTGTGTGTGTGTGTGTGTGTGTGTGTGTGTGTGTGTATATGTTCTGGAGAACCCTGTCTGATACTGGATGATCAGTAAAGAAAGACTCAACCCCCGCCCTCACAAAACTTTGCTATAGAAGGAGAGAGAGACAGGAAGCAACTGATTACACAATTAAAAATTTAATCCAAGAACAGAGACTGCCTACTCTTTTTAGATCCCTTTAAGCACTGGGATCAAGGCTCTGAACAATGGAGACAATGGGCAAATATTTACTGAATGAGGGAATGATACTTAGAGTCAGGAGAAAAAAATCTGGTGACGCTTCTGCCCCAGCAGAGAGCTGTGTGACCTGAGTTTACACACTTAACCCTTCTGAGCCTTTTTCCTCCTCTATGAAATGAAGGCTTTGGAATAAACGTTCTTAAGGTTCTTTCCTTCTCCAGTCTTCTGTGCTTCTTTGATAACAAGAGGAAGGCAAATAAGGATAATAGGTAGCTACTGATCTACTGATGAGAGCAGCAAAGTTTAGAAATATAGTCCTAAGGACAGCTTTTGTTAGTCCTGCGACACATGAGGGAGTGCTAGGATCTTCCAAACCTCATCTTAATGTTCAGTTACTGTCACTTTCAGCAGGGTTCTTCTTTTTCTCCCTGTCTCTGTCCCTGTTCCTCAACCTCTTCCCCCGCCTCTTCCTTCTTCAGGTTCAGACGTACAACATAATGATTCAGTATTTGTATGTATTGTGAAACTGTCACCATAGTACGTCTAGTTGACATCCATCCTTGTACATAGTTACAATGTGTGTGTGTGTGATGAGGACTTTCAAGGTCTACTCTCTTTGCAACTTGCAATGTTGTTAACTGTAGCCACTGTGCTGTATATTACACCCCCATATTTAGTTTGTAATTTAGTTTGTAACCAATTTGTACCTTTTGATCCCTTCCCCCAAGCTGTTCGCAGGGCCATGCTCCCTCCAATGATACCAACAAAAATCTTTCCTCGCCAATTCTAGCTCCCAGTGGCCTCAGGTGTTCCTCAGCTTGTGGCATCATAATGCCAATCTGTTTTCATCTTCACGTGGTCTTTTTCCTTCTGTGTGTCTCTGTGTTTCTGTGTCCAAATTTCCCTCCTTTTATAAGGACACTAGTCATTGGCTTTGGGGCCCACGCTAATTTCGTGGGAACTTTATCTTAACTTGATTGCATCTACAAAGATCCTACTTCCAAATAGCATCACATTCACAGGTACTGGGTGAAAATTAATTTTGGAGCGAGCAATGTTTTACCCCATACACCCACTCCACCGTCATCTAGCCTCACTGGCAGGCCCCATTTTGCTCCATTGACCAAGCAATTCAGGAGGGAAGATCAGGGGGAGAACTGGTGGAGAGGATCATGGCTGCCTGGGAGCATGGAATGTTGCCCCATCTGTTCTAGTTATGAGCTCTTGAATATTTTTCTGGATCATTCTAACTCTTTCTCCGCTTGCGGATTACATATACTCTGTTTAATCCATGGAAAAGTTCATGTATGTATGTCTTATGTAATTTTGGTGAGGTGTATTAGGTAAGGAGGGGGAGAGTGAACTTGAAGTTAGGGGTGTGACGGGGAGAAAGACACTTTCATACTCTCTAGATATGAGTACACGTGAGCAACAGTTCTGACTTGCTCTTGGAATAAGAAAGGATTTTTTTTTTAAAGGGTGCTATTGAATGCCTGACTGACAACTCATTAGTTTCACCCTAAATCCAGTTCTTATGAAAATAGCAAAGCAGCCCATGCAGTGTTTTATACCTCTAGGTTTGTAGAAATTCAAATAGAATGTTGAAGTCAGGACAATTTCTGCTTGTTCGTTTCTCTTTAAAATGAATGTTGGAAGGAGACAATTCAGGTTTTTTTTTTTCCTTTTATAAAAAGAGATGAAAACTTGCCTTTACTTTTGTATATTGTCTTTCTCCAGTATTTCATTATTATAAATCAACTTGAATAAACAGTTGGATGTATACTGCTTTTGACTACTTGCTTAAATGTGTATTTTTTTGATAACAAAGAGGAACATTTTTCTCTTAAATAAGGAAGATTTGGAGCGGGAGATCTGTTATGTAGTAGTAGGTTCTTTCCAAGATTCTGGAGATAGTAAAGTAAACAATGTTGATAAAGTTTATAATCTGGTGTTATGATTATCAAAATATAGTATTTCCCTTTGGGGGAATTGTTGGTTTATTTTTTCTTGCTAAATTATCTGTCAGAAACTTAGTATTTTATTAACTTGTGAGAATGCTATATAAAATGTGGTTTATTTTTTTTTCTGTTAGTTACATTTTTTAGTTCATAGAGAATTGATAATTAGAGGTGTTATAACCATGAATTAGTTTATTTCAGATTACCTTTAACAAGGCCTTCTGTACCCAGAAATGAATAATCAGTGATTTTTTTACATTAGTAACTATGTAATGTGAGTCCATATCAACAGCTAATATTAACCAACAGCCAAACTTACTTTAAAAAATATTTAATTCTAAAACAGTCTGAGCTAGCTATAATCATTGAATGAGCAGCAATTTACAGTTTCTCGCCTAAATTTAAACAGCCTCCATTCAAAAGTGAACTACAGCATCTCCACCAGGGAATAATTTTGGCATATGGTGCAGGGTGAGAACCCAAACTGATTTTTCCCTTCATAACTAGCCATAATTCCCCAAAGAATTTATTGATTCTCCTTCCCTTTTCCTTTATTGAGGCTGTCTCTATAACACATGAAACATATGTAGTAAGGACTTTCTCACATAGTAAGAGCTTTTTTACATATAGTAGGCACACTGCTCCTTCAGATTCATTTTGTTCTGTTTTACTTTGTTTGGGGGAATAAATAACAAGTTTATAAATATTTTTTAAAATAACAAATTCCTACTTGTTTCATTTTTTAATTTCCTCTCCTAGATACCCTTGAAGAAACTTCTTCTAGGTGTGATAGCTGCATTCAGACTTAACTGCTTTAGAAAAAATAATGCACATAATTATTTTAGGTAAACTTAGTTAATTCTGTTCTTCAGGACAGTTTTAAACTAAAAAGATACTGTTGGCTTCCTGAATTTCGACCTTTCTATTTCTGACCCAATTTACGTATATGTAGCAAATTAGGTGTGTGGTGGAAGGTATTTTGCAAAGGTTCCCAAGCAGAGTTAAGACTAATTTCTACTCTTTCCCAAAGAGAGTTTGTGGACCTGGGGCAGCTTTATGCAGATGAATAGTGTAAATGACCCAATTGTACCCTCTTGGTTCAACCCCCACCTCTTTCTAGCCTCATTAATCTTCAGCCAAAAAAAAATTTATTGCCGTAGAAGGGAATAAGATAGTTTATGATAAACTTGAAAAGAGGCAGCTGAAGGTATATTTCCCCTCAGAAAAATATAAGGATATTTTTTAATCTAATAGGAAGAAATAATTTGGCCCTCAAAAAAGAACCTTCCTAGTATCTAATTTTGGTTTCTCTGGCAGGAGAGTTAGAAAAGGAGTAAGTTTTCAACTATCTCTATGGCAGGCTTATTACTTTTTGCTGTCAGGTTGTCCTTTCTGGAAGTTAGACTTTCATATTTTCAGGAAGTAATTGGTTGAACATCAGCCGACCACTGGGGCCTTTGCGTGGGCATCGCAGCTGCCTCTCACACCTCTAGAGCACGTTGAACTTTGGCCCTAAATCCATACAAATCTACATACAAACAATTCAACACTTGACTCAATTAAAACAACAACAACAACAACAACAACAACATGTCTCTTAAATCTCTCATTCTAAAGGATTGCTGGTTGCAGAGATTCAAGGAACTAAAGACATTAAATCTCAGTTTCTTGTTTTAAAAGTGCTTTACATATAGCACCACCAATCAACTTGTAAATTTTTGTCAATCCTCAAACCACTCTTTTAAAGGAGCTGAAAAATGTCCCTGTGCCCTCAAAGGACACACCTGTTATCTGAAACAGTTTTTAACCAGCTTGTTAAGCTGCTTTGACAGATCAAAGACCCCAAACAATGGACACAAACTTTAACAATAGTGTAGCCTTGAGCAAAAGGTTCTGTCAAAGCCAGGCTTGTGCCAGTGGCATTATGGCCGGCAATTGAAAATAAATTTTACTTGAATAAGTACCTCAGCCGATCAGAGGCACTGCCGCGGCTGAAACAAAAGCAGTTGGGGATAAGTTATTGACTCCGCTGACAGCCTGAATGAACTTCATTATGCCAGCCCACTCTTGGTAAATGTGTCAGGTTTTAAACTGAATTAGGTGGCAGGTGCATGGACCATTTTCCTGCCCCCCTTGAGACAGCAGACAGCCAATCATCACCTGATTCTACAGACAAATGTTTAGATTTGTTTCTCATATTGCATGGCCATAAGTGAAAGCACATTTAAATCTTTCCTTCTCATCCTCCATCACCACTGTGTTATGTTCCCATGAGCAGGTCATACCCACGCTTTGGCGCAATGGGATTCATAAAGGCCTGGGCTGCCACCCCCACCCCTTCTCCCGCTCCGAGGCAGATCTCAGAGACAATCCGAATTCTTCACTTGAGGTTATTAGATTTCAGCTTTGGAACAGAAGCTCCTCTCCTGTTCTAGGAGACTAACATGCAAGGACACACAGCCGTGATCTCTTCCATCTTAAGAACTTCGAAAGGACGTAAGTGTGGACGTTCCAATAGGTCTTAACCAGAATGATAAAGTAATGTATTAGCTCTGCACTTGAGAGTTAGAATACAGAAATCACGTATCTTAATCTGTAAAAAGTATTTCCCACCAGAAAACCTTGTAACCCCAGTCTAGGGCCCTGAGTTCAAGCAGAAATTCAGTAAGAACTGTCATTTTCCTCTGTGTCTGTCTATCATCTATCATCTATCTATCTATCTATCTATCTATCTATCTATCTATCTATCATCTATCATCTATCTATCATCTATCTATCATCTATCTATCTTTCATCTATCTATATTTACTTGTATATTTGACTTTAAAACATTTTGTTTTACAAAATTCCCTTGTCTGTGAGGATAAATGCAAGATCAGCTAAACTTCAGACACTTTGATGCCAGCTCTCATTACTTAATCATGAGACATAAGACTATTAAGACTCTTAAAAATGAAAACCCAGACTTCCAACCAGAGAGGGAGAGGGTTGGCATATGCCTTTGGCTGCATGCCTTATTAAAGTTAATGAACAAGAAAGGCTCCCTTTCTTTAAGTATCTTAAAGACCTGGAATCTTTCCTCTCAGTAAAGTACCTTTTTCTTCTGAATACCATATCCATTACGCATTATAAATAACAGTACTTTATTTAACATGTGTCTTGAATTGTAAAGTAGATCTCCTTCCAGAAACTGTCACCTCATCTTCCCTCAAATTCAGAAATAATATGATTTTTTAAAATCTCAAACTAAAACATCAAAGACATGTCAATATTATTGTCCTTTGGATGATGCCCACATACCAGGTGGCTCAAATGTCCAAAGAAACTTATTGGGTCCTAAACTATATTTATTTCACAATATTGTTTTGCTGGATTCAGTGGTTTAATTTGTAATATTTTCGTATAAGGACAAATCCAAATTTTCTCACTTCTGCAAAAACATCAATATTCTATAATTTATATACATACGATCTAGATGAGGCATACTATCCAGGAATACAGAATTGCTTTTCCTTCAGGGCTACCTAAAGGCCTCTCTGAGTTAACACAGGGAAGGTTCTTCATTGGCTCTCACTTGCTGGAGCTGTTCCTCCCCCAACTACAGCAGATGGTGTTTCATAGTTGGTCACAAATGGCTGTCAGCGAGTGTTTGTCTGCCTGCCAGTAACCTGTGGTTCAGGGACTCCCTTGGAGAGTGTACCAGCTCTGACTCTGCTGATAACAGCATCTGAGAAAATGATCCATCCTTTCTTGTCAGGCACAAAATTAGCCATCTCACTTTCAAACTGTTGACAAGGGGGACATGAAAGAAACAAGAACTGTGCCAGCCCAGCTGATGTTTCCTCAGCTCTGGTTCTATGGGCCTAATGCAGACGAATTCGAAAGCAGACTTTATGACAATGGTGTTGTCACCAAATAGACAGTGTTAGAGCAACCCCAGTTCTGGTACCAGCATTTCCTGCAGTGACTTGCTGGAACTCTACATTGGCCTCGTTTGGGTCGTTAGAGCAACAGATATTCTCCCACCCTGCGTCTTCAATCAAACTTCAGGCTGAAATGACTGTTACTGGCATGGCCTCAGAAGCAGGGTGTGTGGTAAAGGGTTTATGGGACTGTCCTTGCTGTTCTTGGCACTCCCCCTCCCCCACTCCCACCCTACACATACACATACAGCTGGAAGCTGAGGTTCCTGCCCTAATGGCTTTGTGAGTGCAAATAGCTCAGAAGCATGTGAGGCAGCCACACTGAACTAAAGGGAAGAGGGCAAGGGAAGAGGAAAGAGTGAGAATGAGAGTGGATGGAGGGAAGAAACTAGAGGAGAAATAGACACGAGTTTAGAAGTAACTTTATCTGTTGAGTATCTGCTATGGGCCAGACATTGTGCTGGTGCTGTTGGTCTATCAAATGTGTAACCCTTCCAGCACTTTCATAAATTGGGTACTATCATCCCTATTTTGGAGATGCAGAGAGCATGACTTTGAAAGGTTAAGTTACTTTTTTAGGGTCACAAAACTAGAAAGTGGCAGAACCAGCAGTTCTATTGTGGCCAATGAGGTTAAGAGACTAGACTCTAGGCCTAGGTTCCTGACTTAAAACCTGGCTTTGCTACCTACTGACTGTGTAAGGTCAGGCAAATTACTTAACTTCTTAATGCCTCAGTTTCCTCATTTGTAAGATGGGACTATTAGTAATAACCTATCTAATAGAGTTGTTGTAGAGGATGAATTAAGTCAATACAGTACTCACACAATACAATAGTAAGCACTCTACTAGTGTGTATTTTTATATATTATGCTCTTGTATTTTTCCTGTGTTTATTTCAGTGTTCAATCACCATCTCCTTATTGGTAAAAGACCCTTTGAATCCTCATTATAACAAAATATTTTTCTTACATTTTTAGTTACTAATTTATTTTCTTGTTTGATTTTTTAAAGCAGATGAATCTAAATTCCAAGGCTGTATTATCAATTTAGTGTATTATCAATTTAGTGTATTATCAATTTAGTGTATTATCAATTTAGTGTACAGATGTAGAAAAAGCAGCAACTTCTATATCAGAGAGAATCCTACTTAGTCCATTTCTTAGCTGTGTAATCCTGGGCGGATTACTAAACTTCTCACAGCCTCAGTTTGCTCACATATATAATGGAAAATACTTCCCAATTTGTAGAAATGATATTATGATTAAATGAGAAAAGGTATATAGAGTGCCTAGCGCACAACAGTCATTCTGTAATTATAGTTATTATTACTTTACTAAATAACCAGTAGTTTATATTGTGTAGCTATATATGTCAACGCGAATGTGAGTCATAGATGTTGTACAGGAACGTCTGAGATACGTGCACAGACTGATGAGGCTGATGACTGAAGCTGCCTTAAATGCATCTCTTTCCTCCTGTGACAGTTTTTCACTTTTAATTCCCCCTGAAGCCATATTTTGGGTAATGACCACCAATTGCCATAACCGTTTTGTCTGGCAACAGAATTTTATTTCTTTACCTTAGATTGTCCGTGCTGCTCTGAGAGAGGAGATGCTTGCACCTCAGGGAGCTGGGGGGTGGGCTCCCTTTCAAACAGCACTAGTCTCTGTCAGTGAGGTCGGCATAGTGATTAAGAGAAACATCCTTCAACCCCTGTAATCTCTCCAGGAGAAATGAGAGGAGCCTCCTGCCAATTGTTAATGATAATGGTCTTATAATTCCAACACCACATTTTCCCCAGGAGGATCCCAAATGCTTTACAGACCCTCAAATAGCTTCACCCACTCTTCCTGCAAGTGTTAGGTTGGGTAAGCTTGAAAAGCTGCAGCCACTGTGGGGAGCATTACCCTCCCATTAAAAAAAAAAGTGCAAAAAAAAAAGTGTTTGATTAATTATAAAACATAGGAATGTAAATGCTTTACTCATATACTTAGTAGCTAAAATAGGAGTAAGAACAAGAGAAAAAAAGGTAGATTTATGCTTTATATTATTTTCAATAAAAAAATTATTCATTTTATTGCTTCTTTAAGTATGGAACTCTCAAATGAGCATAAGCTTATGTTTCCAGGTCATTGGTTCTTTAACTGATGAGCTTAAGAGACAAAAATTCTTAGAGTTAAAGTACTCATCAAACAAAAGGTAGCTGTAAATTATGAAGTAAATTAAGGGGAAATTTATGCCAGGTTTATTAAAATAGTAGCTTCATGCAGCTTTTCAGCCATACTTTTTCCAGATTATCTTTGCCAGTGTAACAAACAATCTCAAATCTGGTGGCTTAAAATAACAACCATTTAATTACATCCCATGATTGTGTGTATCACATTTGGGCAGAACATGGCTGGGCACTTCTGTTCCACATGAAATTGACTGGGGGCATTCCAGTGGTACTTAGCTGGTGACTTGGGCTTGTCTGGAGGGTCAAGGGCAGGTTCACTCTCATATATGGAGTCTTGACAAAAGCTGGGAAGCTGGGCTCAGCTGGGTCCCTCTCTATGTAGTATCAGGACCATACCCTTGGGTTTTTCCAGTAGAGAACTAAAGATGTTTTACCCGGAGACTCCAATGGCGAAGAGTGGCCAAGAGCAAGTGTTCCGAGAGCAAAGACTGGAAACTGTCAGCCCTTAAGGCCTGGACCCAGAGCTGCCACTTCCACTGTATTCTAGTAGTCAAAGCAGTGACTCAACTCACTTGAATATGAAGTAATAAGACACACACATCAACTCTCAATGGGAGGAGTGTCAAAGACATTGTGTCTTTTGTTTTGTTTTCAAATGACCACATTTTAGTTGAATAAAAGCAGTTTCGGGCAAAAATTAATTAATGAATGGATCTTTGTACGTTCTTCTGACCTTATTCTAGGAAGGTATTCCCTGTCAAGTTCAACAAATTTGAATTTCAAGCAAGGCCAAATTCTGCATCAACACCCCAAAAGCTGGAGGCATGGATTCCCCGGGTACTTTTCTAGGAATCTATTAGCTGAAGCTAGGCTTTATGAGGGGTATGTCCTCTAGAGATTTTGTTCAATTTAGATTTTCATGTAACAAGAAGAGAAAACAATGGGCAAAAATTTCCCCCAGGAACAAGAGGAGAGACAATTCCAAAATGAGAGTGGAAAGGGAAATATTTGCTATTGGATAGTTCTCTTCATTCCCAGGGCTGAGCTGGCTTTCAGGGTCCACTGGCAATAGCAGCAAAGAAGTCGACAACAGGTGGAAAGGTAATTCCTAATATTAGGGAGTCATTGAAACTGTTTGCACAGTATTTATTTCTATATGTGTATCTCTTCTGTTTTATTTTTTCTCCTCTTACTTATTAGATGCTTATTATCCTAAGCACCTCACCATTCCATTTGTTCCTAACTTTCTAGTCCATTGCTTTATCTAAATTCTACCAATAAATGCTTTAAACTTATCTCCTGGAGCCTCGGGTTTACTGACTTTCCGCCATTCCCATCTCATTAATTTCCAGCTTGAAACAATCCCCATCATACACCTCCATAGTATGAACTCCAAACAAGGAATTATTGAAAAGATCCTACATTTGGTGAAATTGGGCTTATATTCTTTAGCAAGGCTTTTGAAATTACGTAAATCTTACTGAATGTAACTTACAACATTTCTCCCTTATCATATGTGCTTAAATTTTCTGTTCTTCAACCTCTACGTCTCTTGGGTGACTCTGCTTGGTGAAAGCAAAGCCAGTCTACTTTCAAGTGTCTGGAAAATGTAGTTGTGGTGTTTCATCTGCAGGAGGTAGGATTTACAATGACTAAAATGGCACTAATTTTAGATAGTTACATATGACGGGTGTTTATTCTAGTCCACTTGGTGACTGTCCCACACGAATACTTTCTCCACCATCGGTCTTCCTAATGACAGTAGCATCAACTATATACTCCAGTCTAACATAATACAGCTATTCCTCAAAAATGAGAACACCTTCATATTCTCTCCAACAGGGCAAGATTTAATCTCATTATTTATTAATTGATTCTAGTATTTCTGGGTGATGTTTATTGCCCCTTACTGCAGTTTCAATCCTTTCTTGATTTTATGTAATTTTTAATTCTAGATTATAAAGGTAGCCACTGTCAACAACCGTATTTGTTGAATTTGAACAAATCTAAGACATTTATCACTTGTAAAATGGATTATTATCAGTTATTCCACTTAAAAAATAAATGCTGTTATTAAATGGTAACGTGCTATTGCAAGATGCCATTGCATGTTGACATGTCCAAAAATGTACATACACACATTTCATGAATGTTAACATATAAAAAAATAAAATAGAATAAAAAGTGAAGGAAAATGAATGAATACACACATACAATAATAAATACATATACATGACATGGCAAGAAAAATATTGGATACCACAGTCTTCATTTCTGCAAAAAATCAACAGCCATGATTAGTATCTATAACTTCCTCTTCAACTACCCAGGACACAATTTTTTTTTAATTTTAAAATTCAGCAGTAAAGTTACTCTAAGTTGCTATAAAAGTTTCTAAACAGTAACTCTCAGTTTTTATACTTTTCTTATTGCAGACTGCTAATACCAGTTGATGGATCTACATTGGGTTGGAAAACAGACTTTGAAGATTGTTGCTCAGTTTTTCCTCTGCTTCTCATGGATGTATATTATTTTAATCATGTATCTTGATGTTATTTTGTATACTTATTTCTACTCACTGGTATAGCCTTCTCATTACATGATTTTTTTGTACAATAAGTACTTTACCTAGGAAAGATTCTTACCTGGTGTGAAGTCTTCATTCCTGAGGCTAAAACTCAAAATGGTTTAGCCTGCATATTGCTAGAGTTTACCATAAGTTTTCATCAATTAAGAGCATCTCTGAGTTCCAGACATCTATCTACATTTCGTATGCACTATTTGAACAGTAATTCTATTTACTCCTGAGAGCCTGAATTAATTTTCATAACCAAAGCAGAAACTGCCCCCTCCCTTTTTTGGACTATTTGTCCAGTAGTGTAAATATTTAAAACTCCCAACTTCTAATGCAATAAAACCATCTTGAGTAAAAATATCTCCTTCAGATCTACAACATTAATAAGCAGTGCCCAAAGATATGGGGATGGGTTGCAAAAATGTGAGTATGTCATTAAGTATAATAGTGAGAAAGCCACTATCATTTTTACCCCTTGGTAAAAATTTCACCTTCCACAATAGATGAAGTCTGGCTATGTGAAAAGCACTGTTTATTTTGTATTCATTTGGAGTATACACTGCATCCTGTATGCAAGCACTCCAACTTTGTTAAGGGCTGTCTCATAGATGGTACTAATACCGAATCTTTAGGACATTCCATTTTTTTGTAAAACCATTTGCTTCTAAGTAATGGGGTTCATGTCATTATTCATAAGTTCCATAAGCATTAGTCAATTTCTTCACGTATTTTTTATTAATATCATTTTCTTGTTCAGAAGTAACATCGAATGAGACACTGTTATGGTAAAAAAAAAAAAAAAGGACAACAATTTAATAAGTTCTAGATAGTGTTCTTGGCAGAATTCCTGAGAGCAGAAAAGGAAAACGGATATTCACACTAAATATCTATTCCATGGAGAAAAATCACTGACTCCTCCATGATGCAAGTGGCCCAGTGTCTTGAGTCTGTCTTCAGATCAAGGCTAATGTATTTGGAACATTGGGCTGTGTGTGGAACTCAGCGTTGGATTCTAGTGGCCAAATGAGTATACAGCATGTTCCTATCCAGGTCAGCCATGGTGAGGCAAAGTGTTTAGAATGGTTGGTGAAAGGACTGACATCCATAGAGCAAACCATTTTTTATTACGAAGAGCCTTCTTTAATGGGGGGAGTGATTTGGGTGAGGATTCAAAGGGCATATAAACATACATACACACTGGTCTGATTCTGAGAGGTCTATTCTTATACCCCCTTGTCAAATGTATGAATTATCTAAGCTTTTCTTTCCAGGTCCAAGTGATTGACCAAATCATAAGCCAGTGATTAACAAAAGGACTATTATTGTTTATCTTCCAGTGACATTTGGATAAGAGTTTTGATCCTTCCAGCTAAGATTTTCCTTCTTCACTGTCTTTAAGGAACAACTCTGATGATGCTTCAGCAGCTTCTTCTTTAGATAAGCTGTGATTCTCTGTATTTACCTGTTTTCCCTATTTTCCATGTGAAAGTTTGCCTGTGACTTCAGTTCTGTGGCAGATCTGAAATAAGTTATTTTCAGTTTTTCAGCTTTTCTTCTTATAGTGTGGATGAAGTAATGACTTCTAAGCCCTTTACAAGTGAGAATAGAAACTGAAAGTCTCTAGAATTTTTTTCTGTTTGTTTTATTAGTTGTGAAAGGCGTATTAAGGTCTCCCATTATGATTATAAATTTATTTATCCCTTTATCTTTATATGTATATTTAAAGTTGTATTATTAGGTAGTATATCTGTAAATAACTTCATTGTATCTTCCTGATGCTTTTCCGGTAGTTTGATTCTTTCAATGTTATAAAATAATGTTCTTTTCCCCTATGAAGATTCTTGCCTTAATGCTCCTTTTGTTGTTTACTTGGTTTAGCTTTTCTATTTTCACATAAATACTTTTGTCTTTAGATTTAAAATACTTCACTTTTTGGCAGTTTCTAGTTGCTTTTTTCAATGTAATCTAACAATTTTAGTCTGTTAATAGGAATATTTTTTCAATTTATATTTAATATAATAATTGATGAATTTGGCTTCATATTTACCATATTATTATCTATCTGCTGATATTTAAAAAATTTTTCTGTCTGCCTTCTTTTGGTGTATATATTACACATAACAAAATTATATAATAATATAAATAAAATTATATCAAATAAATAATATTTATTTATAATTCATATAAAATTGTATGGAATAAATAAAATTTATTCTACAAATGAAATGAATAAAATTATATATATTACAGGTTTGTTTCACTTGTAAATGTAGATGCAAAAGCATAAATGAACTACTAGCAAGCTAAAATTACTGATACACATATATACACATGTTTTTTCAATATAAGCAATTATTTAAATACCAATAGTATATAAATATTTGTTTATAATACATATTATAAATATTTATGTATATATAAGTATTTATATGTTTTCTATAAATAAATAATTTCATACAAAGATGGTTTAATCTAATAAGTAGTCAACTGAGAGCAGGTCTACCTCTTCCTTGAAACAAATGAGAAGCCAGCTATTAATAGACCTTGTCCTGTGAACCAGCAGGTTAGGAAAAGGATATGATAATTCTGAAATGAGATGCTTTAGATACTTTTTTCTTAACCCATCTCTGCTTGGTTCTCTTGATTACTCAGCAAAGGCTCATTAGGCAATCACAGTTAGCCAGTCTTGATTCCCTCCTTTGAGCACCAGTCTTGTTTTCCCCTTCTTCATCCTCTAGTTCTTTCTTGATGGGCTAATGTATTGTTTGCTATTTAGTATTGTTCATTTGGGCCTTCAAACACCGTGATAGTACTAACATTTTATTCAGCTCAAATATAAATACGTTTAATTTGTGATAATGGATTAGAGTGATTTTTAAAAAAATAATTATGTCTACATACCTTACTCATTCTAATAAAATGATGCACAATTTAAGATTTCTTTCCCAAGACTTCACTTCTCAAGTGTTTCCCTTTGAGTTTCCCATTGACATATAAACTTAGCAAATCTCACTTTCTAACTCTCTCCTATTGTCTAGTTTATTTCTGGATCTCAGCTACACTGAATCAAACCATTAACCAACCCAAAACATTGGGACTCATCCAAAGTCATTCATACTCCCTTAGCCAGCAACATTAAGTTAATTATTAAATCCTATAAATCCCATCTTCTAAATATCACTTAAATCTTCCTCTTTTCTTTAGTTCCACAGCTATTATCTAAAATAGAAGAAAATATAGACATGAGCCAAATCTGGTCCATTGTTTATTTTTATATGGCCTGAAAGCTAAGAATGGTTTTTACATAAATGGTTGAAAAAACCCATTTCTTCCATATTATTACAAATGATTTCTTATTACCTAATATCTGCTAACATATAAAAGTTATACGAATTCAAATTTCAGAATCCATAAATACAGGTTTATTGAAACACAGCTATACTCATTCATTTACATATTGTCAATGATTGCTTTATACCAAAGCAGCAGAGTTGAATTGCAACAGAGACACTATGACCTGCAAAGACCAAAATATTTACTATCTGGATTTTTACAAATAAAATTGCCAACTCCTCCCTTAAATAATGATCCAAACATTTTTTGCCTAAGTAATCTTCAAGAGTCTTCTCATTGGTTTTTTTGTCTCTAGAATTGGTCCCTTGGTTTGTCTACCTCTGTAAGAATTATCTTTTTAAGGCATATAATTAAAAAGAGGTAGGCCATTCTTTTTTTTTTTTGTAATTGTTCAATCATTTTCTAAAATCTCTATATGTGAATTAATCAAAATAAATAATCAGTTTAGCCTATCTTTTTCATCAGAGTATTATAAAAAAAAATAAAATGTATTGGATTTCTAATGTCTTACAAAATGGCTCTTTACTGGAAAGCTTATAGACATCTGCTCATGTCTAGCTAGATACTGTAATATCTACTAGTCCTAAACTATTCTTCCAAAAGTATAACTGGTTAATCAGACAAAATTAACACTATTTTTAATTGGGTTACTAAACGTTTGTGAGAGAATCATGAAGTAACTTCATAAACAATAGTAATGAATATTTCAACATGATGTTCATGGTTTTTCTACCAACATTTTGATAAGATTGGATAATTTCACATGAACTTCCTCTACAGTATAACTAACTAAATTGTAAGACTCTTGCAAATATGACTACATGTTAGAAATATAACGAGTGAAACAAACTATTATGGTATCAGTCTAGTTTTATTTAGCTGCTCAGAATGTTCCCAGATAATTTTTTTGGTTTCCTCTGTGACTCAGAGCATAGCATGCCCCTGGTGTCCAATTGAATGACTTAAAAGTTTCATAATTTTACCCTCAAATTAAGAAATGTTTTCATTTCATCTCAATCTGCTTGATGCAAAATATGCTAAAATGTGATCTCAATGTTTAAAAAACATGGCAAAATTAATAGGAAATAAGAGAGAACAAAGCCAGCAATATGCTGACAACATAGTTCTTAGGCGATGTTTCTAAATAGTCTATTAGATGATGGTTGGATTGCTCTTCCATTAAAAGAGTTGCCTATGCAGTCTCTCAATTAACACTTCAGCACACGATTTATATATTTTGTCATAGCCTGGATCACTACTACCTGGAATTTAACGAAGTACACAACATATAGCAATATAACATGTACGATATATTGTGGCTTGCTTTTTCCTGAGGCAGGGGATGTTCCTTCAGCATCTTCATACCTTTATTGTGATAAGAAAGCTCCACTCTATGAGGAGATCCAAACTTTCAGTAGCCTAAGCTTGCACCCTGGCAAATTATTTTTGGTTTACTCATTTAACTCACAGAGAGGATTGAGAAACCTATCTCATTAACTCAAGAATTAAAAAAAATAAAAACTTTCTATTTTCAAAAAATACGTAATTTAGTAAAAAAGGATAATGAATAAAACTATTATACAAAATTAATCATGTGTATTGGTGATAAAGAGGATTTATTTTAGAAATACAGCATGAGAATGATTAATAGTAACAGTGAAATTTTAATGAAGTTTACAATACAAGGCAGCTTAAAAATGGCTTTTAAAATTTGAAATTACTATTGTACTGAGTACTAAGTACTGAGTCTAGTATTTAGCACATGTAATAATAGCTAATGTTTATTAAATACTTACAATATGACAGGTTGACAATAATAGGCTATGTATGGCAGGCTAATCACTTAACATATATTAACTCACTGATAATGGTGTTATTTTGTCCCCATTATTATCCTCATTTTACAGATGAGGCAATCAGAGTACAGAGCTCTTAGGTGGTAGAGAAAGAATATGAACCCAAACTGTCTGGCTCAAAAAGCATGTTTTTAACAATTTCAAAATACACTCTCTCTGGTAAATATTTGTTTTATATTTATTTATTAAATAAATGAATGAATCATTTAATAATTCATTAATGAATGAGTGAATAAAATAATGAATGCTCAATAAAAAACAAATAAGGAGAACCAGAAATAATATAGTGGATTTTGTTTAAAAATATACACTATAGATTATATGGGATTAAAAAGCATACCTCTACTTTAGGGAAAGAACTACATGGTTTAGTTAATCTGTCAAATTAGATTAAAATACAGAATAAATCAAAAAATAACCACAATTTCCCTCGTGTCATGTGTCTTGAACACAGAACATGGTAAAGACTTCTCCACATAATTACTTTCTTCACTAGGGATGAAGGAAACTAGCTACCTCTCAATATTTGTTTCTCTTTGCAGGATGAATTTATATTCTTGCACTTATTTATAATTATGTGTAATTCTTTGGCCAAATGCTATGAAAGATAACAAAACTTTCATCTTTGAGACTTGTTATTCTTTTAAATTTGCATGACTACGTATAAGAATACTAATTAGATTGATATAAAACTGATGGCAATGCCCAAGAGCATAAGTATTGATTGATACATAATAGCATCCAATAAAAGAAACTAATGAGTCAGAATGATTCCCAGAGCAGAGCATATAGAGCTATTGAAAAACTTATTCATGTAAATGAAGGACGGATTATTTTAAGCCATTGCTGTAAAGTTTATAATGAGCCATTTACATCAAGCATACTTATATTTCTTATAATAGATAGAATAGTTTGTATTTAATTTTTAAAAAATAGTTTAATTTTAGACCTGTAATGATTTTATTTTTTATAAGTCAGGTGAAAATTGGACCCGTATAAAGTTAAATTTTTCTGAGGATCTACAAAAAAATTTTCTTAAGTTTTATAATTAGAAACTTAAGACAGATGTTCTTGACTGCCTATAAGCATTCCAAGTTATGTTTATTCAATGAGGTTTAATACCAGGAAGAACAATCCAGTGATTCTTGAGGTCGGAGTTTTGATTTAATGATAGTTTTAAATGTAAATCAGTCAGTTTGTTTATCGGTAAATGAGAGATCTTAGAATACTTAAATTAAAAATTAAAACATACAAGTAGATGTTAGGGAAACACTGAGAAGAAAGAAATAGGGAAATAAAACTCCACTTGGTACCTTTAAGTGATCTCAAAACATACTTTCTAAACAACTGCAGGCCTAAATACTTTAACTAAACCTGTCTTTTCTTTTAATCATTTCAACCAAGGAATGAAAAGTTTATTTCTGTTTGTTATTAAAAATTTTAGCAAACATTTTGGATAACTAGATGATTCTCTAATGTTCTAAGAGGTTCAAAGAGCTTTTTAAAATTAAATATTAAATCAATGAACCAATAGTTTGAATTTATAAAATTAAGTGATTATTCAAACAAATTTTTTTTCACCAATTAGAATTTTTAATATTTTTTTAGTAGATGCTAACATTAACCTCTGGGTACACATTTGCATTTTACTCTCCAGATCTAAATAGTTGAAGTAAAAATGTGATTTTAAAAATTGATTATATAGAGTATTCTTAATGTTCTGAATATGAAATTATCTATTTATTAAAATTAGACTGTAGAGAAAAATCTTTAAAAGAAAGCAAAATATCAGGGAAGATTTTGAAGGAAACCACGATTAAAATTTTGATATTTTTTCTTAATCTTTATGTACAAAATATATAAAATAACAAAACAGGATCACTTTATATACGCTATTTTAAAAGTGCTTCATTATTGTTTATAAATGTATTTCATAACTATTTTTTCTTGATTATAAAAACAGAATTGATTTTGTTTATTGATCTTACAGTCCCCATGTTAAATTAACCTGTTAATCCTTATAACTTGTCTACAAATTACATCATTTTAATCATAGAATTCTTTGAATTAAGACAATTTAAAATTTTCCTTACCTTTAAAGCTTTTTTCTTATGCTGTCTATGTGACGTTGGATTCAATGTTGAATGGAAATGGCAATATCAGATATTGTCTTACTGACAATTTTAAATGTTTGAAATATTTCACTATCTATAAAAATACTGTTTTAAAAAAACTTTTAAATAGATATTAAATTTTATCAAATGATTTTTCTTGCACCTATGGAAATAATCATATTGTATTTCTTTAAGTTTTTATATTGTAAATAGTACATTATAGGTGTTCTAATGCTAAACACATCTGCATTTTGGTAATAGTCACTACTTAATCATAGTCAATTATCATTATAAAGTTAGTTTTCTTAAAGATAGCCCCAATTATTTCAAAATTCTTTTAAATAGATTGTAAGCACTGGGCAGCAACTCAGGGCAGCAACTAACTTAGGGTTTCAATCTTTGAGGAAAAAAAACATTTGAGGTGAGCAGAGCCTATAATTCACCCTGACTTTCTCATACACGTATTTTCCAAATTGTGATTCAGGGGACAGAGGCCAAGCAGAGAGTGACAGTCCTACTGGATAGAGGAAACACAGAGCAGAATTTAGGGTTACCGAGGATGCTGGGATTTAGGGCCAGAATACCTTAGGGGCGGGAGCTGCAGAGGAGGAGTCCCAGAACATGCATTAAAAATCTCTATTGCCTGACTTTTAAACTACACATGCCCAGAGTAAGACTCTAGAAGACTTAGCAGAGTGTAGCTAAGAGAGGCTAAAGTGCTTTGCAAAAAAATTTAGGGGCTTCAGAGTTGCAAGGAGATGTATCAGTCAGAAGTGAGAATCCTAAGTAAACAAACACTCACCACTAAGAGTAAGTGCTACACCCTAGGAAAGAGAGCAAAATGAAAATAGACATCTTAATAAAGCTTAACAACAAGGTATAGCTAGTCAAGGTGATAAACAATAATTTAATTGCCTGTCAGAAAAAAAAAACTTAATACTCTTTATAGAGGAAGATAAAATAGTCTAATGTCTCCACAATGTGTCACCCAAATTACCTAGCATGTAATTTAAAAAGTATAACAATCTAAAGAAAAAGAAATTTTTACCATTATTGAAGAAATAAAATAACCAATAGAAGCACAGACATGATCAAGATACTGGAGTTAGCAGAGAAGAACTAAAAAAAATTATGATTAATATGTTAAAGATGATAGAGTAAAATATGGACGAATTAAGTAAAAGTTGAAGGATTTCAACAGAAAATTGAAACATATTACGAATCAAACATTCCAAAATTTAAAATATAGTATCTATAATTATGATCTCATGTGTGGGTTTCACAGGAGACCAGAGAAAGCTGAGCTCAGAAAGAACTAGAAGATAGGCAACAACCATTATTCGACTAAAACATAGAAAGGAAAACATTAATAAAACAAAATAGAATATAAAAGATGTTAAAAAAAATCTAATATGTGTAATTGAAGTGCCAATATAGAAGAGAGAGAATTGTACCAAAGCAGTAGTTGAAGAAAAATGGCCGAGCAGTTTCAAAAACTGACGTATTCAAAAACGTTTAACAAACACCAAGCACTGACTTCAAAGAAAACCACACACCAGTAAATCATTATTAAGGAGAAAATCTTGGAAACAGCAAGAAAATAAAAAGGCATTACCTTCAATGATGCAAGGTAAAATCATAAGCAGAAGTCTAGAAGTCAGAAAATATTGAATGAAAAAACTTCAAGCCAGAAGATAATAGAAAGATTTTTTTTACTTCGAAAGAAAAAACCCACCATCCTAGAAAGAAGGAAAACAGCTCTTTTGGATCAGTTGCTCAGGGGAAAGATCATGTCTTCAGGTCTCTGGATATTTAAACATCAAGGGAATAATTTACAATATAATGAGTTGGGTCTGTAAGAATGAATAAGATATTTTTATAATTATTTTACAAATCAATCTGAAGTATTAATCTATGAAGAAGAGTCAAAGAGTTATTCTGTTTTTCAATTTCCCCCTCTTCCTTTATTCACACCTCCATCTCAAGCACTCAGCACTGGCTTACAGTGCTGGTTTCCCAATATTCTTCATCATAGCCTTTCCCTTGGACCTGTTCCTCTCTCATAAGTTGCCCTATACTATAGGCATCCTTTAACTTTCCAACCAAACACCCATTTCTATTTTCTGTAGGTTATTTTGGCCTTCAGAAATCACTTGATGTGTTTCCCTTCCCAAATGAAATATAAATTAACTAAGACTTCTTTAGACAACTTGTTAGCCTTTAGTAATAGGAGTTTTCAAAGAATGACATACTAGTGGGAAGGATACTATAGGACAAAAAGGCTTGTAAGCTTGGGAATGACATGACTATATACATTTTCTTTGTTGTGGTAAAATGTGCATGACATGAAATTGACCATTTTAACCTTTTAGTGACAATTCAGTGTTAAATACATTCATATTGTGAGTTATTGTCATTCATTCCCAGGACTTATTCATCTTCCCAAAGTGAAATTCCCACATTTGTTTTTTTAATGAACTTTGGTGGTGGTTTAGGGATGATGTGAATGAAGTAAGGGCATTTTGGAGATAGACTAGTTTGAAAGCTCATTTGAGAGCTGAGACAGTGGGTAATGAGCATTGGTACAGGGTAATGGGAAGTGAGGTGAGATAAGAAGTAAGAGATATATTTCTGAGATAGGATTGACATGATGTGACTGATTGTGCTGAACAAAAAGAAAAAATTTGCCAAGGAAATTGATAACATTTTTTGTTTGGACAACTGAATAGATGGCAATGTCATTAATTCACGTACCCAGAATGTGGGGGGATGGACGATAGGGCAGAAATAATGAATAGAGGACACTGAGTTTCTGGGGCCTAAGGGTTATCTAGGTAGAGAGCTAAGGGATGGTCATAGATTTAAAGGTCATGCCATAAAAATGATGATTGAAATATTTTGAAGAGTTGTCATCATCAATTATATGAAAATAGATATGAATTAAGAAAAATAACCAGAAAATAAGAAAAAATAATAGGTATGTTTTTATGTAAAGAATTCCTGCCACTCATCTGGAAATAAGAAACCAAATAGAAAAATGGGTTTAAAATACCAAATAGAATATGCAGGGAAACAGAAATCCTATGTCCTATTAATGGGACCATAGAAGGCTCATCTATTAATGCCCTAGAACCTCTACTCCTGGTTTATAATCTAGAGAAATTTTCACTCGAGATAAGGGTCATGTACCAAGATGTTCCTTGGCTTTGTTTGTGATAACAGAGAGCTGGAGGAAGAATGGACAAATAAGATATGGCAAATGCTCACCATGGGATACTGTGTAGCAGTTATAGGCAATGAACAGGATATATGCCCAACAACATATATAGATTTTGAAAATATAGTACTCAGGAAGAAAAATAAGAAACAGAATGAGGTCTCTAGCCCAATGTATGTATGTATGTATGTATGTATGTATGTATGTATGTATGTATTACCAGAGGAAGACGCAAAAATTTACTTTTCAAAAATTAATTTTTCAGGGTTTCTCTCTACAGTAATCTTTTAGTAAAAGGCAAAAGATTTATTCGCTCTGAAGAGAAACAAGAGCATAGCCCAATGTATCTTACGTAAATAAATAGTCAAAACAATAACACTACATATTCTCCAAGGATAAATACTGATTCAAGTTTACAGATCAACTCATTAGCAAGGCTTCCTGTTGGGGGAGGTGAATGGAAGCAGAAAATGGAATTAAAAGAATAAATAAAACATGAAAGTGATAATGTGACTCGAATAGAGGAGTATAATAAACTCAGCCGTTTACACCTGAGAGAAATATGTGGTAAATTAATAAACATGGATTCAATGGCAAAGTTTATGAAATTTTATTCTCATTTTTGTCGTTGCCCCTGCCTATGGTCTAATTTTTTTTTTCTTAGAGATACAAAGCGGTGAATATAGTAAACGGATTGATAAGTTGGGCTCAGGATTCAGTCATTCCTAAGTTAAAATTCTAGCTCCACATAATTATTAATTCAATTTTTAAGAACAAGTCATTTTTTTAGGCTCTTAGTCTCAATGTTTTCATCTCTAACCTGATGGTAATGATATGAAATAGAGTTTTATGAATACTAAATGAGAGAAGACATATAAAGTACTTAGTGTAGTGTCTGGCATATATAACTGTCCAACATGTTACTAGTAATTGTTTTTATTATTCTAGAAACCTCAGTGACTTTCTGTTACTCACTTTTGTTCTTGTCCTTTTTAATCAATAACTTGGATGAAACAATGACACCATCCTTGTCAAGTTGGGAGAAAACACAAAGGTGAAAAAGCAGAATTAGATCTCAGCCCACAAACCAAAATGATCAACTGATATGAACAAGGTAATACGTAACAGGGATTAACAAAATTGAGTAACAGGGCAAATCCAGAGTAATGAGACCTGAATAAAAGCAACATGTAAAAAAAATACTGTAAGGGTTTTAGGACAATGTGAATATAGAAAGCAATGAGGTTGTTGAAAGAGTCAACATGTTCTTAGATTAAATCTGTAGAATTTGACCACATGTGGTCCAGCATCAGGTAGATTCCCGCTCCAATTGATAAGTCAGACATTCTCAGAGACAATTCTCAGTTCTGGGGATCATACTTCGAGAGGAAGGGTAACCAACCAAAGACTATTAGGAAGAAAAGAAGGAGAGAAGGTAGAAGGACTAGAAACCATCAGAAGAACTACTGAAAGAAATGCAAGTATTGTACTTGGAGAAAGAAAATCGGGGTAGGGAGAATAAAAGCTGTCTTCAGAATCGACTTCCTCGCATGGCCCCACTCACTTTAGTTAGTTGGAGTTTTATAGGGGCAGATTCAGCTCAACTGATGAGTATATTTCTGCTATTCCAAACAGATTAACTGGGGAGGACAGCTGTGCAGGACAGCCGACCTCAACTGTGGAGCCACTTATGCAGAATTCAACAATTCCTTTACCTAGGAATGTTATCCAGGAGATTCCCAGACTAAATAGAGGATTGCACTGAATAAACCTGGAAGGCCTTCCACTTCCAACTCTGAGGTTCCAAAATTCATTTTCATGAGCTTATCAAGTGCCGGCATCCAGAAAATTCTGGGTAGAATATGTGTCTGTCATTGTAATCTTAATTAGCATAAGGTTTTAATATAGTTTTTCAGGATACAAATGTTTCATGAACCAGGAATACCTATATATTTTCCAACTCCTCCCATTCCCAGAATAGTTTCCACTAAATTATGCCAATTGCTTTTTCTCTCAAAATTTTCATTTGTGCTTTACTGACATTTAATATTTGTTTTTTTTTTTTGTCAGTTTACCAGAGATGTCAGATTGAATGTAATTAGTTTGGTTTCATTAAATAATAACTTCAGTGAAGTTTCTTCCCCATTGCCAACTATTTTTCCAAATGGGAGTGGGAGGAGAAATTACTTCAGGAAGCCATGACCACTTGCTTTTATGCCTTTTTCTGAAATTTTTCTTTGGAGAGTTGTTTTGTAGCTGAGCCAGATAGGCCATGCATGACAGATATGATAGAACTGGCCTCAGGGAAAAAGTGTGCTGTCCACGCTGGTCGACAGTTTCCACAGTACTCCCTGGGCTGGGAGAATAAGCAATCTGAGAGCAGAGCCTTATCTTATCCATCTTTGTATCCCTCTGAACTTCCAGCACAGCCCCTGGTGCATAGTAGGCAGACAATATGTTTACTGCCTGAGTGAATGAATTAGTGAATATGAATAAATGAATGAATGGATGATGGTGGACAGATGGTGCTAAGGAAGATTCTGCTTAATGCTTTAAGTACGTCAGGTTCAGCTCAGGTCCTGAGCTACATACACTTCTGCCCATCACCAGAACAACTCCCCTCTGTGGAGCTTGACGATCACGGTGCCTGTGGGTAGAATGTATTCTGGGGAGATGATAGCTGCCTGATATGAGAGATGATATCAGAGATTAGTTAACCGTATGGGCTTTGTCCCAGGGGAGGTGTGTGAAATGAATCAGATTAAACAAAATTGATAATGTGAATGCTTAATCAAACAGACAAAGGTAGTCTGCGCAGCTAATTAGGGGCAAATAGAGCGTCCCTCTTGTACCTCATTTAACTGACAAATTGTGCAGACAGTTTTAATGGGAGTCTGTTTAGCAAAGAGAAGGCTGTATAGTTGACAGCTTGGCAAAATGTGGTTTCTGTAACACCACATGATGCTTATGGAAATTAGCCTGGTGCAGCTGAGCTCAGAGCAGTCCTGGGCTGTGCAAAGCAAAACGGACCTTTCACAGACCACTGGCCATGGCACTCTTAAAGACAAAGAATTCATTTTTAGTATTAGAAACTGAACATTAAGTGAAGTCCAGTATTACCAAAGGCGGTACAGAAGATGAAAAGTAATATGAGAGAGACTTCCTGATGAGAGAAGCAGAGTCACCATTCAGACAAACAAATGAAAAGCTGTGAAATTTTGCAGCTAGAAGAATCGACTTCTAAACCAGGCAACTTCTGGAGAATAGAGTGACCCAATAATAAAGACAATTTGTTCATACGTAGCTTCAAAATTTTTAGATAAATTGTCCCAAGATCTCCCAGCATTTTCATTGTGCTCTAACCAACATCTCAGCTTGTCATCCTCTTACTTCTGTTCTGTCTTCCAAACCTCAATAGTCCCTGTTTCTTCTCTTTTTCCAAGTGAAGCTCCTTCTTCCTCTGAAATGTTCATCATGTCTTTGGGCTTGCCATGTTGTTGGTGAGTGTGAGAGAATTTCTGGGAGCAAGAGTTCTTTCAGAAGGAGAGAGCATATTCAGCTTGTGCCGATTGCCCAGATTTCCAGGGAATAGCATTCTCACGAGCCTGTCCAGGAGGAGTCAAACTCGAGGCCCCACTGGCCACACCTGTCGTGAACAGCTTCATTTGGAGAAAGAATATAACTGGGGTGGGTGTGAGACTGGGGGCTGTCAGGGCTCTCCTGTGGGAGTGGCTTCCCTAATGCTGCATGCAGCGCTTACTTTCATGGCAGTGGGCGTACCAGGGACAAATGGAGTCACAAGGTTTGCCTTAGCCTGTGTGCAGCCCCAGGATGTCATTGTCTGAATGCAGGAACTGAAACTTGTGTTTGGATCCACGTTGTTGAACTCTGCCTTCAGGTTCCCATGTGTGTGGCTCAGTTTTCACCACTAAAGGGAATAAGGCCATGCATGAAGAGCGTTCGTTTAATGAAGTGATTTTTGTGAATCACTCCACCAGTCAGACATGGTCCCTTCCGGAAAATGAACAGTTTTGCATAAAATGGTCCATTAGTGTCAATGGAGAGGGTCTGACCTCCTTGGGCTCCTCTGAAAGCCTGGTCAAGTGGAACCACTGGGTCGTGTTTGGATTGGAAGATGATGTCTCCACTACAGGAGGTTTTACTCTGTTATTATGCAATAAATGCAAAACCAAGAAAAATTCCACTTTCGATTTGCAAAAGTGTAATTTTAGCAAAGTTGGATAAGTACCTGAACACACCCAAATACACACGATTTTTTAAAAAATTATGCAGACAGTTCTGGGGATCGTACTTCGAGAGGAAGGGTAACAACAAGTCTGTTTATTAATCTAAAATATTTTAAATCCACAGAATGTTTTGTTTGTTTGTTTTTAATCACAGCAACGCTACATATATATATACACACATACTTAAACTGTATTGGCGCTAACAGGAATCACATTTATTCTTCACTTTTTGCTCTGAGGTTTGGCTTTTGCATTTTTGAACAATGCATCAATAGAAGCAATTGGGGATTTGGCAACACAATTGCTGGAAAAATGGGTAATGTTATTTGGAGTCGCTTTGAAAACAACTGGATTTTATTCATTATTTGCTATGTTTAAATTTACTAAATTACTTCCATCTAAGAGAAGAAAAAATGAATAATAAAAATAATTTATGAAAGAAAAGTAGATTCTACAAAGCAAAAAATTACTCATAAGGAATCCATCTGTGTCCAAGAAATTAGCATTGTCTTCTACTTTCGGCAACAGGACCATGATTGAAATCTGTTTCAAGTTTATAAATATTCTGATTTCTAAGATTTTAACATTGTTCGGGGATCAATATCATATGATGGACAGAGATTATTTTAAAAAGACATAAATGTAACTATTTCTGCCCAGAAAAACTGAAATATTAAAGCAATTGTCTTCAATTTAAAAAAAATACAAAGGAAATAAAATGTCACATTTTGATTACAATATTTTTATATCATTTACCTAGTTCTGCCTATTGGTTTTATACTTTGATTTACCCATGTTAACAGCAAAAACTTTGTAGATACTTCCTCTTTTGAGAAAATGAAATATTCATTTGTAATTTAAAAACAGTAGAAAGAGGTTCAAGACTGAAGGAGGATTCAGGAGCCTAAATTATCCAAATTGATGAGCCAGGATTGCATACTCACTGGACTTTAGCTCAACCTGGATCAGGTGAGATCTGTCTCCATAGATCTACCACAAGAGGCAACTTAATGACAGATTTTTTCATTCCATTTCCTTCAGTGACTTGTATACAGGACCCCTTTTGGTTAAATTACCACCATTCAAAGTGAAATGGGGAAGAGTTAATCACTGAGGGAATGTTGCTTGCATACAAGTAAGTAATCGATAACATTCAGGCCTCTCCAAACCCAGTTGGGGCCTAGACGATTAGTCTGCACGATTCAGAGAAAACAGCTTTACAACTAGTTAAAGATGCACTGGGCAGCATGAGAAGAAAGGCTTTCTGGACTCAGGCAAAGTAAGACTGGAAGACTGTATTTCGCCTTGAATCAACATTTCTATTTTTCTCTCTGGGCACTGCAAAAAAAAAAAAGAAAAGAAAAGAAAGACATAATGATTTAATAATTCAGGCCAAATTTTTTCCTCTATCTTTCACCACTATTTTATGTCACCTATCTTTAGATTCCTGGGAGTGATTTCCACTCTAGATCTTAAGTACATGTTTTTACAATGGCAAAATACCTAGAAGGCAGAGCAGAAATTCAGGCATCTGTCACAGCGTTTTTTCTTTAATGGACAGTTTACTTTCTCTGTACAAATTTAAGAGACATATGAACTTAAGGTATTTGTGACAACATGTAATCACAGCCCTTGGCATGTAGTTAGTTAGGAACTATAGGTTCTATTGAATAAGTAATAACAAATTGTTTCATTTTACTGTTTTAATTTCAAATTGTGAATTATTAGCTGACGTTTCTTACAAAGATATCAAAATAAGTATATGCTTCTAAAATGTTTTTGAACCAAAAATTTTAAAATAATTACTAAGTGAAAAGCTTATAGAAAGAGTTAACTTAACCTGTCCCTTCATATCTGTTTGGTGAAATGTTGTTCCAAATTTCATCTTTAGAATTTACTTAATGACAAAGTTAACATTTATTTCAGAGTAAAATTAATTACTATTAGTATTCTGTAAAAACTATAATTATTTGATCAACTTCATTTTTTTTTTAACTTTTTTCAGTTAGTCCATAGTTGCTCCTAATAAATTCTTAAAACTTGTGTAAAAGTTTTTATGGGGCCATGTAATTCAGCAGTCAGCTCTGATACAAATGAGTGCCATCAAATAGTGTAACTACCCTTTTCAGGGTCTTAAATCCTCTTTCACCATCTGAAATGACAAGCTATTCTACCACCCGGATAGCCTCCAACTGTTATTCTTCTCTATCACTGTTTCTGAGAGAGAGTGAAGAAAGGAGAATAAAAAGAATTTGGAAAGCCAGAAAATTCACTTTATTAAATAGCAAAAAGAAATAATAAATTTA